>CM060687.1:16302204-17018687 GCA_030686995.1 Artemisia argyi | reverse complement strand
ATTCTTTTTATAGATACGATAACATTATAAGGCTTTTACCTCTTGTTTTAATATGTTTTTATATCTATATGCTTTTGGTTGTTAAAATCTGTTTTTCTTACATTTTTATTTGTCACCAGACAATGTCAACTTCTAGTTCATCAACAAAACCTCCAGAGTTATGGGAACTAATAGTGGATCATTTTGATCATTCTCTGAGCCTCGTTTACCCTGAATTAAATGAAACATGCCGATTTGCTGATATGAAAGGGGAAGCTGTTGAGAAATATGGGGATGATTACATATGGTACTTAGTAATTTACAACTTTCTTTCTTTGTTATATATGCATGTAATCTGATTGTTTTAGTACTTCTGAATGATGAGAAACTTACATTTGCTCAATATTATAGCTCTAGTGTCCTCAAGATATGCACCAAATTAAGATCAAAAGATCCGAAGCTTTTCTTGAAGACAGGATCCGAAGATATTGCGAAGGTAAACTATCATGTGTAGTATGCTAATTTTTTTAAATGCAATGTATTCATAGGTGTGATATTTTATTATTGCAGCTCATTGTGAAGAATCTTCCGAAATCTGACATGATACCTCATGTCTCTATACACAATGGTTGTTTTTTTAACCTTCAAGCTATCCTGGGAATGGATGGCCAAGGTATTGTTTTTTAACGTTCAATCTTCGGAAAACTTCTCTTCTTTCCTAGATTCTCACATGTTTAATTCTCACCTATATTTTTGTCTACACTTCTCCGCAGAGGATTAATAACATGCTAACTGATGGTATAATCCTCTACGAAGAAGTGTAGACAAGAATATAGGTGAGAATTTAAACATGTGAGAATCTAGGAAAGAAGAGAAGTTTTCCGAAGATTGAACGTTAAAAAAAATACCTTGGCCATCCATTCCCAGGATAGCTTGAAGGTTAAAAAACAACCATTGTGTATAGAGACATGAGGTATCATGTCAGATTTCGGAAGATTCTTCACAATGAGCTGCAATAATAAAATATCACACCTATGAATACATTGCATTTAAAAAAATCAGCATACTACACATGATAGTTTACCTTCGCAATATCTTTGGATCCTATCTTCAAGAAAAGCTTCGGATCTTTTGATCTTAATTTGGTGCATATCTTAAGGACACTAGAGCTATAATATTGAGCAAATGTAAGTTTCTCATCATTCAGAAGTACTAAAACAATCAGATTACATGCATATATAACAAAGAAAGAAAGTTATAAATTACTAAGTACCATATGTAATCATCCCCATATTTCTCAACACCTTCCCCTTTCATATCGGCAAATCGGCATGTTTCATTTAATTCAGGGTAAACGAGGGCTCAGAGAATGATCAAAATGATCCACTATTAGTTCCCATAACTCCGGAGGTTTTGTTGATGAACTAGAAGTTGACATTGTCTGGTGACAAATAAAAATGTAAGAAAAACAGATTTTAACAACCAAAAGCATATAGATATAAAAACATATTAAAATAAGAGGTAAAAGCCTTATAATGTTATCGTATCTATAAAAAGAATAAACCTAAACATCATTTACAACACAAAAAATCAATCTCTAGTTAGACAAACAAACTTAGATACATTTTTAGCGGGTAGCATTCATTTTGATAACTGAAAGAAGAGACCGAGTGTAGGCAACGAAACTATGTTTTACATCTCATGTATTAACTAGCAAGATACCACAAATCACCAAATCAATCTCTTCGTAATCAATAAATAATACGTAACTGATAGAGGAACTTGAAGGTTGTTGTTGGGTGGGGGGGGGGGGGGGGGGGGGGCAAAAATTTTTATAGCGGAACTTAAAACTAGTTGCTTAGAGCATAACCCTTATTCTCAAAAGCATTCGCCTCAATTCAATAGAATTGATATACCTCAAAAGTAAAGTAAAGTAAATGGTAGAGCAAATACAGTTAATGAAAATTATCATACCAAAAGCAAATGTGATTGACTATCAATTATGTTTTGCAAGTTACTTTTTCTAAGGTTTTGAAATTCTCATGTAATTACACTTATTTCAAAAGCTGGGTAATAAATTCTAGAAGACGTGTACTTGTACTATTGCTTGTTTCCTTATTTTTTCTATACCTAAGACTTGCAAGGAAAAGAAGAACACTGCACTTCCTTTTTTGATATGCATACTATATTGTTTTCCCAAAAGTTCCTTTAAAACATACATATACAGTTATACACTATTAATGACTCAAAAAAAAAAAAAAAAAAATTTTGCCCCCCCCCCCCCCAACCCCTCCCTGCCGCTATTATGTTCCGCCTTTTAATTTATTGATCAATAATACGGAGTAATAAACATAATCGACAAACATTAATATATTAGATCTGCAATCAATCAATCAATAATAACGTTCTCGACCAAGATAATAAGAATATAAAAACAAAGTTTACCGGTGAGCTTTCAGGATAGCTTAGATGCGGCGATGGAGTGGTAGGGCAAATAAGTTTACCGGTGAGTTTTCAGGATAAAAAAAGTTTATTTATACACACACCAACCGACTTACTTTTTCTTTTTGGTCCCTATAGTTTTGGTAGTAAATATCCTAGTTCCTTCGCTTATTACTAGCACGGGTACCCGCGCGTTGCAGCGGCGGGTACACTGAAATAAATTTTATTGATAAACAATGTATTTTAGTTTATCATGTTCTTTTTTACAATAAAATTATGGATATCAAGAATTTTGTATAGCCCGTTGCTCGTTCGGGCTTGAATATTTGTATAATGTGCTTTATTATTTGTAGTAGTGAAATTTAATGCATGAATTGTGTTTAATTTGGTTGTACAATATGCTTGATAATTTGTATTTCTTATGTTAAGCGTGTATTAATAACTGTATTTATTGATCAGTTAAATAATTGACTACATTAAATACCATTAATGTGGTGTTTTGTTGTACACTATGTTTCTTATCTTGTACATCTGAAAATAATGTGCATTAAATTGTTGTACATGTATGTTTCTTTTCTTGTAAGTAGTAGTCATTAATAACATTGGCCACTTTAATAGCATTAATGTTGTAAGTCTGAAAATTACATCATGCGTATTTTGTTGTACACTATGTTTATTTTGTTGTAAATCTGAAAATTAGTTGCACTATTGTACATTGTATTTAAATTGTTGTAATTTTTTGTGAAGGTAGTAAAAGACATACTAGTATATTTTATCTAGTTGTTTTGATTTGATCATATATAGGTACTACATACAATTGTTGGATTGGTAGACCTTATTAAGGAAGAAATTGCATGCCCAATTTTCAAGTTAATAGTTAGGAATGTGATGAATCACATTTAGTTTATATGTGGATAGTCCATCATATATGTAGTAGAATACATTCTTTTAGAACCTAAGTAATTGTTACGAATGAGTTTTCTCAAAGATGTAGGAAAGTGAATAGCACACTATTTCCTTTCACTTCACTGGTTAATGAAACATTAACAATGTTGTCAAATTCAGTGCGAGGATTGTGTTCGTATTACTGAATAAGGAATTATAGTAATGATCTCTAATAAGTGAGTATTTGTTTAAAGTATTCTACTTTAACTCGTTTTGGGGGGATATTGTTAACTTGATTATGAAATAAAGTAGTACAACAATTTGACATTGGTTTTGTGAATGTTTGATTATTCGTGTAAGTTAGTATTACTTTATAGACTAAAGATATGATAAAATTAATGTACTTAAGGACTTTCAGGTAGATATTGTTATGTTAGTTGAGTTATTAAAGTTAAAGTTGTATAATTTGTCATTGTTTGTATAATATAATGTTGAAATTAGTATACTTGAAGGACTTTCGGCCTTTTGGGCGGATATTTATCGATTTTCAGGTATGTTATTGTGTAAAAAACATAGCTGTTCAGTGCATCAAACTTTCCACACTTATGCATATAGATTTTTCCTGCAGAAACCCATTCCCCTATTAGTTAAAATGATAGTATTAACAGTCCAAATGTTGAATCAACTTTTTTTTTTTTTTTTTTTTTTTTTTGTATAAAGGTATTTACGATTAAATAAAGATATTACCGGCTCTTTCATACTCCCCCAAATCACAATAAGATGATGCAGCAGACTCAAATTTCCCAATAGACTCGAACACTCTCGCTGCTTCTCTAAGATAATCAAAATAAGATTCAGGATGTGTTGCCCGTATTTGATCAGCCGATGCTCTTAGCCAACAAGCCTTCGCCAACTTCTCCCACATTTTGTCTCCCGCTCTTTCAAAACAAAATGCTGCCATCCCAAAATTTTTCTCATAAAAAAGCTGAAAACCATATAAACATCATGAAGGCGTGTCAAATAAGATACTCAAATAATCATACAAAACTACGTAGGAAATCAGTGGCACATGTCTCGTTTATCATGTACAAAACAAGTAGAAGAGCCCGCCGCGTTGCGGCGGGTTTATTAGCATGTGTCAATCTATTTATTATTGGCAACCTTTAACGGTTGGTAAAAGAGTGGCTGATGTATTATGGGTTCACAACTCACAAAGGGATCGGATGACTTATTTTCATAATATGAAGCATGAACTTGTAAATGCAACAATCCACTTTCAAATTGATAATTCAAGCGTCAAAAAACATAAATTTCTACCAAGTAGAATTCTTGATGCATAAGTTTGAATACCTATATAAAGCACCCGATTAGCTGTTGGTCCAAACAGATATTGTTTACCTTCTGCTACATTGTCATAACCTCCTCCTTTATCTCTTCTACTTGGATCGACAACTTCAAATATATCATCCCTTGTCACAGATTCAGCACCTGAAGTATATCATTACAATTACAGCATTATTATAACACTAATTATTATTGGGTCAAAATCATTTGGGCTAGTTTAGTACAAACCTTTTGTAGCAGTAAGAAGGACCGCTCCTCGAAAAATATTTTCAAGATCAGCCCCAACTAAGCCTGGGAAATTAAATGAACGCGAAGATCCTTTATTGGCCACCGGTAAAGGAAGAGAAGGGTCTTTTCTCAAAATAGCCTGCATACATGAACATTTAGAGTTAAATAGGTCTTTTAGGGTTATACTTTACTGCTAACGTGTAAATAATTCTCATAAAAGAGGTAGCCGATACCATACTCAAACATTTAAAAGCTTCAAATTTCGGTCAGTTGTTTAAAGAAAGTTTTTCTTAACCATATATGATATATTTATTATTATTCGTAATTCCAGTAAACGTTAACGGGTAAACAACCAATTTTGACCGAACCATGTTGCCACCTATAGTATTAATTCAGAGAAAAAAAGTTGTGCATAACATGGAATATGAAGCTAATTATAGATATAACTAACCTCAAGCATGTATCATTCCCACATACAGTTGAACACAAAGGTCAAATTATATAATCTTTTGATTCTCCTCTCAGATGTTAAATATAATAAATCCAATATTTTAAAGAAATACATGCTTTCTAGTATTTTAGTAAAAGAGAAGAGAATCTTTGTTGTTCATTTCATATCTAACAAAGCTACTGTATAGTACTTAGCAAAAGTAAAGAGTTTGCTACTTACCTACAGTGGCTGAGTTATATTGCTCGTATCATATTTAACAAAACACATAATTATTTAGAAAATCGAAGTCATAAGCATATGTAGCCAATGAATCACAACAGATAACATACCGAAGAGTATCATATTGCAAGTTACAAAGAGAGTATTAGTAACATGATCATATTGAACATTGTCATATTGAGCAGCTGAGTTACATTGCTCGTCCTTTTTCATTTTTTAAGCTTCTTATTACCCACATGAGTCCCACTGCCGTTAGCAATCCCAAACACCCTTGAAACTGTTTATCTATTATATCTAAATGAAACACCAAATTCATACCTGTCAAATCTATATTAGGTGTTTCACATTTCATCTGTTGATTTAGAAGTATCAGTTTTTTTGCATCTCGGAAATCTGCCAGCTGGAACAACGCCGCGACTCTCTAGAAGGGTAAGCTTCTCATAATTCCTATATATATTCTACCACAAAAAGAGTATTAGTATATGAATTTGTTTCCGTGTTACAAAAAGGAGGAGCAATATAACTCGCCTGCTCAATATTGACAGTGAACGGGCCCTTTGATTCACATCCTGGGCAGGAACCTATGTGGACCTCTAAATACGATGAAGTAGTAGCTCGATATGGGCTCAGTACACGCACTCACATAAGATACTTTTGTTTTACAATCTTTATTAACTTGGGTATCTGTTATTCCAAATGCGCTAAACCAAATTGTCCCCATTTCACAACTTAAAATTGAACAATTATACAAAAGTATACGGAACAGCCCGGCCGGCTGGAATCGTTTGGATTGTTACAACCACATGTTCCTCCTCCTCCTCCTCCTCCTCATGCCTCCTTTCAACAATCTTTACATGTCATCTAACTACACAAACACATATAGATCACAATTACGGGTATCTTTATCTTTTAGAAGTTATTCTTGTGAGGAGTTAAACTAACCTGTGACTGTATTCACTTCCATATAGGTACGTTTATAAATTTCGCCGACCATCTTCCATACAGCTGTAAAGTGTCATTGGTCTGTCTTTTGTGCTAACGGGTAGGTTCGATCAAAACCAAAGATGGTTGAAGAAAGCTCGAGCTCATAATGTTTTCCTAAACAAAAAAGAGGAAAAAACATGAACAAACTAAAAAAAACTTTTTATACATATTGACAACGATTGTAACAGAAAATAAGGACCCTAGGAGTTACCTTTGCAAATCGTAGTTTTCAAAACATGGTTTGCAAACTGATAATCAAACACAAACACCTCCTAAAAGTGATGGAAGCTGTCAATTGCTAAAGATATCATACCTGAATCAGAAGTGCTTAATCTTCTTCTGTATATCCGGCACTGCAATTAGTGACATTCAAATTTGTGACGCTTCCCGTACAAACATGATACAGGGGCTGCAATAAATGAGCTCAATATCAATAACATTCTTCTTAGTAGTTAGATTAAAAGTACAGTTTTAATAAAGAGAAACTCAAGTATAATGTGACCTCAATTTCATGTGCGTAAGACCTTCACTTGTGGTTGAAGGGGGTATAAAAGGTGCCGGAAAAGTTGCATATGAAGCCAAAAACATACATAGAACTATACTGCTCCACTGCGTAAAAAAAAACCCAAGCAGAATAATTGTAAGCAATCTAGAGACAGCAAGCTTGTGCTCCCCTGCTTATTTTTAAGGTATAAAAAGCAACTTTCAATAAGGAGATGCTTACTTGAGATGCTAATTAAAATTAGCTTATTCCCTTATAATAACTAACCTAAAGTCCATTTGATTGGCAACATCTGACCACACTTACTATGGGGGTATTTAGGTTTGCTTATTTCTACTGATTGTGCTTAAAGATAAGTACTTTTTAGAAGTGAAACTAACTACTTTTCATTTATTAACGGTTTTAGGGGTAAAAGTTATTTCAAATATGATAAGAAATATGAACAGCTGCTATTCTGCTTAAAAATAAGCAATCCCAAAGACCCACTACATATTGAAATGCTTACACCAATTAAAAAAATCCATAAAATTGAATTAATAAAGATGAGTTTACCTACTCCGTCTCTCTTCGATTTCGGCATGATGGTGATGTCTGTTAAAGATCTGAAAAACATGGACCGCAAGCAAGAATCACCTAAAATTTATAAACAAACCCGAAATTAGCAGAACCCCCGAAATTAACAGTTAAACTTTAAAAAAAACCGCGATTAGATTCTACAGACCTGTAGATTTGATGAATCTTGAACACGTTCACCACCATATGAATCGGAGACGTCTGGGATCTTTATAGGCAGATGAATATACGGGCCAGAAACGAAAAAATAAATAAATAAATAAATAAAATTAAAATAAAATAAAATAAGACACAGCGAAAGTAAAATACCGTATATGTATAAAACATACAGGCGATGGCTAGCAACTGTGAACTACCTGTAAGCGATGATCGGCTGTAGCTGAGGCGGCGTCATGTATGATTATCGAAAAAAACGGTGGTGTTTATCCTGTCAATGAAGCTGGATGAGTCCAAAAAGTAACTCAGCCTACCATTTTTCCTTTTTTAAACCATAACTCCTTTTTTAATTGATAACTCGTTCAGGTCCCTGTGTTTTTCTTTTTTTAACACTACAACTAAAATATTTAATTGGTAAATCAATTTTTTATCCCGACACGGAAATCGAGTCCGTGTCCCATAGTATTTAGAGGGAACGAGTTGGGAAACCCGCGCGTTGCCGCGGGGTGTTTTCCTAGAGAGGTATTCTGTGATAATTTTGGACGAACAGAGGACAATCATTCTTTGAATGGTTAAGCCGTTAACAAAAAAGTAAACATAGCTAAATTAGTTTGTGAGTACCTGTGCACATACATACTGACACGCTCATGAATATATAGATATAAGCTGCATTGGCTGGTCAAGTGTTTTACAAAAGTGGTTGGTACCAAAAAAAAAAAAAAAAAAAAAAAAAAAAAAAAAAAAAAAAAAAAAAAGATGGTGAAACTTACCTGCAGCTGAATGACAATTTGGCTGCTGGGTACGATTATAAACGCCGTTGGGTGAATTACTTTGTAAATTATTTGGTGATAAGAACTGTTGAACACGTTGTGTGGTCACATGAGGTGCTGGGTTACCATTTTTCCGAGGACGTTTGAAACACCTATTGTTATTTGTATGGGTTGATTCAATGGTATCATTTGTAGGCGCTCCTGCTGTGAAAGGAAACTTTTGTAAGAAATTAATTGTATGTTATATGTAGGAGTGCGACTGCTAAAATTTCAGAAAATATATTGGATAACAAATGTAGTTTATACTATTTTTTAAAGACAATTGAGATACTCACAGGATGTTGTATGACACGTAGATTTGCTAACAACAGAAGAACAGTCATGAGTCCCACGGCCTTGTAAATTACTGCAACCAACTTCCTGTTCCAGAGCGGTTTTTTGCTTTTTGCGTGTAGGTTTACCTGCATTTTTTAAATGGCTATCAGTTACATGTCACATTTTGTATGGCACGCGTATCATAACAAATTAATTTTTAGTACTGCAACCATAACAAAAGAAATATTGACCAAGGTTGGTTGTTAAATTGGTCCTTTTTAGTCGGTCGCGTGCACGAAGTTGGCGTTCTGTGATTTTGCAATTCTGGTTATTCAAATGTGAATGCTCATACTGAGAATGCCGAACTGTTTGTGAAGCAAAGTCTAACGTTACTGGACCTGAATAAGGGTGATCTGAAATTAGAAATAACAGTTAGAAAGATAGTTAGTATAAATAGTCTATGGCATAAAATGTGACAAATAATGGATGGTAATAAAACTTACCACAATTGAAAGTTGATGCAAATACAGGACCAGAAGAAGCACCAATAGAGTTAGGTAATGGAGATTGCCGACATTGTTGTGCCGTAGACGGATGTATAGTTATAGAGTTGTTTGTTTTTGGATTTTGAAGCGGGCGTTCATAATTTTTGCGACCATTATTTTTTAAGTTGTATTTCATAATGACAGCAGTGAAAGCGAAGACCAATGAGACAATGTGTAAAAGTTAAGCGCATAACAATGACTACGAAACTATAATAAGTTATGATGATGAACAAATACATTTTTAAGTTATGGTTTGCAAATAGAGTTTAAAAAAAAATAAATAAAAAAAAATAGATTATGGTGTAAAAAAATTAGCAAGATGTTTATAAGACACCCAAAACAAAACATCTTTAAATCATTGTATTAAATGTACTAAGACTATTAATTTCAAGCAAACATATATTAGCCACATAAAAAAACACAGCCAATCTCTATAAATGAGTACATTGAATTAACCTTGGGCACCAAAAAGCGAAACCCCTAATTTACTCACATGTACGTCACATTAAAATTACATAGACAACCAAGAATTCAAACCCCTTATTTACTCACATGTAGTAGAATGAACAAAAAAAGATGGCAGTTCTAAAAATTAAAAAGTCTAATTTACCTAAATGATAGGCAATATTCACTTCTAACACAATTGAATTAAGCAAAAGCATACATCAAGCATGAGTAACATATCAACAACAAAGAAGATCAGGCGGAAAAAAAATCGAAATCCAAACCTTATCACAACGGCGAGTCATTTTTTTTTTTTTTTTTTGTTACCACACAACACAGTTTGTGAGGATAAGTAGCTGAAAAAATGTGGCTGAAAATGGTGTTGTACTACAGCAACAACACATGGCCAACTTGACAACCACATACAGATTAAAAAAATATTTGTACTGTTCATAGCAACCGGGTCGATGCTAGTGGATCGAGCAAGCGAGAGACAGCATCGGATTTCGGTGGTCGGAGGCAGCTGTTTCGGATCCCAAAAAGTAAGGCTGTGTTTGTTTTCCTGAAAAAACGTATTGCTGCCTCTGACGTCTGGCTGAGTCAGACGCGGTCAGAGTTTTGGTGTGTTTGTTTTTTTCTTGCGAGTTAGACATAGCCAGATCTTGAAGCTCTTACTCAGTTAGAGGTGGTGCTCATGTCTGAATGCCTCTTATCCTTACAAAACCTTTCAACTCTTACAACCTTGGTGACAGCCTCGAGCATCAAGATTGAAGAAGCATCAAATATTGGGTCCATGAGCATTATGATAGAAAAGAAATGGAAGAGGTCACTGAAAATGTTGAATGAGAAGATAAAGGTTTTTGAGATTTGAGAGAAAGAAGATGATGCATTAATAAGAGAAGATAAAATAATAAAAGCTACTACGCGGTAGGTAGAGGAAGTTAGCAAAATAATTTTTTATTATCAAAAAAATGTAATCAAACTTTTTATTAAAAAAGACATAACTTTTACATAGTATTTACTTTTACATTGTAAAAAAGAAATTTTTTGTAGCTGTATATGTAGCATTTTGTTATGTCGTAAGTGTTATATATTCAGTTAGAGAAACATAATCTTTAATAGTGTATATTTAGGATTTTTAAGAGGGTGTTGCACAAAAGAAATGTTTAGCTAACTAAAGTTACACCGTAAAAAACAAAAGTAGCAAAAAAAAATTTGGAAGTTGCATATACCACAAAAACATAATCTTTTTAAAATCACGTAAGATTTTGTAGCAAATGTGGACCATGAAAAGATCATCAGTATTTTTATTGTGTTAAATTTAGGGTAAAGTGCAAAAATGGTCCCTAACGTTCCACAAAATTGCAAAAACGGGACCGAGACAAAAAGTAGCGCAAAAAAGCCACCCACGTTCCAGATTTTCGCAAAATCGCCACTGAGAGCCCTTTTCCGTTAATTTTCCCGTTAAGTGCCACGTAGTTGAGGGTAGTATCGTCATTTTACTGTTCACCGGGTACTAAGCTAGTGACACTGTAGCTTGAGGGACTAAATTTGCAAAGTAATTTCTATCTTATATTTTACAGCCACCACCACCACCACTCTCTACCGCCACATCTTCATCTTCTCCGGTGAACAAACCCAGATTCCGATGACCAAACCCTCCGATCACTTTTTTCTTTTCTTTTTCTTTACTGTACAAATCAAGTATATTACTCCCTCCTCGATCTCACCCATCTCAATCCATCTCAAATCTCAATCACAAACAAAATTCAATTCACAAACTTTTTTCTAATCAAAACCAAGGTACGCATATTTCTACTGCTTGTTCGATTCTGTCACTTTGTATATGTTGGGATGATTGGTCCGGTATGATATTGACTAACAACACATAACCAAATGTATCCAAAAAAATATTTTAAAATGACAAGTTTGACATCAATTTTGGCAGACTGAAAATGTTTTTTATTAATTGGAAAAGTTTGTCATCACATTTCATTAAAACTTCAATATTGCTATAATAAGTAATGGATCGCTGGACAACAATAAGTAATGGATCTCATTAAAGAATGATGCTTTATGCTTTATGTTAAGTAATGGATCTGTTAAGTAATGGATGAGCTAGTCCTTGGGATCTATGGATCAGAGTCTTGATAGGATATATGGCGATACAAGTTTCTTTATTCGTTTGTACTTTGCATCTCTGGTGAGAAAGAGGTCAAGCTGGGTGATTAGAATTAGCGGTGGCTAAATAGACAGATCACTACTTTTGGGTTACTGGTTGAAACATGTCTTCTTTTAGTATGGGTTGGGTTGACCCACAAATCTCTTGTTCATAACAATAATTTAAATATTTAAATAAATTATATTTCAAATGGTTATATATCTTAGAAGTACGATTTCAACTGTCCTATTTTTCCAGCTTTGCTCATTTGACCCGTTTTATTTTTTAGCTACTCTCTACTGAAGTGATCTTAGATTAGAATTAACTCAACTCAGTCAAATGGTCACTTTTTTTTTCGTTAGTCATCGGATTCTGGGTTTGGCATCGGAGATAAGCAACTCATTAATAGTCTTATAAAAATAGATCTTCAATAAAGAAATCCTTACGACTACAGGAAATAGAGATAGCCAAATCATAGCATGAGTTCCTGCATTATATACAATGAATAATGGGTGAAGCTGATTCTTTAAAAAAAAATAAAAATAAGTATATCCTAAATCATTTTTTAAAATTTATATCGGACACAAACTGTTTATGGAAACTTTGTAGGATTTATCAAAACCAAGGATATATATGACTACTTCAGTAGGATTTAGGAATTAACCCAAAATGAGGATGAATCTATATTGCCCATCTAAGAAAGATAAACTGTAATTAAGAAGATAAATCGTAGACCGGAAAAAGTGACCAGAATCTGGGTTTGGTCACTGGAATCTAGGTTTGGTCACCGGAGAAGATGAAGATGAAGGGTAAAGGGTGGTGGTGTTGGTTGTGTGGTGGTAGAGAGTGGTGGTGGTGGTAGATGTGAAATAAAAGATAAAAATAACTTTGCAAATTTAGTCCCTGAATCAATAGTGATATGCCATGTGGACCTTAAAGCAGTGAAATGACGATAATACCCTTGGTGACATGGCACTTAACGGGAAAAATAACAGAAAAGAGCTCTCAGTGGCGATTTTGCGAAAATCTGGAACGTGGGTGGCTTTTTTGCACTACTTTTTGTCTCGGTCCCGTTTTTGCAATTTTGTGGAACGTTAGGGACATTTTTGCACTTTACCCTTAAATTTATGATACAAATGTCTTGTTTTATTTTTACACAAGCTAATTATTTATCGCGTAGTTATAGTTTTATATATATATATATATATATATATATATATATATATATATATATATATATATATATATATATATATAGGGTCCCTTTCTAACGAGAACCATTTTAAGTGGAAGAACTGCGAGAACCACCCTTGTACAACTAATAATACACAATGTACACCATTTAATGCTCCACAGCATTTTGTTATTTTTATTTAATTCAAAAGGGTATAATAGTAAAAGACATTTTCATATTATTTTTTATTTTTTTATAATTCCCTATTTTTTAAATGTTAAAATTCAGTTTTTTTTTTTTTCTTTTTTTTTAACTTTTTTATTTTATTTTATTTTATTTTACTAAATCCAGTTTTTTTTCTTTATTATTATTTTTTTTGATTTAGTTCATATATGTTTTTAAGCTAGCATGTTTAGTGCATATATGTTTTTTTAAGATCCGTCGAGGCCTCGTTTTACCTGCCCGGAACTGATTGGTTGCTTGTTGTGACAGCATATTTCTAGATTTAGTGCATACATGTTTTTAAACTAGCATTTTTAGTGCATATATAGTTTTTAATATAACGAAATTTGTAACAAACCAAGAACATAAATGATATACACAAACTTCGATATCGATTAAAATACAAATAAAATACAATTAAATACATGAATCTAATCGATCTATACACGTGAGCACTAATAAATACATCATTTTTAGAAGTCGGACATATATTCAAACTCATAGCCGTGAACATTCTTGTAATTACACCTGATACAAAGAAAAGAACAAAAATTAGCAACAATAATATTATTAAAACATACATGTTTTAAGCATTTGGTTTATAAGAATTCATTTTTTAAAACATACCTGTTTTAAAACATACATGTTTTGAAACATACATGTTTAAAAACATATATGTTTTGAACAAAATACATATGCACCATTTCTTAAAACATATATGCACGCCCCTAGAAACATATGTACGGTTAAAACATATACACACTAGAAAACCATTGCCAAAAACACTTCCATCACTGGTTAGCCGTTCAACACATACGTAAAATAAAACTCAATGATCTAGTTTAGTTTAGTGACTTGATTAGGAAAGCAACAAAAGGAGTTTATATCAATCAATAAGTCTAGTATCATGTTTGGCAAAGAAAGAGTTTGATACTTAAATTTGTCTGTGAAACAGTGTGTAAAATGTGTCAAGTTGGGTTTTTGACTAAAGAAAGCTAATTACCATATAGAAAATAGCATGCACTAACCTAAAAGGACTATTGTGAAACATTATTAACATGTATGTTTGGGCTACAACTGAATCTACACTATATAAGTAACAGGAACAGTCAACAACCAAATTTTTTGAAAAAAGAACTAAAGATACTTAAAAACTAATTACAATTCAAGATACTTGATTAAAAACTACTAATAATAAGTAAACAAAGCTGAAATAAATTAAAATTTTGGTTAAAAGTAAGTTTGGGCAGAAAAACTAGCTTGTGCCAAACACCCCTTAAGGGGTTGACTGTTGGAAAATTTTGAAAGAAAAAATTAGACTAAGGTATAAAAAACTACTACTTCCTTCTTTTATACTAATTTCCTACTGCTACATAATCTTAATTCACTAATTCCTACTCCTGTTCTAAACACCCCTGTTCAAAACACCCTTGTTCCAATATCGAAACACCCCTGTTCATTACCTATTTATATCTACAACAATCAACAAAAAATTAATTTAACCAATTACCTGAGTTGTTCCATTCGGCATCAACAAAGTCATCATCTATGTCCTCTTGTTCCACATCAATCTCCTCCTCTTGAACCACAGCTTTCTCTTTACCTTTCGTCATTCCTCTTCCCTTATAACCTAATGTTTGTAAAAAATTTAAACAAATTTACATAAAAAATCATTTACTCATATTTCCAAACACATATATTCAACATCAACAAATTCATCATCTGCACATACTTTAATTTTTCCATATTTCCAATCAAAACCACATCCAAACACCCATGTTTTTAAACCAGAACACCCCTGTTTTTTTAGTTATATAATAGCCCTAGTATTTAAATCCAAACACCCCTGTTTCATCCAAATACAAACACATAAACACCCCTGTTTCATTCATGTAAATCATAACCACATTCATTTATCTTAATCATAACCAAACACCCAAGTTACTACCTTCTACATAAACCTTCATATAAAATCCAAACACCCCTGTTTCATTTATCTTAATCATAACCACATTCATTTTTCTTAAGCACAACCAAACACCCATGTTACTACCTTGTACATAAACCATAAACCATTTACACTTGCAAATCCATTTTCCTAACACAATGTACCACAAACCTTCATGTAAAATACACCCAAACTAATGCATAGATGCTTAAACATTCGTATAATCGGAATATCATTATAAAATTATATAAAAAAATCAGCAAAACCAAAAAAATCTATGTTAATCGCATCCAAACACCCCTGTTACTTCATTGTACATTAATCAGCTCTTATAACACACATGAAGTTGAGTTCATGAAAGTGTTTATACATTCCGAAATATGAACCCACCTATTTTACATTAACATATCTGTTTTCTTAAAAACAAAAAAAAAAAAAAAAAAAAAAAAAAAAAATTACCACAGATACTTCTACATCCACACTAATGTAAAAAACATGTTATACGAATTAAAAAAAAAAGTTAACACTAATCGAAACAGAAGATTACTTGAACAATCAAATAATAACAAAATGTTAAATAACATTAATCGAACAATCAAAACAATAAAAACAATTATGATTATATAAACATCATACAATGAACCATCGACAATATAAAAAATTTAAACAAATTACAAACAGAAGACAATGATGATCATACCTTCCAATGATGTTATTGTTATTTAAACAAAACTATGAAACGGATTTGCTTAATTTTAATTATCGCGGCTATTGGAATATTTGGGGGTTTAGGGTTGAAGTGGTAATCGGTTTGTGTTTTTGTAAGCAGAAAATAAAAATCATTTATGTTAAAAGAAGTAAGTTGATATGTTATCATTATCACTGAGAAAAATTTGGAAGCAATCCCGTTCTTTTAGCATGCAGTTAATGAGATAGTGTATAAACTAAAATACCTTTTGTACCCTTTTCACTAATGTTTCCAGGAGATGGGGGTCCTTTTATTTACAAAAAAACCTTTTTGCATAAATATGTTGCACACTATCCTTTATAAGTAGTACATAAATGGTTTTCGCAGTTCTTGCAGTTAAAATGGTTCTCGTTTGAAAGTTACACTATATATATATATATATATATATATATATATATATATATATATATATATATATATATATATATATATATATATATATATATATATATATACACTTAAAGAAAATAGACAATAAAATTCATTCAGACAATTATACAAAAAAAACAACATTATTTCATTCAGATTCAGACCTTATAGCCACCTCTTACCAGTAAGATGTGGTAATCAGATTCAGACATAAAACATCTTAATGAAACAAACACACCCTAAGGTTGACTGTGAGTGATAGTGAATAGTATTTCTTTTTGGGTATAACCCGCTTTTCATTATGGGGCGTCATGGGTCGGGTTTGCAAAAGAAAATTGGCCTTATAGCCCACTGGATAGTATAGTGTATAATTATTAATTAGTACTAGTTTAAAAAAAAAAAAAAAAAAAAAAAAAAAAAGTAATACTTGGCCCAAGAAGGATAGTTATGGAGACGGTCATATTCTCGTTTCCTTTTCTCTTCTCTAACTTTTAGGGTTATGTCTTTCACACACCATCTCTTTTTTATTTTGTAGTCCCAATGTGAAAAAAGTACTCAACTACCCTCCCTTTGTATTTTGTGGTCCCAATTAACAAAAGTACTCAACTACCATCCTTTTGTAGATTGTAGACATTTTATCACCTCAAAGGTTTGATGTTTGTCTTTTAATATGTTACATTGATTCAGAAAAGAGTTTCAGAAAAACGTAGCTATTTATTTTCAATAAATATTCGATGTGACAAGTAATAAACACATTAATTTTGTGATTTGACGTATTTCTAACTCTTTTGATGTATATATATATGAGTATGATTCAAATGGAATTAGCTTTGGGTTAAAGGCGTGTATCAAAGTTTGACTAAATATTTTTTAGTCTAAAAATTGTCACACATCTACATCTTTATTCTGCACTTAAGGTAACATACATGTTCTATACACTTTTTTTTTTTTTTTTTTTTTTGTACTTTTAACTATTGTGAGTTTTGCATTATGTTAAGTTATTATTATTATTATTATTATTTTGTACTTTTTAACTATTGTAAGTTTTGCATTATGTTAAGTTGTCTTTTCTAAGCTTACGAATCATGGTTTTTACTTTGTTTTATACGTGAGTTTTGCACTAACATTTTGATTTTGACGTCATGTTCAACCACCAACAAAACAAAAACTATTAAAAAAATAGTTATTATGACTAATTACTTTTTAGAACTTGTATTTTAAAGTAATTGTTTTACATTCTATCTTTATTTTAATTATTTTATCACTAACTACTTTTTAGAACTGGTATTTACAAAAACTAGAAATCAAAAAACTATAAATCGTATTTAGAAAAACAATTACAAAAAATAAATGAACAATACACATAAAAAAAATTAAAAAAAACTTGACTTGTATAATAATTAGACTAATAATTATTAACAAATCTATACAAACACCTTTTGATACACTAATAATTTTCCGGCGACTGTTACACAAAATTTTCCGGCGACTGTTAACACATTTTCCGGCGACTGTTACCATATACTAACAAATCTATACAAACACCTTTGAATATCACAAAATTTTCCGGCAACTGTTACAACATTTTCCGGCGACTGTTACCATATACTAACAAATCTATACAAACACCTTTGAATATCACAAAATTTTCCGGCAACCGTAATATTTCCACAACGATAAAAAATGTACACGAGTGAGGTGATAAAATGTACGGATCTACACGAGTGAGGTGATAAAATGTACGGATCTAAACGAGTGAAGTGATAAAAGGTGATGAGAAGTGGTGGTGTTCGATGCGGTACTTCAGTTCTGGTCTTTAGTATCTTGTCCACATCTTAAGAACTTGTGATTGTGATCAACAAAAACATGTTAATCCATGCAAAAGATCACAACATGCATAAGATTGTAGTATGGATTGCAGGTTAACCATAGGATGGTGAGATTGTGAGCCCATCCAGTTTTCCCTGATTCGTGACAACCCAATTAACACATTTATATCGCATTATTGCTTTCAAATTAGAACTTCAAATCTTTCATGAATTTGTCATACAACTATTACTTGATACTGAGTATAGAATCTAAAGAAAGGACTATGCATTTTTGTGAGATTTTCCCTTTCGAATCCTATGTTGCACAGAACCTATAGAACGGATTTTTTGATCATGCAGCTCAATGTCAATATCTAATCATGATACCAGAATACGAGTTGAATGAAAAAGTGTGCACATGCTATTTTTTCTATTCTAAAATCAAACATTAAACTGCAATCACACCAAGTATATTCCATATTTTTAGTTCATATTCATATCCTTTTCAATCGACATATATTTGGATTGTTTGCGACATTAAAGACGTATCCCATTTACAAGTTCCCATTTCGTTAGTATTTCTATATTATGATACTTGTTTTGGCACTAGGTTAAAACCTCAATCTGTAAAAGAGTACTTGTTAGTATTCCATATTTTTTCCCTCCTTTTGTTTCCCTCCTTTCTTTTTTTCCCTCCTTTCTTTTTTTCCCTAACACTCTGTTCCCGAGTTCTAATTTGGAGAGAAGAGAAGAGAAGTGGAGAGAAAACTGAAAAAAAAATCACATTCCAGAGTTTTTTTTAGAAAGAAGAGAAGAGAAGATGAGAGGAAATTATGTCAAAACTTCTCTCCTAATCTTCTTCCCAAATTGGGATGATTTGGAGAGAAAGTTGTTTTTAAGCCATTTTTTCCTACATGCCCTTTCTTTTCTCTCCAACTAGGGAACACAAAATTGAAAATCAATTTTTTTGCCTCTCCTCTTCTTTTCTCTCGTTCTTCCTCTCTTCATTTCTCTTCTTTCCGTTTTATACTCGGGAACAGAGTGTAAGTTTAGCCATGCTAAATCCAGATCTTAAGTCATTCAGTATAGCTACGCATGACATTCAGTATATTAAGGTCTTCTCTAGACATTCAGTATAGCTACGCATGACATTTTTTCCAATAATAGTAAACTTCCATTTGCAAGTGGACATTTCACAATTGCCAGATTGCCGATAGAGTGAAAGCAAGTGGACATCAACAAATAGTAAACTTTCATTTGCATTTTTAGTGTTATTATGTTTGAGTATGTTTTCACATGAAAGCAAGTGGACATTTTTTCCCGCCCTTGTATCCATAAGTCCTATTTTGCCGCCAAGTAGAAAATGGACCACATCATCAACAATATCTTACCATCAAGAAAATGACACAACCTTCAACAAACCTCTTATTTGTCATATTGATCTGAGCCTAATGATTGAGATTTGTCATATTGACAACTAATGATTGGATGGTGTGTAATGACTAAAATGGTGGTATGCAAAAACACAAAGGCAACTTTTAAAAGCCTCTTCCCCCACGCCGTCGTGCCTGACCCACTCCTGACGTCATCATCGCCATCACTTTTAACTGCTGCTACTACTACTCTATTGATACATTTAGTACTAGTACTAGTAGCACTAAGGCTTTTTATAATAATAATAAACTAGTTGTACTTTCTTTAATTGAACTCAGCAGCATAATGTAATGAAACTCTTCTCTTTTGTTGTTGGGGTTTATGGTTTTTTTTCTTTTTTCAATAAGTGTAAATTGCATTTTTAGTCCATGTGGTTTGGCCAAATTTCATGTTTAGTCTCATCTTTTCGAAAGTGCACAACCTATCACCACCGCCACCGATAAGAAAAAGATTTGCTATAACCACATTAGGGGTGGCAATTCTCGACACGACACGATAAACAACACGAACCCATGAAGTTAAACAGGTTTGGCTTGAGGATAAACAGGTTTGGGTCAAAAACAGGTCAACCCGTCTAACCCATTTAATAAATGGGTCGTGTTTGGGTTGAGTAAATATTAAACAGGTCAACCCGTGAACCCGTTTAATTTTATAAGACTCTAAAAATAAAATATATAACATGCATTTTTATGTTGGATGTAAATTAAATGTATTTTGTTATGTACTTAATACGATTGAATTACGATTATACCTAATATATCATAGAAATTGACGCTTATAACTAAGAAAATTATCATATAGTTATTTGTTTGTTATTTTTATCATATTTTAAATCCTTATATCATTTCTGCATTTAAACTAGTTAAATCAACAAACAACAAACCTTATTCACTACTTGACCTATTTATTCAAACAGGTTAAGCGGGTCAAAAATGTGTTACATGTGTTATGCAAGTGTGGGTTAGGGTTGAGTTTTTTACACGATTAATAAATGGGTCGTGTTTGGGTAAAGGTTATGCTAACCCGCCAATATGCGAACCCGAATAAGTCAACACGAACACGACTCGATTGCCACCCCTAAACCACATAAACTATAAGAATAGAATCATCCAGTAAGGATACCCATACAAATGGTTTATTTTTGTAATTTTCTAATTTTCTAATTTATTTATATGGTTGGAATTAATCGTATAAATGCAAATGATTCTTAGCATTAATGTTTTTTAGGTCATTACAACATGTTACATTATTATCTCAATTGAACATATAAAAAAAATGTTTGCAATTATTAACTTAAATTGAAAAAATTAAGAATATGTTACCTACCTAGTGTAACAATTCACATTTTCAGGTTAACTTCTATTCCCGAAAATTTCAGTATTTATTTTTACTATTCATTTTTACTATTCATTTTTACTATTCACTTTCCCGAAATTTGATTTTTATTTCATATTCTCGTATGATAAATCATTTCCATGGCAAAATAAAAGTTTGACACTCATCAGATCATTTTCGCGAAAGTTATTAAGGAAATACACGTTTAGGTTAAAACGTCATTTAAAAATCCTACGCACAACGAAACTCAACCGCGTTAATTTTCCCAGCATCAGAAAAATATTTAGTACTCTCATGATTAATTAGAGAATTAACCATGACTAAGAAAAATATGACCAAATAAACCTCGGCCGTGAGAAACAGGAATTTTCGTTTTTAAGCACGTTTACTTAGCCGTAACCTTAGCCTATACCTGCACCGCGTTTCTAAGACAATTTGAGTTTTCACATTTTTGTAATAAGTCAACATATTTTTCCCTCCTCCTTTGACCAAAAATCATTCCTTGATTTTATAAATCATTCCTTGATTTTTAGGCTTACGGTTTTAAGTTTAAAGACATTAAATACCAACCGACACTAGACTGAGCCCAGCCTAGACATTATAGGTCATTTTAAGTCATTATTATCCTATTAGAAAAGTTACATTTTACTTTTCTCAATTTAACGCAACTTTCGTACGTTTTACCTATTACGCGTTTTAGACCCGTGTTTCCAGTTTTAGCAGGGTTTTAGCACCCCAATAGAACCTACCACTCATTTTATATTTTATTATGAAGTATATTGACATGTTTAACCATACTTTCAAGTTTCATATTTTTAGGATACCCGGTTTTACGTTTCGTGACTTAACAACTTACGGTTAGCAATTTACGGAGTCAAAACTAGTCACATAAGTAGGATAATATCACCAAGAACCAAGTCATCCCTCCTTATCCAAGGCAAACCGCCTCTAGGGGGGGATTCACCTTGTGTGGCTTGATCT
The DNA here is from genome assembly GCA_030686995.1 of Artemisia argyi. Lineage (NCBI taxonomy): Eukaryota > Viridiplantae > Streptophyta > Magnoliopsida > Asterales > Asteraceae > Artemisia > Artemisia argyi. The sequence goes on along the minus strand of CM060687.1, from coordinate 16,996,670 downwards.
TGACCATTGATTCATTAGATGTATACATGTGTACAACTTAGGCTCCAAATAAAACTTGGTCACCAAGTTTAGGGAATTTCCTAACACCTTCCTAACCTCCTCATTTACACTATAAAAGCTAGCTCATCCCTTCCTTTCATCTCTATAAAAACACTCAACAACAAATCCATAAACCATGATCCTTTGATTTCTAAGTTATAAGTTACATACCAAAGTTGAAGGCATAGTTAGTCTCTACATGAATCAAGAGTTTGTTTGGTGATTTCCATTGTTGAATTAGGAGCTACACAAGGTGATTAAGGGCTGAGTTAATAAGGTTTTCACAAGGTCTATATCAAGGCTAGCAAGGGTTTCAAGAGTTGTGGTGAAGGGTTTGCAAGCATAGGTTTAGTGTCCTAGTTTCATACTTGACTTCCTTTCTTTAGAAAGCTAAAAGTTGTAAGAAACCCTAACATACTTTCTTGCTAAATATCATTTTCATGCTTATTATGTTTCTTTCATGCTATATATTGTCTTGTTATTTTGTTAATGATGTATAAAAATTGGTAAAACAAGTTATGGTATATATATGTTAACTTATGTTATTTAAACAAGTAAACTAGTAACTTTCTTGGAGAACCACGACCAAAATAGTACAACTATGATATTGGACACTTACTTACTGTTAAAGAGGACTTAACAAGGAAAACATAGCAATTTGAATCACCCAAAACGAGTACCCGAGTCAAAAGTTATGACCATCTGAAGTTACCAAAACTTTACGGCAAAACTGCCTAAAAACCTTATGTGACATAACCTTAAACACGCAATAAGAGGCCCTTCTGCTCCGTTTCATGAAAAAGTTAAATCACGAAAGTTGTCCGGAATCACGTTTTCTTCAAAAACTCAGGAGCACGTATCCAGAAAACCAATAACGAATGAGATTTTCTTCAGTTTCTTAACAGCTATTTTATATATCTAAGTCACTATATAATAGTTATGGTTTACTAAGACCAAGAGGTCTAATGACCTAAAGCCAAGACCACAACCATGGCTAAAGCCAAGGTTGAGTCTCAAGACCATGGTAACAATGACCAAGGTCACGGCAAAGCCACGGCTAAAGACCATATAACTTTTAAAGATCAAAAACTTCTATATTTTTATCAAATACTACAACACTAGGGAGCTTCATGTGAGGGGTTCCATTTGGGTAAATGGATCGACGAGTTGCTGGATTTACGAATTAAAGTGTCCTAGCTCCTCGAACGTTTTCTACATGACCTCTGAATTATGATGGCCCGAACGGTAGTAAGAGATATACAAACTATACATGTTTATAAACCACTTATATTCAACGACTTACACTATATACTAAGTACTACATCATGAACATTATGCAAGACATATATAGGCAATTCTTCGTATTCTTAGACGTTACTCCAAACCTAAGTCGCAACGTTCTATTATAGGCTGCTCTTAGAGACTTTCGCGATTCGACTACCACTTTCATTTCTCATTACATAAGCTTAAGGTGAGTCATAGCCCCTACTCTTTTTATACTTGTTTTAACTCTTTGGGGGAGATACATGCTCAACTACTTGCTTACTTGTACAAATACTCAAAACATTTATACTTAATTGTATTATGCTTGATTGTCTTATACTTGATTGCATTATACTTGATTGCGTTATACCTAAACTTGTAAGTCTCCTTGTGATAACACATGCATTGGGTTTCGGAGATGAAGTAGAACCAATGCTATTACCTTCCTTGTGAGCATCATAAAGTCTCCTTGGATAACACATGCATTGGGTTTCGGAGATGAAGTAGAACCAATGCTATTACCTTCCTTGTGAGCAGCATACCCAAGTGAGGCCTTCGAAGATGAAGTGTAGACTCATGACTAATTGCTTAATTGTTGTGATGAACTTATACATGTCTTTATCATACTATATTTTAGCAGTGGATTGTGAACACACAGGTTGCAAGTGTTGTTATGGGCGGGACTTGCAACTGAGTGGATTCACAATGCCTTTGCTGTGTGAACATTCTTTATAGGCTTTTCAACTATTTTAAGACAAACTCTATGAACTCACCAACCATTGTGTTGACACTTTAGCATGTTTATCTCAGGTTAGTAAGGCGATACCTAGTACGTGTAACTTAGAGTCAAGCTGCATATTCTGAAGACTTACGCTTTTTATAATTTACCATTCAAAATATTTTGTACACATTTATGTATCATACTTTGGAATCTCATGTTTGTAACTTTGAATTCATTAATCGAATGGTAACTTTTCAAAACGTATCATTTAGAGGTCGTTTTCTATAACTTGTACTTTGTATTATGAAGTAGCACCCCAAGTGACACAGTCTTCCGCTGCGGTATTTTGGGGGTGTTACAGATTGGTATCAGAGCTTTAGTTATAGAGAACTAGGTTGCATTTAGTGCCTAGACTATAACTGCTTTATATGTTAAGACTCTCCTCTTTATTTGCCTCACACACACTACATACGCATATGCTTTTGTTAGTTGTTGGTTTAGTTCCACGCTGTTAGATGATATGACTTTAGTATTATAAGGAACCCCAAAAATTTAGTCGAGTCATTAGAAATATGGAGCTCAGTAATAACTAATTATTTAACTTGATCTTATGACAGTTCTTGTTTAATGAGACACAAGATTTGAGTTAAATAATATTATTGCTTAGCTTTAGGGATTTGATGACTTGATTTTCTTACTATCTGCCTCAGAAAGCGATTTTGTGTCGGAAATTCTTAAGTAGGATGATTTAGAATCTCCTTATTTAAATGGATTGAGACGCATCTTTATTTAAATAAAGAAATTGTAAATCACCGAACCATAAGTTTATGATCCCTTACTTACATAAATTTGGACGCTTCTTTATGTAAGTAATGAGTTATAAATAAGTGGGCTTATTTGCATCCGATACGACTCCTTAACCACAACCTTAGACGAATCAGAGTGAACACCACTATATTAGAGATCCCGAATTTTCTTAGACACACCGTAAGTAGTTAACATCAAACAGAACTTCGGGACGAAGTTCTCCTTAAGGGGTAGAGACTGTAATAATTCACATTTTCAGGTTAACTTCTATTCCCGAAAATTTCACTATTCATTTTTACTATTCACTTTAACTATTCATTTTTACTATTCACTTTTCCGAAATTTGATTTTTATTTCATATTCTCGTATGATAAATCATTTCCATGGCAAAATAAAAGTTTGACACTCATCAGATCATTTTCGCGAGAGTTATTAAGGAAATACACGTTTAGGTTAAAACGTCATTTAAAAATCCTACGCACAACGAAACTCAACCGCGTTAATTTTCCCCGCATCAGAAAAATGTTTAGTACTCTCATGATTAATTATAGAATTAACCATGACTAAGAAAAATATGACCAAATAAACCTCGGCCGGGAGAAACAGGAATTTTCGTTTTTAAGCACTTTCACTTAGCCGTAACCTTAGCCTATACCTGCACCGCGTTTCTAAAACAATTTGAGTTTTCACATTTTTGGAATAAGTCAACATATTTTTCCCTCCTCCTTTGACCAAAAATCATTCCTTGATTTTATAAATCATTCCTTGATTTTTAGGATTACGGTTTTAAGTTTAAAGACATTAAATACCAACCGACACTAGACTGAGCCCAGCCTAGACATTATAGGTCATTTTAAGTCATTATTATCCTATTAGAAAAGTTACATTTTACTTTTCTCAATTTAACGCAACTTTCGTACGTTTTACGTATTACGCGTTTTAGACCCGTGTTTCCAGTTTTAGCAGGGTTTTAGCACCCCAATGGAACCTACCACTCATTTTATATTTTATTATGAAGTATATTGACATGTTTAACCATACTTTCAAGTTTCATATTTTTAGGATACCCGGTTTTACGTTTCGTGACTTAACAACTTACGGTTAGCAATTTACGGAGTCAAAACTAGTCACATAAGTAGGATAATATCACCAAGAACCAATTCATCCCTCCTTATCCAAGGCAAACCGCCTCTAGGGGGGGGGGATTCACCTTGTGTGGCTTGATCTTGACCATTGATTCATTAGATGTATACATGTGTACAACTTAGGCTCCAAGTAAAACTTGGTCACTAAGTTTAGGGAATTTCCTAACACCTTCCTAACCTCCTCATTTACACTATAAAAGCTAGCTCATCCGTTCCTTTCATCTCTATAAAAACACTCAACAACAAATCCATAAACCATGATCCTTTGATTTCTAAGTTATAAGTTACATACCAAAGTTGAAGGCATAGTTAGTCTCTACATGAATCAAGAGTTTGTTTGGTGATTCCATTGTTGAATTAGGAGCTACACAAGGTGATTAAGGGCTGAGTTAATAAGGTTTTCACAAGGTCTATATCAAGGCTAGCAAGGGTTTCAAGAGTTGTGGTGAAGGGTTTGCAAGCATAGGTTTAGTGTCCTAGTTTCATACTTGACTTCCTTTCTTTAGAAAGCCAAAAGTTGTAAGAAACCCTAACATACTTTCTTGCTAAATATCATTTTCATGCTTATTATGTTTCTTTCATGCTATATATTGTCTTGTTATTTTGTTCATGATGTATAAAAATTGGTAAAACAAGTTATGGTATATATATGTTAACTTATGTTATTTAAACAAGTAAACTAGTAACTTTCTTGGAGAACCACGACCAAAATAGTACAACTATGATATTGGACACTTACTTACTGTTAAAGAGGACTTAACAAGGAAAACATAGCAATTTGAATCACCCAAAACGAGTACCCGAGTCAAAAGTTATGACCATTTGAAGTTACCAAAACTTTACGGCAAAACTGCCTAAAAACCTTCTGTGACAGAACCTTAAACACAGAAAAAGAGGCCCTTCTGGTCCGTTTCATGAAAAAGTTGTCCGGAATCACATTTTCTTCAAAAACTCTGGAGCACGTATCCAGAAAACCAATAACGAATGAGATTTTCTTCAGTTTCTTAACAGCTATTTTATATATCTAAGTCACTATATAATAGTTATGGTTTACTAAGACCAAGAGGTCTAATGACCTAAAGCCAAGACCACAACCATGGCTAAAGCCAAGGTTGAGTCTCAAGACCATGGTAACAATGACCAAGGTCACGGCAAAGCCACGGCTGAAGACCATATAACTTTTAAAGATCAAAAACTTATATATTTTTATCAAATACTACAACACTAGGGAGCTTCATGTGAGGGGTTCCATTTGGGTAAATGGATCGACGAGTTGCTGGATTTATGAATTAAAGTGTCCTAGCTCCTCGAACGTTTACTACATGACCTCTGAATTATGATGGCCCGAACGGTAGTAAGAGATATACAAACTATACATGTTTCATAAACCACTTATATTCAACGACTTACACTATATACTAAGTACTACATCATGAACATTATGCAAGACATATATAGGCAATTCTTCGTATTCTTAGACGTTACTCTAAACCTAAGTCGCAACGTTCTATTATAGGCTGCTCTTAGAGACTTTCGCGATTCGACTACCACTTTCATTTCTCATTACATAAGCTTAAGGTGAGTCATAGCCCCTACTCTTTTTATACTTGTTTTAACTCTTTGTGGGAGATACATGCTCAACTACTTGCTTACTTGTACAAATACTCAAAACATTTATACTTAATTGTATTATGCTTGATTGTCTTATACTTGATTGCATTATACTTGATTGCATTAGACTTGATTGCATTATACTTGATTGCGTTATACCTAAACTTGTAAGTCTCCTTGTGATAACACATGCATTGGGTTTCGGAGATGAAGTAGAACCAATGCTATTACCTTCCTTGTGAGCAGCATACCCAAGTGAGGTCTTTGGAGATGAAGTGTAGACTCACGACTAATTGCTTAATTGTTGTGATGAACTTATACATGTCTTTATCATACTATATTTTAGCAGTGGGTTGTGAACACACAGGTTGCAAGTGTTGTTATGGGCGGGACTTGCAACTGAGTGGATTCACAATGCCTTTGCTGTGTGAACATTCTTTATAGGCTTTTCAACTATTTTAAGACAAACTCTATGAACTCACCAATCATTGTGTTGACACTTTAGCATGTTTATCTCAGGTTAGTAAGGCGATACCTAGTGCGTGGAACTTAGAGTCAAGCTGCATATTCTGAAGACTTACGCTTTTTATAATTTACCATTCAAAACATTTTGTATACATTTATGTATCATACTTTGGAATCTCATGTTTGTAACTTTGAATTCATTAATCGAATGGTAAACGTATCATTTAGAGGTCGTTTTCTATAACTTGTACTTTGTATTATGAAGTAGCACCCCAAGTGACACAGTCTTCCGCTACGGTATTTTGGGGGTGTTACACCTAGATCGCTGAAAAATGCATACTGTATTATAGGGATGAGCACGGTACCACTTTGGTGCCGTATCGGTACCGTTTCCGAAGCACCATATTTTTTCCCGACCAAAATATGTAATCCCGATCCCGGAACCGAGAGTTATATCGGTATCGGTACCGATTCCGTTACCGGGTTCGGAAAACCGGTACTATACCGAATTGAATACCGTTTAGAATAAAAATAATCCCAAATTGAACATGCATGTGGATGCTTACAACATTACTCCTGTAACAGTTGGTGATGAAGTTGCATCTTTTTCAAACGTAATACATGCACCAATGTGTATATATTGTTAGAGTATCATGCAATTAATAATAGCTACAAACACAAAAGTAGAAACTTAATGTGAAGAAATCAACATAAGTCTTCTTGTCATATTGCTTCTCCATCACTTCTAAGTATTGTTATCTAATAAGGTGGGTAAGGCTTGCATAATCTTTTTAATTACAGGTTTTAAAATGAGGAAAGTAAAGTTGTACAATTTATGATATTGATGATATTAGAAAGAATATGTCATGTTATAGAATTATTTCTACACGATCAGTTAGTATACAAATAAGATGATTACAATAATCAGTTACGAGTAGTATACAAGCTACTACTAAGTATATACTAGCTACTACGAAGTTAGGAGTGCTTTGATCATGAGTTTACATTCTAGCCTCTTTTTGTTCCGGTACTAAAATCGGGTTTTCCCGTCTTGGTACTGTACCGATCTTTAGTGGTACCGGATTTTTTTTGAGTGAATTTCATGATACCGGTACCGTACCGGGTATTAATAACCGGTACCGGTACGAGTCGGTACCGGTACGGTTCCGGTACCGTACCGTTTTTCCGGTACTCATGCTCATCCCTACTGTATTACCTCAAGTGAACAAATTAAAACTATGTTGCCTAACACTCTGTTCTCTAGTTAAAAATTAGAGAGGAAAGAAAAGTAAAGTAAAGGGGAGCAGAGGAGGGGAGAAAAGAGGAGGGACACATGGTGTTTCATTTTATGTTCTTGAGCTATAAAAAAAGGAAAGGACATGAAACAAATCAAACTTTCACTTTTACTATAATACCCCTCTGCTCCAACTATATCTTACATAACTATTGATTTAATATAAGATGATTGTGTTATGTGGTAATACATAAATATTAAAGAAATAAACACTATCGAAAGTTCGAAACGGTGGAGTTTGCGTGAGTGGAAAAAAAATACGATTATCAATTGATAATAATATACTAACGTTAGAATATTGATATTATAAAAAGAAAATGGCAACCGGATATTGAAACAAGTAAATTGGTCAATTAATATGTTAATAACTTTCCACATTCACTTTCATCCCAAAAATACGAGGGACATTTTGAGTCCAAAATAGCTTGCACTTCCCCTCCAAAACTCCCATTTCCCTTCCCTCTCTTTTTCATTTTTTTCTTGAGAACACAAAAAATAAGTGGGTCTCTTCTTGTCCCTTACTTTTCTTCTACTTTCTTTCCTTAAAGAACACAGTGTAAATCGCAAAAGGATGCATAATATGTTACAAGAATGTAATTTTTCCTATGTAAAGCTTAGAGATGTTGTTGACCTAGTCAAATAAAACACAACTAGAAAACAAACATCCCAAAAACACAAGTACAAAAAACCCTTTGTAAAATCCTTGAACAAAAAAACATCCCAAAGAAATGAAAGAAATTAATTAAGGTTTAAAAAGGTGTTTTATGAATCAGATCTCCTTCATCTATCGTAAGTCTTTCATTTGTAATTTTTTTTTTAATTTTAGTTTCTACTTTTTATAGCTGATAATCTGAAACCCTTTTTAAACAGTTGAAAATGAAGGAAGGATCAATGGAGACTGTGTTAGATTGTGTTTTACCTTATATACACGATGGTGATGACCTTAACTCCATCTCTTTAGTTTCCCGTAAATTTTATCAACTCGATTGTATTACGCGTAAGCACCTAACTGTCCATCTGCATTATGCCCCAAACCCGTCTACTCTAAGTAAGAGATTCCCTTTTATCGACTCCTTAACACTCAAGGGACCTCCCATATACCCTTGTTCGGATTTTCCGCAAATTTTGGCCACCCCATGGATTAAAGAAATATGTGCAAAGTTTGAGTGTTTGAAAGCACTTCATATACGTGGTTTGGGTGTTTCTGATGAAGATCTCGGGCTGTTGGCTAAAACCCGAGATAAGGATTTACGGAGTTTGAAGATTTGCGAGTGTCAAGGGTTTTCCGAGGGCGGATTAGTGCACATATCTGAGTATTGTAATGATTTGAGAAGTTTGTGTTTGGAATATAATGAGGTGGATGGTGAGAAGACTGGGGGAATGGTTACGTGAATTGGCTTTGCGTAACACTCCTATTGAGTCCTTACATTTAAGGTTGAATTCTGTTAATTATGATGTTGAAATTCTTACACTTGTCGCACAAAAATGTAGCAACTCTTTAGTATCTTTGAAGGTTAGTGGTCCAAAACCTCTAAATCATTTAGGAGATGCCTTTAGCCATGCTGTTAAGTTGCAAGATTTTGAGGGCGCTGTTTTTGGCAAAGATGGGGACTATACCAGTTTCAAGTTTCCCCCGAGCATTCGTAGTTTAGGTATTAGGGACATGCCTGTTACTTCATTCTCTTTACTACTCCCTTATGTGAATCAACTGCGGGAATTGAAACTTACAAGCTCAGAAAAATATTGCCAGTGTTTCTTGATTGAAAGGTGTCCCAACTTGGAAGTCCTAATTATAGATGATGTATGTAGAGACATGGGATTACGAGTTATTGGTTGGGTTTGCAAGAAACTGCGCAAACTTATCCATGACGGGGATGTGACTCGCATGCGACTTATTGCTCTGGTTCAAGGATGTATCAATTTGGAGTATTTAGATGTTACACTCTTGAATATTTCAAATGAAGCTATCGAGTGTGTAGGAACTCATTTGAAGAATCTTCGTGATTTCCGTATGACCATGTTTAAGAAAGCTAGCATAGACAATGGGATCCGAGCTATGCTAAAGGGTTGCATCAAACTCAAAAGGCTATATCTCAGCCTTGGCGATGAAGGATTGACGGATGTGGGTCCCGAGTACATTGGGAAGTATGTTCATAATTTAACATATCTCTTTCTCAATTGTAAAGGAGTGTCTGATGCAGGCCTTCTGAAGTTGTCAAAAGGGTGCCCAAAATTAAAAAAGCTACATTTATGGGATTGTCGCTTTAGCGAGCAAGCTATTGCCACTTTTGTGTTTAATATACACTCACTAAGATATATTTGGGTTGAAGATGCTTTTGGTACTATTCATTTGTCACTCACTCGTCCAACGTTTACTGCTGAGGTAATACTACTTGAAGCATAACTTTTAATCTGCTATAAATTATCTGATTTGAGAGGTTGTATGAATCTTTTTTCAAAACACTTTCGTCTATTTGTTTTTCATTCTTTACAAACGGTTATGCCTTAGTTATGATTACAAAAATGATATCATTAGAAAAATGGGCCGCTTGTGCATTAGTTATTGTTACTGAGGGTGTTGAAATATGTAGCTTGGTCAGTCTAAGTAACTGGTTAAAACGGACCGATTTTTTGTCCATTTTTCATAATACATTATTAGAAACTAATGCGCGAGTACAAATCAATGATTTTACAAGAATAATTTTAAAAAATTTGAGACATGTTCGACCCGTTTCCTTTTTACCTAAACATTTGACCCATTTGATATAAAATGACCCATTTTTATGTAAATTGGTTAAAACTGCTGTCTACCACCATCAAATCATTCTGTGCTGACCCCTAATGCCTAAAATAAAATCCCCTAGGTAAAACAGTGCATCTTTTGTCTCGTGACGTAAGTGTCCCGTATATCATTTCTATCAATATATCTGTCTGTAGTTTATTTTGAAATGGGAAATTATAGACCTCATCAAATTTCACCCAACCACGAGTCCTTTAAACTTTGTCAGCTTTGAGCTTTTAACTCCTTCCGTAGGGCGTAGCCTTTCTTTTATCAAAAGAATAACCATCTGTTGACGTCATTAGTTATCTGCTAATCTGTTGGTGTTTTTGCGTATCCGTAAGTCCCTTTTATAAATGCCAAAACATTCGTAAATTGTGATTGTAGCTGCAAGTTACGAGTATAAATTAGGACACATCAACCCTTCTTTCCACCCTATAAATTCAAGCAAATTTTATCTCATTTTTGTCATTCACACCACACTAATTTTTATCATGGTGTTTTTTTCAAGTATATAACATTTATTGGTTGAGAGTCTGAGACAATTGGTCTCACTGGTCCTTTTGTCTCTACCAGGTCATTTGGTCTCAAATATATGGTGGGGCATCCTTGTGCTTATATCCTTGTTTGTGGATCCTTTATAGCTAGGAATAGAAAAGAGAATCCTTTTTAGTTAGATTGGATTAGTAAATCCAAAACTAGAAGTGTGGATCTTGTTCTTTTTCATATTGTCTTGTTCACTTTGGTTATTAATCAATCTTTGTGGTTTGTTGTTTAACTTTCAAAGATGCAAACATTAGTGGTCATCATAGTAACAGGAGAATCTTCGCTTTTAGGCCAACATCTAACAAAGGTAGCCTTAGGAGAGCATGTATAGACCCAAAAGCGATATAGTGTTCTTTTAAATGGAACATATAGCAACAATATTAATATATGAGTAGTGCACAAGCTCTTTCTGGAAGTTGTTCAGTTTTTGGTGCATAAAGTTTCTTGGAGAATACCGCGAAGATTTTTCAAGTTATCAAGACTTTCCTTCTCTAACTACATTTTGGTCCCGACACTAATTTGGTTGTGCACTAATTTTGATGAACTATATTTAATTAATTTTTTATGCAAATGCAACTATAACAACTGATTATTTAATAAACAAGATTCCTAAGCTAGTGATACCAAAGGAGAAAAAACATTCTATAGATACTCAGAGAGAGTTGCAAGAAGAAGAAGAAAAAAAAGATGGCCAATTTTTGACAAAAATGGAGTGAAAAAAGGTGCATGGAGTGAAGATGAGGATAACAAGCTTAGAGCTTACGTCCAAAGATATGGTCATTGGAACTGGCGTTTACTCCCCAAGTTTGCGGGTATGGCGTAATTCCAAGTTCCATAGAGTTTATACAATTTAGATTTGGATTCTTCTTAATAAGTTAGATTAACTACTAAAACACTATGACTAAACCAAAAGATAGACATCAACTACTAAAATTGAGCTAAACAAATTGAGTTGTATCATAAACAACGATTATCTTCAAGCTCAATTTGTTTATGATACAACTCATCAATTTGTTTAGCTTGAAAATAAATGTGTCCCCAAGTCTAAATTTGAACAGACAAAACTATAAAAGGTCTAAACATGCCAAAAAATAATTCGCAAAAAAGGTAGATCAGTACATAAGTGTATGAGATTGAGAGTCATTTCGGTATATAAACACAAACGTTTATGACATTTTGTTAAACAAGCCATGTGTACGTGGCTTTTTTATTTCGCACAAGTAATACGCTTTTATACATATAGATACTTGGTGTTCTTTACTAAAAAGTGTCATACAAGGCTAAAATAAATTGTCACTTTAGTTCAGGTTTTGTTTCGTTTGTTTTTAGAAGTTGAAAATGACACGTTTATTTTTGTGATGAAACAAATACAACTGTCATGATGTAATTTTTTGACAGTAAAGCAGTGCAAATATACACATTAGCAGTTTTTGTAAACTGTTGTCGTTGGTTAAATTTGACCAAGCTTGAACATTAAGAGGGTGTTTGCTTGAACATTAAGTGCTTGAACACAATGACACAAGTTTATGAAATTTAATAGACTAACTACTAACATGAATGTAAGCATCCGCTTATTAAAGTCGATATCTTGTGTGCATATAAGCAAAAAATGCGGCTGTTGATGAAGGTTTTGGTAGAAGACCCCTCCCTTTATTTTTCTTCTTGCCTGATCATGTTGTATCATGTGTTAAGATTATGTCTACATCGTTTAACGTCTAGAAGGAATCCTTGTGGTGGTTTATGCTCCTCAATCTCTTAGTCTTAAACGTGTCCTTTGGGAGTACATCTCGACTCTCATTAGTCGTTGGGATGGCGAGGTGATAATCATGGGCGATTTTAATGAAGTTAGATCCATTGATGAACGCCTTGGTTCGTTTTTTAACCAGTTAAGTGCGCGAGCTTTTAATAGTTTTATCTCGAATTCGGGCTTGCAGGACGTGAAAATGGAAGGTTATTCTTTTACCTTGTCTCATCCCTCGGCTAGTAAGATGAGTAAATTAGACCGATTCCTTGTTTCGGAAGGTATTTTGTCCCGTTTCCCTTCTCTATCGGCTGTATGCTTGGATAAACATTTATCTGATCACCGGCCCATTTTGCTTCATGAAGTCATTAATGATTTTGGGCCGACTCCCTTCCGGCTGTATCACTCGTGGTTTAGGAAAGACGGTTTTGATGCTATGGTGGAAACGGCTTGGAATTCTTTTTCTCATTCGGACCGTAATAGTCTGATTCGTTTCAAAAAAAAACTCCAAGATTTGAAAGTTGTTATCCGCTGCTGGATCAAGGATAAGAACTTGTCTCAACTTGGTATCTCTAAGACCATCAACGATGACCTGATTGCTATAGACAAACTCTTCGATGATGGGATTGTTTCTGATGAGTTGCGCCTAAAAAGAATGGAGTTAAATCGGCAGCTCCATGATATTAAACAATCAGAGGCTAACGATTGGTTTCAGAAATCGAAAATTAAATGGGCTATAGAGGGAGATGAAAATTCAAAATATTTTCATGGTATTATTAATAAGAAGCGATCGCAATTATCTATTCGTGGAGTCCTTGTTGATGGTCTATGGAAGACAGATCCGGTGATGGTAAAAGATGAGTTTAAAGATCATTTTGCCAACCGTTTCAAACAACCACGTCATAGTCGATTTAAATTAAATCTCTTATTTCCCAAATGTCTCTCTCTCGATCAAGATCGATTTATTTCTCATGATGAAATTAGAGGAGCTGTTTGGAGCTGTGGAGTGGATAAGTCCCCTGGTCCTGACGGATACTCATTCGAATTTTTCAGGAGATATTGGAGTCTTATCGGTCCAGATTTTTGCTCGGCGGTGGATTATTTTTTCGATAAGGGTAAATTTCCGATGGGGTGCAATGCTTCCTTCATCGCTTTAATCCCTAAAGTTACGGATGCTAAATTTGTGACTGATTTCAGACCCATAAGCTTGATTGGTAGTGTTTATAAAGTGGTCACGAAGATTCTTGCCAATCGGTTGGCTACTGTTATCGCGGATCTTGTTTCGGATACGCAATCTGCATTTGTTGCTAATCGGCAAATCTTAGATGGGCCTTTTATTTTAAATGGGCTTCTCGGTTGGTGAAAACGGAAAAAGAAGACTGCCATGATCTTTAAGGTCGATTTTGCTAAGGCTTATGACTCGGTGAGATGGGATTATTTATTGGATGTCTTGCACGCGTTCGGTTTTGGCCCTAATTGGTGTAAATAGATCTGTGGCACGTTTAGATCTGCTATGGCTTCTGTTTTGGTCAATGGAAGCCCATCATCGGAATTCTCTTTCTTTTGTGGTCTCAAACAAGGTGATCCTTTGGCCCCTATCTCTTTATTCTCATTATGGAATCCTTGCACATATCTTTCGGTCGGGCCACCAGTGAAGGGTTTTTTAAAGGGATTCAGATCAACGAATCGTTTACTTTGTCTCATCTTTTCTATGCGGACGATGCAATTTTTATGGGGGAGTGGTCGCATTCTAATATGGAGAATATTGTCAAAATCCTTAATTGCTTCTATCTTGCGTCTGGGCTGAAAATAAACATTCAGAAAAGCCAAATCTTGGGGGTTGGTGTTCATCGGGATCTAGTTAATCAGGCTACTTCTTTCATTGGTTGTACCGTCATGCAGACCCCGTTTCGGTATTTGGGGTGCTGGTTGGTGATCGTATGATTCGTAAATCTGCTTGGTCTGATGTTGTTCAGAAGCTTCGATCTCGTTTATCTAAGTGGAAAGTTAAAACCCTTTCTATTGGTGGTAGGCTGACTTTATTGAAATCGGTTCTCGGGGCTTCTCCTCTTTATAATATGTCCTTATATAAAGTCCCTAAAGGTATTCTTAGAGATATAGAGTCTATTCGGAGTAATTTTTTTTAAGGGGGCTGATCCCTCGGAAAGAAAGATCTCGTGGGTCTCTTGGGATAAGGTGTTAGCTGCTAAGAAATATGGTGGCCTTGGTGTGTCTAGTTACTATGCGTTGAACCGTGCTCTCCTCTTAAAGTGGGCCTGACGATTCATTTCTCATGATGGTTCTTTGTGGTACCGGGTTATCAAAGCTATTTATGGGTCCTTTTTAGACTTACATTCGATTCAGCTTCCCTCTCTTTGGTGTTCGATTCTACGGGAAATGCAGGGGTTATCTCTTAAAGGTTTCAATTTTCTTTCTCATTGCAAGAGGCGTATTGGGGATGGTTGCTCTACTAGATTTTGGTATGACTCTTGGGCTACTGATCATCCTTTTCATGTTATTTTTCCTCGTATTTTTGCTTTGGAGGTGGATAAAGATGCTTCTGTGGCGTTTAAGTTGGGTTCTTCCTCTATCAATGCTTTGTTCCATCGATCAGTTCGGGATGGGGTTGAGCTTCAGCAATGGAATGAGTTACGTATGGTTATTGCTCCTGTCGTTCTTTCCTCTTCTCAAGATCGATGGGTTTGTGACCTTAGTGGTGACGGTGTGTTTCAGGTGAAAGAGGTTCGGGGTATTCTTGACCATATTACTCTCCCATCAGCTGCTGTCCCTACTAGATGGGTTAAATTCATTCCAATCAAGATAAATATCTTTGCATGGCGTGCTCGGCTTGATCGCCTCCCGACTAGAGTAAATCTGGTGAGCAGAGGAATCGTTTTGGAGTCTGATCGTTGTCCGATGTGTGGGTTGATTCCCGAAGATATTCTTCATGTTTTATTTCGATGTGATATGGCTGGTTGTATTTACCGTCATATTTGTCGATGGTGGGATCTAGAATGGCGCGATGTCCTGTCGTTTGAAGAGTGGAATGCTTGGTTTTTGTCTATTCGCCTTTCGTCCAAGATCAAGCTCATGTTGGATGGAGTTTTTTATGTTGCTTGGTGGCACTTGTGGAATTTTAGGAATCATCTTATTTTTTACGCATCTCCTCCGAGACGGTCCGTGGTTTTTGATGACATTGTTTCCCGTTCTTTTTTATGGTGTGTTAATAGGTATAAAGGTTCTTTTTCTTGGGAGACTTGGTTGAAAAATCCCAATTTAATTTCCTTGTAATGTCTTTTCTAGCTTCTTGCTAGTTTTTTATAAATTTTGCCGTCCAAAAAAAAAAAAAAAAAAAAAAAAAAAAGAAGCAACCGATGTGAGCAGCTTGTTCCTCGTTACGAAAGAACATAACAAAAAGATTTGTCTTCTTAGCAATCATATTCAATCGGTTGGTTTAACTTAAATTACGATCGAACGAACACAAAACTTCATTATATTTACGTTTGGTGAGTGTGTTTGCAGCGTTTCATGTTGCTTCAAAGTCCGGATGAGATGACCGTTTTAACAAAGTTAAGTTTGTTAGCAAGAACAAATTTTGATGATGTATTAAGTTAAGATAGTTACTTAATTAATGAACCATATTAATATAGAAATATCCAAAATGAATAAATAAATAAATAAGGTGTAAGTTTGTGTTTGGGTAGATGGAAGCCTTTTCCGTACAGCCACCTTGGCAGGTCTGCACCCCTGCATTTTATGGTCACGCTACGCTTGTTTTCTTTTGTTTTTTTCTTCATGGGATCACCAATTTTCACCACTATTCAAAGTGTAATGTGATTCGCTTGTTTGACTTGTGTAAGTAGAATTTTCAAATCAAATCATATACCGAATACAACATAGCCATGTGTGACTTTATTACACAATATTCATATAGCTATTTTTATCACTATGATATGATCATCAAGAAAAATATCCGCGTACTTTTTTTTACATTCGTCTCAATGATGCAATATCATTACTAATTTACTATCTATCGGGTATACGTTTCTTTTTTAAGAAAGTGTAACGATCACTTTCTTTCAGAACTATGGATTCGGCAAACAATGTTTAACTTGTATAAATGAGGCTAAATGCAAGAGTCGAGAAACCATTTTTGAGATAGTCTGAACTATGTGATGTAGTTCAAAACGGCTCATTTTAGATATATGCACTTTTTTTAAACAATACCTATAGTACATTCTTAGATAAGCAGTGTGAGGAGGGAAACAAAAGTGGACATGTAAAAAGCATAGATGATAACCCTTCCATATACATATTGTTGGTGGAGTATGTTATAAATGTTATAAATGCTTAAAAATAATAAAGGGAGGTGTTATAAATGCTTAAAGGTGTTATAAATGCTTAAACAAAAGTGATTCTTTCACTTCAAGCATCAACTCCGTAGGCACGTCTTGTTCCACTCAAATTCAAGCTTCAATGAAACAAAGTTTAATGCGAAAATCAATTATCAAACGCTAAAAGAACCGATTTCCTTGTATAAGAAAGAAGATATAGCAAGTATAGAACTACTAACTTCTTGGGTACAAAGCATTTGACCTCTCAAAACTTCCAAAAAAAAAATTATTTACTCTCTAAATAAACTTAAATTAATATCTAAAGTGATTTTATCTTTAAGTGTACCTCCTAGTGGGTAAGTTAGTTTATTTTTGTACATTTTTTTTCATTTGGGGCTCATCCTTCTTAATTGTCTTGTTAAGAAGGTGGGTTGCCTTTTAGTTTGTATCTTGTTTGGTTCCGTAATAAAATGTTGTCTTTCTAAAAAAAAAACATAACAGGATCGAGCTATTGTATGCTTAGATGATTTTCTTTCTAAAATACCGTCTTAAGTGAAAAGTTACACAACATAACATCTTACGAGCTAAATAAAGATAAACAAAAAAGAATCTAGACAGTACGTACAACTTAATCATTACCTTTATCATCCTTTTAATTTATGCTTTATTTTTGTGAAGAAATGTTTGCGGACCTTTATAGTAAAGTCAATCCACACCTACCGTTCAGAACTTCACTTTTACGACTTATCTAATTACCGGACCTTTATAGTAAAGTCAAACTTTTTATTTTATCTATTTTATTTTTTTATTATTTTTTAATATTTTTTTTAATGTGAAATGATCAAATAAAATACATAGTTTTCAGGTGTGTTCAGAAATTGATCCCGGGTGAAAGATTTTTGTAACATAAGGGTCACGTTTGGGCGAGCCCAAGAACTTCAGATTTTTGTAAATCACTTGGCTTCTTAATTCTAATTTTGTAATATAAGTGTTTAATGAAAAAATATTTGTTTTATTCTAATTTTGTGCCACCATATCATTTGTAACTACCATGATATGATATATGTAAGGGGAAAAAAAAGGTTTATTTGGCGTGTAGACTTAGTGAAGGAACTGAATTGAAGCAAATACTAGAATGTTATTTTTTTGAGTTTTAAAAGTAAATGGCCGGAAAAACAAGCAACAAAAAGATAAGAAAATTGACTTTTCTTTAGAGCCGCTTTGTTGACCAGTCAATACGAGTTACATGTGCAACATAAAGTGACGATCATATCAAACACTATTATGTACGATATATTTGATTTGGGTCAAAACTCAAAAGTCAATACATCTTCACATATATTTGTACGGTTTTTATATACATTGTTGTTGCTTTGGTTTATATGTTTTTATAAACCAAATGTGTAACTTCATGCTGCTATGTGACGTGCGGCCAATGATATAATATCTATACTACTATATAATGTATTTGAGACTATTCTATAATTAGAAAGGCTTAAAAATTCAGACTTTTACTTACTAATTATGGAAACAACCACCCCTAAGGGGGTTGACAATGTTGTCTAACCATGCCTAAAACTTAATTGTAATTAGCCAATAGAATGAATCCAACTAATTTCATGCCTAATGATGCCTAAGTACATATTTTTAGTGGCAATGTTGCCTAACCATGCCTAAACTTTATACTTCAATGCTCCAACGGTACAAAATTTTGAAACTATACTTCATACCGATCGGTGAACATCACCGTTGTCCTTGCCGATTTGTGCATGCCGACTAGGAGGCAATGGCATTGCCGATTGATGCCGATCCATGCCGAGCCATAAACTCGTACGTTGCCACCCCCTAACAATCACCCCAACAATTTATAACCACTTCAACAACCACCCCCAACAATTTATAAACACTTTAACAACCACCCCCAACAATTTATAACCACCTCAACAACCACCCCAACAATTTATAACCACCTCAACAACCACCCCAACAACCACTTTCCACCACCCCACCTCCCTCCTCTTCACCCAACAATCCGCCCCCGCATCGCGCTGGCACCTTTCTAGTTATTATATATAGTTGCACATTTTCACCATGCAATAAAGGACTCTCCGAGTTTTTGTTATGAATTATGATCATCATTAGCTAAGTCTAAATATAAACTCAATTTGGTTCCATTTTCAAATCGATTGTTAATAGAATAAGGACCTCGATCATCAAAATTATAAATTAACTTTAAAATTACAAAGCGATGAGAAAGCACATAAGGATCGCTAAACCGATAGATACAGTTGATTAGGCCTTTTTGTACGTCTTACTTCTAGAAGATAAATAAGACAAGAAAAAGTTTAACACCGCTGAAGTTGAGTTCGTTTGTTGGTCTTTGGGAAGTGAAGGCCATCTCATTATAAGCTAATGAACCCAAAATGGATTTGATCTACATTATCGCAACAAAACAAGAGGTGCTCCTACTTTTTTTTACGGTGAATATCTTCTAGTGATAAGAAAAAAAAATTCTAAATGTATCAAGCGATTTACAATTAGTACTAGCTCCTTACTAAGGTGAACATGTGCAATCTTACCTATACTATCATTGCCCGGTGAAAAATTGACTTTTTGACCCAAATCAAATACCGTACATAACATCGTTTGATCCGATTGTCACTTTATATTTCACATCTAGAATTTGTGCATGTGTAGATAACCACATATTTAGCGGCAAATAGTTATAACACTCAAAGTTTGAAAATCTTCATCATCGTTCGAGACGACAACAATATCATACGATCGAGTTCTAGTCTAATAAATTAGGATTAAGACGCGGATCGAAGTTGAGATAAATAAGTAAAACAGAAAAACAAAGATAGAAGTTGTAGATAATTTTACAAACACCATAACATTATGGCACGACATTTGTGTCGAGACATAAGTACATATTAGTAATTCAATTTTTTCCTTTTATATATACAATAGTGGAAATAGTGATAATACTACGTAATTGAGATTGAGGGTACATTACTAATTTTTGTTTTTTTTTTGTTTTTTTGTTTTTTTTTTAGAGCTTTAAGCACAATGTGTATTAGAGATGGAAGATTACCTTTGTAAATTGGGTTCTTTTGTAATTTAATATTAGGGAAAATTACACAGATAGGTAACGAACTTTGAAAAATTTCCAATGTTAGGTAACGAACTTTGAAAAATACTAAATTAACCAACGAAACTTGTTGAAACCTTTAATGTTATGCAATATGACCGTTTAAGCTTATTGGGCCACGTGTAACCACAAAAATCGTCTATTTGACTTGTTTGTCATTTTCCACACGTGACGTGAATAAATAATATTCTTAGTGGAGTTGGGTTCAGTTCTCCACTCAAGTCCGTGACTATCATATCTTCTACACTGCTACTACTTATTTAAGTAAACCTGTAAACAACAAAACACAAACAACTACTCTGAAATAATGGCTGCTGCTGCTTTGAGAATAATATTGCTTCTTCATCTCATGATCATGACAAGAATAATATTGTGTCCAAATAAGAGTCAACAAAGAAACCAATTTCATTCATTCTTCGATCTTGATGTTCTTCCTCTTGTTGTTGTTTATTGGACCAATTTCCTAAACTCGACCAATCCACTTGCAAATCCATCCTAATCCTCGGTTGTAACCCACGAACCACAAGTCAATGATGGTAACGAGAGCTCGACAACAAAAACTTAACAACCACAGCCAACCATCCCCATCCACCAAATACCCCATCCGAATCCACCAATCTACGAGACCAAACCCTCCACCAAATACCCCATCCGAGACTCACTACCATTATTAGATTAAAACTCGCCAAAAATTCGTGAGAATGGCTCCCCACAGTCGAGTATATGTCGAACAATAGTGGGTTTACTACCTTGGACCTTCGGTGATAAGAAAAGGAGGGAGATGGTGTTGATGGGTGGTGGGTCGCGACTGTGACGCGAATGATGATGGTGATGGTGTGGGCGGAATACCAAAAGAATGGGGATGAAGCGGTGATGATGATGGTGTGGGCGGTATAAATCCACGCGAGGTGGTGATGGTGTTATCGCCGGAATACGGCTGGAAAAAGAGAAAGATGAAGGTGGTGTGAGGTTCGGTTATGAAAAGAGAAGAGAGAGAGAGAGGGAGTATTTATGTCTTTTTGTAAATGGTTACCGGTTTAGCCGGTAACAAGTTGCAAAAGTGACACATATTGCATAACATTAAAGGTTTCAACAAGTTTCGTTGGTTAACTTAGTATTTTTCAAAGTTCGTTACCTAACATTGAAAATTTTTCAAAGTTCGTTACCTATCTATGTAATTTTCCCTTAATATTAATACATTATCTATTCCATGTAATAACAATGCCCAAAGTATTATAGTTCTATACAGCTTGATAAATAGATTTTCATGCTCCTGCTTTTGGAACACAACCGTCACTGGTTGCTTAAGTTTTTGTCGATTGCTTTTGTAATATTTGACAAGCTCTAATTATATATAATAAATCTTTTTTGAACTATATATTTAAAGTTATCTAAACCTTAACGACTTAGTATCAAATGAGAAGAAACATTAAAATAATGAGAATGATGAGAAATAACTATAACTACACATTAGAGATGCATCGATTTGAATTAGATGCATCCTTAACCTTTTAGATGCACCATAATATATTTTTTAGCAAAAAATTAGATGCATATATGTATATTAGATGCATTTCATCAAGTTAGAAGAATCCTATGTATTTTTTGTCCTCTCCCATAATTCACATAACCAAACTTCAACTCCATTTCTTATCTATTTCAAAGAAGAGGTTTGAATATCCTCTTAAAAGTTGTACTGGTTGCAATAAGGCTTTACGCCAGGACATGGATATATATATATGTACAGGTAATATCAATGTAAACTTCGCGTAGTGTTTTTTTAGTTGTATCCCCATTGGCGGATGAGTTCTTAGATCTAGAAAAAGCGTAGATGATAACCCTTCCATATATATACATATTGTTGGTGGAGTATGTTATAAATGTTATAAATGCTTAAACATAATAAAGGGAGGTGTTATAAATGCTTAAACATAAGATGATGGAGTATATATGGAAGGGTTTTAGCGTTTGAAAGCATGATTCGTACGTAAAAAATTAAGAACTTATACAATTTAGTGGTTAATGCATGTCACAGTAGTTATATTATTTTGCTTTATTAACTACATGAAATGTCATAAACCACTAACATAATACTAATCCCAATTCATATGTGATAGATTTCCTAGAATCTATCATTTAGATAGGAGGAAGGAGGTTAGTGTGTTGGATAGAGGGGTTTGGGTTAATAATAGTTGGGTGTGGGAATGGGATTGGGTTAGAAGTATTACGGGTAGGGTTAGTAAAGAGTTTGATGATTTATTAGATGTTTTGCAACACGTTGTGGTTTCCAATAATTGTAGGGATCGGTGGAGATGGTCGCTTGTTGAAGATGGAGAGTTCACGGTCAAGGAGCTATCAAGATTGATTGAGGAAAAGAGTCTACTATCGGAAAATAGAGCTCAAGAAACGCTTTGGAATAAGTTGGTGCCTAAGAAAGTTAACATTTTCGTATGGAGGGCTTTAAGAGGAAGGCTTCCGGTTCGTGAAGAGCTAGATAGAAGAGGTATTGATTTGGACTCCGTCCTTTGTCCAAGTTGTAATAATATTGTGGAGTCGTGTGCTCATAGCTTGATCTCTTGCGATCTAGCTAGGAGTGTGTGGGATAAAATTTTCAATTGTTGGAGGGTTGGGTATGTTAATGCTTTCACTATCGATGAATTCTTTTCATCCAACGGAAACGTTACTGTCCTCACATTTTTTTCTCGTGTTTGGCAAGCGGTTATTTGGACTACCGGGTATTACATTTGGAAAGAAAGAAATGCACGCGTGTTCGGCAACAAGGTGTCAAGTACAAATAAAATTGTACAAGATATTCAATCAAAAAGTTTTGAGTGGATTGTGAGAAGATCAAATAAATATAAAGAGATAGATTGGCAACAATGGCTATGGGATCCGTTAAATAATCAGCTTCAGTAAAAATATATTTCATCTTATGTTTCGAGTCTGCTACATCTGTTCTACAATTGCTCAGTAGTAGTGTTGAAGATATTAATTCTGATGTGAAGGACCAGTGGCTTCTGTGTGTTTATTTCACTGCTGTTTGGCAATTTATGCGGCGAAAATTACTGCAGAGGCACCTGTGGAAACAGGTTGCCTCGCAGAGGGTTGGTTTTTTTTTTGTTCCCTATAAGGCCACTAAACTCGCTGCAATCTTGCAGCGAAATATAATACATACACATGTCGTTCCCTCGTTAATTCTACAAATAAAAAACAAAAAAAACATGAAATTCGAATTGCAATTGCAGCGAAATACAGCCATTGCAGGCCCACTTGCATAAAAAAAACAAATATTTGTAATTCAAAAAGCATTTGCAGCGAACAACATGAATTGAGGTGTTTAAAAAATAGCACACATCGCTTTCAACTTTTATAAATTACCTTTTCAACCCTAAACTTTTTATTATTTACAAGTTTTTTATATAACAAACTTTATTCGTTAAATATTTAGCAAATATATAGCGAATTCGTTAATAAAAAACAAATTCCGTTGCGAAGAGCTCTAAATTACGAACAAAACGAGCCCAATATTGATATGCTTTTGATGTACATACGATTTTATAAAAAATATTGAAGTTTGATACATATATATATATATATATATATATATATATATATATATATATATATATATATATATATATATATATATATATATATATATATATAGGGCTCGTATTCCAATACTACTATTTTTTATAAAATCGTACGTATGTCAAAAGACTATCAATATTGTGCTCGTTTTGTTCGTAACTTAGAGCTCTTCACAACGTTATTTTTTTATTAATAAATTCGCTATATATTTGCTAAACTCTTTAATCTTTATATATAGATTAAAGAGTTTAGCAAATATATAGCGAATTTATTAATAAAAAAATAACGTTGTGAAGAGCTATAAGTTACGAACAAAACGAGCACAATATTGATAGTCTTTTGACATATTTACGATTTTATAAAAAATATTGAAGTACGAGCCATATATATATATATATATATATATATATATATATCAAACTTCAATATTTTTTATAAAATCGTATGTACGTCAAAAGCATATCAATATTTGGCTCGTTTTGTTCGTAATTTAGAGCTCTTCGCAACGGAATTTTTTTTATTAACGAATTCGTTATATATTTGCTAAATATTTAACGAATAAAGTTTGTTATATAAAAAACTTGTAAATAATAAAAAGTTTAGGGTTGAAATTTTTAGGGTTGAAAAGGTAAGTTGTAAAAGTTGAAAGTGATGTGTGCTTTTTTTTAAACACCTCAATTCGTGTTGTTCGCTGCAAATGCTATTAGAATTACAAATATTTGTTTTTTTTATGCAAGTGGGCCTGCAATGGCTGTATTTCGCTGCAATTGCAATTCGAATTTCATTTTTTTTATTTTTTATTTGTAGAATTAACGAGTGAACGACACGTGTATGTATTATATTTTGCTGCAAGATTGCAGCGAGTTTACAGAAAAAAAACCAACTCTCTGCGAGTCAACCTGTTTACACAGGTGCCTCTGCAGTAATTTCGTCTGCAAGTTCAGCATGTGGTATCTGGTCTGCTTGTTCTACATAATTGTCTTTAGTTTTAAGGTTGAAATTTAAGTTAGTGTTTTATTTGGATGGTTGTGAGTTTTGGTTGGTCTAGGTTCATGGGGTTTTTTATTATCTTCTGTGGGCCTGGCCCCAAGCTTACATCAGTAGTTGTCTCAAGTTTGTGGTCATATATGGGTTATTCAGTGAGTTAGTTTTTGTCAAGCTCTAGTTGAGTTGGTTCGAGCATTTGGTTTGTATCCTTTTTTATTGGGTCCTTCCTTTTTTAATTAGCTTGTTTAATTTAGGAGGGATGTCTTGTTATGTATTTTTGTTTCGCTCTCTTTGAGTGGTTCTATAAAATTTGTTGCCTTTCTAAAAAAAAAAGTATGCACAAGTTATCTTCTTTACTCCATGTCAGAATCATGACTAGAAACATGTCGTCGTGTACTATATTTGATTTGTTTCGAAAATTGGAAAGTTTGAAAATTATTTACTTAGTTAATAACTAGTTATATCATAAATTGGAATATCCGAAATTTGCGATTATGCTTTTACGTTAGATATAATATTTTATGTAACTTTTTTTTTTTTTTTTTTTTTTTTTTTTTTTTTTTTTTTTTTTTTTTTTTAATTTCGGATATCCGAAATTTCAGATAACCTATTTTCTATTAATTTGTTAACTGAGATACTTCTCTCGCGCGACACTCGATGAATAAATTTCTTTATACTTGTTATATTCGGCATTTGGAACAAGACGAAAAAAACAGTAACACATTATAATGTTGGGAAAATGATAAAAAAAAATACATCGAACTTGACACTTTTTGCGATTGTGTGTAGCCAACTATTTTTTTTTCATTGTAACACAAAACTTTTGAATTTTTGCCATTGTATGTACTATTTCCAGCGTGTCCCAACACGTGGACTGCCATTTACCCCATGGTCTTTGTCGTACTCCTCGGAACTTCCGAACACCCCCGACCATAACAACCGCAGCTGCTCCTCCACCACCACTACCTTTGTGCTTCACTTGTTTAGAACATATCTTTTTACCCCGACCATTTACAACATTAACTTGTGTTGAGGTTGTTGTAGGACAAGGCTTGTTAAAACTGGTTCGGATATTAACCTCGTTGACATATTTCTTAACACGTCGTCTTCTAAACAGCTCATCCTCGTCATCACTAGATGAGTCAGTAGCATCTGGATCAGTCATTGATATGCGTACAACTTTAGGTAACAAAGCTGTTGTTGTTTGATGTCGGCTAGATGGTTTCTTGCACGACGACTTAACCATTGTAGTAACGTTTTTGTGTTGGGTGTATTTGATAGGACGTAACATATCGTAAGTATCCATGTTTTTTACATACAAGTATATGTATATATTTAACACAATCAAAAGAGGCTTGAGCAAGAATATCAAAAAACGAATTTCAAAAAGAAGATAGATAGACCCTTAAAAGAAAAAGGTGATGGAAGGTTAAAAGATGGTTCTTTTATAAAAAAAAGAAGCACTGGATTTATGAAGAAGGTTTTATAAGTTGTTGTTGATGATGAACAAAAAACACCATATTGGTGTGGAATCATATTTTGCTAGCATGACCCGCATAAATCCATTTCTATTTTGTGCCAAACAATAATTTTTATGTTTGAAAAGATTCATTGAATCCAAAAGTACCCAACCAAACGGGCCCTTAGTATTATTAGCACTTGATTAAATAAATGTTAAACTATCCTTTGTCATAAGTAACCACACTCCCATCATTTTTTCTTGATCCTGCTGCATCCTCACCTAAAAAAATTAATCAATTGTTAACTTATGTTAATGGTACTGGAATCATATAATACAAACTAGGGGTGTTCATGGTTCGGGTAATAAACCGATCAAAACGAAAACCGAACCGAACCGGAAAAAACCAAACCGAACATATAACCGAACCGAACTTGTTAAAACCGAACCGAACCGAATTAAAAATTCGGTTTTCGGTTTGGATATGGGTTTAGCTATCTGAACCGAAAACCGAATTTATATAAATATATATATATTTTTTATATATTTATATTATTTTATATATAAAAAATATCCATTAAAATTTTATACTAATATAAAAAACACTTTTTTATACTTGAAATAATTTTTTTTGCCACAAATATATATAATTAAATTAAAAAATATATAAATAGTGTAATTCAAGTACAAATTTCGGTTTTCGGTTTTGACCCATAACCGAACCGAACTTCGGTTCGGTTCTCGGTTCGGTTCGGTTATAGATATTTTCGGTTCGGTTTTCGGTTATGACCCAAAAAATTTTTTTAACCGAACAACCCGAACCGAATAAACTGATTAACCAAGAACCGAACCGATGAACACCCCTAATACAAACGGACTTTAGTTGCAAATAGGCCATTCTTGGCTTGAAAATATAATTCATTCATACTATATGTAAAACATTCACAGTAACAATCAAGCATTGAGATCATCATGCAATTAGCTGATCAACGAATTCACTCGGATTAATAAAGCATTTTGAACTCATTCACAATTGCAAAAAAAGACACGATAAACACATCATAAAAGCTTCCAATACCATATGTTATATATAGCCAAGCAAATAAGCCAACAAACTCAAATTGTGCCACTTACAAAAAGGATTGATTAACTGTCGTTACTACTTTGATTGGTTTAATTTTTTGATCCACTTACAAAAAGGATTGATTAACTGTCGTTACTAATTTGGCAAAATGAAATTTCATCGTAGCCACTAACATAATACTAATCCCAATTCATATGAGTCAACCACCCAGCCTTTTGAAGACGTCATTTTTTAAAATATCACTAATATTTAAAGGTTACTAACAGTTCTAAATTATGTGATCTAACAGTACAGTATAACGAAAAAGCATCACAGCAACGCGTGGACAATCCCACTCGTCATTTATAAAAATAAATTCCATAATTGCGCCCCTGTGTTTAAATTTCAGATATCTAAAATTTCGGATAAAGGTTTTATGTATCCGAATATCAGGTATCAAAATATTTGCAATTTATGTAAAACTTTTATATAAATTCCAAAGTGAAACTTCATATAATATCTCAATTTTTGAATCATTTCCAATCAAAATTTCGAATATCGGAATATTGATATATTTTCCAATCAAAATTTCGAATATCCGAATATTGATATATTTGTATCAAACGTTTGGTAAGTTTTCTGGTGGATTGGAGGATGTTTACAAATTGCCGACCGCCAGGGCGACTACCTCGATGGCTAATGTTGCCATTGATCTTGATGGTGAAGGATTCGTCCATGAACAATTACCGATGTTGACAGACTCTCATTCCTTTTCTTTGCATGCATGCCATGGATTCTCAATCTGCACGGCCTAGAAAAAGGTAGTAGTTATGTGACCTGTGTTGTTGTTATGAGAAGGTAATTCGATTAAAAGTGAAGAGAGTAAACAAACCACAAAGTATATTATCTTCCTAATTAAGCAATTAATAGTTTCAAATTCTTCATGTATGAGACATACAATACCATTTTTAGATAGCAAAAGTATACTCTTTTTAATAAGTAGTATCCAAAAATTAAGGACTAGTATCAGCATGCATCTCCAATTTATGTAAGTTTATATTTGTCTTTTATATCGATCCGGGCCTGGATCAATATCAGGAAGGAGTCGCTGGTCTTGTCTTCCTATTCGTGTCGCTATCTCTCTCGAAATTATTGAGCATGTTTGTTTTTACTCTTTAATTAATCATAAGTTTAGGGTTATATAATGTTTTGCACAAGCTGTAGTTTCCAAAATATTTAATAATGTTCATCCTGTGTATAGTGCTCTACAAGAAATACTGAATCGTACCTTCGTAAATTTGCATGCTCTCGACAAGCTGGCTTTACTTCGCTGGGATCCTTCTGGAGCCATTAATTGTATGTAAATAACACTTCCAATAGTTTTTTAACAATGTATATATGTACGGTATTTACCTATAATAGCGTAATTTACTGTTGTTATTGTTGTTTCAGAAATGAGTTTCACCTTCTGAAAGATTATTACTTTTCGCTTATGATGTGCGGGAGCCTCAAACATTTGGTAATATTTTACGCCTTGACCATATTGAAGATGCTGAAGTAGCCGATAAGATACGCATCTTATATAATTTAAGACACTCGTTGGCTGTTTTTGTTGGAATATATGAATAATATAAAACAATAAACATATAAACATCAAAGAGTACGCAGCGGAATAGATCAAATACAAATAATAAATTAACCGAAATATAAATGGATACATACCTCTTGATTGCTAGCAAGAACAAGAACTTATAAACCCTAGGAGAGGGCTTATATGGATCGACTAGGGCTAGTCACAAGGCAAGATCACCGTTAGCAAAAGTATGCTAACACTTCGTTCTCACACACACGTACTATAAGCGTTTCAATGGAAATGCTAGATTCGTAGTACACGAAAAGATTAAACTATTGGTCCTATCAATCAAAGATCGATTAGACACAAAGAAAGAGATTAGAGAAGATTAGGTTGCAATTGAACCAAGGGATGAACGAATGAATGAGAGGAGGTCTCATTATATAGCATTCAAGAGACTTGGAGCAAAAGCCATCCCAAAACCCTATGGGAGGGGGGCCTTGGCCGGCCATGGGTTTTCAAAGCCCAACCCGAACCAAACTTTCACTCTTATCCACATTTAGTCCTTCATGTCTCGTCCAACGGTCGTTAGTTACCGTTAAGTTTATATTTCGTGTTTTTAATAATTATTCGTCACTAAAACAATAATTATTAATTCATTGAAACTCATACGTAAAGTGTGCAATCCCGAAGTCTCGAGTTCGAATCCGGTCATGATATATTAATTTATTATCCGTCAAACTAACAGCTCCCACTCGGATATAGATTAATGTAACAATGACAATGGTTAGTCTAGCATAACACGCCAATGCCCCCAGAACGATCTTGAGTATGGTTTCCTGGAAAAAACCACCTTTGATGATTCATCATCATACTTATCCTTTTGATTCTAATACTATGTTAATTTGGATATGGATTGAAGTCATTCCATAATTAACTAGTGTTTCTCGTTATTTATGATTAAGCAAGATTACCAATTCTTCTGAACGTATTCCAGATAGACCTTGGGCATGGCCATGCAAACATCTTGTTAATCCTACGAGCGGCCAAACAGTATTATACTTCAAAACAAATTTGAAGGAACCAAATCCTGTATTGACTACAAGCATAACCTATGAACTTCGCATCATCTCTGAAAATAATCCTTATAACTACCAGTTACGGATAGCGTTAGATTATCTCACAGAAAATGAGCTACATCCACAGTAGTTACCTAGTATCTCAAGTCTGAGGATAAATATTCATGATTTACTATAATGACAACATCCATAAGTACAATCATGTAGTTAGGATTTTGTCCTATATTCAATTTATCCAGTATTGAATATCATGTGAATTTGGCATGTCTATGCACCAATATAATTTATATATATTATACCAAATCTCACATTTGTCTTAGTTCAATGATACTCCCATATCATTAATTGACAACGGACAATTTTAGAATAACTTAAGTTATTCATGGATTAAACATGCAAATATAGGATACAATATTTATGAATAGAAATAAACATAACACAATACTTCATTTCATTCGAATAATTATTGTTTACAATCCTTTATCCAAATACTAACCACAGATCTACATGAAACTACTAGCTAAACGAAGTCCAATGCCATCAGCAAGTCGAGTAAGCTTTTCCTTAGATAAAGCCTTCGTAAATGGATCAGCTAGATTGTTATCTGTGTGAATTTTGAGTAGATTGATTTCACCTATGTCGACTTGTTCTCGAACATAGTGATATCTTCTTGGAAAATGTCTGGCGCCCTTCATAACTCCAGGTTCATTGGCGAATGTAACTGCGGCAGAGTTGTCACAATACATATTAATAGGTAATTCAATTGACGGCATAATACCAAGCCCCGAAATGAATTTCCAGATCCAAACAGCTTCCATCGCAGCTTCCGATGCAGCAATATACTCAGCTTCTGTAACAGACATCGCAATTGTTGTCTGCTTCTTGCTCTTCCAGTCAACTGCTCCTCCATTAATAACAAAGACATAACCCGTCTGAGACTTTGTATCATCTTTATCAGTTTCAAAGGACGCATCACAGTAACCTGTAACATCAAGTTCTGCTTCTGGATTTCCCCCATACACTAGAAACATATCTTTAGTATTCCTTAAATACTTAAGAATGCTTTTAACAGCGTGCCAGTGCTTTCCACCTGGATTCTGTTGATAACGACTGGTCATATTTTGTGCAAACGCTACATCAGGTCTTGTGCATCTAACTGCATACATGCTAGATCCTATTGCTGAAGCATACGGAACCTTCTTCATGATTGCAACCTCTTCAGGTGTTGAGGCACATAGTTTGCTACTTAAGCCATGTTCCACTTGCATTGGCAAATATCCTTTCTTGGAATTTTGCATATTAAATCTCTTCAATACTTTATCAATGTAAGTACTTTGACTTAATCCAATCAACCGCTTTGATCTATCTATGTAGATCTTGATTCCAAGGATGAATGTTGCTTCTCCTAAATCCTTCATAGAAAAACATCTACCAAGATAAGCTTTAACATCGTTTAAACTTGGTATATGATTTCCTAATATTAATATGTCATCGACATATAGGATAAGGAAAGTAACATTACTCCCACTAGCTTTCTGGTATACACATGGCTCATCAAGATTTTGACTAAATCCAAAACTTTTGATTTCTGCGTCAAATCTCTTATTCCATTGACGTGATGCTTGCTTTAATCCATAAATGGATCTTTTAAGTTTGCATACACGGTTTGGAAATTCTGGATTCACAAACCCCTCAGGTTGCGCCATATAGATGTCTTCATCTAGGTGACCATTCAAGAAGGCGGTTTTGACATCCATTTGCCATATCTCATAGTCATAGTAGGCAGCTATGACTAAGAGAATCCTAATAGCTCTAATGTCAGCTACAGGAGAAAAGGTCTCCTCGTAGTCAACACCAAATGTTTGAGTATAGCCTTTAGCTACCAAACGAGCCTTATAGATGTGTACAATGCCATCCATGTCTGTTTTCATTTTGTAGAGCCATTTACTTCCAACTACCTTAGCATTTGGAGGTAAGTCTACTTCTTCCCAAACTTCATTGTCTTTCATGGACTGCATTTCCCCATTCATAGCACTCTGCCATTTCTCCTTTTCAGGACCATTAATGGCAGCCTTATAACTAGTAGGTTCATTAAGATCCCCTAGTATCGTTTCCTCACACTCTACGTTAAGACATAGACGTTCGGGTGCTTTCACAGTTCTTGAAGATCTGCGAATGGGTACCACTTCCACTTCAGGTGGAGGACCTAAAATTTCAGGTTCCACAGGAAGTGTGCTAGTGTTTTCAGAAGGTGATGTATCTTCATCTTCTAGATCATAAACTCTCCCACTGAATTCTTGAGATATAAAATTCTTTTCAAAGAAATCACCATACCTAGCCACAATGACTTTATTCTCTGGTGGAAAGTAAAAGTAGTAACCCATTGTTTCCTTTGGGTATCCTACGAAGATACACTCAACAGATCTCTGTTGGAGTTTATCTGGTGAATCACGTTTAACAAACGCGTCACAACCCCAGACCTTTAAGTAAGAAAAGCTAGGAGCTTTTCCTGTCCATAATTCATATGGAGTCTTATCAACCTTCTTTGTTGGAACCATATTCAATATGCGAATAGCAGTTTCAAGGGCATAATCCCAAAAGGATAAGGGTAGAGATGTAAGATTAAACATTGATCGTACCATGTCTAGCAAAGTACGATTTCTCCTTTCAGATACACCATTTTGCTGTGGAGTATAAGGAGCCGTGAGATGCTGGACTATACCACACTCAGCTATATAATCTTTAAACTCTTGGCTTAAATATTCACCGCCTCTATCGGATCGAAGTGCCTTAATCTTCTTACCGAGTTGTAATTCTACTTCACTTTTGAAAACCTTGAAGGTATTAAAGACTTCATGTTTATGTTTAAGTAAATAAACATAACCATAACGACTATAATCATCCGTGAAGGTTATGAAGTAGGTAGCACCACGCCTTGACACATGTCTAAGTGGACCACACACATCAGTGTGTATTAATCCAAGTAGATCTGTAGCCCTTTCCACTTGTGGTGAAAAAGGTTTCCTTGTCATCTTCCCAGATATGCAGGACTCGCATTTATCAAATGATTCATCATTGATCTTTTGTAAAAGCCCATCATGTTGCAGCTTCTGTATGCGATCCTTGCCTATATGAGCAAGACGACAGTGCCAAAGATAAGACGAATCCAAGTTAGACTTGATTCTCTTATTGTTAATGCTATACAAAGAATTATTTCTATTGGACATGGAATCTTCCATATCAATTTCAAACACACCATTTATTGGAATTGCATTAAAGTAAAAAACATTATTTAAAGAAACAGAAATTCCATTATTAATAAATGTGTGAACAAAACCATTATCCAATAACAAAGAAACTGAAATGACACCCCTAACAATAGAGGGTGCAAAATGACAATTATTCAATACTAGTATCATTCCCGAAGGTAAAACTAAATCGAAAGTCCCTATGGCTTCAACTGCTGCACGTACTCCATTTCCTACGTACAAGTATCTTTCTCCATAGGCCAGCTTCCTTGCTCCTCTAAGTCCCTGCGACGTATTACAGATGTGAGTACCACATCCTGTATCATATATCCAGGAATTATTCTTACGAGGAAAAGAAAATAACTCAATCATAAACATACCTGAAGTGCTTGCGACGTTACCAGGCATTTTACTTTTGTTGAGGCGCAACTCCTCTAGAAACAATGGACAGTTTTTCTTCCAATGACCAGGAGTGTTGCAGTGGTGACATTTAGCCAAATCCTTATTGAAATTTTCCTTCTTCTTCTGAAAAGGAGGATTTTGCTTCTTAGGCTTCTGTTGGTGATTTGCAATCTGCTTGCCTTTACCATTACCATTGCCTTTACCCTTGACGTTCGCATTATGCGGTTTGTTGGGTTTCTTGGTGATCCTACCACCCTGTATCGCCATTACAGCAGGTGTAGGTGCCTTCTTATTCAGGCTTTTCTCATAATCTATAAGCATTGCATGAACTTCACTTACTGTCTTCCCCTTGCAATGCATATTATAGTTGCGTACAAACTCACTATACAGATCCTGATTAACGGATCGCAAAATGAGACCAATGCACACACTTTCCTGATATCCGCAACCAAGTCGCTCCAATTGATCCATATAGTATTTCATGGACAAAAAATGGGCACACACGGATTTTCCTGCTTCCTGCTTACAATTGTGCAGAGATTCTATTAGATCATATAATTCTGCAGCAGGTGGTTTCTCAAACATTCGTCTGAGTTCATTGATCATGTCCATGGGACCAAAGTTCTCAAACCGCTTTTGCAATTGAGTATCCATCCCAGCCAACATGAGACAAGCCACATCATTGTGCTTCTCATATTCAATGTTGTATGCATCCTTTACGGCTTGTGTTGCATCATCAGCAGGTTTCTCAGGTAGAGGTTCACCAAGATAATCATATCTTCTGGCCATCCTTAAGGTGATTCTTAAAGATCGATACCAGTCATTGAAATTTTCACCAGTCAACTTGTCTCGATCAATCATTTGCTTGAACGCAGAACTCATGTTGCTCATATTAGTGTTTTCAGGTGTAGCCATTTCTACAGAAAAAATTCAAAAGTTAGTACTTTCGATAATTAAATTTCAATAAAATTAAATACCCTAGGTTCATAAACATATAACCATTTTAATTTTACATTGAAATACTAGGATCCAAATTGACATAAGTTCATCACATCAGTTGATCTGCTAGTGATGACGTTATTCAATAAGGTACGGGTCGTGTCCCAATTGCCAATATTCAATTGCAATTCCTAGAATCGATGGGATTTACATTATTTGCCAACCGCAGTTGCAATGTAAACATGTTTTATCCCCATCTTCTTATGCCTTGAGTGATCAGTTCCCACTATCAACTCAATTAAGTTAACCAATTTAAGAAACAACAAACTTACATAATGACACCACACCAGTTGATCTGCAAGTGGAATCATGTAATTTGTCCTTCCATTGCAATCTAGTCAGGTTACGCCCTGGCGTAGATCCAATTTCAGGTGTTTCCGTTTCATTGGATGGCATATAACTTAAATTTAAGGGTAGTATTTTTGATGTGTGTAATCAAAATATATGTACAAAGATGTCATGCATTCATCTTGTAGCATATGTTTCATGTAAAAAAACTTTTACTCATTAGTTTCTTTACGAGCTTAAATCTCCAAACTTTTGATTGAGGCGTTGAGAAACTTACAACTTTGCCTTAAGTGCTTCGTAGTTATCATGGATGTTAGGTAAAGACTAAAATATGACTCACAGGCGAGCGGTAAGCCAGAATGGAGGCTCACTAAGGCCGCAATTTAATGCGTAGCCAACCTTATACCCACTTTAATAGTTTGTCATAATTAGTTCCACCTTTCAATCACTTAATACAGTCGCGATCAATCAACCAAAAGTTCAAGATTTATAAGTAAGCTCAAAACAAGATTTCACCATTATTAAGTCCGTTTAATATTTTATTTCTTGAAATTACCCTTTGTTACTATCATGTTGCAAAAAACATATAAAACAAAAGTAATAAAATAAAATAAACAAACAACAACAATAATGGTCATGCAAATTACAATCAATATAAAACACACTATTGATTTAATATACGATTAATAGGGTCTTCCCTAATTTTATAATTAATCAAATTTTAGTAATCTTTATACATAATATTTACTAAACCATTTATCAATTATAATAAATCGCATAAATAAGCATGAAATCAAAACAAATCTTAATCCATAACAACACATGCATAGTTTGTCATGGATGCCCATATTGCACATATTATACAAATAATCATGTCAATCAAGGAACGCAACCAAAACGGCATATAACAATATCCATACACATAAATTACATGCAACCTAGGGTTTCTACAAGTTTTTATTACATAATTCATCAAACCCTAATTTCTTTTTAAATAAAAAAAACTTTCGACATATATATAAATAATTAAATAAATTCGAAATAAAAAAATAAAAAACTAGGGTTTATGAAAAAATAAAAACATAAGAACACCAAGCATGTTATAATCAAACGATTCAATTTTATGTGTTTCGGTAATTCATTATAATGTATTAACGGCTCTTGATGCCACTGTTGGAATATATGAATAATATAAAACAATAAACATATAAACATCAAAGAGTACGCAGCGGAATAGATCAAATACAAATAATAAATTAACCGAAATATAAATGGATACATACCTCTTGATTGCTAGCAAGAACAAGAACTTATAAACCCTAGGAGAGGGCTTATATGGATCGACTAGGGCTAGTCACAAGGCAAGATCACCGTTAGCAAAAGTATGCTAACACTTCGTTCTCACACACACGTACTATAAGCGTTTCAATGGAAATGCTAGATTCGTAGTACACGAAAAGATTAAACTATTGGTCCTATCAATCAAAGATCGATTAGACACAAAGAAAGAGATTAGAGAAGATTAGGTTGCAATGAAACCAATGGATGAATGAATGAATGAGAGGAGGTCTCATTATATAGCATTCAAGAGACTTGGAGCAAAAGCCATCCCAAAACCCTATGGGAGGGGGGCCTTGGCCGGCCATGGGTTTTCAAAGCCCAACCCGAACCAAACTTTCACTCTTATCCACATTTAGTCCTTCATGTCTCGTCCAACGGTCGTTAGTTACCGTTAAGTTTATATTTCGTGTTTTCAATAATTATTCGTCACTAAAACAATAATTATTAATTCATTGAAACTCATACGTAAAGTATGCAATCCCGAAGTCTCGAGTTCGAATCCGGTCATGATATATTAATTTATTATCCGTCAAACTAACAGTTTTTGTATCACAGGTTTCTTCCAACTTCAAATTACCTATCATCTTGCCATTTGCATTATATTCTGTATTAATTACATTTTTCTTTTCATCCTTCCAGTATTATATGGAGATTGATAAATTCGGGGAGACCATGACTCAAGATATAGATAAACGGTTTGGGTCATTGCTAATCACTATAAATGACCATTTTTCAAAACTGGAAGCATCTATTTGCGCAATTGGTGTAAGTACCCTTCAACCGATTTTTAAAACAAGTTGATTGGATGGTTTGGGTAAAATCCAGTGTGTTTAACGCTCACTTAAACATCTATAGGATGGTTCTTTCTCGTTTGACAAACTAGCAGATTATAAGGAGGTATGGCCTGATACTGATACCTGGGATGAGAAATGGTCCGATGCTAATACTGAGGATGCCATCACTTTGATTCATGAAAATCTAAACAAGCTGGACATGTATATATCCATGAGGGTAAGCTTATATGTTGATGCACTTTCAATTGCTATTCACGTTTTTTTAACTGAATTTATGGGGTTGTATACATGTATGGTGAAAGAATTGTATTTCATATCTTCGTGTTAGAGTATACTAGCTATCTGCTAAAACGAACTATCTTAATTATATATTTTTATGCAACTGTAAGTCTGTAACTATAGCAACTGATTGTTTTATAAACAAGATTTACATGCACGGAAAATAACTGAGCACTGGATGCGCTACACTTTTGGGGCTATAGGAATTTCATTATTTTCAGTATGGCTTATACGTCATACTAGACTATCAAGCATCGTCGACAATTGGGTTCTTGCGGCAAAAAAGATTTTTTCAAACGAGCAAGCGGTGAGATTTCTAATGCCTTCTATTTTAACACATCGTAGAATTGATACTCTTTTAGTTCAGGGTTACTAATGTCTTGGAAATCTTCTGAAAGTTGTGCTTTACTTTATCATTAAACCTATTTCAAGTTAGTAATTTTCTACAAAAGTTTTCCATAATGCCACACATGGTTTATGAAGATTATAACTTATCTTGTTAAGGCATTCCTTCTTCTTCCCTCTTGATGATCATTTCTTTCTATGCACAAATCACCGATGATGACATATCAATTTGTCTCAGCTTACAGCTGCAAGAGATGAATATTTCGAGAAAATGAGAAATAGGCAGAAGGCACAAGTGCAATCAACTTTTCATGAGCTACACAAGTTAGTACATTTACTGTTTTG
This sequence comes from Artemisia argyi, assembly GCA_030686995.1. Taxonomy (NCBI): domain Eukaryota; kingdom Viridiplantae; phylum Streptophyta; class Magnoliopsida; order Asterales; family Asteraceae; genus Artemisia; species Artemisia argyi. Next base: position 16,958,981 of record CM060687.1, on the reverse strand, counting down.
TTTTTTTCTTTGTCTTGGTGAGCTATCAATCAAATATATAACTTTGTAGCATAACAATACTGTTAATTAAGTTATAGAGATCATTGATTAACAAAAACTTTATTTCTACAAATATATCTTTCAAGTAGAATTGCAAAAAATTTAGGTATCTTAGAATTTCAAATCTAATGAAAAGAAACCATGCTTTATTGAATTTAATATGTGTTTTTTAAGCCAATACGCAATTTTATATGTAATCTTGTGTACAACTCCTTTTGCAGTATGTTATGGAACATCAGTCAGGAACCAATCTTAATTTGTTTCGTTTGGTCTTCTCATGATGACACGTACATGGGTCAAACAGGTATGCCACACATGTTGTATTCTTTTTAATTAGCTATCTGGTGCTGTGGTGTACATGATATATTCTTGTTATCCGATTGGAAAATAAAGCAGACATGGAATCTTATCGGAACATGATTGATTAGCCATGCATACACAATTAAACTATTGGGGACGGTTCAGTTTTCATTGGTCGTTTCTCTCCTGTTTGTTTCTAGTTCAATACATCATGGTACACTTTAGAAGCTTATCACATTTGTTGATTTTTATTATGATTCTTCATTCTTGTGTCTCAGACACAAGCGAAAAGCAGAATTAAGTGCTCGAGTTAAAACAAGACTTTTACTTGATGAACTTGAGGAAAGAATTGTGGTGCTCCAGAATCTGTCGCTGTCGGTAAACTTCTACTTCTCTATTATTCTAATACTAATAAGTAATATTAACTTGAAACTATTGTAAAGGTTTTTTTTGGCGGAGTTATAACCTCTGCATCTTTTTTCCATCAGTATATACTTGACACTTGTTTTCCGATTCTTTTGTACAAACTAATGAACTATAAATTAAAAGTTTGTAGACGTTTATATGTATAGAAACATTGGTGGCTGATTATTCTGGGTGTCTTATGAACTGCAGGGTCAGAGATGATCTCACTAGTTTAGTGGACCCGTGCCTTGAAACGTCCGATAAGCTCCATGTCATATCAGGTTTGCATAAGACATACCACTGCTTGCAACCCCTTACACGCTATGAGCTCATTCGACATAGTTTATTAGAGCAATACACAACATGGAATACGGAGTTGAGTCGGAGAGAGTTTACATATGATTGGATGATTTGTTTCTTGCAATATAATGAATTGTAATTCATTTATCTTTTAAGTATAACCACCGTCTTAAAGGTTGTTATTAGCAAAACCCTATATGATATATGCCATGACTATAAACTGTAATGTTTCTAGTAACATGTAAATATATGTTTTTGTTAAAGTATATATAATTTGATTTGAGTTTCATAGGTTATTGTGTTAATTTCATTTTCAACCGAAGAATATGTTAAAAGATGCTTGTATATCATTTAAATGAAAAAATCACATTTTAAAGACGACAATGGATGCAAATTTTGTTGATGTCGTTTATTTGTTGTCTTTTGATCATTCTCTTAACCTTTAAACCAAGCAATTTCAATGCAATAAAAACCCCCGTTGCATTCTTTAGTATACCTTTCTAGTTTCTTTTTCTCACACCCTAAGTTAATAACTACACCAATCAGCACAATTCCTGACGACTTTTTGAGGCTTTTGGCGAGGACAAGTCCTCGCTAAAAGTTTTGGCGACGACTTGTCCTCGCCAAACTATCCTCGCTAAGCCTCGTCGCTAATACCTTTGGCGACGACGTGTGGGGCCCACAAAGTTTTTCAGTCAAAGTTTATCAATCGGGCCCATCAGAACTTTGACGAAGACACATCCTCGTTATTGTTATCATTAATTATTGCAGCAAACGAAAAGCTCCAAGTAGCCAACACAACATCTATAACTATACCACTTCATATCTCTTGAAATTAATGTGAAACACATTCAAGAGCATTTACTCATCGAATTTAACTTGGGTCATTGAACATTCAATGAGTAAGTATAAGTTCATACCTGAAACATAACTTAGGTTTTGTGTTTAAGTTAGAGAGAAGATCACCTCAATTGTCATTCAACTAACATTGTTATTTAGCAAACAATCTTTGTCAACTTTTTTGATTAACTTCTGATAAGAATTTTAAACGTTGAAAAACTTTGTTATGTAAAATTTTATCGTTTGCAATATATGTTGTTTTTAAAAAAAATGGAAAATAAAAATGGGTGGATATGATTGGTTAATTGGTTCTATGGCAAATATGAGATCTATATTGATCTCATCTCATGATTTCTCACCAACATTATTGTTGACCGTTTTAGCAATGTATTTTCAGGTAATTAAGGAATTAGCTGGTATGTGAAGGCACACGGAAAACATTTTGAAGACAATGCTTATATTATCATTCGAAAAACTTTACAACTTTAATGTTGTACATTTTGTAAATTGATAGGGGTATGGATGACAACTTGCGTGGTGCTAATTGCAGTATACTATACTTATCACGACGTGAGTCGTCATCCAAAGCTCTATCCATCCGCATACGATTGTCTCAACAGATCGATTATTTTCTTAGATACAAAAATTACCAAGTAAGCTACCATATTTTTTCTGCAATGGGTAGGTGATTTAACAGTGGTTGTTTCGATCGGAAGTCAGACCTTCTAAGCCTTTCTTGAAACAGATCTTCTTCACTTGATGTGTATGCATGTTGTCGATCTAAAACCAACAGAGGTTAAGTGCCCGAGACCTGGAAATTCAGGTATGGAGTTAAACATCCGTTTTATTTAAGAAAAATTAAGGATTTGCTCTTTCATGTTTTATTTATGCGTAGTATTGTTTATTTTCAGTATGTCTCAATTGCAGAATTTATCTGATCATTTGCACGCGAGAAATAAATGGCCGCAAACGTCATCGTCTGGTAAGCCAACCTTTACATTTGAATATTATTAAGTTGTGCGATGTGAATACGTAGTGATTTGTTTTTTTTTTTAATCATTCCAACGATAACTCAGTTGCCTTAAAAATATCTAAGATGTCATGTTTTTATATTTGAGGATGCAGCCGTTGATGTACGTGATTTGGCCTTTTGACATTTAGCTGTTTTGTTACGCGCAGGGCAACCTATGCAGGATGGGCGTGATAGTTTGCCTACAAATAATGGGCGGCCACATTCAGCGGCCACAAGCATGTAAGCTTGTACATTCATAGATAGTTGAATACTCGCGCAGTAAAGATTCAATATCCACCATTTTCTAAACATTACATGTATTACACGTTAGCTGACTAATACACTAGCGATTGTTACTGTTACAAGAAGGCATGAACGTACGCTATTAAACTTTCATGTTCCTAAGTCCACATTCGTGGTTGTTTATCATAGAGAATGCAAGTGAGCATACAACCGCCGATGGTGACGGAGTTGTGGTTCCTATGGATTTGGTTAATTACAAAGAATGATTGGCAGGTAAATGTTTATACATACATCAGACCTGCAACATTAATACTATGATGAAATCTGAAGTATGTAGTTGTTTTGGGTGAAATCATACACTGCCTAAAACGAAAATCGAACTAAACTGGGTTGTTACTATCTGTAGTTAATCATTTTATACAGCGAAACAATGCTTCTGAATGTTTGAGAACATCTGCCATGTTTGCCGTTAGTAAATAATACTTTCCTTTTTATATATATGTATAGCTTTATACTGTTGAAAATTGGGACATCTATATGTTTGCAGTACATTGAAAAAATTTATGTTATATTTTATTTATATCTACTAAGTAATACATACCATATTTTGTAATGGCAGTTTCTAAATTTGAAGTGAAATATTTTCCTGTGTCCTAAAAAGCTACAATCAACAAAGCCATGATTGGAGGCGAGCTCTCTACCTGTATATTATAGGTACGTCATCTCATCATAATTGCTTGGAACAAATCTCATCACGTGCAGCATTAGACTTCCATAATATGTAATCAACATACATCAAGGCTACTATAATTAGACTCAAAACTACCACACCGAGGTTATTATGGTTATTAGATTGAGATAATTGTTGTCTGTTTATTCATAATAGGGAAGGATACATATATAGGGAACAAACCCTAACCAAAGTTGCTTTGGGCCTTGGCCCATACAAACTGTAGTCTAACACTCCCCTGCAGTTCGAGCGGCGAAATCGCGAAAGCTCGAACTAGACATAAATAAAGAAACAACAATAAAACACATCACATGCTTTTTCTAACACAAATACCACTACATAGTTGCTTTTCAAAGATGCTTTTCATCACATGCTCTCCTGCTTTTGTCAAGCCAACCCACCATTTAATTTTACCCATAATAATAAAATTATATCTCTTTCTTTTACATTTCACAAACTTAGCCATCATCGGCTCCACAGCCTCCTACACATACAACCAACCCCACGAGATGAAGGTAACAGAAGAAAAAGAAAATATAAACGTGGTGACTGGTTATCATTGAACCAACGGTCGACCACTAAAAGGAAATAGGTGGCGACTGGTTATCATTGAACCAACGGTCGACCACATAAAAAAGAACAGGTGTTGATAGCAGTAGGGAGGGTAAGGGACGCTCTTGTTTGATCAGGTTTGTGATTCGGATATAAGTGGAGAGGAGGACACTGTTTGAAAAATCACAGATCTAAGAAAATAACATGTTATTTGAAAATGAAAATGACAGCGATTAATGTTTAAAGAGAGCCCTCCGAACCTCCCGTCGTGTAGCCGGCGGCCGAAGGTTAAAGTGGCGGAAGGTTTAGGGTTAGGTATTAGGATCTTAACTCTCTGATACCATATTAGATTGAGATAATTGTTGTCTGTTTATTCATAATAGGGAAGGATACATATATAGGGAACAAACCCTAACCAAAGTTGCTTTGGGCCTTGGCCCATACAAACTGTAGTCTAACAATGGTATGTTGGACCCATTAAACCAACTGACATAAGAATTTGGTAACATTCAGATGGCTACGGATTAATGAACATCCAAATACTAACAGCCTTCCATCTTATCACCAATACTTTGTTTGAATACCCATTTCGCAAATATTAATTTCTCACTTTCTTACATTTGTTATTCTTGCAGACCGTTTAGAAAGGAACTTAAGGGGTTTACACCGCGTACTATGGACTACCTGGTCTCATTTGTTTGGGGAGTGTATGTCCACAAGAATTTCTGCAGCTTATACCAACAAAGTCGTGGTCTATGAAACACAGTCGCCCCGCAGCAACGCGCAGGCTCATCTGCATCGACTTCATTTGTGTGTCACCAGGATCCAACATCGACTTTATTTGGTTGTACTCTAACTCGGTTATTGCATAAGCAATTGTCATTACTATTTAAAGACAACAAATTATATTAATAGAAACCACGATGCCTTGCCGCAACGCGGCAATCCGGTGCCTTTCTCGTTCTAGATAAAAATGAATAATACACAAAAATTACTAAATGATGAATACACAACACTACATTCATATATGTCTTTTTTGTCTTATCGCTTTTCTAAAACAATAAGTCATCTTCTTAATCACATCTCCGGTGAAAATGTCAGGACATTACTAAATCACTACATTTAATGGGCTATTGGGGTGGGGGCTCCAGCCCCCCATTCGCGACCTAAGAATAGGTTAAATTTTATAACCGAAAACTTATCATACTATATTATAAAGTATGAATGACTACTATTAATAGAATACTTAAAATTAAGCATTACACATTTTAATGCTAAAAGCCATGCATAAGTAATAAAATTACGTCGAAAAAAAAACGTATATGTCAAACCCGCTGCAACGCGCGGGTGCTATTTTTCTCCTTTTTTTTTCAACATTCTATAATAACTAAAATAAACAAAATATATACTAAACCACATTCAAACCAATATATCATTGTTCTATCATATCTTTACAAACCCATTTTTCCCGCCATTTCCAACTGTTTTAACCACCACATTCAACCACCATAAACCACCATCACCATGAAACCATCAACAGACTTAACCTTCATACTAACAATAATAATCACCATAACAACCTCAACTAACTCACACCCACGCAACACCTCTTTCTTCTTCCAAACTCTCCCTTCCCAAAACCTCACTTTTCTCGGAGACTCGTTTTTACGCCACGGCGTCGCGACGCTAAGCCGTGACTCCGATACGCCCATTTCGTCTTCCGGGACACTTGTTTTGAACACCCCGATACGTTTTTTGGACAATAGGACTAATTCGACCACTTCTTTTACGACCAACTTTACTTTTGTGGTAAAGCCCGGGAAACCCGTGTCAGGCGGGGGCGTGGCGTTTTTCTTAAGCCCCGAAAACGACACGCTCGGGTCGCCTGACGGGTTTTTGGGCTTGGTCAACGCTTCAGAGTTGACCAAGAACAAGTTTATTGCGGTGGAATATGATACCCGACTTGACCCGCATTTTAATGACCCGAATGATAATCATGTCGGGTTGGATATTGATAGTTTGGACTCGGTCGCGACCGTTGACTTGTCAACGGTGGGGATCGATTTGAAAAAAGGGGGGAGTTTAGTTCTTGGGTAGAGTATTGTCATGATTTGAGGAATTTGAAAGTGTATTTGAGTCGGGACCCGGTTCGACCCGAGAACCCGGTTTTGAACACGAGTGTCGATTTTTCGAGTTATTTTCAAGAGTTTATGTATTTGGGGTTTTCGGGGTCGAGTCAAGGGAGTACCGAGACGCATTTGGTTGAAAGTTGGGGGTTTCAGTCTTTTGGGCTTAAAAGATTTAATCCGCGTGACCCGCATAATGTTAGTGATCACACGGTTCAGGTTCGTGTTCTTGATAGAAACTCGAGTTATAGAAAGTATAGTAAAAAGATCGGGTTCGGGTTTGAAATAGGTGGTCCAGTTTTTGTTTTCGCGGGATTGGTACTTTTTGGGTACGTTTCGGTTAAAAGATGGCGAGAGATAAAAAACGACATGGTCATAAAAAACGAGTTTAAAAGAAAGCCGAGGCAGTATAGGTATCGAGAGATAAAAATCGCGACGAATGACTTCCATCCGAGTCGAGTTATAGGTCATGGGTCGTTTGGGACAGTTTACAAAGCGTTTTTAGTATCATCAGGCACGACAGCAGCTGTGAAACGGTCTAAACAGTCTAGTGAAGCGAAAAACGAGTTTTTGTCAGAGTTGTCGGTTATCGCGGGTTTGAGACATAAGAACCTTGTTCAGTTGCTAGGCTGGTGTGTCGAAAAAGGGGAGTTATTGCTTGTTTACGAGTTAATGCCTTATGGAAGTATTGATAAAGTGTTGTATCAAGATCCTGATCACTGGGGCTTTTTGAAGTGGTCACATCGATATAAAATAGCAATAGGTTTAGCTTCGGTTTTGGCTTATTTGCATCAAGAATGTGATAAGTTGGTGATTCATTGCGATATAAAGTCGAGTAATGTGATGTTAGATGCAAATTTTAATGCTCGGTTAGGGGATTTTGGGCTAGCTAAGTTGATTGATCATGATAAGAGTCCTATCTCGACTTTAACAGCTGGAACAGCGGGCTATTTAGCACCCGAGTATCTACATTGTGGAAAGGCTAATGAAAAAACCGATGTCTATAGCTATGGGGTCGTTGTACTTGAAATTTGTTGCGGTCGAAGACCTATCGAGAAAGAGCCCGAAAGTCAGAATATGGTTAACTTGGTTGATTGGGTTTGGGGTTTATACTCGAGTGGCAAGGTTTTGGACTCGATTGATGCTCGGCTAAACGGGGTGTTTGACGAGGTAGAAGGTGAGAGGCTTTTGATGGTCGGGTTAAGTTGTGTGAACCCGCTAAGTGAAATGAGGCCATCGATGAGACGAGTTTTGCAAATACTGAATAACGAGGCGGAGGTAATGAATGTGCCTGTGGTGAAACCTAAAGTGAGTTTTTCGGCTAGTATGTCTATGAGTGTTAAGGATCTTGTGTCGTGTTCGGATGATGAAACTGAAAGTATGATCGATAGTTGTAAGACTTCGTCTGATAGCGGGTTTGAGATCCGTATCAACCGGTCTACTGATTAGAGAGTTTGATGTTTTGTTATATTGAATATTTGATTTGTTTGTAAAGTTTTGTATATATATTTTGATCATGTTCAGTTTGAAATGTTTGAGTAGTTCTTTTTTGGGTAAAAATGGTCTTTTACCATGTGATGATGCCTGTTAGCTTATATTGCTCCTTTATATTATGATTTTGATGTATGTATACGCTTCTTGTAGTCGTTGTTCCTCGGGAAGTAGTTAAGATGGTTGAAATCAGTTGGTGACAATTTCGCCTGTCATGTAATTAATCAAGTCATTAAATTTTTTTGTGAAGAAGTAACTCTTGTAATCTAAAACTAGTCAAAATGAGCGGATAGAGTAACATTACAAAATGAGTATGGGTCAAAATGGGTACCAAAAATCAGAAGCAGTTAGTTTGAGTACCTGGATTAAAAGCCAGTAAAGCGCGATACAAGCGTGAAGCCAACACTTAGCAGTTAGTTTCAACATAGAGTGCTTCAAGATCATTCTAGATGATTAAAGAAATAAACTGGTAAACAATGTCTAAGTAATTACTCCGTATTTGACAGTCGATGTTCAATTGCATCAGAAAAATGCACACTGTACAACTGTGTTTACTTCAAGTTTTATAAGATTATCACTCAAATACGTACATGGAAAACTGTATGTGCTTCATTTGGGTTTTTCAGGGTTTAAGTACCTGTATGATCACCACTGAAAAGCAATAAAATAGAACTTTGTAAACTTTGGTATTGATAGTAGTGGCAAGACTGGCGGGTTGGGCAACGGGTCATAAGTGTTAGCATGGGTGAGAAGGACGTGACTACAGACACTTATTTCTTTTTTTTTTCTTTATTTATACTAAGGAATTGGGTGATAAATTTTGTTATAAACTATATTATTAGAAAATAATTTATCAGTCTTTTTTTTTTTTTTTTTTTTTTTTTTTTTTTTTGAAAATAATTTATCAGTCTAGCAGTCGAAAAAGGTATTATGCAAATAAATGCCTCTTGGATGACAATGTAACCCGTTTGACCCATATGCTATATTTTCGTTATAGTCGGCTTAACCTGTTAGATATAAAACATTATCCAGTTAGACCCATATATACCAAAATGGGTCAAAATTGACACCCATGGTCAGTTCCTTTTGGATTAAAAGGACTTACGGAAATGGAAATTCACAGGAGTTAAAGAACAAGGAAACTGGGCCTACAAATTGTATTTAAAATCATAGCCGACATATTCATAAAGTGATATCCAATGTCATCCGTGTTCAAAACATATAAAGTACGTTTGTGAAAATGGGTAGGTAATCCGTCAAAACGGGTTTGGGTTAAAATAGTTGTACGATGTTGTCATCTGATAGCGTGTTCAAGATCCATATCGAATGGTCAACTGATGAAAAAGTTTATGTCTTGTTAGATTGACATATTTGATTTGTTTGTAACGTTTTGTTATGTATTTTGAAGATGTCTTTAAGTGCTCGACTTGTGGCCACAAATTGTACTCATAACAATGTTTTTCGAATATTCAAAAGAGCATGTACATTTATAACAAACAGCTCAGAACAATTATGAGAAAAGTTAAGAATGTTTAGAATCCCACATCGGAAAGGAGAATAAATGTTACCGCCTAATATACCTAAGTGTGTATCAGATGTTCATCTTAGGATGAGTAGTGGGCTTTTGGTTTGCAAGTTCTTAGATGTTATAGAAACATTTGAGTCTTCTTGCAAGTCAGAAACTTTATATAAAATCCTAACTTTTTTTTTTATAGTTTTTATCAAGTTAACTAAAGAAAATCAATTCAATCAACATGTTTGGCTATAATTTCTAAGAAAAATGTGATTTATACTTTTAAAGCTATTATGAAAGCTTTGAGTGGAGTATCATTTTATGATTACGCTTTGTTTTCAGCATGGTCACATAGGTGAGAATAGTATGGCGTTATAATCATCACAAACGAATGAAGGGTATATTGGTTTGGCATAAAGTTATTCCGTCTCGAAAACATCATGTATTCATGTGCCATGTTTTCTATGCTACATACATACAGTTGTATGCAAGCTCATAAAAAATCACAGTCTTGCTTGTAGACTCGTACGATTTTAAAATCTCGATCTCATAAAGCTAAACAAGCATCGAGCACAGCTCTAAAATAACTCGATGTGAATATCACTACTAGTCAAGAATGGTCAAACAAATGTTTGTTATGCATGTAACAAACCCTTAAAGATACTTATATGTACGCAATAACTTTAATCTTATATGGGATCAAAAATAATCTTATACATTACCAGATCAATGTTTTCTTTCTTGCATATATAAAACGATTTTATAATCAACATAGCCCAATTGCCAGTTAACTTAATCTTAGAAGTGTGTGAAATCGACTATCGAGTTTGTAGATGATCACGAGCAGACAAAAAGTTTTTTTGACATATTTTATATTTGGGCTTAGTGGGCTCTTTATCTTTAAGCCCATTATCTTGCAAATGAAATTTTATTATACCCAAATATTTCAGAGCTAGCTTCACGAAACTCGAAAGTGTAACTTACCATATTTTATAATTTTGTGTAGTCATTTTTTTTTTAGATATATGCAGCATATTTTTGAATTTTATCTTTTTGATGTATCTTGTGACTAGTTGTGTGTATTATTTGACCGATCTACCCTTCCCCTGACTAAATAGGCGTGCATAAACCGAAGGGTATAATGGTCAAATAATACACATAACTGGTCACAAAATACACCAAAAATACCGAATTTAAAAATATGCTACATACATAAAAAAAAATAGATTACGAGACAAAACTATTATAAAAAGTGGCAATTAAATTACATTTTAATGCATTTAGCCCCATATCTTATACTAGACGAGTACCCGTGCATAGCAACGGGATTTTATAGCGACAGATCATTTAGTGATAAAAAAAGTTTATGGGTTATAAACGAAAAATAATAAAAGTTTGAAGATTTAGATATTAAACATTATGTTTTGAAACCCGGTTCAACCCGTTCTGGATGAAAAATGGATCGATTTAAATCTAGTGAACCCGACGGGTTGGGTCGAAAATGGGTCAAATTAAACCGGGTCAACCCGCCGGGTTTGAAGCGTCTCATGTCAACCCGGTTTTCGATGTGTATTAATAGTTTCATTTTGAAATATATGTTTTCGTATGGCTTTTATTAGTTAGACGAACCGGTGGCGACACCGATTCCCGCTTGAACCCGTTGGTCCGGTCCAGTTTTCAAAACTATATGTACCATCAACTTGTTACCTTGTATGAAGCTTTGTGTGTTTTATTAATTTTTATAATGTGTAGAATAACATTAGTTAGTGTGTTAATTATTTTATATTTAGATTATGTTGTAGCTTGTTTAAATTGTACATTGTGAAAGTTTTATTGTACTTTTTAGTAAGGGGTGTTTTAATTGGTTGTTTTTAATTTGGTATATATACTTTTAATTGGTTGTACAATGTGAATAAATTATTGTACTTTAAAGTTATGGGGTATTTTAATAAGAGTATTAGTTATACTATGCATTTCTCTCACCTTTAACTTTCAATATTTCACTTTTCAAGATTTGACCATAGCGACAAATAGTTTATTCATCAAAAAAAGTTTATTAGTTATAAATGAAAAATAATAAAAGTTTGAATATTTAGGAATTAAACATAATGTCTTGAAACCCGGTTCGACCCGGGTGATTCAACCGGGTGAACCGTTCCGGTCGAAAAATTGGTCGATTTAAACCGGGTCAACTTGCTAGGTTGGGTCGAAAATGGGTCAAATTAAACCGGTTCAACCCGTCTAGTTTGAAGCGTCCCGGGTCAACCTGGTTTGTGATTTGTATTTAATTTGGTAGATATGTTTTTAATTGGTTGTACAATGTGAATAAATCATTGTACTTTTAAGTAATGGGGTGTTTTAATAAGAATATTAATTATATTTCATAATTTCCTTTAATAACATTTTTCAAGATTTTCACTTTTCAAGATTGACAATTTTTCCTTTATATGTAGTATAGATAGATTTAGAGTTGAGATCAATACAAATCTCATATTTGTCATAGATCCAATAAATTAATCTTAGCCATCATTTTTTTAATCAAAATTAATAAAAATTCATTTTTCACATTTTTTTTAAAACAATATATCTTACAAACAGTAAATCTCAAGCTAAAAAAAATACATTATCGCAACGAGAATTAAATTATATATCTATAAATATGCACTTCTCTATACTTTCGACGATTTTTTTTTTTTTTTTTAAATTTCGCCCAGAAAAATCACATATGATTTGTAAAAATCAGAAAAATCACATGTGATTTTTCTAGGTGGAAAAAAAATCCGTTGAAAGTATATAGATGTACATATCTATAGATAATAATTTAATTCTCGTCGGGATGGTATGATTTTTTTCGCGTAACGATTAACGGTTTGCGAAATATTTAAATTTAAAAAAAAATGTGAAAGTTTATTTATTTTTATTTTTTTTAATCAAAAAATAAATGTTCATGATTAGTTTTATATATATATATATATATATATATATATATATATATATATATATATATATATATATATATATATATATATATATATATATATATATTTGCTACAATTTTTGTAGCCAATTGGCTACAATCCTTCAAAAATTACATTAGCAATTAATCAGGGACACACAGAAAAGAATCAGGACCCACAAAAGAATCAGGGACCCATATTTTATACCTTAAAATTGTAGCTAATATATATATATATATATATATATATATATATATATATATATATATATATATATATATATATATATATATATATATATATATATATATATATATATATAACTTTTGCCGTCTTATATAAGCCTTGACAGGAGAAATAAGAAAGCTAGGAATTGAGGGCACGTTTGGTAGAGAGAATTTCAGAGAAATGAAATGAAGTAGAGAATAGAAATCAGTAAATAATTTTGTCTAAATTCTCCACCAAAATGATGGAAATAGAGATTAACCAAATTACACTACCATTTCTCTCCAACTCTCCATCAATTTTCCTTCAATTATCCACTTTTTTATTTCTCTCTAGCAAACAAGAGAATTCAATCCAATTCCATTTCTCTTATTTCTTTTCTCTCTACCAAACACACCTTGGGGGTTTCCCACTGAGTCGTTTATTTATGATTCTACTTTGGCCCTAAATGCTTATAACGGACTTGGTCGACACGGTGGTGAAGGTTGATCTGCTCACTGTCATTGTCCCTAAAGTTTAAGATTATCATGTTGTTGTTTATGCTATTTCGTTTATGTCCATTAATTAAGACACTAAACAAACATAAATGATCGAACATAAATGAAAGTAGACAAACAAATATAAACTTTATTGAATTCTGTATAACATATTGTTTTATAAGTGTTTTTTGTTTAAACAAACCAATTTTAAAATTATAAAATTAAAAGATATGATATACGAACATAAAGAATATAAACGAACGTTAACGAACGCATAATCGGATGTTCACGAACATAAATGAACGGACACGACTTTTGTTCATGTTCGTTCATTTAACTAAACGAACGTAAAATATTGTTTATGATCGTTTATTTAATAAATATACGAACATAAACGAACTTTTTACTAAACGGTTCATGAAATATGCACTATACGTTCAGTTCGTTTACAACCTAGTTTTATTGAAATGGATAGATATGATTTTAATTGGTTGTACAGTGTGAATACATTATTGTACTTTTAAGTAATAAAGTTTTTTAATAGAAGTATCAATATGTGTTAATTTAATGTCTTAGCGCATTAATAAGTTGTATAATATGTTTCAATATTCAAGTTTATAACCGCTTAAGGCCTTAAGGTGGCCTAATGGTAAAAGGCTTCTGACTATCAATCTATAATGTCCACCAATACACACATCACACCTATATCATCTTTTGCCTTTTATTTTTTTATTTTGTATTTATTTATTTATTATTATTATTATTTTTTATTAATGTTTTGACATGTAAAAAAAAAAATCACTTGTACTTAAGCTATTTCATGTCGTAGTGTCTAAAGTTGGTGTAAATGACACTATTTGCAAAGTAAAAAGAACTCAAAGAGGTGAAGTTTGCAAAAGTTGAACTTATATCGAATGTTGATGATTACATTGAGCCATTAAAGTTAAACATCGATTGAAATATATCAATCGACTAACTAGGGTCATGGTACCTAAAATATTATGTCTCGTTACTACTTAATATATGTAGATGCGTTTTAGTGTCAATCATATGAAAAACGATTCGTCTTGTTATTGAACGCAGTGTGTGCCTAAACAATGCGAAATTTATAAATCTTGTCAAACATTTATCGATCCTTAAAGGACCATAACCACGCGGGTTTATATGAATAAAGTGATAACTTGAACGTTGATAAGACATGAGTCATGGCAGGCTATACATGCCAAATAAGACTTTTGCAAGTTTTCTAAACAGGATCCAACTTTGATTCAATGAACCCATTACTTAGCAAGTTGTCTTGATGATTGATCACAACCATTCTTAAAAAGGTCTACCGTAACTCTTACATCGCCATAGTTCAAAAAGTACTAATATCATAACCATTCTTAAAAAGGTCTACCGGAACTCTTACAACGCCATAGTTCAAAAAGTACTAATCTTGGACACAAAATTCATCAAGTAACTTTTTTTTTCTTTTCTGGAATACATAAAAAAGATACTATTTGATCAGTAATGTTTCTTTTTACCTCTGCTCTTGTTACTCTTCTTCCCCTTGTTTCCTTTCCTTTTCTCGTTGTTACCATCCTGAGCGTTCTCACATTCGCTTTGATTTTCTAACACCGCTGAAGCTTCATCACCTGTTTCTTCAACCTTTGTTACCTGACTCGTGACACGATGGTTCGATAATATATCTATGTTTCTGAAGAATCCATCTACAAAATGCCTCGCACTCTCCAAAAAACCTAGAGTCATTCTCACATTCTTCCATATAATTGAATGATTATTCGCAACAACATGCGCCTTCTTGATAAAAATTGCAGTATTGTTCTCAACAATTCTCAAATCCTTGACAGTTGAAGAATTCAAGGCACGTGAATACAAATCTTCTGGCACACTGAAAAAGATCGGAACAGGAAAAAAAAATCTTAATACGGATTCCAGTTTAACTTGTTTTAAAGAATAAAAACTAGTACAAAATTTACGATATTGCAAGTCTAACCGTGTGTCAAACGTAAATGAAAGCATCTTCAGACCTTCATTTACATGAAATACAAATTCTTCGAAATTTGAAAATGTGTATGGAGGGCAAGAACTATGAGCCGCAACAGCAAGAAGGAATGTGGCCCTGCTTATATCAAGATCATTCTGGAAAGAAAACAGATAAATGAAAAGGAATCAAACTTATAGTAATGACGATATAATTAACAGAAATCATTCAACACAAAAACAATGATGTACATTACCATAATCCTAGTTGCAGCAGGTAACTTGTTCGGTGCCACTCCAGTCTTCTCATTACTAGCCTCAGATATTTCCTCTATAACTTTCCAATTCATTTGCAGTTTCACACGATTTATATCCATGACAGTATCTGGTAGTGTTTCTGAAGACGATCCCTCAGTGTTAACAGTACTTGAAGAAGTGGAGACATTATGTGTATTTTTCCTTGGAAACAGTACACTCATTATCTCCTCTTTAGATTTTCTAAGGTCAACAAATATAGCACAAGGAGCGTTGATTTTGGGACTACCGTCTTCGGAACTTATAATCAGCAAAGGATCATCTATGCTAGAAAACGCTTCTGCAACAACTTCTGGATCCAAGTTCAGTTTTTCATTCTTACTTTTCCTTAAAAGACTAGATACAAACTTCTTTGGAAGAAAATAAGCATAATTGCCGTGGCCTGACAGATGCCGAAGTAGACAATGAGAATATTGTGGTAATCTCAGACATATTAGGGACAGTAGCATAACCATCTTTAATACTAAAAGCGGATAATAAGAGGCTCCAATTTTTGATCTTTGAATCATTCCTATACCAAATTTACTACAGTTGAGGATATCCTCGATTCTTCTAATCATAACACTTAGATCCAAAGAAGACTGTTGGACAGATAAAGTTGAAGCAGAGGGAATATGTGTAAACGATCCAACAAAACAAGATCTTGTTGTGTAAGATTTTCGTGAAGAGAAAGACTGCATTAAAAGAAGACGGTCCAATAGATACCCGAAACTCTGAAGTGATAGGAAACTGGAGGTGGCTCCAAAGCTATTGTCTAAAGCAAGTTGAAGTGCTCGAGCAACAGAAACATCTTTCAACCCACGATCCCTAAATTTCTCAACAAACGATTTCCATCGATCTTTATTTTTTAGCTTATTAGAGAGATTCTTGTAAACTGCTACCGATACTCTTGAACACAGACATATTATAATCACCCTTTCCAGAGCCTTGATGTCAACAGTTTGAAGAATAATCTCCTCAAGTAAGTTCACCGAAAGATCAGTCTCCCTTAGGGAAACCAAGTCCTCATCGACTGATTTCCGCCAGTCTAATGGAATCACAATATCAATGTAACTTAATGAAATTCCGAGGAAATACTGCAATCTCTTTTTATAAGGATTTGTGAGGTTATGACACTCAAAGTCTAAAAGAAACTTGGAGACCTCAAAAATGTGTAGGAGAGATGTGCTTTGGTGAAATGCAGAACCGTTTGACTTTGACTTATGGAGGGCCTCAAGAGTTTCAAGTACCTTCATCCCCACATAAAGTAATTCGGACTGCCAATAAGACCGAATAGCAGACACCATCTCCCTGCCATCAAAATGTATACGCTTCTCGTCCCTCTGAAGACCCTTGTTACAAGTGTTTCTTATCCAATCGGCATCCTTATTGAGTGACAAGTACAACGTGTTTCCTTTTGGAAATTGTTTCCTCACCCCAAAATAATATAAACAAAAATCCGCATGCACCGAGGGTTTAAATGGTTCCTCATTTTCCAAACTTTCAATACTTCTTAAAATATCCAAAATATGCTTCTTCCACAGATTCCAATAAAAAACAAGAGTTCTAACAGAAACTCGGCTCTGAAATATCTTGTCTTCACAGAACTTATCTATATCCACGGGTAATTTATCCTCCCAATCATAATTTGAGGAATTCATTTGAAGATGCTTATCTAAGATTTTCCTAATCAACAAGATTTCACCCCTTAGACTCCTATAGTTCCGAGAAACGCACAAATCTTCCTTCAGCTCAGGCAAACTATTGTGCTGATCAGAGAGTATCTTAAGCTCGCTGCAAACAAAATTATACAGAACACCAGAATCGCTTTTTGCAAGCAACTTCACTTTATTAAAGAGTTCGTCCTTTTGAGGAAACTGCTTCAGTGGCCAACTTATGTTTCCGTCTCCCCATAACGAGCTAATAAACACATACCAAAGTAACAAAAGAGCAGCCTCCTTGAATTTTCCAACCTTCTCCAGAAAATCAGCCTCTTTGAGAAGAGCGCCTGATGACCTCGCCAACTCAGCATCTTCAAGAAAATGACCCGATTCTTCTTTCAACAACAAAAGTTCATGGTAACCAAGAGCACAATTCTCCAAAAATTCTTCTAATTCTTGTTTCTCACTTTTGCAAACTATCCGACAATTGGAGAACTGATCTCCTTTGGCGTAGGCTTCTGCAGCTTCACTATAACACCCAGCTAGAGTGAAACACTCCGCTGCTGCATCAAACTTTCCACACTTATGCATATAGATTTTTCCTGCAGAAACCCATTCCCCTATTAGTTAAAATGAGTATTAACAGTCCAAAAGTCCAAATGTTGAATCAACTTTTATTTTTATTTTTTTATTTTTTTTATTTTTTTTGTATAAAGGTATTTAAGATTAAATAAAGATATTACCGGCTCTTTCATACTCCCCCAAATCACAATAAGATGATGCAGCAGACTCAAATTTCCCAATAGACTCGAACATTCTCGCTGCTTCTCTAAGATAATCAAAATAAGATTCAGGATGTGTTGCCCGTATTTGATCAGCCGATGCTCTTAGCCCACAAGCCTTTGCCAACTTCTCCCACATTTTGTCTCCCGCTCTTTCAAAACAAAATGCTGCCATCCCAAAATTTTTCTCATAAAAAAGCTGAAAACCATATAAACATCATGAAGGCGTGTCAAATAAGATACTCAAATAATCATACAAAACTACGTAGGAAATCAGTGGCACATATCTCGTTTATCATGTACAAAATGAATTAGTAACTGAAGAAACAAGTTGAACGAATAAGTACTGAAATTTATAGTTCTTGTATGTTCACGCAACCTATATAAACTTTTGGCCTGTTTACCCTTTCATATTGGAAAATCATTCGACCTTCTAACTCAATTTATGGGTATGTGTTAAAATTTTAAGTTAACCTGTTTACCCTTTCATATTTTTACTGTAAGTTAGCAAGTTTGAATCCACAATAACCAACATGTCCTATTTAAAGAGATTTTATATATTTAAACACGAGTTAACTTTTTTAGTTAAAGTATATGTCGGGACAAAAGTTGGTTTGGGAATGGAGGAAGTATTAGGAAGAGTTGCCTGTGTCAAGTATCTTTAAACATATACGAGTATTATTTTAATTCTATAAGACTATAACCAAATAGGAATAACATCACAAATATGAAAGCATGTCAAATAAGATAATAAGATAACAGAAGCAGAAATACGGAAATAAAACAACTGGCCTTTTTCCCACGTTCCTGCCACTCGAGAGGGCTGCTTGCAACCTGCATAGCCTGTGCCATTGAGTCATCCAGCTTCCGAATTTGAACGAGTCCCTTCCTTTTCCAGTAGTCAAACATTGGTTTGGAGAGCTCCTCTTTGTTCTCACAAATCCATAGCCTTTGTCTTGTTCGAGTTATGGCCACATACAATTGTTTCAGTTCAGAACACAAGAGACTATGTCTTGCTTCATCGAATGTCGGGAAAGACCGTGGAAGTTTCTCGTCGAGCCAGTTATGTTTTTTCATGTATCCATATATTACTCTCCATTGGTCTTTCAAAGGGGATGTCCCAAAAAAGTTGTAAAGCAATACATCCTAAAATAAATAGGGCAGTCAAACATTAGAAAACATTTTTGACAATTTGAGATGATACTATATATCTTCGTAAAAGAAAGAATAAGAAACTGACCTGAAACTCAAGACCCTTACATTCCAATATAGTGAGAACAAGAGCTTGTCTTCCAACGTATTCAATAAGTTCAGTTCTTGCACGATCGTCACGTACCAATATAACTTGTTCAGCACCAAACCCCACAATTTCTCCACCACTTTTGCTACCACCAAATATTGTCCTGATTGCATTTTCATCATTACAAGACTCCAAAAAAACAGGAGCTTCCCCAGAAATAAGGCTAGTTTCAGGCTCTAAATTGTCAATTGAGTGCACAAAGTAACAATATAAAATGTCAATTACACTCTGAGCTAAATCGAGCACACCAGCATGCGTTCTGAAATTCTGTTTCATCTGTTTTATCTCGGACACAACACCTTTTTCTTCTTTTCTAGATTTTCTGGTGCTTAAGAACTCTTTATAGAACAAAGATCGTATATCTTGAAACCTGAAATCTATTCCTTTCGCAATGGTCTGTGCAGTGTCACCCGCAAAAACAAAACCCTCATCGACATTTTGGCAAATATATTTAAATAGAGAAATTTGCCTCATACTAAGATCTTGCACCTCATCGATATAAACAAAATCTATTTGGTCCCCTTTGTAGTTCCCATTTCTAAGCCTTTGATGAATGTCATTCACGAAATCAGCCACATCAAACTCCCCACGCTCAGTTTTCATCTTTTCATAGGCTTTAAAAAGTGTGTAGATAATCTCTCTTTTTTGTTCTGTTAAAGTGGAAGAACGACTTTTGGCCAACAAAGAATAACCCTCAAAGCTTAACTTTCCTTCACTGCCTCCTTTTATATGAGAGATAATCTCGGTGAACACTCTTGAGGGATCAAACTTTTTGGTTAGACGTGAATTGAAGTGTGGCCAGTAAAGTGAACAAAACCTATCGAAGGTAACCTCCCTTAATCTTATGAAAGTTTGCAACGCAACAGATCTTGAACGTATACGGTTACCCTTAAAACCTTCTCTTGCCTCTAGAAATTTTTCAAAGAACGAACTTCCCAATGTGCCATCCAACATCATTAAAAATTTATGAAATGTGATAACAAGAGGGTATATATTCCCAGGGATGTCAATAAATGTGTCTTGGATATCACTGAACTCTGATGTAATATCAGCGTCGTCAAGACCGATCTCTGCTGATGAATCATTGCTTGAATTACTGTCAAACACATATTAATTCTGGAAGTTAGAAGATATATTCGTAGCAAAAAAAATAAAATAAAATAAAATAAACAACTATTTTTGCACCTTGTTAGGTGGGAAACATGTTGTTTAACAGCATAACACAATTGTGGGCTGACAGTCACAAAAAGCTGGCGAAGAACAGTCGGTTTGTTAGTTTCAGGATCGTGAACAACCTCAGCCTCTCTAAGTTGATTGTTTTCTGCAGCATAAGTCCCTACAGAGTCGTTGACGACACGCTGCTCGTTTTGTAACAACTTCCTAGTCAAAATAGTTGTTTTCCCGGTCCCTGATCGCCCAATTATAAATGAACTTTTGCTAAACAATATTACATCCATCTGTTCATCGGTCACTTGCAAGGGTAGATCGATTTGTCTACCAGATAGCAAATGGCACACCACTTCATACGACAATAAGTAGAACTTCATCAGCAATAAGCTTTCACTCACCTTTGAGTTTTCAACATAATTTCTACCACCGCCAGGATTTACACTCACTTCATTATGACTTTCATCACTGACTAGATGACGAAAGCGGGTCATTACTTGA
Organism: Artemisia argyi; assembly: GCA_030686995.1. Classification (NCBI taxonomy): domain Eukaryota; kingdom Viridiplantae; phylum Streptophyta; class Magnoliopsida; order Asterales; family Asteraceae; genus Artemisia; species Artemisia argyi. The sequence goes on along the minus strand of CM060687.1, from coordinate 16,938,078 downwards.
GATGCCGGCCAACAACTAGGAACTTTCAAATACCTGAATAACATTAAAACAAAACAGCAATATTATTAAATTGGAATGAGTATGTATAAATCCTAATCACTACTTCAAAATTAGTAGACTGGAAAATGAGCATACCCCTCGAACCGATTTTCTGTGCAACGATTGATATACTCTTCCGTGTATGCATAAAGAATGTTCTCGAGTCGTTTTGTCAATTTTGGAATCTCTTGAAAAGGTAATATATCCCAAACCTTCAAAACTTGTTCATATTGGATATCCTTGATGATGTCAAGTGTACAAATAAGATACAACCCTTCAACATTAAATTGTTTTAATCCTTTTGAGGAATTTTCTTGGCACAAGCCTAAGCTTCTCTTAGGCCGCCATCCAGTAGAAAGTCTCAATAAAAGATTTAAAACCAATTTCTTCAAGCGATCACATGTAAGCATTCCAAATGATCTTCTAAAGGCATCACTGAAGAGAACCTGATGGCATAAAGTCCAATAGATATGAAAAACATGTTACATATCATCAAGTGATTCTTTCTTATTTTCATATTGTGGTTAAAAAAAATAGTAATACTTAAATACCTTCCATTTTGCATCTATATAAAGTACACTATTCCTGTTAACCAGATCATCAAGTGATTCTTTCTCTTTTTCCACCTACAAACGATGCATCAAGTCATCAAAAAGATTCATGTAATGTATAAACTATCTAAACAGTACAGCGACTCAGTTTTATACAGCAGTATTTAAACAACGTTCATGTTTTTTTTCCCCAGCACAAATGGGGTTCTTTAGGATTACTTCATATATCATATAAAGTGATTATTGGCTTAAAATTGCATAAGTGCCAAACTTCAGCGTTAAATAAGCAGATAAGCAGTGTTTGCCAAACCCTTTAATATGTATATAAACAGATACGCACTTATAAAAATAAGCCCAAATACCCTCACAATCAACAACTTTCATTAATGGAAATATATCTATGAAAGCTTGCCCAAACCCCTCAACTACTTATAAGCATAATCAACGGCCCACAAGACTAATCCTAAGTAAGAAAGAAAATAGCCATCAAGATTGTGCCATTAGGTGCTAAATTCAAATAACAGTGTCAAAACCATCGGTGTACTTAAGAATAAACACTATCATTGTGGCAGATAAACTTCCAAATATCAGACCTCTAACAATAAACACACAACACAGAACAAAAATCAGCCAAGTGAAACAAATCAAAAAATATGTCGACATATATTAATATAAATGTGTAAGACGTATTTTCATATCTCAATTTTAGGATAAACACAGAAGAACATCAGCATTGAAAAATCAATTAACACAACCCGGAATCAAAAGTTGAATCTAAATTAAATTTCACTTGCAACTTAGGTAAACAAAACCAAAGAAAATTAATCGCAGAGGTTGAAACCGAGCAATTTTACCTCCTATTCAGATGAACAACATTAAAGCCCCGACCCATAGGAACATCATGTTACCACAAACCCCAAACAATATTTTACCATACACAGGCTATAATTCCTAAAGCTTAGAGGCTTAAGCTATTAGCTTGCTTAGCAAATTGTAAGACGGTAAATGCAATCAAAGTGACAATCAAACAGCTTAAAACCGGCTCAAATTACAAGTCTTGCATAAGTCAGGCTTTAAGAAGCTTATCTGTAGAGAAAGATGGCCACATACTTGTACTCTGTATGCATGTACAGATGCTAACAAGAAACTTTGTACAAACAAAAATACTGTGAAGTAAACAGGTTAATACTTGATAGTAACATAACAAAGCTCATGTTACAAGTCAAGGTACCACAAACAACTGCTAGAAAGCAATCAGGTATACATTAGATTCAGTTTAATCAAGTAATATAAATGAACAATTAATTTACCCTGCACGCAAAGATGTTATCACATAACATTCAGCAAATATCTCAAAGTAACCAAAAAGAGCATAACGTAGACAATAAACCACAATAACATAACACAATCAACAACATACCCAATCCCGCCAAAGCGGAAGAGTAGCATAAAACTTGCACAAAATGAACGTTGACTTCTAAGTCAAATGAATTAAGCTTCAACTTCAATAAAATAGAGAAAAATTAATTTAAGAGTATGTATCAGATTGCTTATTCTTCTGATACAACTAAAAGATAAGCAGTCCAGGAATAAGTGCTTGGATTGCCTATATAGCCTAAACTGCTTATCTGCTTGAAAAATAAGCAGTTTAAGCATAAAAACAAAAGAAAACCTAAACACACTCTAAACTCACTTTAGTTTAATACAGCAATAGTAGAACAATGTTGATGTTTTTTTTCTATTTCTCAACATAAATGTCCGTGTTTCGGATTACTTATCTTAAAGTGTTTATCAGCATAAAAATAAGTCAGTACCATACTTTTATAGTGTAAAAAAGCAGATAACCAGTTTTTGTTTGTAAAAATAAGCACTTATATGAACAATTCCAAATACTCTCGTAATTTAAAAAAAAAAAAAAAAAAACAGATAAGCTTTTTTTTTTTTTTTTTTTTTTATGGCTTATGAGCTTAAAAAATCTATAAGCTTAAGTTTATAAGTCCATGGAATAAGCTAAAACAAACACCCCCTAACGTAACCTTTAGAAATATAGCTTAAATAAACATCAAGAGGGCTTCTTTGATACAAGTTGAAAATACGAAATCCCAAACAACCACTAAGCTCACTTTTTTTTTTTTTTTTTTTCTTTAAAAAAAAAAAACCCACTTGAATACCAATATTAAGAAGATAAACAGCTTTAAAACAAACAACCTCCCAACTCACCAATAATATGTTCATATACAAACACGAAACAAGTAACAACAACAACAAAACAATATACATAAATAAGCAGTTAAGCTTTAAAAATAAAGAGTTCATTAATAAGTGACTGGATTAGCTTATTTAACAAAAACAGCTTAAAAATAAGCAGTTAAGCTTAAAAAAAAAAAAAAAAAAAAAAAAAAAAAAAAAAAAAAAAAAAAAAAAACTGTATCATTTTTTTATTTTTTTATTTTATTTTTTAAACAAGGGTTTACACACTGTACATAATATAAGAACAAAAACACCTCCAACAATATTTTTTTTAATATATATAAAAAAATAAAAAATAAAATAAAAAAAGAAATTTCATACAAGTAAAAAAAATGTAGAAAAAAAAGACCACCTTGATGTTGTCCTGAATAGAGCATGAAAATATCAACTTTGTAAAATCTTCTTCCTTCATCATTCACTTCACCTAAAAAAACATGCATAAAAAAAACTTTATAAAAACTCAGTTTTGTAAACATATTTATTACTAGTAGTTTATAAAATGAAAAGGGTACCTTTTTTTTTTCCCCTCAAGTGTGCCAAGAATCAAAAACACATTTTGTTGTAAAAAACAATTTTATTGAGGGTTTTGAAATGTGAATGAGACAGGGATGTTTATACGGAGTATATGATACAAGGATGTGCAACTATATAAGCATTTTGTACAAGTTCACTATGCACGTCAGGGTTCAGTCTTTTCAATTTTGTCTTGTTCTGGGTTTCTGTCACCCTTTCGTGTAGCTAGTGACACGTGTTTTCTTTTGCCTTTGTCTACACGTTTATACTCTGCTATTTTTTTGAAAAGTTTTTTTTTTTTTTTTTTTTTTTTTGAAAAGATTTATACTCTGCTATTAAACGTATGTACACGTGTTTTTCAATTTGTACACCATTTATTTTAGCCATCCAACACTAAATTACACAAATAATGCACACAGTACAACATTGCTATGCATAATTTAGTGGTGGATAGATAAAAGAAACGGTGTACAAATCACCTCTCATGCTGAAATGGGCTTAGACTTATATTATAATGTATGAAATTAAAATTTGTATTTTTATAAACTTGTTTGCTAAATGAGTTGAGGCTAGAGTCGAGACTTGTTATTGAAAAATTACTAAAAATGACATAATTAAATGAGTTTTTGTATATGTTAGATATTTTTATGGGTAAATAAGTAATTTATTCTTTAAAAGCACTGAGCTAAATTTTTTAGCCCCTTTTATAGGCTAAAGATTATATTTTATAAGTCATTTCATAAGACTCATGACAAACTAGACTTATTTTATTAGTCGATTATTTTAAAAGTCCAAGCTCCTATAAGACCTTGCCAAACACAGCCTAAATTTTATATAGGGGAAAATGCATATATATCCTTACAAAGCTCAATAATTGCATATATATATCTAACCTAAAACCATAATTACATATATATCCTCTCAAAGCTTTAAAAATATCATACATATCTAAACAATTAAATTATATATAAGAGCAAACTGCAAAAAATGTCTTTAAACTTTGTCAAAAATGCAAATAATGTCCTCTTACCAACAAAATTTGCAAATCATGTTCATGAACAATCTCCAATCTGCAAATAATGTCCTTAATGTGTTACTGTTCACGCAAAAAAAGTTTTTTGGCCTAACGCTCATTAACTTTTCACGTTACTAGCGTGTGAAATAACTATTTTACCCTCTTTTTCTTCAATAATTTCCATTATACTCATTTGTACCTTTCCCCGCCAAGCAAAACCTGAAACACAATTTTATTAACACAAATTCACACGGATATCAAACAACAAAACACACGCACACAAATCCAAGACACACCAGTAATCACTTCATCTTCTTCACCCTTACCCCAAAACAATTTCGTATGTAGTTTTCCTACATATACTTGTTTGGGCCCAAGTTATAAAAGTTATAATTGTGATCACTTTTTCCAGAAAACCGACAAGTTTAAACGTACTTGTGTATTCATTTTAGAGTGTGTTATTTACCATTTGTACATGTACATGTGCGTGTATGCTCTTGGATCTGTTATTTTATCAATTGTACGCAGCTCGTATTTGTAGAATGAGGATGTTGACATTATTACGGTGTTAATTTTTATGCAGGTTGCGCGTACCATGTGAGTACGGACAAGAGTAAATTGCGTTATTTGATTGCTTATCTATTTGATTTTGTGTTGCACAAAGGCTGTGGAAATTAAGAAAGAATGGTGCGGAGGGGTGGTTTATTGGCTTCTCAACGTTCTCTTACGCTCTCTCCAGTTCTATCCGTTTGGGAATGTATTATGCGTAAAATAAGATATTCGTTCAGACCTGAGTGGGTGTAGCAAAAAAGAGTGACCGTTACTTTTTATTAGCTTTTCAGTTCATAGTATTCATAGATAGCAAAAGAAACAAAGGAAACAAAATTATATATATATATATATATATATATATATATATATATATATATATATATATATATATATATATATATATATATATATATATATATATATATATATATATATTTTTTTTTTTTTTTTTTTTTTTTTAACCGGGTATAATCCCTTTAAGATTTGTGTAATTAAGAAAGTTTTAGGTATAATCCCTTTACTTAAAAAAAATACAAATTTTCCACTACTAAAATACATTTAACCGGGTATAATCCCTTTACCTAAAAAAAATACATTTAACCACACACTTTCTAATGCCATATAGTAAACTCTGATTATAAAGAATCTTTCGGCTACAATAACTAAGGCAAGTAACATTTTTACAAAAAGTCTAAGGTTTAAACTTTATCAAGTACACACTTGAGGATGACTATGAAAAAAATAATAAACCATCATGCGAATACCTCGGTTAGAACAGGTACATCTTAGTCAAAACTTGTTATTTTTAGACAATGGAAGCTTGGTACTAAAAGTTACGATGTTAATGATAAAAAAAATAGGACCAGGTGTGTTGCTGAAAAAAATTGGTATATCTGAAATATTTCACACTACACAAGAGAAGTTCATGAGATCCCCTTTGGTCTATCTTTGTCTCCACATAACTTAAAGAGAGTTGATTTGTACACTCAAAAAAACGATTGGGACACTCTAATCTATTGTGTATGGATATTTATACCCTCACAGTTATTCTTACACTTTTACCTATGTGAGGTTATAAAAGTCCAAACACAACTAATTGGAGTGTCTCAATCATTTAGTGGAGTGTGCAAATCATCTCCCTAACTTAAATAAGGCTGGTAACGGGTGCCTAATCAAAGAGAGCCAAAAAGAAAGAAAAAAAATGGTCACGGATACCCAATTGGACCACATATATGTGAGTGAAAAACTTGTTATTCACGTGAAAAACTTGATTTGTGTTTTAGGTAAACATGCTAGAAATATAAATGTCAATTTTTGACACGACACGATAACTAATACAAACTCGACAGAAAACTAGGCGGGTTTGAGATTAGAATAAACATGCCTGTTTTGATTAAAAAAAACATGTCAACTCATCTAAGTCATTAAATAAACGGGTAATTTTTAGCTAAAGGTTGCGCCAACCCGCGAACCCGAATAGGTGAAATGAACCACTACTCTATGTCTATTCATCATCTATTGCCAGTTTGCCACCATACTAGAAATGAATGATTGTCACGTGACTGGTCCAAGCAATAACACCAACTAAGCACGTGACACACTTTCTCGAGGAAGACGATCAAAACACACACAAAAACACCTTCACTGTGTGTAAACCAAACCCTAACCCTAACCCTAACCATGGTTAACAAACGAGTTCCAGATTGGCTCAACAGCTCCATGTGGCAATCACCGCCACCGTCAACCACCACCGCCATCGCCGCCGCCCCTCCTCCACCGCCGCCGCCGATCAAACCGCCGTCTCCGCCGCCGTACGAAGATCGGAGCTCGAAACCGAATTCTGTTAGCTCGTCTGATGGCTCTGGAAATGAGGCGCGTGAGGCGCGTGAACCGGTTAGACCGGAAGTGGCTGAGAAAGCCGGTCTGGTTCAGAAGACGGAAGGTAGTGAGTATGATGTTGATCCGGTTGAAGATGTGTCTCGTCAAGTACAGCTGTCACAAGAGGTTGTTGTTAATTGTTACGTTTTGTTTTCGGTTTATTTTACGGTGCGAAATGTGATATTTTATAAAAGCGTTTGATAACGTAGCTTAATAAGTACTCAGCGAAATGACGTAAACGATAAACGCTCCAAAAAACTCGTTGCCGAACACTAAAAGATGAAATGAAGTTAGTTGTGCGTTATGATAGTTTGGTACGGAGTTGACAAATGAAAGAAGTTGTATAGAGTTTGGCGTGATTAATCGTTTATTTATTGTTATAATTCGTGTTTAGATTGTGTGTTGGGATGGTTGAGTTGCGGTAAAATGTAACTATGAGATCAAAAAAAATGTGCATTTTAGTTCGGTTAAATTACAGTTGGAATAGAATGTAAGGGGGTGTTTGTTTAAGCTTATATAGCGGGCTTATGGCTTATGTGGTTTTCGGCTTATGTTTCATAAGCTCCCTTTATGTGGCTTATTTTGAACCTTTTCAGCTTATATAAGCTTATTATGACATGATAAGCTTATATAAGCCAAAAAGTTTCAAAATAAACCATAAAAGTGAGCTTATGAAACATAAGCCAACAACCAAATATGCCAGAAGCTAGCTATATAAGCTTAAACAAACACCCCCTAAGTAAGTAAAAAGGTGAAATTATGTTGCATTATGGTCCCGTTAATTCTTTATTGCGTTTAGTTTTGTATATAGCAGAATGTTACTTTCAGAGTATTATAGTTTAAAAGTGATATTGTATCCGTTTGTTGATTGATCTGTTAATTTAGTATGTGTTTTGTTCTGTGTAATGTAGCTTTCTAAGAAGATTATAAATATGGGAGAACTGCAAAGACTTGCTTCACTTGGTATTCCGGATGGTGCCGGTATTCGTTCCACTGTGTGGAAGGTTTGTTTCGAAATATATTAGCTTCATTGTCATTTTAGTTCTTGTCACGATATTTATGCTGTGATTGTCGAGGCATTGCGTCATTTTTGTTACAGTTTGTGTTATGTCTTGTGGAATTGGAGGGTTAATTTGAAACTCTACCTATGTTTTCAGCTGTTGTTGGCGTATCTTCCCAGAGACAAGGCGCTTTGGTCATCAGAATTGGCTAAGAAGAGATCTCAGTACAAGAATTTTAAAGAAGATCTTTTGAAGAATCCAGTAAGTCTTAGTTAAATAGCACTACTCAAAGAAGTTTTAGCTTGTAAATGAAACACCATTATCTACGCCTGCATGGTGCATGGTACATTATGCTTTGTTTTTCATCACATAAAAGTAAAAGTCATTTGCGTAGATTTTCATTTCGATGAAACTAAAGGAGTAAATTAATACAAAACAAAATCCAAAGACTAGTCTTAGAAGCTGTATATGGTTTTCAAAGTGTTATTTGTTTGTTTCAAATTCGGGATTCTGAATGTCTCGTTGGCTAGTCAGTCAGAAGTCACTAGGGAAATGGAAGAGTCTACATCTTCTCAAAATGGTGATGAAACACGGGATGGCAAAGGTTTACTTTCAAGGTCAGAGATACCAGTGGATGAGCATCCTCTGAGTCTCGGGAAAACAAGTGTCTGGAATCAATTTTTTCAGGTATTTGCTTCAGCAATCCATATCTAATTTATAGGTTTTTGTTTTTTGTTGTGTAGCAATTTCTCTGCACATCTTTGTACGTCATTGTTTGTAGATTTATAAAGTTAAACAGAAAGATAAAAAGGACCCTAAAGCTTTTGCATACTGATGATAATTAGAACTTCTGCCTGCTACAATGTAATATGTAGGGGAAACAATTTTCAGCTAGTGTATATAGCTTTAGTCAACTATAGGCATTTACGCCAATAATTATCTGTCCAGAAAATGTATTTTCTGAAATGTAAGCATTCAACTTATGATCTTTTTTATGCTAGAGGCAAAATCATTAAAATGCAAACTGGAATCCATACAACCGGAAGTTTATAACATGATAGGTTGGTAAACAGTGGTCATGTTGTATTGTGGGGTCTTGTAATACCAGATAGTGCATGTTCAAGTGTTCAACAATGCTCTAGCTTACAATGATCTTCTTGAGCCACATTATCATCTTCAACCTATTTTATTAAACATTGGTTGTAAGATCTGAGTCCCATAGAAGCTTTAGAGTAGATTACTAAAAGGTTTTAGGCTAGGTTCCTAGTCTATGTTTGGAGATTTTTGTTGTTGCTACACTGTAGCTTTGGCCTTGTGTATCACAAATGGCGCCCTTAAGTTAACGGATTGGACTTATGCATCTCTTAAGTACAATGATTCTAGGTCCTGTTTGGGTTATGGTAGATACCAAATGAGGACATTAGGAATTTAATTGGTGGAATCAGTGACAATATGCCGTACATCTGTTACGAGTATGATTTGTCAATCCTCATAACATCGTTGGTAGCAAGCTACCAAGACATTAAACCATAATTTTAGTTGATTTGGAGTATATTATGCTGCTTTTGGGTTTTTTGAGATATATAGATGCCTGCTTTTGTAGCATTCACAGTCACATATGTTTTGGGGAGTTTTAATCTATAAGATTCTGGATAGACGAGTATTTATTACCTTCTTCTTTTAACATGTGGACATGTGGTTCTACTATCTTAAATATTGAAATAATTTTACAGCTTATGCTAGGTCTTGACTCTTGATATCCTTCACTAGTAAATGCATAAGTTAGAACTTATTCAGTGTGGGGTTGATTTGATTGTTATTTCCTCTTCTTGTTAGAGGTGGTGACTTGTGAGCTAGAATTTGATTATAAAATCTTATTGCAAAATTGATAAGAATATTTGAGCTTCCAAGCTTAAAGCCCTTTTACTTGAATGATATCTGGTAAACTTTCTATGTAGCTAAATATTATGCGTTTTCTTGAGTGTTTTATGGTATTGAAGTCAATATATTGTTTTAAAGAGTTCTGGATATTGAATTCTAAATGAAGCCTAACAGCTTAAACTCTATTGAGATAGGTCAAGGACATGTGATATTCAGGTATATGATGATATGGGTATAGTCACCATTTTTTTTTTTTTTTTTTCTTAAAAGAGAAATTGTATACTAACATTTAGAGTAGAAAGAATATGATGCATACTTGAATGTCTTGCATCTTATGTGAGCCATAAGCTATTATACATATATATTTAATGTGGCTAAAAATAGGATAAGGCTGCCCAGTTTTAGTATTGCCACTGCTAGGATGTGGTTTGTCTAGCGGTTGTAAGATGGTGGGTCGGGTGGGTTGGGTTTTTTTATGGGTCAAAACGAGCACGCCTTGTTTTTCATATAATTGATTATAACTTCGTTCCTTTGACTGGTAAAGATACGATACATAGCCCAAATATACCCAAGTGCGGTGTTGTAAAATTCGGCCTAGGCGACGACTAGATGCTAGGCAGGTGGTTTCCTATGCGATTAAGAGTTAATCGGCCAAATTAGTCGGAAATGGTCAAAGTTGGATCTAGGCAGTCATAATCGGGCCTAGGCGGTCAAAATGTTGATTTTTCCCCCCTTGTTTTGTTAGGTCTGCTCCAACTCCCAGACATGGCGACATGATACACAACCGATAAATCCCAATAACACAATCGAAATTATGTCAACTTTGAACTATTTGAAATTTAACATATTTGAAGTGTTCTGTTTATGTCATACATATAATTTCAAAAAGAATATTTCAATCCATCTGGCCCGACTAGTCCCCCCCATAGGCAGACTAGCTAGAAGGTGGTCGGCCGCCTGACTAGCGCCTAGCGATTTTTGCAACATTGCCCAAGTGTATATAAATGGGTTGGAATTCCCACCTCGTTGAAGACAATTGGTCATTCCTAAGAATGATCTGTGACGAGTTTAATGGTTATTGGTTCTGCTAATTGTAGGACACGGAGATCATTGAACAGATAGACCGTGACGTAAAGCGCACCCATCCAGATATGCATTTTTTCTCTGGCGACTCTGCCTCTGCAAAAGCTAATCAGGTAACTGAGTAAAGCTTTTACACTTTTGTTTAGGGCTTACTTACTGGTTGTGTCTACCATCTAGCAGCATATGCCTCCTAAGTTGGACACATAAGTTAGATAATCTAATACTTTCAGGATGCTTTGAAAAATATACTGATCATATATGCAAAGCTGAATCCGGGTATAAGATATGTGCAAGGAATGAATGAAATATTGGCTCCGTTGTACTATGTTTTCAAGAATGACCCCAACGAGGATTTTGTGGTAAGTAACTGATAGTTGATTGTCATTTTTGGATTGCTAATCTATCTTGCAAATTTACTCTATTTGCAAGTGGTATGCTTTTCCTATATTAACTTCCATTTTTACATTATCCTTGTGCAGGTGAATGCTGAAGCAGATACATTCTTTTGTTTTGTTGAGTTATTAAGTGGAATTCGAGATAATTTCTGTAAGCAACTTGATAATAGTGTTGTGGGCATCCGTTCAACAATTTCAAGAATGTCACAACTTTTGAAAGAACATGATGAAGAGCTATGGCGACATCTTGAGCTCACCACAAAAGTAAGAAAACCTCTAATATTTTGGTTATTTAATTCTGTATGAACCACTCTAAGATTTACTTTTCCTTAAAACTTAATAGATTATGATTTTCTTTTATAAAATATTAAGCTGAAATTCTAGTTGGGTTATCATGACTAATTTATATCTAATTCTGATTTGTTGCACTCATACTTGCAGGTCAATCCACAGTTCTATGCATTTAGATGGATCACACTTCTATTGACACAAGAATTCAATTTTGCGGACATTTTACACATATGGGACACACTCTTAAGTGACCCAGAAGGTCCTCAGGTGAGTCAATGTTGACTTCTTTTATCGAGTGTCATAAGGTAGTGAACTAGGGGCATGTCGGGTACCAGAAACACTTTGGTCCTATTTCCTAAATGGTTTTTACAAATAATTTGTGTGCTAAACATGATTGTAAAAAGTTTAGTATCACAATGATAATGTAACTTTTAAATAAAGCAATGTAGTGGGTTCATGAGTGTATCCGTCGACACTAAACTTTGGGCGAATATCGACCTGTTGACCTATATTATGTTTAGATAGCTTTTTTGGTTAGCTAATCAATTGAAGACATGACACTAGGCTAGCCAAAACGCTATTAATGGGAACCTTTTGATCTATCCACATTTGACAACCAAATACAGGCGTAGAATGATTTTCCTTGCTGGATTAGTCTTGTATGAAAGTGTGAAGCTGCATAAGGCATTGATGGAATTTGTCAAGTTGTGGGATTCGGGTGTTCATTTATTCTAAATGTGGATAAATATCTTAAATTGCAGGAAACACTTCTTCGGGTATGTTGTGCGATGCTGATTCTTGTTAGGAGGCGTTTGCTGGCAGGTGATTTCACAGCGAATCTTAAGTTACTCCAAAGTTATCCATCCACAAATATCGGCCACTTGCTCTACGTTGCAAACAAGCTACGTTCTCATTCACATTCCTGAATGTCAGCTTTTTCTTTTTCTTGTATCACGTCATTCTAGACGGGCTTCATTGTTTTTATTTTCGTGTTCTATGCTCCTGTAAATCGATTAGCAGTTATAGAAGTGAGACATTTTCGTACATTCCTACTAGAAAACACTTAACTTGACATTTTGTGAATTCTTGTAAGTTATTATTATCAGGTGGTATGAGGACAAAATGTGTTTGATTTTGGTAGTTTCGCCTTTCTACTTATATCATGATTAGCAATTTTGCTGAAATGAACCGTTTTGAGCATGTATTTGGAATAATTTTTCGGTTTATCTTGTATTCAGAATATGTTATACTTGAAACTTGTATATTTTTCATTATTCTTGGTGAAAAACAATATTGTTTCTTACAAGTCATGCTGATGTTTAAATTCTTTCTTCTTCCGCTGGCGATTTGTATTATGAAAGCACCTGTGGTTTTCAAATGGAAAGATTTAATGTCTGTTATAATAGGTGTTTGTAGAAAAAAATTATAGAATTCCGCTACTCCTTGACAACGTAATTAAACCACCACAAGCCTTAAAAATTGGTCCGAAACATGCAAAGTGACTCCAAACTTATTAGTTGCCGTAAATTTCTCGTATAACAAAGCTGTGGAGCAAAAACATGGTCTTTTACAACCCAAACAGAAAACGTGTATGCATTCACTATGGTATCAAATTCTATGTTTGTTATAATGTATCATGTAACATTGTTGATGTATGACGGCCAATACACGTAAAAGCAATATCGATAACATGTGACGCTACTCTCCTTTTCTCCCAGCATAGAGTCTGCCAATCGCTTTTGCTTTCTATCCAGTCGTGTGTATTTATCCATCAGATGTTCATATCATGTTGCTGAAACCTGGTATCATGTCAACCATATTATATAAAAGAAACATATATAACACAATTTACAACAGCGTTTACAGTTTGTTGTAAAGACATGCAAGGTTAAGGCAGCCATACAAGTATATGCGTGTTCCAAAATTGTGTATTTAGACATGTTTGGGGTGTAGGTAACAGGTCAATGCGGGTATACTTTTTTGTACTGTTTAACATGTCAGGTCAGTTTGGCCTGAAACAGGCATCCAACTTTTACTAAATAATTGTGTAATTAAAATTATTTGAAAACTATACTTTTACAGCAATAATATAAGACCTTTAAATAAACGATTCAGTAGGTGTCAAAAATATATTTGACCGACTTTTGACCCATTTCCCCTTTAGCTAAACACTTTTTACCCATTCGACCGGGTAGAGATGAAACATAATCACATCGACCCAATTATAAGTAAATGAAAACTGCACGGATAGAAAATAACATACCTTTAGATTCTTTAGTAGATGTTAGCAAACCCCTCTCCCTAATAGCTTCACACATCATCGTTTTCGCTTGTATAATGAATTAAATAATCATTTCAACTATATCTCATATACTACACTATTCGTCAACTTTTAAGGTCACATTAGCCATTTCCCTCTCGTATTGATCGTCTAGTATATTCATCATATTATCGGGCGGGCATCTATCAGCAGGATTCGACCCCGATACTTGACAAAAACACTCGGGCCAAGAATTTGTATAAAAAGACTCGGGAGACACTCGTTTATGCGGGCCACCAAAGTTTGTTTTCATCATCACACTTCTAACTGCCTCCTCAAACCCATCAACTTGACCCTCTTCGCGTTTTATAAAAATTGGAGCAAGACCTTTTCGATCGGGCCGGATATTGGTCCGGAAACCATAGTAGAGTCGGTGGCCTAAAAGGTTATTGGCGAAGTTGCTTGGACCATCATATGTTGGCATGAAAATGTCTGATAAAAGGCAAACCATGTAATCAACAGCTGACCCAAGTAAGCCTTGTGTGTTATCGGTTAATTCAATAGATGAGTTTACAGTGTTGTGGTTCTCGAGCTTTGGAAACATGGATCGAAAAGGCTTCATAAATCGCTCGCCACCAAATAATTCACCGGCTGCAAGGTATATCCGAGTGGAATTTTCAAATCCCATTGCGCGCAAAACAAGACCAACCTGCAAAAGAAGATGCAAAATGCAGAAACTTGATTATAATGGACCAGTCAAGCAGGTTGGGTGATGCGTCAAAACGGGTAACTTTTGGTACGGGAGGGATAAGATTGGGTTGACCCGAAACACTTCATGTCCTGACTTATTCTAAAAATTTAGTGTCAAACTGCTCATTCTTGCTAACCATGATCGTATTCTTCTGCACTTTCATATGCACAGTTTATTTGCAAAACAAAGGTCAAGATGGATAAAAGGTTTGATTCATTCTAAAGTGTACAAATTATGAAACATTTTATTTCTTTTAGTTATTACCCAAATATTCAGAATTCTAAAATCTTGAGAAGTTATCCATGCATCGGCCAATCATTTTAGTAATAGCCCCATCCCACATTAATAAGGCCGCTCATGCCACAATAATTTCCACTACGGTTTTAAGTTGATTTTGAGGTTATTAACCGGCCAAATATATAGAAAAAAGAACTTACCTCTTCTGGAGTTAGAGGGCATTTTCCAATAGCCCTTCGTTCACTATACACAAGTTTTTTTTCAGCAAAGTTATCCTTTCGGTATTTCTTCAGTACTTTTTGTTCCTGTGGAGAAAATATATCGAAGCACCTGCAATACAAACCATGTAATTTAGCACACACTTTTTTTCATTTTTTTTAAAGTAATGTATTAATTATATTATTACATTTGTAATATATATCTTTGATAAAAACAAATTACGAGGTTAAGCATAAAAGAATTAAATTTGGTGACTTTCACCCGTTTGACTTATGACCTTCTTGAGATATAACATAACATATATCAAGCAAATCATAAGTAAATGGGTCGAAACCACTATTATAGATTCATACAACATAACGGGAAAAAAAAATTTATGACTAGTTGGTAAACTTGCCCGGCGAATGACAGCATATCCTTTTCAAACCGAAGATGTATTGACATGAAGTGTCCTTGCGAACGAAGCTTAGCAACTATGGAGTGGCTTAACTGCATGATATGTGGCTTAAATCTAAGGGCATGATAGTTGACTCTGCATCTTAAGCGTTGGTATTCAGGATTATCGATCTCTTCAGCTAGTCGATGAGCAAAGGGTGTGAGATAGATGGCACCATGCTCCTTCAATTTCTCCAAAGCAACAGTTGTATACCAACTTACAAGAGCATCTCTAGGGGGGCGAAGCTACCAAAACAAAATAAACTTTTCAACATTATTTTATAACGTATGACCTTGAATACGATGTTAAGATCATCAATCACCTGAAAATATTTCATCTTTCTTGTCCTTCCATTCTTCCTAATCTCGGGAAGGCTTTCGACAATGCGTACATCATACCGCAGCGACTTGATAAAATGATCAACATCATATATACCTTGGAAACCACTGTACATGTGCAACAAATCATGTTTGAGTATCGAACTATAGTAACACAAACAGTTATCCCCACCGTAAAATAAAGGCAATAACTTTCTTTTTTACACAACTTTAATATGAAATTACATCTGTTGCTATTAATAAGGATAAACTACTCAAGAGCATTGTTTTCCGTCCAGAAGATTCTTCGATTTTGTCAGTATTATGGGGTATTCTGTAAATAGAAAAAGTTGTATAGAATAGCAACCTGATTTTTTTACGAATAGCAACTTCTGATTTCTTCCATTTCAGGATATTTACCAGAAGTCAAATAAGTCGTGATTAACAGTACAAGTAAACTAAAAAAATGCCACTATTTTTGCTAATTAGTTTCTGATACAGAAAAAAAGTAGGTTGCTATTTCTCCTAAAAATAAGTATCTTGCCTAAAATGGGAATTGGACCAAAGTAGGTCGTTATCTTATGCTATTTGATATTCATATATACATATCCAATAGTCAAAAAAATTTAATAAAACTATATAAACCTGTCGTCATGCCAATAAGAATTTGTATCCAGCTCCGGAAGCACAAGGGTAGCATTCATAATTCGCGCAGCAAGAACCGCATTGCAAATCTGCATAAAGTGATATAAGATATACCTACCTCATTAACTTCATAACAATTAACAATGCAGTTAGGTCCAATCCAAATTGACTGTTGCTATCGGAAAAGCTAGATGTGGCAAATCAAGACTGGTTGGGGCAAAAGTGGTCATTTCGGGTTTAACACTTCTTTTATCCATTTTTTGGGGTCTATAAATAATTTTATAGGATTAATTTTTTAATAAAGCAATTTAGGCGGTTTTATGCATATCAGGACAATGTTTTCTTTTAGTCAAGTCTGTTAACTTAAATACTTGACCCTTTAGAGATAAAACATAACCCGGATTGACCCATAAAGTATGTAGACAAATTAGTTGCTGTCTTGCTGAAAATAGCATACTGAACACAAAACCGTAAAATAAGGCTAATTCTTATCCGACTATCCGAGGCTTGAGAATAATGAACATACCGCAGTCCGCTGCTGATTTAAGCCACCATTACAACGAACAACCAGATACCCATTGCTGTCCTTTGAGGGGGCTAGCAAAAACATTTACAATTAGAAATTGGACGATCAATCAACAATAACAAGTTTTGAAAACTGTAGAAAAGTACATTAAGGACACAAATAAGCACATACGAGGCCAATCAGATCTAGGAGTGGATGATGGTCTCCAACCACCTGAATCGGCAGTATCCCATAGTTTCTCCACACTAATCTGCTTAAAAAGCGGCAATCAAGTTAAAATTATGAAATTCTGTTCTCATTAACTGTATAACTATAATCTAACAGAAATTGTTAAGAGAAACTAATCTACAAGATGACCAATAAAAAGGGGGTATAGGGAGAAAGTTTTTATGTGACATTAATATCAGAATCAGTAAATATGTACTTCTATCTGTTATTTGTTAATCAGTTCCGTTCGGTTAATAATGCTAGTGGGGGTATTTGGCATTGCATTTTTGAAGTGGTTATCCAATCATATTGTTGTCAAGGAGCAGAATAGCAGATAATCATTTTCTAGCGTTTGGTTAGTTTGTGAATGACATTAGTTTCGAATAAACAAAAAGTTCGCACAGCGTTTTTCAAAAACCAATAAGCAGTTTCAATAAGCAATCCCACACCTCTTAGTAGGAGACACAACAAACTAGTTCGGATATTCCAACTATTTTTACATCAAATCCCAAAATAGTCAAAATAACCAAACACTGAAAACAGTTAATTTCAAAGTTCAAACAGGAATATAACGCGTGTCCATTCACTATAAAGCACATAAGAGCATGTGCATGTGGTGCTCAAAGTTACGAATAAAAGCATATAGGAAAGGGAGCATACATAAGCGTATAAGCATAAACGCATAAGGGCATGGGAAACGTAAAAGCATAAGCACATGCGAGGAAATTGGGCCTATGAGAAAATATAATTCTATGTCCTAAGGACGCAGCGAAGTGCGTACATGGATATAGCTATGTGGCTCTATACCTAAAAGCTAGAGAAAATATCTACACATGAAGCTACTACAATCGCCTAAAAAGCATAAAGGAAACTAGTAATGAATCTGTATACCTAAAACACGAGGGAAAATATGTCAAATGGAACTACCAAAATCAGGTAAGAAAGCTAAACGAAAGGGCAGATATGTACCAAGGCTACCATTTCGCCAAACTAACACACGTCATAAAACACAATACAAGCACATAAATAAATACTACACAGGAAAAAAAAGGTAATCTTCATGGAATTTAACCTCAGATGGGGATTCTGTTGATGAGTGACTAATCGTGGTGGCGTAAAAATAGAAGTAAATGATCAGAACACCAACTAAAATAATAATCGCCACTTTATATCTTCCAAACAACCCCTTAACTTGCTTCTTTAACTGATGTCTATTATAATTTGATCTTTTAAACATCATTCCTTCACCATACCTGATAAGATTTAAGACCCATTATTATTTTCAAAAACCAATTTCATAAATACAAAAAAAAAAAAAAAAAAAAAAAAATTGAAAAATGAAAAATGAAAAATATTTTTTTAAAAAAGAAAATTAATTACTTTGTCATTCCTTCACCATATCTAAAAAGATTTAAAACCCGTTATTATTTTCAAAAACCCATTTCATAAATACTAAAAATAAAAAAAAAATGAAAAAAAAAATGATTTTTTAAAGAAAATTAATTTACTTTGTCATTCCTTCACCATAGCTAAAAAGATTTAAAACCCATTTCATAAATACTAAAAAAAAATGAAAAATGGTTTTTTTTTCTTTAAAGAAAATTGATTACTTTGTCATTTCTTCACCATACCTAAAGAGATTTAAAACCCATTATTATTTTCAAAAACCCATTTCATAACTACTAAAAAAAATTGAAGAAAAAAGATTAATTTTTTTATAAATTAAATACCTTCTCATTTTATGAGATACCCAGATCGAAATGAATTGGGATCTGAAGTGATGATTAATTGGTTTTTTTTAATGGGGTTAACTGGTTTATTGAGGTAAAATTAAATACAGTAAGATTTAGGTGAGAATAATACTATGATTTTGGGTTATAAAATTGGGAAGATGATTATGTGTCATGGTTTAAGCATGTGTGACTCATTTTGTCAGTAGTTCGGTCACTATCGAGTTAACTACTAGTAACATGGGAAAGCTTATGAAAAAAATTTAACACTTGGAAGTAAAGTAAAGTAATGATATCTAGGTTATTCTTTTCTCAAAGTATTTTTCATTGGTATTAGACTAAAAAGCACACGGTACTGGTCATTGGCGGCAGGGGCGAAGCTTCATAGGGGCCGGGGGCGCCCGACCTCCCGAATTTTTTTTTGCGATGTAGGGGGTATATAGTTTTCGTGTAGAAAAATTTCGGTATATTCGGTTTCGACCCCCCAAAAATTTCGGTATACCTGAAATATAGCCTTAGGAAAAAAAAAATTTAGATCCCGACCCCCCACTTACAAAATCCAAGCTTCGCCACTGATTGGCGGCCCTCGAGCCAACCGGATAACGCGAGAATGATATCTAGAGATGGCAAAAAAATCCGAATTCGACGGAGAATCCGATACGCGACCCCAATTTGACTGGGGAATTCCCGAGTTGACCGGGTATGAGGATGGGGATGGGGATTGGGGAATCCCCATTACTCAAAAGCGGGTATGGAGGCGGGGATGGTAATACCCTCGGATCCCCGTACCCGTCCCCGTCCCCGAATATCTTTTATACATGAATAAAATTATGTATGTATATAATATTTAAAATCTTCTCGATTAATAGCTAATATACTCTTGTTAATGGTCGTTGTACCTTTGCATGTTGGATTAGTTCGCGTTTTTGTTTCCAATTGTAGTCGTTTTCGTACTTACAATAAGTCGTACTTTTTACTATGTTTTGTTGAATGCTTGAACTTAATCTAATGAATGAATTTTGTTTGCTTTTAGTATGGTTGCACCATTTTAATTCTATTTAAAATGTCAATTATGTAATGGGGAAAAATCCCCGATTCCCCATTGGGGATCCTCGTTCCCATTGGGGATGGGGATGGGGATGCAATTGTGACCCCCGACGGGGATGCGGATAACTATCTAACTTCGGGGATGGGGATGGTATCAACCATTCCCCGCATACCCGGCCCCGTTGCCATCTCTAATATCAACCTCGCGTTATCGGTCTTGATGATGTAATCACCGGCCCATATTATATGTAATTTCATTTTTTCTAAAGGTGTAACTCCTTTTTTTTAAAGAAACTTTATAAAATTTGAAATTTAAGAAACTTTATAAAATTTGAAGAACTCTTAACTCATAGTTATAATAGCAGACAATCTTTTGTTTTCAGTAAAGAATTTTCAGAAAATACTCATTTTAGACACGTTTTTTGTGTGTTTCTAAAAAAAAAGTTAGAAAACTCTTATTTTCCAACAACTAAACACGCTCATAGATACTAAAAATTTCATTTCCCATAATAGACATGGACGACTCCATTAAAAATTTGACATGTGTCTCAAACAAGTACAAGTTGTGTGTAAGCTAGGAGTCTTTAATTTTATTAAATGACTGCAGCTCAAAGTTGGGTGACTGACGGCTTACTTTTTTATTAAATAGTTTTTACAGTAATTACTTTTTTCTTTTTCTTTCTTACCACCACCTATCATCGCGACTCACAATCACCACTACCCACCACTACCACCAACCACCAAAAAAACTTGTTCAGTTAAATCTAATGTGAATTCGATTCGGTTTGATTTTTAATGGTATACACACCAAAGTGAATGCAGCAGTCAAGCAATCTAGTGTGCAGAGCAATGAAGTACAACATAAAGATGCAGAGCAATACATTTCACCACATTGTACAAGACACCAAAGCTACTTGAAGAAGACGCAGTTTTACTAGTTATAGTTACGATAGTTTACTGTATAAAGCTTAGCATAGTTTTTAGATACTCAATGTAATAGTATAAATACTCTGTACTCAACTCTCATTTGGTTAATGAATCATTTTTACAACTTTCATTCCAATTCCATTTTCTCTCAATTCTACAATATGGTATCAGAGCCGATCTAAAAGATCCTATGTAACAACCATCCTAACAAACCACCACAAACAACCCGTTTGACCACCATAACTGTCTTTGACCACCACCCTAACTGATTTTCCCTCCAAAATAATCCGCCATTAACAACCATCAAAAACCTTCAAGAACACCATCAAATTAACTCAAATCACCATCAAAATTCATCAAAATCATCACTGAATTCATCTACACACATTACACACACCAAATCATTATCAAAATCAACCAAGAAACAACAAAATGTCAACATCCACCACTTATTCAACCACCACCATTGAAGACATTAACTTAGTTAATCACCCACTCTTTCTACACCAAAATGATCATCCAGGTCTCATCCTAATCTCCAAAAAGCTTACTGGATCTGATACAAAAGCAAAAAATAAAATATGTTTGTTTGTCATTAGTTTGCTTGCGATACTACATTTGGCCTTGTTTTCTTTCTTGAAGTCCCATACTTCTAATTTAAATTGAGCATATATTGGTTCATAATAGGAAAAGTGTTTGAGAACATGAGCAGGAAACTAAATTACTGTAACATAACTTGACAATATATAGTACAATGCACCTTAGCATATTCTTTCCAAACGGGATAAGGAGCTTCAAGCATGTTATTCGTGTAGTCCCACCCAAAACCACTTGTACCGTTCCATGCTAAGGTGTCATGCACAGCAACCCAATCACTTTTCAAAGTCTTAATGCGCGATTCGATGTGTGGCTTCGCTTTTATACCAGAATCTGGAAGTAAGACAGCTAATCGGTTTTCTATAGCAATAAGAAATCCGGGTTTAAAACCATTTTCTGATTTAAAATTTGAGCACGTCCACCATAGCTTCAACAAGTTTCTCATCTTCGGTATCAATCTACTTTCTTTTGTTCTTCCCTGGACCCCTTTCATTATCGATCACTTGTGATTCCATACCTTCACATGTAAAAAAATGATATATTTCAAAAGAGAAAGAACAAAACAAAATGAATTGCAAGAAAAAAATATATAACAGTAGACATGTAAAAGACCAATAAAAACACAATGCACAACCACATATATTATAACTTTCAAATACGATTCTAAGTCTGTTAGGAAAAAATATTTTTCTAAAAAAGCCAAATCAATCGTGTCTAGATCTCCAAGTATTAAACATTGACGTAGCTAAACTTTCTCTAAAGTTAGTCCATGAATTCGAAGTCCCAATTGTTGTTATACATTCGACCTCTGATCGAAGGTCTTCATCAAACAAGATAATAATCCGTCACCATTGGTGTACCCGGCATCAACAAGATAATAATTGCCTTTAAAAGGAGCAAGAAATCCGTTGACCTCTAAAAGGAGCAAGAAATCCGTCACCATTGGTGTACCCGGCATCAACAAGATAATAATTGCCTTTATTCACCTTTAAACCATTCTATCTTATCATAGCACTACGAATTATCCTACCATCAGCAGCAGATCCTTCCCAACCTGGTAATACATATGTGAATTGCATTTCTGGTGTACACGCAGCAAGAACATTTGTTGATATTTCACCCTTTCTATTCCGATATCTAGGCTTGTCTTCCTCTCGTACGTGTACACTTATGTGTGTCCCATCTAGAGCTCCTAAACATCCCTAAGACCAAATTTCATGTGATACAAAAGTTAGAAAACCGCTTTAAGTAAGTAGACAAATTTTAAGTCGATCAAATATCATACCTTGAACCATTTCCATCTATCATCAGTTGAGTTTTCTGGTATGGGCTCGGGCTTCTTAAATAATTCACTTTCCAGTCTTACAACGGCATTCAATACATTATTAAAATGTTTACTAATTGTTTCTCCTGATCGACGAAACTGAAACTTTGCCACTAGATTTTTCACATGATGGGCCAAAATATATAAGAACATGGCAACTTGTTCATCTACTTGGAGATACTTCGAAGCCTTTAACTTTCCATTCATCTCAAGCATACCACAAAGCTTAACAAATGTTGATCTATTCATTCTAAGTTGTTGAAGACATATTTCATCACTTTCATATGCTAATCTTTGCATATATTCTTTTCTCTCAGGGTTTATCATTTTGTAGCTAGGTCTATCACAAAACATAGATACGCGTATACTAATAACGGTCCTCACAAATTGAAAATACCAACTAACTAAGTTGAGTATTTCAATCCATAACAAACAACATGCAGCTATTTTCTTTAACTTTTTCTCTCTAGTCAATGTAAGTCGAGCCATAACTGCATATGTAACAAAATGACCCATTAAATAGGTTTGTTTATCTATGATGAGTACTATCAATGCAATATTGTTTATCTACAAGATGACTATTGCACCAGGTGCAACCTCCATTCTAATATGTTTGTATTTGGATTATTAATGATCATCAGCCACACCACACCAGTACATGTGATAATTCTACATCAGTAAGCATCAATATAGTTTAGGAAGAATCATTAACATATACAACCCAAAACTATATATGATTAATTTAATATACATAAGAAACAATAAAGAAAATTGAAGCATACCTTGGAATTGGAACTGTTGTATGGAACTTAACAGAGAACAATTGTGAAGAGGCTATGACTTCTACTCAGTGACTTATATTAGGGATACGTACAAACTATTTTTCTTTGAGATTTTGTAGTGATTTTGCCTACTAATTAGGGGCATAATTGGAAAAATTAAAGCACCCAGGAATGGAATGAAAAAATACATGGGGGCCTTATGGAATAGAAAATGAGGTTTTTCATGGAATGAGATATTCGGAGTAATTATCCATTGCATTACCAAATTTATAACAAACAACTTTTTTTTTATTACATTGAAATAGTTGATTCAATTCCCCCTTTGATTCAGCCCTACCAAACCCTATGTTAGTCATTGAATTTTTTTTGTGACAAGTTCAGTTATTAATGTTTCAAATCGTTATAGATTCAAGTCAACTTTAGTGACCATTTATGTAATGCAATTGGACTGGATCTGTAACGATTTGAAACCTTAATTATTGAACTTATCAAAAAAAGTTCGGTGACCAAATATGAAAAAATCAACAAACCATAGTGACCATTTATGTAATTTACTCTTTATATTGGGTATATATGGAATTCAATCAAATTTAAAATAACTAAAACTGCAATAAAACACATCAAAAAAAGAAAGTCAAACTTCAAAAATGGAACTCGAATCCAAAAAAGGCTCCAAAATCAAACTCCAAAACCCAAAGACCCTTATAAAACTCGGTCGTAATTCACTGTCCCAACTCTCAAACACCCGAAAAAATAGTCTCCTGTCATCACATTACATTGAATTACAATACCCATGAAATTCGTGGTGTATGGACAAAAACCCTATTTGGGTACATGAAGTTGAAAAAGATGAAATCAAGGTTTATAAAAGAGGGAGGGAGGGCAAGCGGGAGTTGAAAGTTCGCGATCCGTTTTGTGTTGGGTGTAAGGATTTTGTTTGGTTTAATTTGAGGGAGATTGATGGGGTTCATGATGATGATGTGAAGATGGAGTTAGGGGTTGATTTTAATGAGATCAGGGAAAGTTTAAGAGGTGACATTGAATGTCTAGGGGGTGGTAATATTTCATATTTTGAAGATCCTGTTAAAGGTTGATTTTTAGTGTTTACTAATGGGGGTGTTTGTTTCGGTTTATATAGACGGCTTATAGCTTATTTGGTTTTGTGCTTATATATCATAAGCTCACTTTTGGTGGCTTATTTTAAAACTTTTTGACTTATATAGGCTTTATATGACATAATAAAAAAGCGTTACTCTGTTCTCAAGAATACTAAAAATATTTTATCAAACAAAACTAACAATGCACATATATAATTAACGATAATCACTGCCTAAAACACACAGTAACAACAAATTATAGCCTATATTACAAAACTAAACATTATCATTACTAAACACATACAAAAAAACACTTTTACATAGTTAAAAATAAATTTTAACCTATATTACAAAAGTAAACACTTGCAGATAAAACTAATTGAAAATCACTACCACACATGCCAAAGTCAATTACAAAACCTATATTACAAAATAAAACTCTCGCGGACAGATTTAACGGGTAATCACTACGAAAATGCAGAGCTTATAGTATAACATATTAAACACTCGCGAACATAACTAACCAAAAATCACTACCTAACACATAGGAACAATTTTTTTCAACGTATTTTACAAAATTAAGCACTCGTGGACAAAACTAATCGCTACCTAATACATAGACAGTAGAAGTAAAACACGCGCAGGCAAAATTAACAGACAATCACTACCTTAAATACACGCACGCAGAGTTACACAAAGTAAAAATAATTTTAACCTTATACATACTACAAAACTAACACTCGTCGATAAAACTAGCTGATAAAACACACAAATAAGCACACAGTTTCAAATTTTACAAAAGTATGCACTCACAAATAAAATTAACCGATAATCACTACCTATCACACACTCACAAACACAGTTACACACAATCAATTTACATTTCGACTTGCATGAAAATACTAAACACTCGCAGATAAAGCTAACCAGTAATCACTACCTAGTTACACATGTTGGAAAATATGGTTAACTAATTGGTTTGAATGACAATTGATGGTCATCAAATATACTAATGGGGCTTTAGAGCAATATTAATGTTTGATCATATGTAACAACCAATTCAATTCTATGTTCATGAGCCATTAGTAGGATTGATTGTGTAACACCCCCAAAATTCGGGTCCAGCGGAAGCATACATGTTACTGGGGTGCTACTCAATCGGTATCATAACACAAGTATAAAGAACGGTTTTTATCTCAACCATTTAGAGTAACTTTCAATCTGTAACACCCCCAAAATTCGGGTCCAGCGGAAGCATACATGTTACTGGGGTGCTACTCAATCGGTATCATAACACAAGTATAAAGAACGGTTTTTATCTCAACCATTTAGAGTAACTTTCACTATCAAAAATATTCAAATTTACATCGTTTCAAAAATAGTACGGGAATACAGGCCCATATAAGAGTTTAAGCGGCCCCAAATGTATGTCAGAGTTGTCTATGACCATGCCATGCCATGCCAAAGCCTTCAACAGTTAGTTATCGCCTTAACCTGAAAATACATGCTAAAAAGTGTCAACACGAGGTTGGTGAGTTCATAGGTTTATAATAAAATAGTAGTATTGTGAGTTTAATAAAGAGTTTTGTGACCATTGCGTCGCTCACAATGTCATGAAAATAGTGTTTACTTTACAGTAAAATTAGAATTGTGGACCATGAGTAGAGTGTGTGAACATTACAACGAATATAATGTCACATAGTAAATAGTCTATTACGCTAGCACTAAGTTCATGCAACCGAAGCTATAACAGTGTGCATGCTCAAAGAGCATGGAAAAATATATGGGGCCCGGCAAGTGTTTATCCCAGACACTTATGTTTCGACATGGTATACGTTCGCGTTTGCCTATCCGGTCAAACCGAACGGGGGAGTTACCCCAATAGATCTATTTATAACATTCGCGCTTCCCAGCAGGAATTAACGGTTCATGAGGTGGGCATAATTGGGACATAACAGGGCTTAGGCTAATCCGCGTAATAGTTTAAATAAAACATAAGTTTCAGTGTGGTCCATAAAAGTGTGCATAAAAGCAATAGTTCATAAAGTGTGTTGCATAAAAGCAATAGTTCATAAAGTGTGTTGCATGATTATAAAACACTTGTGTATGTCAGGAAAATAATCAAGTATGCAACCAATATACACATAGGTGCATTTGAATAATCAATCAAGTATTCAGCAAAACAGTAGTATTTGAGTAAACAATTGCGCATTCAAATAAAACAAGTGTGAGTTTAGTTAAAACGAGCATGTATTCTCCCCCAAAACAGTTATAAAACAAGTAAAAGTAGGGGTCATGAACTCACCTCAGGAAATAGCAATCTGATAGTAAAAGTCAAGTAGTGATAGTGTGCGGCACCAACACGCGACCTAGGATAGTAAGGCATGTCTTAGTTCATAGCTTAAGTTTAAGACTCAAAGAAGTTTAAATAAACTCAAAAGTTTTAAAGTGTTGTGTTATTGTTGCTTGTGTGGCAGCGTTTAAGTTTAAAAAAATAGTTTATGAAATGTTTGTATGTATTGGCTCTTGGAAGTGTATAAGTATACAATAAAGAAGTTATCGAAGACGAGATGTCCTTGGTTCGGAAATGACCGAAAGACGAGGTGTGGGGAAATAATTACGAATAGTAACGTTAAGTGTACATGACGAGAAGTACTCGTTAGACAAAAAAAATATGAAAGACAAGGGCGGGAAGTACGCGTTGATGATTATTGAGCGTTGTCAGGGCAAAATGTGAAAATGTGTTTATAGTATATATATATATATATATATATATATATATATATATATATATATATATATATATATATATATATATATATATATATATATATACTAAGTGAAAAATAATAATAATAATAATAATAATAATAAATAAATAAAAATAAATAAATAATAAAATAATAAAACGGCCATGACTCGTGTATATATGATGATTTCTCACGGTAACTATAAGTTACAAAAATATTTGTTTAAGTATTAATCGTTTTATAATTTTATAAAACTTAAGTTGGTTTTTATATAACACCATTTCAAGTGTATACAAGTTAGATAGGTGATATTGGTATGTTCAATATTCACAAGTTTGGTTTAGTTTTAGACTAACCTTTATAGATTTGCAAACGTGTAGTGGCTTATAGTTTATAAAACCCGAATAAGTCTTTGTAAAACATAACAAGTTTTTTTATATATTGAATAGGTAATATGAATTCATATTTATAGTGGTGTGTATCGAAAACACATAGTTTTGGTTATATGTTATCTTTTAGAATCCGACTTTGACTAGTTTGACAGTTTAGATTATGTCGTGCGGTTACATCGAGATGGGTAAGTCGAAGTAAGTCGGGGACGAGTCGTAATCGTGTTGCGTGGTATGCGTACAAGGTATCGAGCACGATTATTAGACCATGTCGTGTTTTGGAAGTGTGTGTCAAGTTCTTATACAAAAGCTTTTCCTGATTATATTTGTTTTAGAAGGGAGTGGGCTGTGGCCCAGCTTTTTCAATACAAACGCACCCTAGGCCCTATAAGTGGAGTGGGCTTGTTGGGGTTCGACCTAGTCACACACACGCGAGTCCAAACTGACTTTTGCTAACAGATTTTGAGTTTGTATTGTTGAATTTGTTTTGACACCAGGTCGAGTAATAGCACGAGTCCAATGTCGATCTCGAGTGACGATCTCGATACAACTTCACGATGTGGACTCACGTTATGGCATGTTGGTTGGGTTTGACTCGATAGTTGTGCGATACACTCAAATACCATTTGAGTGCAAGGCCACGAGAGCAACCCTTAACTGTTGGAGCCTCGACCACAACCGAAACGTGAACGGAGATCCGACCCCAAAAACATACTCATAAACACAAAAGTGAAGCAACAAGTACTTGGTCATGGTGTCTAGCAGAATAAGCAACCCGAGAAGATATAGGTATCTCTCTCGGTCCAATGACAACTCGACAACCAAGAAGTAAAACTAGACCGATGTTTAGTCCGAAGGCTCAAAACTAAGCCAAATCAAAACAACACTCCCACGCAAGAGCCTCATTAAACTGGTTTCGATTTGATTAAAAAATTGCTACCACACGAAGTTTTAAACACAATGTTTCATTACCCAGGTTTCATAACAGGCTCATCTCTATTAATTGCCTGCTAACAACTATATCAATTTGCCAACATGAGTTTAGAGCCGATTCATGTTTTCAACAAAACTAACTTGTCATTAAACAAAACCCACTTATCAGTTTAACAAAAACAAAGATTCGAGTTCCTCGCATACCATTTTAAGTTTTCGAAAATCGATATCAATAGGCAAATAGACACTGAATATCAACAACAAATAAAAACTGAATATCAACATAAGTTCGAATGAAATAAATCAACAAGGATTTTTTTTTAACCTTACAACAAATGGAGTCGGTCACAACAAAAGCCTCAAATCCGATTCGACAAGCAATTCCACACCCCCCCCCTTAGTTTCTGAACTCGTTCCCCTTTAGCACCGATTACCACTCTTCAGTTTGTTGCTTTGATTGATACTTGTTTGGAGGTGTGGAAATCATTGTGTGAATCAGTTGAGTTTTTAAAAGGAATAAATAAGATGGGTTTTGATTCCATCTCCCCTTGATGTCAGTTGATTCGTAGCCATTTAAGGTAGTCGTCCTTATCCCCTGTACTGTCCTCGTGGATGAGACAAGTTGGGTCAGATATGGGCTGCTATGACCACCCCTTGTTGTTCTATGGATAACGGTTAGGTCAGATCTGGTTTATCAGATGGAGGTGGGGATGGTGAAGCGTAGCAGCAGGAGATTGAAAAACAGACCCTGTCATTGTTTTGGTTTTATCACTGGAAGAGAGGAGGAGTGGGGGTCGGTTTGGTTAAAGGGTATCACAAGGACGATTTGTTGTAATTTACTCTTTTATTATTTTTGTTTTTATTTGTTTTAAAGTTGTAAATAAGTAAATGTGTTATTTACTTTTGAATAAAAGGTTAGCTAGGTATGTTTTATTTGCACGATGCAAATGACTTGCATTTATTCGGTAAGTTTTAAGAAATTCTCGCATTTGTTTTTGCCTTATTAACTTAGTGTTGGTACGCGTGTGGTGTTTGGTGGGAGATAACCTCTCGTGTTTGATCAACAATGATCAGTAACAGTTAGACAATGGCACATGCACATCTTTTGATAAAATAACCAATGTAGTGAGTTACTGAGAGCTACAGTGCGTGGGGTTGCTTCCCAAAATAGTTTTGTAAGCTCATGTATGCTTAGATAAATAGTTAGGTACTAATAAATTTTAAAATTAGTTTGGAAAATTTCGATTTGTTACAGTCACACCTCCTTAAACGGAATCGCGTCCTCGCGATTCAATTCAAGTTACCCATTATGGTGGAAAAAAGATGAGTATATACGCACGAGAATTCATCTTCTCGTTCTCTACGTGAATTTAGGTCCTTTTTGCGAGTTTCTACGAAATTTGTTGATAGGTATAGGTTTTGGTTCTTTGCTAAAAATTTGTAGTTAGGTAAACTGATGCAAGTTCAAAAGACTCATAGTTTCAGTAAAACAGTCTTTAAACCTGGTGTGGGTAAAACCATGTCTCAAACGTTAACATTTAGTCACCCCATTAATATACAAAGGTCTCAATAAAGTTTGACTAGAGAAATTTTGGCACATCAAAATGGGTATCTCGGGAAGAATACTATTACGAGTGTTGTGGTTTCTATAAATGAATTTCCAAAAGGAAAGTCCTAAAAAAAATGTCAAGGAAAAATGTGTAGTCAGGTATGTTCGTTTCGACAAATTTGAGGTGCTTAATGATGGAGTCTAGTTGTCAAGCCTGAGTGGGGTTCAATGTTTAATATCAAGAGAATTTCATCAACATAAGTATCCAATTTACTTTAACAGTACCAGGGGGTAGTAACATAAAGTGCTTTTCAATTGGGCAAATAGTTCACATGGTGATTTCAAAATAGTTTATAGACCGGGTTGTACAATAGTTTATAGAGTAATAGGAAAACAATTTATCATTTGTAAAGTTTTAGCAAAATTGTAGTTTCGTTTTGTGTTTTAGTAGCAAGGCAGTTCATAGGGGAGTAAAATAGTTTGCAAAGTGTAGTAAGACTTGTAGGATAATTATAATATTGTTTATAAAATGATAGCGAAATTGTTGGTTATTTTATAGAAGGGTAGTGAGGTAATGAATCGATTTATTAAATCACAATAAAATAGTTGTAAAGATTATTCGTAAAACAGTTTATAAGGCAGTAGGAAAACAATTTATTGTTTATAAAATAGTAGCAGGGTCAAAATCTTGATGAAATAGCAGTAACACATTTTGTATGATGACCACAAAATGGTCTTTAAAATAGCCCAAAAACAGTTTGTATGCTAATAGTGATGCATTTTATTATCTGATAAAAGGGTAGCAAGGTAGAAAACAGATAATTCCGAGGGATAAGTGAAGGACTATGTGTGCAGGATTAGGTCTTCCAAAGATAGTAGTTTGGGTTACTACGTAAAGTTTTTAAGGTTTCTGTTGGGTATAGGATCTCTGCTAAATGTGGAGTTTGGCAAGTTTAGAGTTTGACTATGAAGAATGGTGTTGATTGCTACTAGCAATCATTTGGTTGTCTCAGTAGTGTACTTAGTACTTAATGCGGAAGGTATAACATTGATTGAGTGTAGGGTTTGAGGTGGAGGTGACTGTAACATAACCAAATTGTGATAAAAGAGTATTCCAACTAAGAAAAAGTATTGTGATGGCAGTGTGTTGTGTGTGGATGCGAATGCTCATGCTATGCAATGATTATGTACACACACAGAAAATTTTTGAAACTTCAGGAATCAAGTAAAAATCAATCTGGACATAATTCCGTTGTAACTATTCTCAGTATCGCAAAATTCACCTCTGAGTCGAACATAGGTGATCAGGCTATGTTCCACTGTCCCTGGTCGAATATAGGTGATCAGTCTATATTCCACCGAGGTTCAATGAATTTTGAAATACTCAGCTCAGTTACGCTAGTAATATATCCCTTAAAAAAAATTGTTTTATCATAGCAAGGCAGCAGGCTTGGCAGGCAGGCATGCGGTAGTCATAAGGTCAAGTTTTCGTAAGAGTAGTTATAGTCTAGGTTTTAAAAATACCCAGTTCTCTATAACCAAGGCTCTGATACCAATCTGTAACACCCCCAAAATTCGGGTCCAGCGGAAGCATACATGTTACTGGGGTGCTACTCAATCGGTATCATAACACAAGTATAAAGAACGGTTTTTATCTCAACCATTTAGAGTAACTTTCAATCTGTAACACCCCCAAAATTCGGGTCCAGCGGAAGCATACATGTTACTGGGGTGCTACTCAATCGGTATCATAACACAAGTATAAAGAACGGTTTTTATCTCAACCATTTAGAGTAACTTTCATTATCAAAAATATTCAAATTTACATCGTTTCAAAAATAGTACGGGAATACAGGCCCATATAAGAGTTTAAGCGGCCCCAAATGTATGTCAGAGTTGTCTATGACCATGCCATGCCATGCCAAAGCCTTCAACAGTTAGTTATCGCCTTAACCTGAAAATACATGCTAAAAAGTGTCAACACGAGGTTGGTGAGTTCATAGGTTTATAATAAAATAGTAGTATTGTGAGTTTAATAAAGAGTTTTGTGACCATTGCGTCGCTCACAATGTCATGAAAATAGTGTTTACTTTACAGTAAAATTAGAATTGTGGACCATGAGTAGAGTGTGTGAACATTACAACGAATATAATGTCACATAGTAAATAGTCTATTACGCTAGCACTAAGTTCATGCAACCGAAGCTATAACAGTGTGCATGCTCAAAGAGCATGGAAAAATATATGGGGCCCGGCAAGTGTTTATCCCAGACACTTATGTTTCGACATGGTATACGTTCGCGTTTGCCTATCCGGTCAAACCGAACGGGGGAGTTACCCCAATAGATCTATTTATAACATTCGCGCTTCCCAGCAGGAATTAACGGTTCATGAGGTGGGCATAATTGGGACATAACAGGGCTTAGGCTAATCCGCGTAATAGTTTAAATAAAACATAAGTTTCAGTGTGGTCCATAAAAGTGTGCATAAAAGCAATAGTTCATAAAGTGTGTTGCATAAAAGCAATAGTTCATAAAGTGTGTTGCATGATTATAAAACACTTGTGTATGTCAGGAAAATAATCAAGTATGCAACCAATATACACATAGGTGCATTTGAATAATCAATCAAGTATTCAGCAAAACAGTAGTATTTGAGTAAACAATTGCGCATTCAAATAAAACAAGTGTGAGTTTAGTTAAAACGAGCATGTATTCTCCCCCAAAACAGTTATAAAACAAGTAAAAGTAGGGGTCATGAACTCACCTCAGGAAATAG
The DNA here is from genome assembly GCA_030686995.1 of Artemisia argyi. Taxonomy (NCBI): domain Eukaryota; kingdom Viridiplantae; phylum Streptophyta; class Magnoliopsida; order Asterales; family Asteraceae; genus Artemisia; species Artemisia argyi. Next base: position 16,905,129 of record CM060687.1, on the reverse strand, counting down.
CAATCTGATAGTAAAAGTCAAGTAGTGATAGTGTGCGGCACCAACACGCGACCTAGGATAGTAAGGCATGTCTTAGTTCATAGCTTAAGTTTAAGACTCAAAGAAGTTTAAATAAACTCAAAAGTTTTAAAGTGTTGTGTTATTGTTGCTTGTGTGGCAGCGTTTAAGTTTAAAAAAATAGTTTATGAAATGTTTGTATGTATTGGCTCTTGGAAGTGTATAAGTATACAATAAAGAAGTTATCGAAGACGAGATGTCCTTGGTTCGGAAATGACCGAAAGACGAGGTGTGGGGAAATAATTACGAATAGTAACGTTAAGTGTACATGACGAGAAGTACTCGTTAGACAAAAAAAATATGAAAGACAAGGGCGGGAAGTACGCGTTGATGATTATTGAGCGTTGTCAGGGCAAAATGTGAAAATGTGTTTATAGTATATATATATATATATATATATATATATATATATATATATATATATATATATATATATATATATATATATATATATATATATATATATACTAAGTGAAAAATAATAATAATAATAATAATAATAAATAAATAAAAATAAATAAATAATAAAATAATAAAACGGCCATGACTCGTGTATATATGATGATTTCTCACGGTAACTATAAGTTACAAAAATATTTGTTTAAGTATTAATCGTTTTATAATTTTATAAAACTTAAGTTGGTTTTTATATAACACCATTTCAAGTGTATACAAGTTAGATAGGTGATATTGGTATGTTCAATATTCACAAGTTTGGTTTAGTTTTAGACTAACCTTTATAGATTTGCAAACGTGTAGTGGCTTATAGTTTATAAAACCCGAATAAGTCTTTGTAAAACATAACAAGTTTTTTTATATATTGAATAGGTAATATGAATTCATATTTATAGTGGTGTGTATCGAAAACACATAGTTTTGGTTATATGTTATCTTTTAGAATCCGACTTTGACTAGTTTGACAGTTTAGATTATGTCGTGCGGTTACATCGAGATGGGTAAGTCGAAGTAAGTCGGGGACGAGTCGTAATCGTGTTGCGTGGTATGCGTACAAGGTATCGAGCACGATTATTAGACCATGTCGTGTTTTGGAAGTGTGTGTCAAGTTCTTATACAAAAGCTTTTCCTGATTATATTTGTTTTAGAAGGGAGTGGGCTGTGGCCCAGCTTTTTCAATACAAACGCACCCTAGGCCCTATAAGTGGAGTGGGCTTGTTGGGGTTCGACCTAGTCACACACACGCGAGTCCAAACTGACTTTTGCTAACAGATTTTGAGTTTGTATTGTTGAATTTGTTTTGACACCAGGTCGAGTAATAGCACGAGTCCAATGTCGATCTCGAGTGACGATCTCGATACAACTTCACGATGTGGACTCACGTTATGGCATGTTGGTTGGGTTTGACTCGATAGTTGTGCGATACACTCAAATACCATTTGAGTGCAAGGCCACGAGAGCAACCCTTAACTGTTGGAGCCTCGACCACAACCGAAACGTGAACGGAGATCCGACCCCAAAAACATACTCATAAACACAAAAGTGAAGCAACAAGTACTTGGTCATGGTGTCTAGCAGAATAAGCAACCCGAGAAGATATAGGTATCTCTCTCGGTCCAATGACAACTCGACAACCAAGAAGTAAAACTAGACCGATGTTTAGTCCGAAGGCTCAAAACTAAGCCAAATCAAAACAACACTCCCACGCAAGAGCCTCATTAAACTGGTTTCGATTTGATTAAAAAATTGCTACCACACGAAGTTTTAAACACAATGTTTCATTACCCAGGTTTCATAACAGGCTCATCTCTATTAATTGCCTGCTAACAACTATATCAATTTGCCAACATGAGTTTAGAGCCGATTCATGTTTTCAACAAAACTAACTTGTCATTAAACAAAACCCACTTATCAGTTTAACAAAAACAAAGATTCGAGTTCCTCGCATACCATTTTAAGTTTTCGAAAATCGATATCAATAGGCAAATAGACACTGAATATCAACAACAAATAAAAACTGAATATCAACATAAGTTCGAATGAAATAAATCAACAAGGATTTTTTTTTAACCTTACAACAAATGGAGTCGGTCACAACAAAAGCCTCAAATCCGATTCGACAAGCAATTCCACACCCCCCCCCCCCTTAGTTTCTGAACTCGTTCCCCTTTAGCACCGATTACCACTCTTCAGTTTGTTGCTTTGATTGATACTTGTTTGGAGGTGTGGAAATCATTGTGTGAATCAGTTGAGTTTTTAAAAGGAATAAATAAGATGGGTTTTGATTCCATCTCCCCTTGATGTCAGTTGATTCGTAGCCATTTAAGGTAGTCGTCCTTATCCCCTGTACTGTCCTCGTGGATGAGACAAGTTGGGTCAGATATGGGCTGCTATGACCACCCCTTGTTGTTCTATGGATAACGGTTAGGTCAGATCTGGTTTATCAGATGGAGGTGGGGATGGTGAAGCGTAGCAGCAGGAGATTGAAAAACAGACCCTGTCATTGTTTTGGTTTTATCACTGGAAGAGAGGAGGAGTGGGGGTCGGTTTGGTTAAAGGGTATCACAAGGACGATTTGTTGTAATTTACTCTTTTATTATTTTTGTTTTTATTTGTTTTAAAGTTGTAAATAAGTAAATGTGTTATTTACTTTTGAATAAAAGGTTAGCTAGGTATGTTTTATTTGCACGATGCAAATGACTTGCATTTATTCGGTAAGTTTTAAGAAATTCTCGCATTTGTTTTTGCCTTATTAACTTAGTGTTGGTACGCGTGTGGTGTTTGGTGGGAGATAACCTCTCGTGTTTGATCAACAATGATCAGTAACAGTTAGACAATGGCACATGCACATCTTTTGATAAAATAACCAATGTAGTGAGTTACTGAGAGCTACAGTGCGTGGGGTTGCTTCCCAAAATAGTTTTGTAAGCTCATGTATGCTTAGATAAATAGTTAGGTACTAATAAATTTTAAAATTAGTTTGGAAAATTTCGATTTGTTACAGTCACACCTCCTTAAACGGAATCGCGTCCTCGCGATTCAATTCAAGTTACCCATTATGGTGGAAAAAAGATGAGTATATACGCACGAGAATTCATCTTCTCGTTCTCTACGTGAATTTAGGTCCTTTTTGCGAGTTTCTACGAAATTTGTTGATAGGTATAGGTTTTGGTTCTTTGCTAAAAATTTGTAGTTAGGTAAACTGATGCAAGTTCAAAAGACTCATAGTTTCAGTAAAACAGTCTTTAAACCTGGTGTGGGTAAAACCATGTCTCAAACGTTAACATTTAGTCACCCCATTAATATACAAAGGTCTCAATAAAGTTTGACTAGAGAAATTTTGGCACATCAAAATGGGTATCTCGGGAAGAATACTATTACGAGTGTTGTGGTTTCTATAAATGAATTTCCAAAAGGAAAGTCCTAAAAAAAATGTCAAGGAAAAATGTGTAGTCAGGTATGTTCGTTTCGACAAATTTGAGGTGCTTAATGATGGAGTCTAGTTGTCAAGCCTGAGTGGGGTTCAATGTTTAATATCAAGAGAATTTCATCAACATAAGTATCCAATTTACTTTAACAGTACCAGGGGGTAGTAACATAAAGTGCTTTTCAATTGGGCAAATAGTTCACATGGTGATTTCAAAATAGTTTATAGACCGGGTTGTACAATAGTTTATAGAGTAATAGGAAAACAATTTATCATTTGTAAAGTTTTAGCAAAATTGTAGTTTCGTTTTGTGTTTTAGTAGCAAGGCAGTTCATAGGGGAGTAAAATAGTTTGCAAAGTGTAGTAAGACTTGTAGGATAATTATAATATTGTTTATAAAATGATAGCGAAATTGTTGGTTATTTTATAGAAGGGTAGTGAGGTAATGAATCGATTTATTAAATCACAATAAAATAGTTGTAAAGATTATTCGTAAAACAGTTTATAAGGCAGTAGGAAAACAATTTATTGTTTATAAAATAGTAGCAGGGTCAAAATCTTGATGAAATAGCAGTAACACATTTTGTATGATGACCACAAAATGGTCTTTAAAATAGCCCAAAAACAGTTTGTATGCTAATAGAGGAAAGGCACCATGGAAAATAAAATCACTCATCTCCTTAGTTTCTGGTTCGTAATAGAGGAAAGGCACGTTTTTTGGTTTGCCTTGATAACCTGTTTGTGCTAACGGGGTTATCCGTTGTTGTTGTATCCTGGGAGATAGACGTTCACGATTCTCAAGCACCGTGGAGAGGACGAATCGGTCTTAAGGAAACTATGAGCATCACAGGCCTCAACATTTTTCTTACTTGTGTTTTTGAGTGATTCGTGAAAATCACAATATCAATATTATAGTATAGATAGTAAGCTCAAAGAAATCCGCAAAGAAATGCGGATAACCCGAGGTCGTATTCCGTGTGAAGGGTGAATGGAATTCCGAATTTCCGATTCGGAAAACGCGTCGTGAAAAGTGGTAAAACGTGAAATAAATGAGATTACACTAATGAAATATTAAATGAAGCACAAATAATCAATTAAGCACGTAATTCAACTAAACAAACCAAAAACGTAACGTAGAATCGAAAACGTAAAGTAAAACGTAAAATAAACGCTAATGCGCAAAATAAAACGCGACTTTTATGCTACGCGACTCCTACGGACTTGGAAATAATTTCTAAAAATCAAAAATGATAAAAGAAAATTTTGAGAAAAAGAAAAATATTTTTTTGACTTTTTATGAATTTTTTTATGAATTAAAAACTATTTTAACTAATTAAAAATAAAAAGAAATTCAAATTAAATGAGAAAAATACAAAATAAATTTCTAAAAATCTAAAATAACTAAAAATAATTTTCTAATATTTTTTTGGATTTTTCTGGACTTTTTCTGATTTTTTTTGGATTTTTTAGTATTTAAAAATGATTAAAAAGGAAAATTAAATAAGAAAAATAGCAAATAAGCTTGGAAAAATCTGAAAATTTCAGGGAAATTCTAAAATGATAAAATAAGCTTGAGAAAAAAATTTGAAACAAAAATAAGCTAGGAAAGTGCTTAAAAGCTTGAAATCAGCTGAATTGGAGTGCTTATTTATAAGCACTCCTTGACTATTTGACCCAAATCTTTTTCCAAATGATTTTTGAACTTGTAGAAACTTATTGGAACAGTTGAGAAGCAATTTGAAGCACAGAATCAAAGAAATGAACTCAAATAGCTCAAATAAGCAAAGTGTAATAAGCTATAAGCTGAAACAGTGAAGGTAATGACCAAAAATCAATGCACACAGCAACTTAAGGTATAAAAGAACTCAGATGACCAATAATATCACACTAATGATGACTAGAAACAATTTGCAGCCCTGATTTGAAATTCAGTTAACTAGTCTCAACCACACCACTTGATAAGCTGATAAAGCAGTGTAGATAAGCTAATAAGTGTGAGCTTTTGGGTGATATTTACTCACTAGCAACCAGTAAACAATAATCCACCAAGAATAAAGACTTCCAATCTACTTAAGACCTTCAAAACACCCTAGGACTTTGGTACTCTGCTGGGTGCACAGGGCATTAAGGTTCTGAGACAGGACACTTAAATGAGCTTATTTGATGAGCAAATAAGCTCCAAACCACAAAGTTCTTTTTGAAACTTGAAAACCTACTAACACACTTTGCAAAACAGCTTTTAAAAGTTATTTTGAACAAATTTTGAAGGCTATGCACTTGTTTGAAATTCAGACCAAAACAGATGACCAAAAAGCTTTTTTGACTTTATGATGAACACGAGCTTTGACCAAATTGATTTTTGATACTGATTTACTAAGCACTGAGGTTATACTAAGCTATTATACTATTACTAAAGGTTACTACTACTGATTTGCTACTATTCTATAAGCTACTGAATCTAAAAATCCATCTAAGCTTAACTGTTTTTGAAATTACCTAGTGTTTTGACTTTTTAACTATTAAACTATAAATATTATGCTACTACTACTACTTTATGAACCTAAGTGACAAGTAAGAACCAAAAGTAACCTCTGAATGCTACTTAACACTAGCAAATAAAACCTAGCCAAACACCCCTATACTAACCTGTCTACACTATAAATCACCACAGATTGCACCAAACTAGATCCAAATCTCAACTTAAGCACTCTATATGATCCAAGAAGGTGATATGAATCCAAAACACAGATTCAGATGCAAATTCCACTCAAAAAAATAGATCCACAGATTATAAAGACAGATGAAGCTATATGAGTATTCAAACAACAATCCAACACTCAATTAGCAAAACAGATGAACAATTACTACTTATCCAACTACTATATCAATCAAACAGTACTATTATCAATCAACAATAAGCACTACTCAGATCTAAACTACAAAAAGCAAACAGATGAACAGAATTGAAATGAAATGGTACTTACAACCTCCAATACCCCCTCAGCTCAAACAGAGGGGGTTTCACTGAGCTAGCCTGTCTTTAGACAGGCCTTTGGACTCCTTAAGGCTGCCTTTAAACCACCAAATAAGCTGAGCTTATTGAAATAAGCTCAGTTGACTTTTGTTGACTATATGAGATTTGAGTACTTTTAAGTGTTTGGTGCCTTTAACAGTTTCACAAGAGCTATATAAAGCTTATATGAAACTGTATGAACAATAAGAAAGCTTATTGAAGCTTTAGATAATAAGACTTGATATTTTTTTTATTTTCTGTTTTATATAATTTTTTTTTCTTTTTCCTTTTATGCAAACTTGAAATAATAATAAATGAATGAACTGAAAAGTAGTACTGAAAGTGAATAACAATAAGTAAATAAGAACTAATAAGCTGAGATTAGAATTGAAATAAGCAATAAGCAAAAACTAAATAAGACAATAAGACTATAAAACTGAATTCGAATTTTTCATTAATAAAAGGTTTAATACAAGAAATAAAAGAAACAGCTTAACATTACAATAAAAAAAATGGCACACAGATACATGATTTTGAGGGGGTATATATAGCTGAGCTGAGGTGAGGTGAGGCTTGGTCCAGGCTGGCTATCCGCGTCACTTGTGCTTTCTCTGAGCTCTTCTCATCCGTAAGATCATGTCCCAGATGCTTCCATTCAATTTGGACCCTTGATTGATTGATGTGATAGATTGTGAATCCTCCGTGTGTGCAATGATTGGTACACGTGTCCTCTGTCATGTGACTGTCACTCCTGACATGTGACTATTCTTCTAGAACATTGAATCATTGGTAATTATTAGTACGATGGGTAATTTGGGCGGGGTAAGGGTGAATAGTAAATTAGGGTTCATCCCCTGGGTTAAATGGTGAAAAGGGGGCGCGGGTAGTTTAAATGGTATTAAATGTGAAGTTGGGTCGGGTTGGGGAGTAGGGTAGCAGGCCGGGTATTATTGATGGGCTTTTAAGTGGGATGGGCTTTGTAGTGTTAAGGGTTTAATAATTGGACTAAAGTTATTGTTTTGGATCCGGATGTTTAGTTTAAGTTTAGTATTAACTTTCAAGGACCAAAGTTGCACAAATTCCAAAACTGAGGGACTAAATCTGACTTTTGCTCAAAGTTTCTTCCAAGGGTATTTGTTGACAACCTTTTGAATCATGAAGGATCATTGATGATTTTTCTTTGAATTATCTTTGAGGGACCATTGTTGCCAAATTCTGAAAGTGAGGGACTAAAACTGCCAATTCTTCAAACTTTTGACCAAGGATCAAATATGTAACTTTGACGAATCTCTGAGGTTGACTTTGACTTTTTAAGCTTGGACTTTGACCATTTGACTTCCCCGGCTCCGGCTTTTGACACTTTCCATTCTCGTGCTCGTTTTTGTTGGTTTTGCTGTGTTTTTTTGTCCATTTTTCTCATATCCGTACCTGCACATACACAAATACAAAAACATGCATTCTCTTGGCATTTTTTGGTTAGTATTTGGTGTATTTGGTCTGAATTAAGGTCTAAAAAGGATGAGTGAATAAGCACTCATCAAAATCCCCCAGACTAAGGTATTGCCGTGCCCTCACGCAATGTCATCTCCTCACGCTTAAAAGATAAATAATTTTCAAAACCTCTCTTTACTGACGTTGTAAAGTAGCAATGATGTTCAAGAGAGATAGTAAAATCATTTATTCTAAAAAACGCTCCGTTTTCCGATTTTCATGAATAACAACTACAACTACTATCTTTTTGTACTTTTTCATTTTTATATATATGACGGTTTGCCTTGACTTTCATTATCAATTCATATCTGTTGATAACTTTCAGGGTCTACGAGTAGAAACACTTCTCACAGAGAAGAGACCATACGGATAAAAATCGTCATCCTTGATTTTTCACAAGCTCCCAAACTAAGCGTAAAATCGAAATCATTGTTTATCAGAAGTTAGATGCTAACACTGCCCACAAAAGTTATTTGTGTATTACCTCTTGTCCCCAGGTCCTTAGTTTGTATCTCAAGATTTTAATTTGTGAGAAATGAATTGCTTCATATTTTCTCGTTTCGATATTTGTTAGTCCGATAAGAGCACAAAATTTGAACGCTAAGTAGTTTCCAAACTTTCCCTCGAAAATCCCTGCATACAGAAATCGGGTCCACATGAAGGTCTCTGATTTAACACGATTTGTAGGGGCTCCCTTTTTATTTACGACCGAGACATACCATGTTTGATACCCGAAACGGAAGCTTTTTATTAGGGAAACCCCCGGAGTCGAAGCTTGGCATTTTTGCATAATCATAAGCACTTTAATAATACTTTTGTCCTTAGTCCTTTATTCTTTTACAGTCAACGGTTTATGAGCCGCCAAGATGTAAGAGTTTTATTATGACTTTGGATTTCTATCCGCTGCTTTTTTATAGCTTTGGATTCCTCTGCCTTTTTATTTGGCTTTGGACTATTATTATTGATATTCATAACTATATGCCAAACCCCAAGTCCTACGGCCTTTACTAAGATCACAACATCGGCTGCGAACCGGCAAGATGCAATAGTCTATTTCACCGTAACACTGGCAGTACCCCTATGTGTACCAAACCCCCATATGCAGAGATTTTGTTGGGAACGAGAAAAAACTAAGTATTGCCCAAACCGTATACCCTTAATTAATCCTAGACATCTATATTTATATTGGTGACGTTGCTGATGGGAACAAGGAGGCCACAAGTACCTCTCGTGGGTTTTTTAAATCCCAGTAATGCGATCCGTGTATAGCACGAAACTTCTAAATAAACTCTATCATTCCTCGATCTCCGCAAATTTAAAATCCCAAATAATGAGATCCGCGGATGCTTAGCCATAATCTTTTGATTATATTGGTTAAGGGAGACGAGCTAGGGCTCAACACGCCCGGTCAAGTCAGAACATTTATTTCTACTCTCGCCGGTAGGAAAGTCAAAACAAGGTGTCAAAACTTATTATTCATATCATATATATATATTTTTTTTTTTTTTTTTTTCATTTTTTCATTTTTTTTTTTTTTTTTTTTTTTTTGAATAATAAAGCGGTGACAAAAATTAAAAATTTTTGGTGGAAAACGGAGTTGCGTAAGTTAACAGCTCAGACGATGGTACAGGTCAAATCGAATCGAAGATTCACCCCCCCAGACTAAAGTGAAACATTGTCCTCAATGTTTTAAAGGACGGGTAATCCTACGTAAAATCTAAGGCCGTTTATTAAGTATGCCAAGAGATAAACGTTAGTCGATAAGATTTTGGATATGGTGAATTTCCGAAAGAGCAGCGAAGGATGAGACTCGAGTGGAGAGAACGACAAACCACGAGCACGAGAGTCCTCAAACTTCGGGGAAATTCCTGAACATTGATAAACAACAACCACGAAAACACGAGTTTGGAAAGAGTCGCCCCCCTCACGTTACGTTATTAGAAAATAGAAAATAAAGAAGATGAAAATGGATAAGCATGGGGTGCCTCCCACGAAGCGCTTGTTTTTGTTCACCGAGTCACATGAGCTTGACTCGATCCCCGAATTTAATCGTCCTTGGGGAAAGTCTGGAGATCCGGGACAACCATGGGTGGTATGTCCCCTCCAAAGTAATGTTTAACACGATGACCATTCACCTTAAAATTAGGACCATTAGGTTGAGAAAGTTCAACGGTCCCATAGGGAAATACTTGGGTAATGGTGAATGGTCCAGACCAACGGGTTTTAAGTTTGCCCGAGAAAATCTTTAATCGAGAATTGAAAAGAAGGACTCGGTCACCAACATTGAAGACGCGATCTTTAATTTTAGCATCGTGAATCCTCTTTGTCTTCTCTTTGTAGATCAAAGAATTCTCATAGGCCTGATCACGAAGCTCGACTAATTCATTCAATTGAACTTTTCGGTGATCACCCGCGGTTTGTAGGTCAAAATTAGCATGTTTCAAGGCCCAGTAGGCCTTGTGCTCAAGTTCAAAGGGCAAATGGCAGGCCTTCCCGTAAACCAGCTTGTAAGGGGTGCACCCGATAGGTGTTTTGTAAGCTGTACGGAAGGCCCAAAGTGCATCATCTAACTTATCGGCCCATGAAGCACGATGTTCACCTACGGTCCTTTCTAAAATACGTTTCAAGCCACGATTGGAGACCTCAACTTGACCACTCGTTTGTGGATGATATGCCGTAGAAAGACGATGTGTGACACCATATTTGAGCATAACTTTAGCGAATTGGTCGTTACAGAAATGGGTCCCACGATCACTTATGATAGCACGAGGTGCACCAAATCGGGCGAAGAGATTTTTAAGAAATTTCACAACAACTCGGGCGTCATTGGTGGGTAGCGCCTTCGCTTCGACCCATTTAGACAAGTAGTCGACGGCCACGAGTATATATTTGTTACCACGAGAAGACGGGAATGGACCCATGAAATCGATACCCCAGACGTCAAAAATTTCACAGACTTGGATGGCATTTTGAGGCATCTCGTCCTTCTGAGTAATTTTTCCTTGACGCTGGCAAGAATCACATGATTTAACCAACTCATGAGCATCCCGGTAAATAGTCGGCCAGTAGAAGCCGGAATCAAAAACTTTCTTGGCGGTGAAGTTGGCACCATGATGTCCCCCTGTGGGTCCATTGTGGCATGCCATAAGAATTTCAGCGGCTTCCGTGCCGTGAACGCACCGCCGGATCATTTGATCCGCACATATCTTAAACAAATAGGGATCGTCCCAGAAATAATGCTTAACATCTTAGAAGAATTTTTTCTTCTGCTGGAACGACATCCCTTTCCGGATAAAATTCCCCGCATGGTAATTCGCAAAGTCGGCGAACCATGGGGTACTAGAATCACTATGTGATAAACTCCCCAGTGTCTCGAGAGGAAATGCTTCGTTAATCTCCTTTTTCTCGAAAACACTTTGGTGGGGATTCTCTAAACGCGATAGGTGATCAGCAGCAAGGTTCTCAGCTCCCTTTTTATCTCGAATCTCGACTTTGAATTCTTGAAGGAGGAGAACCCACCGCATCAAGCGTGGCTTAGCGTCTTGCTTCGCCATAAGGTACTTAAGAGCCGAATGATCCGTGTACACTATGCATTTTTTCAAAAGCAAATAAGATCGAAACTTTTCAAAAGCGTAAATGACGGCTAACATTTCTTTCTCCGTAGTCGTATAATGGTATTGAGCGTCGGTCATTGTTTTACTGGCATAGTGTATCGGCTGAAAATGTTTGGACTTGCGTTGCCCCAGGACTGCACCAATGGCATAATCGCTAGCATCGCACATTAGCTCGAAGGGCAAGTCCCAGTCGGGGGCAATTAAGACGGGAGCCTCCGTTAACTTCTTTTTAAGAACATTGAATGCTTCGATGCATTCATTTGAGAAGATAAACGGAGCATCTTTTTCAAGCAAGTGTGTCAGAGGCCGGGCTATCTTAGAAAAGTCTTGAATGAAACGTCGGTAAAAGCCGACATGACCTAAAAAACTTCTAATTCCTTTAACGGTTGTGGGATGAGGTAATTTTGCAATAACGTCGACTTTAGCTCTATCGACCTCAATCCCAGATTTCGAAATCTTGTGGCCGAGGACAATGCCCTCTTTGACCATGAAATGGCATTTCTCCCAATTTAGTACCAAGTTGGTGTCTTCACACCGTTTCAGCATATTTTCTAAATGGGAGAGGCATGAAGTAAACGAATCTCCATAAACCGAGAAATCATCCATGAAAACTTCCATGGTTTTCTCGATCATATCCGAAAATATCGACATCATACACCTTTGGAACGTTCCTGGAGCATTGCATAAGCCAAAAGGCATACGACGATAGGCAAACGTACCATAAGGGCAAGTAAAAGCAGTCTTTTCCTGGTCCGGAGGGTCAATAGGTATTTGAAAATAGCCGGAAAATCCATCAAGAAAACAATAGAACTCATTTCCCGCTAGGCGTTCTAGCATTTGATCCATAAATGGAAGTGGGAAATGATCCTTACGAGTCGCATCATTCAATTTACGATAATCAATACAAACTCTCCATCCGGTAACAAGACGTGTCGGAATCAATTCATTATCTTCATTTGTAACGACGGTCATTCCTCCTTTCTTCGGTACGCAGTGGACCGGGCTAACCCAAGAACTATCCGAGATTGGATAAATCATTCCGGCATCGAGGAGTTTGATAACTTCCTTTTTGATAACCTCATGAATTTTCGGGTTAACCCGTCGTTGTTGCTGAACGGACGGTTTGAAATTATCTTCAAGTAAGATCTTATGCGTGCAAAAACGAGGGTCGATACCCTTAATATCCGAAATTTGCCAAGCGATGGCACTCTTATGCTTCCTGAGCACATCTAAGAGACGTTTCTTCTCCTCATCTTTAAGATCTTTAGAAATAATAACGGGAAGTTTGTCGATTCCTTCCAAAAATGCGTATTCGAGATGAGGAGGTAAATCCTTGAGCTCGGGCTCCGGAGGATTCTCAGTAGACGGCTTAACTTCTTTAACGTCGGCCATTTTAAGATCAAGCGGAGGGAGGGACGGGTTGGGATCTTCATTTAACAATTTCTCAATCAAAAGTACATCCCCCTCCGGGTCACAATCGGAATGATCAATTTCCGGTGAAATCGAATCATTAGCAAGAAAGGCCTCGATCTCTTCCAAAATGAAATCACTTCCCTCAAACGGAGTAAGGGAAGGGGAAGGATCGGAAATTATCGGTTCAGAAGAATGAGTGGGATTGCCACTCGAAGCATGTTCGGTAAAACCAAGTAACTCTTGAGCGTACTCCTCCGTAACTTCATCGATAACGTCGATTCGGTTAACGGAATATTTGTCAAACTCGGAGGAGTACCTCGTGGTTTGATCCAAGTTAAAAGTTACGGCTTCGGTACCAACGCGTAAGGTAATTTCTTCATCGAAAACATCAATTAAGGCACGGCCAGTCCTTAGGAAACCTCTTCCGAGAATGAGAGGTACCCGCGGATCAGCATCAAAATCAACAATGACAAAATCGGCAGGGAAATGAAATTTCCCAACATTAACAAAGACATCCTCGGCTATTCCCATCGGGCGGGAAGTAGATCGGTCGGCAAGCTCGAGGGTCATACAAGTCGGAGTCAAATTAGGTAAAGACAACTTCTTCCAAATTGATAACGGCATTAAGTTAATGCTAGCGCCAAGATCGGCCAAGGCGAAGCATTGAACCATCCCAGGAAAATTACACGGAATGAGAAATCGACCGGGGTCTTCAAGCTTTTCGGGGAGCTTTTTGAGGATAACCGCCGAACAATTCTCATTCATCTGGGTTCGAGATTTTTCAAACAATTTTTCTTTGTTATTTAAAAGACCTTTTAGCATAGAAGCAAATTTAGGCATTAAAAGTATAGCATCCGCGAGAGTTATGTCAAAATGTAGCTCTTGAAAAACTTGGTAAAACTTTTCCATCTGAATTTTATCTCTCTCACGGTGCTTTTGTTCGTTTAAGCGTGACGGATAAGGCAAATTAACTTTCACGGGATTTTCAGTTTCATTAACAACTTTATCTTTTCCTTTAGTCGTTGGGACCACCGGAGGTTGGATGTTCTCGGTCCTTCCATTATTACTAGGAATTCCCGTATCCGTTGTCGCCTCGGTTTCACGGACGACTACCTTGGGAGACGAAGAAGAAGAAGGGGTAGTCGGAGCCGTTGGTCCATCGATAACAATACCACTCCTAGTCGTGATCGCCTTAGCATCGCCCCTCGGGTTAGCGATCGTGTTGCTTGGAAGAGTACCCGAGCCCGAGGGTCGATCATTTAAAGACTTCTTCAATTCGGCCATTTGATTGATTAACATTTTATTCATTTCCTCTTGACTTTTCATAAACTGCTTAAGTAATTCATCTGAAGAAGATTGATTCACAACTGGATTTTGAAAATTTTGACCACGATTGTTGTTGTTGAAACCTTGATTCTGAAAATTCTGATTTCCATGATTATAATTCCCATGATTAATATTTTGAAAATTTCCATGAAAATTCCCTTGATTCGGTCCTTGATTGTAATTTCCCCGATTTTGATTTTGAAAACCATTGTTTTGATTCTGAAAACCATTGTTCATCCGATTTTGATTAGCATTGTGATTGAATTGATGATTTCGGTTTTGCACATTTTGATTAACTTGATTGACTTGATTAACTTGAGACGGTTGATTAAAACCGGGTGGTCCAACATAATGATTCGAACGGTAGCTAAGAAGATTTCGGTCACCCTGTGGTTGGTATCCGTTACCGCCCATATTGTAGGTTCCCGAAGCAGCATACACATTCTCGTGAGTGTAGCCACCGGTGGCTGGGCACTCAAAATACGAATGAGGACCACCACAAGTCTCACAAACATTGTTCACCATATTGACTTGATGGTTCTTGACTTGATTTTGATTCTGAGACGTTTGGTGCATTCGTAAAACAGCAGTCGACAAATCATCGAGTTTCTTTGTAATTGCGGCTATTTCAGAATTAGACGTAGAAGAATTGTGAGCAACGGTTGTTCTTGACTCATTCCTCTCGGCAGAGGAATCCCAGTAATTGTAATGAGCCGTCATATTCTCAATAAGTTCGTAGCAATCTTCAGGACGTCGTTTCATAAAAGTTCCACCCGCAGCTGCATTGATCGTGTCCCGATGTCGCAAAGTCAAACCATTGTAAAACGTATCGATTATCGTAACAAGAAGCATGTTATGGTTTGGACACCGATCAATAGCAAGCTTATAACGTTCCCAAGCTTCGAATAAAGATTCGTCGGGAAGCTGACGGAAATTGCTAATATCGTTTCGAAGTTTCGTCACCATCGATGGTGGAAAATATTTTGCCAAGAACTTCGATACCATCTCTTCGAAGGTATGAATCGAATTCTTGGGAAGACGATCAAACCACGCGGTGGCATGATGTGTAAGAGAATAGGGGAAGAGAGAAAGACGAAGGGCGTCATCGGAGACCCCATGTTGTTTCATACTTTGGGTGACGGTTAAAAATTTGTCGAGATGCTTGTTAGCATCGTCACCCGGTAAACCGTGAAATTGGCACGAATTCTGGACTTGTTGAATCATGTGGTGTTTAAGTCCAAAATCCGTAGCCTCAATATTGAGAGGGGCAATCGGACCGCCTCTACCGTGCATTGTCGGTTGACACAGCTCCTCCATCGTTCGGAGATCGGGAGCTGGTGCATTTTGAACAACACCCACCGGAGGGTGTTGATTGTTGTGGTTGTTTTGTTCCATTTCCGTGATGTTGGGGAAACGAACTTTGTGTGTGTGACGTATCAAACTCTCGGGGTTCGATAATGGAGAAATAAGACGTTTAGAAGATGACCGGGTGTTCATACACCACAAAAACTCAAATTTTGAAAAATAAAAGGAAAATCAAATTTGAAAAGGAAAATCTTTTTGTATTTTTGTTTTTATAAAGCAAAATTTAAACTTTTGTTTTTTTTCTTTTTTAAACGTTACGTTAATCGTAAACCGTTTCCCTTAATCTACTCGCGACGGAACGGGAGAGAAGAATGGATCTCTCTTCAGCTTGCAATTTAATGTCAAAGCTTCCGTATTTTCCGCTTATTCGGTTGTAGAATTAAAGTAATCCGACTCGCAACTAATTTCACGCGTAGTTATATTGAGAAACTTTTTTGGTTTACAACGCCCTTTCTTTCGATCGGAACGAGGCTGTAACTTTATTATATTTTTGGTATTTTTGTGAAAACACTTTAGGAAAAGTGTTTTTGATTTTTCGATATTTATATAATATATACAAAATAGAGGAAGGCTTATCAAAACACAATTTTTCAAAAACGAAATTTCAAAAATTCACTTCAACCTTCCCCGGCAGCGGCGCCAAAATTGATTCGTGAAAATCACAATATCAATATTATAGTATAGATAGTAAGCTCAAAGAAATCCGCAAAGAAATGCGGATAACCCGAGGTCGTATTCCGTGTGAAGGGTGAATGGAATTCCGAATTTCCGATTCGGAAAACGCGTCGTGAAAAGTGGTAAAACGTGAAATAAATGAGATTACACTAATGAAATATTAAATGAAGCACAAATAATCAATTAAGCACGTAATTCAACTAAACAAACCAAAAACGTAACGTAGAATCGAAAACGTAAAGTAAAACGTAAAATAAACGCTAATGCGCAAAATAAAACGCGACTTTTATGCTACGCGACTCCTACGGACTTGGAAATAATTTCTAAAAATCAAAAATGATAAAAGAAAATTTTGAGAAAAAGAAAAATATTTTTTTGACTTTTTATGAATTTTTTTATGAATTAAAAACTATTTTAACTAATTAAAAATAAAAAGAAATTCAAATTAAATGAGAAAAATACAAAATAAATTTCTAAAAATCTAAAATAACTAAAAATAATTTTCTAATATTTTTTTGGATTTTTCTGGACTTTTTCTGATTTTTTTTGGATTTTTTAGTATTTAAAATGTATTTAAAAATGATTAAAAAGGAAAATTAAATAAGAAAAATAGCAAATAAGCTTGGAAAAATCTGAAAATTTCAGGGAAATTCTAAAATGATAAAATAAGCTTGAGAAAAAAATTTGAAACAAAAATAAGCTAGGAAAGTGCTTAAAAGCTTGAAATCAGCTGAATTGGAGTGCTTATTTATAAGCACTCCTTGACTATTTGACCCAAATTTTTTTCCAAATGATTTTTGAACTTGTAGAAACTTATTGGAACAGTTGAGAAGCAATTTGAAGCACAGAATCAAAGAAATGAACTCAAATAGCTCAAATAAGCAAAGTGTAATAAGCTATAAGCTGAAACAGTGAAGGTAATGACCAAAAATCAATGCACACAGCAACTTAAGGTATAAAAGAACTCAGATGACCAATAATATCACACTAATGATGACTAGAAACAATTTGCAGCCCTGATTTGAAATTCAGTTAACTAGTCTCAACCACACCACTTGATAAGCTGATAAAGCAGTGTAGATAAGCTAATAAGTGTGAGCTTTTGGGTGATATTTACTCACTAGCAACCAGTAAACAATAATCCACCAAGAATAAAGACTTCCAATCTACTTAAGACCTTCAAAACACCCTAGGACTTTGGTACTCTGCTGGGTGCACAGGGCATTAAGGTTCTGAGACAGGACACTTAAATGAGCTTATTTGATGAGCAAATAAGCTCCAAACCACAAAGTTCTTTTTGAAACTTGAAAACCTACTAACACACTTTGCAAAACAGCTTTTAAAAGTTATTTTGAACAAATTTTGAAGGCTATGCACTTGTTTGAAATTCAGACCAAAACAGATGACCAAAAAGCTTTTTTGACTTTATGATGAACACGAGCTTTGACCAAATTGATTTTTGATACTGATTTACTAAGCACTGAGGTTATACTAAGCTATTATACTATTACTAAAGGTTACTACTACTGATTTGCTACTATTCTATAAGCTACTGAATCTAAAAATCCATCTAAGCTTAACTGTTTTTGAAATTACCTAGTGTTTTGACTTTTTAACTATTAAACTATAAATATTATGCTACTACTACTACTTTATGAACCTAAGTGACAAGTAAGAACCAAAAGTAACCTCTGAATGCTACTTAACACTAGCAAATAAAACCTAGCCAAACACCCCTATACTAACCTGTCTACACTATAAATCACCACAGATTGCACCAAACTAGATCCAAATCTCAACTTAAGCACTCTATATGATCCAAGAAGGTGATATGAATCCAAAACACAGATTCAGATGCAAATTCCACTCAAAAAAATAGATCCACAGATTATAAAGACAGATGAAGCTATATGAGTATTCAAACAACAATCCAACACTCAATTAGCAAAACAGATGAACAATTACTACTTATCCAACTACTATATCAATCAAACAGTACTATTATCAATCAACAATAAGCACTACTCAGATCTAAACTACAAAAAGCAAACAGATGAACAGAATTGAAATGAAATGGTACTTACAACCTCCAATACCCCCTCAGCTCAAACAGAGGGGGTTTCACTGAGCTAGCCTGTCTTTAGACAGGCCTTTGGACTCCTTAAGGCTGCCTTTAAACCACCAAATAAGCTGAGCTTATTGAAATAAGCTCAGTTGACTTTTGTTGACTATATGAGATTTGAGTACTTTTAAGTGTTTGGTGCCTTTAACAGTTTCACAAGAGCTATATAAAGCTTATATGAAACTGTATGAACAATAAGAAAGCTTATTGAAGCTTTAGATAATAAGACTTGATATTTTTTTTATTTTCTGTTTTATATAATTTTTTTTTCTTTTTCCTTTTATGCAAACTTGAAATAATAATAAATGAATGAACTGAAAAGTAGTACTGAAAGTGAATAACAATAAGTAAATAAGAACTAATAAGCTGAGATTAGAATTGAAATAAGCAATAAGCAAAAACTAAATAAGACAATAAGACTATAAAACTGAATTCGAATTTTTCATTAATAAAAGGTTTAATACAAGAAATAAAAGAAACAGCTTAACATTACAATAAAAAAAATGGCACACAGATACATGATTTTGAGGGGGTATATATAGCTGAGCTGAGGTGAGGTGAGGCTTGGTCCAGGCTGGCTATCCGCGTCACTTGTGCTTTCTCTGAGCTCTTCTCATCCGTAAGATCATGTCCCAGATGCTTCCATTCAATTTGGACCCTTGATTGATTGATGTGATAGATTGTGAATCCTCCGTGTGTGCAATGATTGGTACACGTGTCCTCTGTCATGTGACTGTCACTCCTGACATGTGACTATTCTTCTAGAACATTGAATCATTGGTAATTATTAGTACGATGGGTAATTTGGGCGGGGTAAGGGTGAATAGTAAATTAGGGTTCATCCCCTGGGTTAAATGGTGAAAAGGGGGCGCGGGTAGTTTAAATGGTATTAAATGTGAAGTTGGGTCGGGTTGGGGAGTAGGGTAGCAGGCCGGGTATTATTGATGGGCTTTTAAGTGGGATGGGCTTTGTAGTGTTAAGGGTTTAATAATTGGACTAAAGTTATTGTTTTGGATCCGGATGTTTAGTTTAAGTTTAGTATTAACTTTCAAGGACCAAAGTTGCACAAATTCCAAAACTGAGGGACTAAATCTGACTTTTGCTCAAAGTTTCTTCCAAGGGTATTTGTTGACAACCTTTTGAATCATGAAGGATCATTGATGATTTTTCTTTGAATTATCTTTGAGGGACCATTGTTGCCAAATTCTGAAAGTGAGGGACTAAAACTGCCAATTCTTCAAACTTTTGACCAAGGATCAAATATGTAACTTTGACGAATCTCTGAGGTTGACTTTGACTTTTTAAGCTTGGACTTTGACCATTTGACTTCCCCGGCTCCGGCTTTTGACACTTTCCATTCTCGTGCTCGTTTTTGTTGGTTTTGCTGTGTTTTTTGTCCATTTTTCTCATATCCGTACCTGCACATACACAAATACAAAAACATGCATTCTCTTGGCATTTTTTGGTTAGTATTTGGTGTATTTGGTCTGAATTAAGGTCTAAAAAGGATGAGTGAATAAGCACTCATCATTGAGTCTCAATAATCAAAAGAATTACGGTATCGTTTCTACACTTCATGTTTTATATTATTGTTTATTTATCTCTAATATTGCTACAAGATACAAGCATAGTATATCTTTGAATTGTTGAACACAATTCCCTTAAAACAATTCTGTGTTAATTACCACGGTTGTTTCCCAGGGTACAACGGCCGGAGCAGCTATACTCCCGGAGATGACCAATTGCCTGAAATGTTGTTGGAATGCTTGTGAGTGTATTGGGAGAGAAAATAATAAGTGGTGTGTTTTTTATGTATCTTGGAACCAAGAATGAGGCTGCCATTTATAATCCTCATAAGAACTCATGGAATGAATACTCTTTATAGCTAGTTAAAATGCCATTTAAGAGTAATAACAGCTACTTAATATATGCTATTACAATTTGCATTTTAAACTAGCAATTGAAACCGAAAGTATTTACATTGCAGCCAAATTAACCAATAATCACTGCCTAATACACATATAGTGAAATAAATTTTAACTTAGTTATAAAATTAAGCAATATTCGCTTATCAAATTCATTAATGATCACCATTTCTCACAGTAAAAGTACATTTTAACCTATAACATGCACAATAAAAGTTAGGGGAGAGAAACAAAACCAATAAACCGGAAAAAAAAAAAAAAAAAAAAAAAAAAAAAAAAAAAAAAAAAAACTGCCCCAAATATTCAACTCATCTTTATTTCATATATGTTCAAACATCTCATCTTTATATACATGTTATGTAATCTTATTATTTTACGACAAAATATTCAACTTACATTATAGAAATTTCTTGATTTAGGTTTTGGATGTTCATAAAATATCCGCATACGGATATCCGAAAAATTGATCAAAATTTATTAAAAGGTTGGGTTTATAGAATGTCAGTTTTGGAACTCATATTAAGGGTTTCTGAAAATTATAGATATCCGGATATTCGGATATATAAAACTGTTATTCGAAATTTCGTATATTCGAATTTAAATAACTTAGCTAAAGTAATTGGTCTAACATATCTAGCGGTTGTTTGTTGTTGCTCATTGTGTGTGTTTTTAGAAAAAGTGAAATGGGATGGTGAGGAAATTAAGGAAGGGAAGGTAAAAGTGAAAGAAAAAGTGTGCCAAATTAAAGGTTTTCCCTACTATAGTAATTCCTAGTTGCATGTCAAAAGATTCATTTCATTAATCCCGTGTAAATGCCGCAGGCATATATATTTTGAAATATTAAGGCCAATATAAACAAATTTTTACGTATACAACAATAACAATTATCCTACTAATCACCACAAGTCAATTGAGTGATAATATACAATTTTCTACTATTTACATGTATTACAATTAATAAACTCACCAGCTTCGACTGTAGGTATTCCATGTGCTTCTGTTGGAGTAGCAGGAATAATCCGAAAGACACCACCTCTGATTCCGTCTTCAAGCAATTCGGGAGCAGAATGCGAACGAGGTATAGCAGGATGTTGGATCCAATTTTTCTGTAAAGCATTGATTTACAAGTTTTATGCCAAAAGATGAAATAACTATATGCATGGTTCAAGATGTACTTACATTTCTTCCATGCATAGATACCGTTCTAGAAAATTTAGTTCCCTTCTAATTTCTTCCTATAAATATGGTTTTTGAGTACTTGATGACTTAACGAGAAGAATTTTTTGTTAAGTATTTACTTTGGTCGTATCTTTGCTAACTGAAAATCAAATCTTTTTTAATACTTTAATTAGGTTCTTTTGTTACTTCTTCCCAAACACGTACGAGTACAGTGACAACATATATCATGGAAAATGTTAGTCATGAAATTAAGGGAGGGAAAATAAAAGTGAAAGTGAAAGTATGTCAAAATATATATTAACAAAAAAATTGTTGATGTGTTAATATCACTTGTCAAAATATTTTTAAAAAAGTATGCCACCAAGACAAGCTCTCTAGAGCATACTGCAAAAGCCAAATGAAGTAGTTTTTCTTTAGTATATGCTTTATTACTTACCTCACTCATTAAATAAATAGTTTATAGTGATTAAATCAAAATATTTTATCGGTAGTCCACTAACAAAATTGGTATACAATATCTATTGGTAGTGATAAACATTATGTCGCACGCACATACACACGTATCTTTTGGAATTTCATATTTTTGTGACACAAATAACCCTAACCTATTTATCTTTTATCAAAACAACACACATAATCATTTTCACTATTGATTTGTCAAATAATATATTTTGATTATTTCGTTTTACAAATACAATATCGTAATAAAACAATGAATTACACAACTCTAAGAGCCATGCTTTAAGTATATAGACATGTATTAACTGTTTGTACTTTTAATAATAATTGTCTACCTCATGCATTTAACCTCTCTTAATCAACATTATTTACCAGTAGTTCTGCAAGTTTTTATTTCTTAAACAAGGATTTATGTTGAATCACCATTAGCGAGCTATTGGGCTTGGGTATCTCTCTTAGGTGGGGCGTCAAGTACATTTATCTTTCCCGATTAACTAATTTTTAAACGCTCACCAATTCCTCTTGAATTTATTTTGAATCGGGATCTTTTGGCTCAACTTTGTCATACTCCTACCTACGCATCATGCCATTTATTTATTTTTTATTTTATTATTATTTTTTTGTTGCAAAGGTGAAATTATATTAACACTTAAAATTATATGTACTTCTTATTGATAGAAGTAGAGATTTAGAGAGTCCACAAATCTTATACAAACAAACAATACTACAATACCCTTTATCTGATAAAGCTACAAGGATATCTGATGATATTAGACTCTATCCAATATCACTGCACTAATAACAGAATGTGGAACAAATATGCACTAGATACTTCATACACCGCCAATTCACCTTATTTAGCACTTACCATCTAGTTATATTTTTACCTTATCCTTTTGTCATGATCACTCAGCCCACATCCACAGTAACCATGCCATTTCTTAATATTTGTTTCTTGGGGTGGGTGCTTGTTTCGCCTTTACAATGACGGCTTATTATATTTGGTTTTGGGCTTATGTTTTATGAGTTACTTGTAGGGATGCGCACGGTACCGGTCCCATACCGAATTAGTGGTACCGATTTTTTCGCGAGTATAAATTAGTGGTACTGGTACCGTACCGAACGAGATTCGGATACCGGTACCGGTACCGAAAAATCGGGTTTTTCCCTTTTTTTTCAGGAATTTCCCGATTTGGTACCGGTCCCATACCGAATTAGTGGTCCCGATTTTTTTTTCACCTTATTTTGTAGTTCCGGTACTATATCGTGATCGGAACCGTTTCGGTACGATACCGGTACGGTTCTGATTCAGTTTCGGGATTCGGGTCGAAATGCAGATCCGTAGTTACTTGTTTCGAAACTTTTCGGCTTATACAAAATCTTAAAGGCTATGTAAAAGTTAGAAACAACCCCTTAATATATAAATACTAGTAACCAATAAGTGATCACAAACCGACCATAGCTCAGTTGGTAGAGCGGAGGACTGTAGTTGTAAAACAGATATCCTTAGGTCACTGGTTCGAATCCGGTTGGTCGGATCCCCCTTTTTTATACCATACCCACTTCCTTTTTTTTCCCTTCATTATTTTTTTTCATCTTTCTATTTTAGCAGATCACAATTAACTCAAAATCCTTTTTTTTATAAAAATTTGTTAAAAGATTCATTCCATCAATCCAATTATGGTAAGTTACTTAAAACCCTAATTTCCTTTTAATAATTAATCAAATCCATATATATACACATTTAATTTCTATTTAATCTGATCTTGTATATAATGTGATGATCATATTATGTTTAACTGAATTTGTTATGATTATTTAGGGTTTAGGTTAAAAAAAAAAAAAAAAAAAAAAAATTGGGGGAAAATGTAGTAATAGTATTTGATTACTTACATTGATCTTTCGAGTTTCGGTTATTCGAATTGGTTAGTTAATTCGGTATCTGGAAATGATTAACTGTGGCGCGTTATGTTGTCGTTTTATATATTTGGTATCTGGAATGAATCTAATAGAATGATTTGCTTTATATATGCGTACCGTAGACTAATTAAGTAGTTAATGATCGATAATCGGTGGATACTATACTTTGTGTGTTTATATGTTGTCGTTTTATGTATTCGGTGTCTGATCACTTCAAAAGAACGCGTTGCTGGAAGTTCTATTTATGGAAGATGGAGTGATGGACTAATGGTTCAATGATCGAGAATTTATGCAAATGATACTTTCATGACTTGGGCTGTTTGTTAGTCATTGGGGGGGGGGGGGGGGTTTACTGAGTGTAGGTGAAGAAATTTGAGATACGTGACTAGTATTTGATTGCTCATGTTGATCTTTCGGCTTTCAATAACAAACGGTTGCTTGAAAAGTGTTGATATGTTTTCGTTTGATACAGAGATTTGCTTTTGCTTTAGATATATGTACCGTAGATGAATTAAGTAGTTAATGATCTGGAAACTATACTTCGTGTGTTTATATGTTGTCGTTTTATGTATTTGGTATCAACAGAATGAGTTGCTGCAAGTTTTATTTATGGAAGACGGATTAATGATACTTTCGGGACTTAGGCGTTTGTTTTGTTTGTTAGTCATTAGGGGTTACTGAATGTAGGTGAAGAAATATGAGATACGTGAGTAGTATTTGATTGCTAACGTCGATCTTTCGGCTTTCAATAACAAATGGTTGCTCGAAAAGTGTTGATATGTTTTCATTTGATAAATTTTGTATCTGGAATGACTCATAACGGAAAGAGTTGCTTAAGATTTAAGTATGGTGGTTAATGATAGATAGATATAGTCTTGGGAAACGAACTTTGTGTGTTGATACGTTGTCGTTTGATATATTTGGTATCTGGAATCACGAGTTGCTGCAAGCTTTATTTATGGAAATGGTAATATATGCATTTTTTAGTTTGTTAGTCATAAGGATATCGTGACATAAGTGGACTAATATGTGTCTATTAGTTTTGAGGTTTGTTTTTGGTATTTACTGAGAGAGTTGGTGTCGTTTTATATCATGTTTGTGGTTATTGACTTGTTGCGTTGTTGTACAGGGGAGCTCAGTGAGGTTGTATCTGACTTGCATACGGAACACTCTAGAGGCTGCCATGTGTTTGCAGGTACATG
Source organism: Artemisia argyi (assembly GCA_030686995.1). Lineage (NCBI taxonomy): Eukaryota > Viridiplantae > Streptophyta > Magnoliopsida > Asterales > Asteraceae > Artemisia > Artemisia argyi. The sequence goes on along the minus strand of CM060687.1, from coordinate 16,879,986 downwards.
GTCTTGTTGTCTATGCAGTAGGTTAGATTAACAAGGCTAGTTTGTATCAAGATGTAGTTTACATGTCAAAAATCGAATAACGAATAGGGTTCATGTCCTTGTGGAATTGGTATATAATTTCGGTTGCTGAAGCAAATTAATGTTAAAAAAACTAGTATTTGGGATTTATTAACAGGGTACATTATTAGTTTTTGATTAATGTATCATACCCGATATCCTTATATATTAGTCAAACTTAAAGTTTAAGCAGTACTACTTAGAGGTCGGAATGCGTACATTTCTCTCTAACGGGTTATATGCTTCTTGCAGAACTTTCCTTGTCAAGAAGTTGAAAGACATAACAAACCCGAAGTTGAGATGAAGTAAGTCGCAGATACATGAATTAGCCTTTTGATGCTCGTTTTGTTATTTTTGATATCCATTACCTTTTATGCGTTCTAATGTTTTGTCATCCATTTCAGGACCAGCCCGGAACTTCTGCTCAATCCTGTAAGAACAGATTCTTGGTACTTTTTATGATGTACTTAGCAATGTTTCTCCGGTTTAGGCTAAAATTAGTTTGTGATACTGATCCAAGAGGATAAAATTAGGGGCAGAGCTGCCAATCTTTTAGCACTAATACTCGCTGATAAAGTTGATACCATAAATGCAATACTTGGAGTTGTTTGTCTTCTCGAAACATTGTATATGGCTTTCACAGCAAACAAGACCTTCTTGCAAACTTTAGAATTGCTGTTAGTGATCATGGTCCCACCAGTGCTATGATGTTTTGTTTTTTCTCGTGGTTTTGTTTTTTCAGTTGTTTACTAATATCCTTATTTTGATCATCGTTTTAATGTTGGTACTTCCATTTCAGGTTGTGATTTGTCGAAATGAGGCTGAAAAATGTCTGATTGAGACCTCTATCAATTCACTGCGCATAAGTCTCAAGGTAATTGCAGTAGATGTTTAATCAGTTGTCTATTTTGCCTGACATAGCTTTTGTTGCTCACGTAGTCTTGAGAACTTATAGCTCCTAACTAGGGGTGGCAAATCTTGCCCATCTTGTTATTTTCGGGCGCTTTTTGACCATTTTAAAAGTCATGGGCGTTTTTTGCCCCCTTTCAGTTAAAAAAAAAAAAAAAAACAGATATCGGTTCGCACAAACCCTAACTTGAACATAATTGCATAAAACTAAAAAATGATCACATATAACACCAAATCACAACATATAAACCCTAAACTCATTAAAAATAATAATAATAAAAAAAAAAATACACTACAATTTTCATATAATTGACAAATAAAATGTAGAAAATTAAATTATACCGTATAAAAAAAAAAAAAAAAAAAGATAGATGTAACTGGGCTAATGGGCGGATGGGTTGCATGATTGGGCGTTCTTTTGTCCGCTTTCTTTCTTTCTTTAACTGAATATCTAAATAGAGCATATTGTGTTAAAGCATTTTGTCCCCTTTTCTTTCTACATAGGTATATTTTTAAATTTTATGCAAAATTTTATTTATTTATTTGTTCCCAACAGATTTTGTCGAATTTGTAGTCAAATTTTATCAAATTATTATTTTTAATTAATAAATAATTAAATAAATATTTAATAATTTGCATTAATAATATGTAGTCGAATTTTATCAAATTAACTTTACAAATTTATCCATTTTGACCCGTGCCCTTTTTGACCAGTGCTCGTTTGATTCGAATTATAATTTGCCTGTTTTGGCCCGTGCCCGTTTGGCCCGTGCCCATTTTGCCCGTGCCCGTTTGAGCCCACTTATAATTTGTCCGTTTTAGCCCATGCCCATTTTAGCCCGTGCCCGTTTTGGCCCGTGCCCATGCCCGCCCGGCCCGCCCATTTTGCCACCTCTACTCCTAACCTACTACACTCCTTTGGGTAAAAGATTTAAAACTTGCAAACAAACTTCTAGAATTAGATGCTCCCTCTTTCCCGCTGCTATTATAGCAGTATCTGTTTAAAAAATGAGTAAGTTATTCTCAAGTAATGACGCTATAAGGAAATCATGTAGACCCAAATTAGTATAAATGATACTTAGGTAATGAGGACAGACTACGTAGTGGCAACTGTAAATTTTCGCAACATTTACATCACAAAAAGGACTCAGTATTGTTAGTATTGCTAGTCGTACCACACACTAATAATTGCAGGAATAAAATGTCATAGGTTTAGTACTTATGTGGTTCACTTATTTGCTTACATCTGCAGTAATGGCTAGAATTCTTATTTTATCTTGTGGGTTCTGTTTCTGTCTATACATGATGGGAAGTGTGCTGACATCGTCTATAGTTTAAAATGTAGAAATAGTTGGTAAGAGTTGGAAATCGACATCATATTCGTCTTTGATGTCACTTCACTGTGCAGTTGGATATTTTTGAAGTTGTGACACATTCTATAGTTTAATTTAGACTCGACACCCAACATATTGTAGCTGCCATAATATCCCACTTGGTTACAACGATCAGTCAAAACAACATATCTTCATAAACCGTACTACAGTTTGTAGCGTTTCTTTTTTTCAGCCATTCAACACTTTCTTCCATGTTTCTTAGTTTAACATCTTATTTGTAATATCCAGCAACTTATCAATTGTCATTTCTTGGTTCGTATATAGGTAAAGCAGGCAGACGAGCTTGAAAACATCTTAACCAAAAAGTTCCTTAGATTCTTGTCAATGAGGGCAGAAGCTTTTCAAGTCTTGCGAAGAAAACCAGTACAGGTGTGTAAAGCCTTTTGGGCAATGAGCTACTCCTATTTTCTTGTTAAAATTCTTACAAAAGCGATAGGAAATAGTGCTGCGACCTGATTACAGTAATGTGCTTATGAATTTTTGGACGAGTATTACTTGAAGGATATAAATTGATGGTTAGTGCGTCTTTTACTGTTATTGTATATCTAAGCAAATGGTAAAAGCAAGAACCGAGTCAAATTGAAGTTTGGCATGTGAACATGGCAACATGCACGTTCTTGCCACGCTCAAAAAACTTAATAGGATACATACTTGAGTGATCTATTAAGTTTCAATAGTTGTGCGGCCTCCTTATACTTTATTTCAAAATAAACTAACACTAATATAGATTTGGCAAGCTTGACCGATGTAGACTTGGCTTAATTAGGCTTGCGAGCTGCACCAGGCTTGACCTTGGGCTGGACTGTCAAGAAAGTCGGCATGGCTTGAACTAGTCCATTCTTAGTGACACAGATCATCTATCTACATCCTAAAGTTTTGCATATGTGTTTTTTACTTTTACGGATAACATACCTGTAGTAATGCTAGTTTTTTGTCAGAAGTCAGAACACAACCTTTTACGTTTAGGAAAATGCATTTTGTAACGATGTTTTTCTTTTTTCCTTTTCAGGGTTATGATATTAGTTTTCTCATAACTAACTACCACTGTGAAGAGATGCAGAAGCATAAGCTTATCGACTTCATTGTGCAATTCATGGAAGTAAGATTTTGATTTACTTTACTTCTTGTCTTTTGACTTCATACTCTGATTTCCATGGTAGCAAAAGAAACATGACCTGTTGCACCAAGGCAGTAAGTGACTAAGTGGTGTGGTCAGGCGAGTTATGTAACGGGTCGGAAAAATGGGTCAATTTGACTGAAACACTCTTTTCCCAAGCTTATAAACCATTTTTTATAAAATTGTTAAATATGGTTACAAATTATGTTATTAAACTCTTTTTTCGTTTTAAGTATGAATTAACTTTTAACCTGTGCGAAACATGTATCAAGATGCTTGTGCAGTGATTCCACATTTCTGAAGGGAGAAAATTCAAGGCTGCCTGTTGTGTGGGCCCTAATTTATACTGGCTCGAATTTACTTAACACTAATAAGATCTTGCAATTTGATTTACAGGATATCGATAAGGAGATAAGTGAACTGAAATTGTCTATGAACACAAGAGGAAGATTAGTGGCAACTGAATTTCTGAAGCAATTCATCTAAATTTCTCGATTTGTATTTGAGTCAAATCAGATCTCCTTGAGCTTGTACATCGAGTTGTTTTGTTTGTCAGATGTGCTATCTCTCAGTTTCTGTAGTTGTTATAATGTGTTTGGTAGGATCAAAGTCCAATATATGCATACAAGTCTGTTGAATTTGTTGAAGTCGTTGTTATACGTTATTGAGCTGATTAACATTGTAGAATCTGAAATACAAGTTTTCTTGTAGCAGAAAGCTTTTTGTTTTTCAACATAAGTTGAGTTATTTCGTAGATCCCCTTCTGGGCTCCATTTTGGAGATCTTTCTATCTAATATAAATCTCAGCTTTTCGAAAAAAAAAAGAAGTTATTTCGTATATAATCGAACGCTTGTTTAGGTCGTTAAACAGCTATAATACAGAAACAGATCCAAAAGGTTTTGTCCAGATACGTTATGGAACTGACTGGTTCTAGACTTGCACAATTCAAGCCGGTTCTTTTATTCAGTAGTTTTTAGTATTCGTCCAGTCTGGTTTTGTGCCACTGTACAACCACACAAAAGGGTCATTGAAGAAGATTTGCACATTAATCGCTAGCTTACATAGCATAGATCACGCTTAGTGTATTTGAGATTTGTTGCAAGGTAAATTTGTTTTATCAAAAGGATCCAATTATGAATGGAAGGTGATTTGCTCACCAATGTCTAATAAGTACATGCACCAAATTTGTTGCAAGGTAAATTTGTTTTATCAAAAGGATCCAATTATGAATGGAAGGTGATTTGCTCACCAATGTCTAATAAGTACAGCACATATGATGACTTCATTGACACCCGTTTGTCAAGCAATCCCCCAATTGACATGCATCGGTTTGAAACATTGTCGATCAATTCTCATCACTTAATGAATATCCTTTACAAATGATTAAATGTGTTGATTTTGAATAACTAAAATCAACTCATCAATTGTGATACAACAAACAGCACAGAATTTATTTGCAACAAACAGGCCACAACTATAGCAAAAGATAGCGATTGGATTTGCTTATCCAGTTTGAAATTGTGATAACCAATTGGTTAAGCGTTAAACAAAATACAATATTTTAAAATTACCAGAATGATAGAAATAAATATCGTGCAGCTACTCGAAACTGATAAGCCAAAACTTGTTATTTAACTAAACAATCAGATCAGATATCCAAAAATCAATTTCAATATACCAGAAAATTATAACTGATCAGAACCACCAGACTATGAGAGAAGAAAACCAGCCTTTTTCGGATGTCCTCTTATAGCTAATTTTCGCATTAAACTGAAAACCAAACCAGATTTTCATAAATATGGGAACCGAGAAGAAAGCAATAACAGTCTAAACCACTTCGACGGGTTTGGGTCGATTTGCCCAACCCTATCAATACATATGTATGATCAAACTGTACATGATTAACAATAAACCTACATTGCTTTCTCACAATTATATATCTAACTCAAAATTGAGACCATCATAGAACTTGCGACTGAAACCTAACATAACAGCCGAGCTGTATATATATGATACAAAGCAAATCTACTTTCCAAAACTTGTATTTCAATATTCAAAACCACTCACCGAGAGGATCGAAATCTTATCAGATGCTTCTCTGTTACTGGGACTTCGGTTTTTGGATTTTCACATATGGGAAGAACCCCAAGAAATGTGCAATTCTCGGATTCCATCCTCGTTGCTGAGCCCGACAGAACATCAAAAACTGATTTGCAAAATACGAGTTAAAGGCCATAAATGAGTGCCATAAAGCATGGCCTTGTGGATTGAAGTACCAATGAGAAATTTTGTTGCAGAAGAGACGATCACCAAGCCAACACAAAAGCCCTAGAAACAATGTGAGGACGTATAATTTTGCTAGCCGTTTGGCTGGTTTATCTTGTGTGAGAATGTAGTACTTGTACATCCTCGGGATGCAAAGAAGACAAAGCATTATGTAGTGAAGCTTGAAACCAATATCGAAACGAATCTGGGAGTGGATGACGGCGAAAACTGCACCATAGAGGAATAAGAAGGTGGGCATGGTGCTTTTGTAATGCCAATCTGGTGAGTAGAGGATGTAGATGTATAAAAGCATTTCCCACACCATTGGTGTTTCGTCACCTTGCTGCTGCCTGAAAGTAAAGAGTTTCAGTTAAAAATAGATCAGAATCAACATAATCAAATGTTAAAAGCAGAATTCACAGGCTCTTTTCAGGAAAATCCCATAACCAGCATAAAGTGGGCCATTTGAAAAGTTCGATCCATTTACTGTCAAATGGGTCAATTTGGGTTGACGACCAAAGTGTACTTTTAAATGCATAAAACATTCTAAATCATTTTATTTATTTATTTATTTATTTATTAATTATTATTTTTTTAAATTCAAATAAACTGGAATACTGGATTAGTAGCAAAATAATGTAACCCGTGTAAGTCATATTTGACAAACTAAATTAACTCTTACAAAATAACATTGTCTTGGAATAAAAAGTGTCTCAGATCATTACCAAATCTGACCCGTCACGAAAACTACTTGTTTTGACCCATTACCCAACCCATGCAACTTCCCACCTCTATATCGATACAACCAATAAGCACTAAAAATGCACCGCTAAAAGATTTCTCTGGACTAGCTATAAAACTTGTAACAACTGTGTGATGATTCTAGTATTGTGCTTATTAAATAACTACTTTGTGCTGTCAAAGTTAGTTAAGTCAGTTATGAAATTTATCTCCTATAATATAGTTTTTTACATGCATGACTACAAATACAGACTTCTTTTCGTTTGGGAAAGATGGAAAGTTAATTTCAAATTATCAGCTTCAATATAAGGTACCATAAATACTTACAGCCGTTGCAATGTGGCATGGAACAGCATGCTTCCAATAGAAAGTATCATATTTGAGATGTGGAGTATGCTAAATCTTTTCTCAAATCTCTGGCTCAAGGCGATCACCAGGCCAACAAGTGCTAAAACGATGCTTGGGATGTTTGAAATGGTGTTATAGAACTCAGCAATATAAGAAGAGTGCACGTAATTCTGTTCACACCATTCTGTGGTGGAGGTAACAGGGCCCCAAAAACTTGATGTTGCAAATGCCATTGTCCGATTTAGATGCTCTAAGTGTACACGGGATTATATCCCAATGTAAATGATATCAAATTTTGGGTCTGACCACTGCTACTGCCTGCAACATGCGAGGAAAACAATGTGAATACTTCATTTAATGCATGAATCCAACTTACGGCGTTCCATGAATGACGGTGTATGCATGCCATTTAAAAATTAAACAGAGTACAACAATGTGATAATGAACCACATCATACTAACTAGCATCGCTCACATCCTACCAACTTAACAAAATGGTATATAATATATCTCAGGTGATGAAAGAAACAGAAAGCGACTCTTAATAGTGAAAAAAAGCAACAGACAGATTGCTGGCCAAAAAAATCTGTTATCAAGCCACCTCAATGACCCTCTTCTATAGTTCAAAGAAAGATATAATGTATGTCTTTTACCCATACTGATTACATTTTTCAAGCAAAACATATCTGAAGCTCGCAGTTAAGACAGATCCTAGCTAGCTTAACTTAAGACGACTCTAAGGTGGTAGTAGAGTTGAGCAACACCGATATAAATAAACACTTCACCTGTTCAACTCTTGACTACCGCTCATAAGCTAAGAAGAAACACCTACACTCCCATTTTCACACCAGGTGTCCTACATAATTCTTAAGTACCCCCAAATACAGATTCAAAATCAATACTGAGTACCTCACAGATTTAACCCCAACAATGTGTTCCAACACTTGCATAAATATATAGACATCAATCATGGGTTTCTCGACCAATATACCCAATGCTTAAATCATAAGGTTAGAATGTGTTCCATCATTTAGCCAAAAGATTTATCATACTAGGTAATACTCAAGGATCAAACCTACAATCACGTTCTTATAAACCAATCTTAAAACTATATAGTTTTGTAAATACATGCTGCTATAGATCATCTATCATAAACGCTGGCCTTTCAAACTTTTTTTTATCCACAACTTACAAGCCTAAAACCTAAATATTAGTATATTACTACTGCATATAATCAAAACGCAAGTCGTCGTGACTTTGTCCAAAGCATATCCAAACCAAACCACCGGAAGGTAATTCAAAATATACGCAATCTCTACAATCTTAAATCTCAACTTAGCAGTTGTATAATCAGGGGGTGTTTGTTTAAGCTTATATGTGGCTTATTAGCTTATTCGTTTTTCAGCTAATATTTCATAAGCCCCAATTTTTTAGATTATTTTGAAACTTGTGGGCTTATAGGAGTTTATTATTGTATGATAAACTTATATAAGCCATAAGTTTCAAAATAAGCTAAAAAATTAGGGCTTATGAAATATAAGCCGAAATCAAATAAGCTCATACGCCCACATATAAGCTTAAACAAACACCCCCTTAACTACACAAAACCAAAACGTACATAGCTTTTTTCCTAACGAAACCTCAGTATCATTCCATACTATCATAAGCACTCTCAAAAACTACACTACAACAACATCATTTCATCAACAAACCTCGATAAACCAACGCGCTACACTAACGTCATTAACGAACCTCAATATTATAAACCCTCACATTCCAAACTTTTTTCCTAACGAGCCGCTCCATACTATCATACTTACATCAATGAGCCTTTATATCAAGCCCTAACATCATTATATCAATAATCGCCACTTAACGAGGCTCGATATCGGTTCGCACAAACCCTAACTTGATCATAATTTCATAAAACTAAAAAATGATCACATATAACACCAAATCACAACATATAAACCCTAAATTCATTAAAAAAATAATACGAGTAATAAATAAATAACTACACTACAATTTTCATAAAATTAACAAATAAAATGTAGAAAATTAAATTATACCGTATAGCTAGTGAATCAGTGAATGTGCAATTTGTTTAATGTCCGTACGGTTACTAGAGAATAAAAAATAGTGAAATGTTTTATGAAATTATTAATTGAATTGTGAGAAAATGAAATGAATTTAAATTGGGGAAAAGGATTCGTTTACTTAACGAGGATGTGATGTGAAAAAGGAATTTTTTGAAAGCGGGTGGGCGGTTTTGAAGCGTGTGAGTGGAGTGGGTGTATGCGTGTGCTCATTTTTGTTTGGTGAACCATAAAAAGTTATAAACACTTTACACCAGGCGTCATGGTGGGATGCACCACACGTGAAGGCAGCGATGGGAAGTTTGGATTGCTTTGGTGAAGTTTTTTTTATCTAAAGATACGGAAAAAAATAAAAAATAATGGGATTCGAAAAACTAATATAAAAAAAGAAAAATAATTTAAGAGCCAGAATTTTAAGAGGAGATGTATGTAATTTTGTTAGTACATCTATAATGTGTGTTGTGGTTTCTTCTCATTTTTTATTTTAATTTTTCTTATTTGATCTTAACTAAAAAAGATTGTTCACTCTCTATTTTATGTAACAAAAAGATAATTTAGGGGAGAAATATTCTATTTGAGTGGTTGAAAATTATAGTAGTCACTCCTATCAGTATTTGTAAAGAATGATAAGGACACTTAAAATCGCGCCTCCTACATCTTAAATGCTTTATCTATACTACTATATAATGCATTTGAGACTATTCTATAATTAAAAATGTTTAAAATTGAGACTTTTACTTACTTATTATGGAATGATTCAAAATTAATTGGTTAGAAAACAGGTTGATTAGAAGTTTGTTAAGAAGTGGTTGGTTGTTCAAACTAAAATTATTTGGCTTAAACATCTCTACTATCTCTACTTATAAAGCATAAAAACAACTAAATGTGTAACCGAATAATCAAATAACGCAAAATATAGTTACAGGTACCCGCCGTCACATTGCGCGAGCACCGTTGTAGTATAATAGTATAGTAGGGACAATTTGATATATCTCATTTTTAAATTCATAAAATATGCATTCAACGGTTGTAATAGAAATACTAATAAAGGCAGTAAAAAAAATCATTACACTACTAGTACTAGTACAAAAACCCTCGCCCCCAAACACTCTCTTCCCTGTCATAACCACCGCTACGGCGCCTTCCCACCGCCGTCCCACCACCTGCCACGTAAGCTCCTTCACACTTCTTCTTTATATTTATTTTACACTTTAGTTTGTTCTAACTGTTTATTTATAGTTAAATTTTAACTTCATTCTTTCTAGTTTCTTGTAACTGTTTTTTTTTTTTTTTTTTTTTTTTTTTTTTTTTTTTTTTTTTTTTTTTTTTTAAATAGACTAAACCTACTGTTTGGTTGACATGCAGAAATGAAATAATAAGTAAATGTACATTTTATAATTTATACCGAATACACATACATTTTGAAAATATATATATAGTTTTTTTTTTTTTTTTTTTTTTTTTTTTTTTTTTAATAAATGTAAAATAGTTTAAGTTTCGAAAGTATTTTTTTTATTTTTTAGAGGTTTATGTTATTGAAGAAGAATATATGAGCAACGCGTGTTTTGCGCACGATATGTAGGAACTTATTTAAGGGGGGTGTTTGTTTCGGCTTATATAGCCGACTTATGGCTTATTTGGTTTTCGGCCTATGTTTCATAAGGCACTTTTTGTAGCTTACTTTCAAACTTTTCGGCTTATGATCCTTATATAAGTTCATTATGTCATGTCGACATAATGAACTTATATAAGCCCGGAAAGTTTGAAAATAAGCTACAAAAAGTGCCTTATGAATCATAAGCCCAAAACCAGATAAGCCCATAAGCTGGCTATATAAGCCAAAACAAACACCCCCTAAGCTTAAGCTCGTCTTTAAAAAAAAAAAAAAATTGTAAAAGCGTTTGCTAAGGAGTTGTAGCGGTAAGTATAAAGGCCGTGTATGGCAAACGAGCTTTCGAGGCTCCTATTTGAAACGCTAGTAATAGAAGCGTTTAGTATTTAAAATTTTGAAACTATTTGTAGAGGTTTATGTTATTGAGAAATGTATGAGGAGCGCGAGTTTGCCGCACGAGCTTATAGGAGGTTTTTGGTGAGCTTAAGCTTATTAAATGAAGTTTTTGTTAGTATATTAGTTTTTTGATTTGTGTGTGAGTTTTAGGCTACGTTTGTCGAAACTAGCAATTAGTAGCTGTAGTTACTTTTTTGTAACAACTTTTGGTAACGAGTTTTAGCGGTAACTTAAAAAAGCCTGTGTTTGGCGACAAACTTTTTCAAGCTTGTGGAAGCGTTTAGTGTTTAGAATATAATGTTTGTGTGGTGACGAGCATTTGGCTTTTGGATTTTGTTTGAACGCTCGTATTTGGAACACTGATAAAAAGAAGCGTTTAGCATTAGCGTCTATTTTATACGTCATTTTACACTTTCTAATTAGAGATACATGGTATGTTTGGCAAAACTAGCTTAGCAGTAGTGGCGACGATTACAAGGTAACTTAGTTTTATCTAGGGTATGTGCCCGCAAAACTAGTCGTAGCTTATTTTGAAAAGCTACTTGAAGCTTTTGATTTGGCAGCTCTATCGTTTTTAAGGCTATGTTTAGTTAGGAACTTTTTGGAGCTTTTAGCTTTTGTGATTGTATGCTTGAACTACATTTTGGCTATGTTTGATGATACTAATAGTAGTAGCTGCAAGCAAGTAGATGTTTGTTTTATAAAAGCTTTTGGTAATCTTAGTTGTGGATATGTTTGGCAATGAGCTTTTAAGAGCATTTAGTAGCGTTTAGCATTTAGCGTTTTTAATTGAAAGCTAGCTTGGCAAGGAGCGTTTTGCTTTTAAGGTAGTATGTTAATGCAAGTCGTCAATATGAGGCACCATCAGCTTCGTCAAGAAGGATAATCACTCTCACGGGTCCCTTAACTCTGTATTTCTTTCAGAAAATAATATGCTGAAGTAAATATTAAGTTTCTTGGGTTGGTAGGCTAAGCAACCATGCTACTAACAAATTCCTTGAGGGCTCATGACGTGTCCCTTGACATTGATATATGCTGCTAGGTCATTGCAACATATGGGTACAGGGACACGGGTATGTGGTTTTATACAGAGCTTAAATACCCATCTTAAAAATACAGAAGTTTAAAAATACAGTAGTTATGTTTTGATTCATCAAGGGATGCACATTCTGCTGCTCCCCTGAAGATTCAAAAAGATGGAGAAGCATTCTAGATTTCAGATACAGGAGAATGATTACTGAATTAAGTCAACCTCTTAGGATAGAAGGCGACTATATACACATACCTTTGACTGTTTCTGCAACTTACAAACGGCTTGAAAAAAAGTTGTTTTTATTCGTGATGCAGAAATTGGAAATGCAGATACTGTACCGAGCTGAAATATAAATACACAACACAATTTGTTATTTTCTTATTCACAATACAAACCGTAGGATAACTTTGACAAGAGCATAGACAATTGTGTATTTCAAATTTATTTATAGGATATTAAGATTTTGGTCTGTGAAAAACATGTCAGGTATATCGGTTTATTTTTCTATCTAGATGTTTGTTCTTGGCTAGCTCTGTTGTTATTGGATTGGTCTTGGTATATTTCTTTGTAGCTTTTCGATAATTGCTGACTCTATTATTTCACTGGATGTTTTCAGGCTTCAATGGGGAAAAAGATTAAGAAGGCAGCCCGAAATGCTCAAAAGGAGAAGCGGTTTCTGACCACTTCTCCCAAAACAGTTTTACAGGAGACCGTTTCAGCGACCAAAGCAGCAGCCAATAAGGAAATTTCAGTCAGTCAAGAGACAGAAACATGTCCTCATCTTGATAAGGGTATTAATCTCAAAAAGTTCTCTACAAGAATATTATCAGTCGAGTCTCTCAAATGTGAAGATTGTAGTAAAGATGTGGGTGGCAAAATGACCAAGAAGGGGAAAAACAAGCAGGGAAAAAATAAAGTAATGAAACCAGAGGCGATATGGGTTTGTTTGGAGTGCGCGCATTTTTCATGTGGTGGTATCGGGTTACCTACAACACCTAACAGTCATGCAGCTCAGCATGCAAAAGCATACCGACATCCATTAGCTCTTCAGTTCACAAACCCTAAACTCAGATGGTGTTTCCCTTGCAATGCACTTATTCCAGTTCAAAATTTTGCTGAAAATGGAGAACAAAACGATAGCTTATCCGAATTTGTTACAATACTAAAAACCCTGTCATCATCATTTTCAGTTACCCGTGTAGGTGTTAGGGATTGTTGGTTTGAAAGTGGCAGTGTTAGAAGCGGGCTTCAGTTGGTAAATACACTGCCACATTGTCTGGACAACACGGGTGGTTATATGGTAAGAGGTCTGATGAATTTGGGGAACACATGTTTTTTCAATTCAGTATTGCAAAATCTTCTATCAATAGATAAATTACGGGAGTATCTCTTGAATCTAGACGGATTTGTTGGGCCTCTTACAATGTCTTTAAAGAAACTTTTTATTGAAACGAGCCTATCAGCGGGTGTCAGAAATGTCGTCAACCCGAGTTCACTTTTAGGGTGTGTCTGTATGAAGTCTCCCCAATTCAAGGGGTTTCGACAACATGATAGTCATGAATTGCTTCGTTGCTTGCTTGACGGATTGTCTACTGAGGAGTCTTGTGTAATCAAACGTTCTCAAGATGGTAACGGTTCTCTTAAACACGCTTCTACTTTTGTTGATAACATATTTGGGGGACAAATTTCTAGTACGGTTAGTTGCTTGGAATGTGGGCATGCTTCAGTGGTGTATGAGCCATATTTAGATCTGTCTCTACCTTTACCGAGTAAGAGAGTTCCTCCTAAAACGACTGCACTAGTTTCTAGATCCAAGAAACAGAAACCTTCTCCAAAGATGCAGGGAAGGTTTTGGCCAAAAACTATAAAAAAATCAGGGTCAACCTTTGTTCAATATCTTGCAAATATGTCAACCTCCGAACCCACAATGGAGATTGAAGAAAATACTACATCTTCCGGTGATTCAATACTATCAGAATCTCCTGTCCTTGATTCCGCTGGTGATATAAATGATTCAGGTCGTAACGGAATCAAACATGATGTTACAAATATCTCAACCTCTGAAGCCCCAATGTCCATTGACGAAATCACTACATCTTCCGGTGATTCAGTACTATCAAAATCTGCTCCTCTTGATTCCATTGGTCATACAAATGGTTCTGGTCTACTTAACGGAATCAAACATGATGACACTATTACTATTTCAGATAGTCATGATTTAGATACCAAAAATTCATTGTTGGTATTCAATGGTCATGATACTATCACCACACATGATGATACTATCACTACACATGATGACACTATCACTATTTCTGATAATCATGAGTTAGCTTCATTGTTGGTATTCAATGGTCACGATGATGATTTAGTCACTGAGCACGAAGTGGTGAGTACAGTGGAAGCTGATGTGCAGGTTGACTCCATTGATACAGATGAAGCAACATGGCTGGATAACCTTGAACAAGATATATTTGCTGTTGAAGACACGTTATCACATAACCCAAACTCATCAGTGATTCAAGATTGTGGAACTAGTAACAAGTTCAAATTGGCTTATGATACCCGACAAGAACATTCATATTTTGATGCCTTTGAATGCTTGTATGATGTACCCGAAGTTTATTATGGGCCTACTGTGACTCCTTATTCATATGGTTTTAAAGGAAGTGGATATATGGCTACAAGCTACAGTGATTCTGATCCGGATGAAGTTGATGATACTGATTCTTCACTGTCTGTGGAAAAATGTTTGGCTTATTTCACCACCCCTGAGCATCTCTCAAAAACTGAACATGCATGGCAGTGTGAACAATGTGCAAAATCCTTGTTAGATAAAAAGACGAGACTTAAGAACGAAATGCAAAAACCTGTTATAAATGGACATGAAAATGGAAATTCAAATGCTTCATCTGATTCGGCTGTTGAACACTTGCTTCCCAACTGTGACAGTAACCCGAATGATCAAAGTATTAAAAAGGGTGACTTGGCATTGCATAATGGAAAGAGTGATCAAAGTACTGAAAATGGTGACTTGGCATTGCATAATGGAAAGAGTGATCAAAGTACTGAAAATGGTGACTTGGCATTGCATAATGGAAAGAGTGATCAAATGATCAAAGTACTGAAAATGGTGACTTGGCATTGCATAATGGAAAGAGTGATCAAAGTACCGAAAATGGCGACTTGGCATTGCATAATGGAAAGAGTGATCAAAGTACTCAAGATGGCGACTTGGCATTGCATAATGGAAAGAGTGATCAAAGTACCGACAATGGTGACTTGGCGTTGCATAACGGAAAGAGTGACGATAGCCAGGATATCGAATGTTGTAGTGACAATGGGTCCACTGATAAATTTGAGAATGAGAATAGCCAGGAAAGGGAATCAGGTAGTATTGAGGATGAAGAGGTTGATTCTAAGAGTGTGAAAGTGGTAAGAGATGCATCGAAGAGGATTCTGATCAGTAGGGCCCCACGAGTTTTGACAATCCATTTGAAAAGATTTAGCCAAGATGCTCGTGGCCGTTTAAGTAAAATAAATGGTCATGTCAACTTTGGGGAAATAATTGATCTTAAACCGTACATGGACCCGAGGTATGATTTTCTCTTGGTTTGATTGTCTTCATTTAAATATGTAATACTTGACTTAGGGTTCAGTGGTTCACTGAGTCTAGTTCTTTGAACATGCTGGAGCTGTATAGGCCGTTGATCCTGGCATTGCTTAATTGCTATGAATGGTATCCTTTCTCTGTGTTTGTGAAACTATATAATATTTTCTAAGAAAAGTACATTATTAGAAGAGAACGTTACAACATAGGTTTGAGAATAAAGTCTAATTACTCAACTAATCAAGCTATAGTAGTTTGCCGAAGAGGCGAGAACTTTAAAAGAAAATTTATCATTATTGCTGTTGTTCTTTATCTCGAGTCTGATTTAAGAGTAGTCCCAACTTGGAGATGGGGATTACAAGAAGTGATATATCGCATAGTTATGCCATTATGTGCTCTTTGGGTAAAGAGGTTGCGGAGGACCCTGGTAATTATAATGTCATAATGTGCTCATGCTAATTGCAATGATTATTTTTCCAAAATGCCATCAATTCCAATGTTTCCCTTTTGGACCTGTTCATATAAAATGGGTCAATTTGGGTGTGTTATATTGCTAACTGGTCAAATGGGTTGCTGATTATACAAATATGTACCAAGCCGCCCATTCTGCATCCCGTGGCTGTGATCACTACATATATAAACTGATTCCATGAAAATCAACAAAATCTTTTCTTGCACCTTTACTTCTTATATGTTCAGTTAAATGTTGAAATATTTCGTGACGATATAGTGTCACCTGGTATTTATAAGATGTTTTTGATAATGCAGTTGCTGTAAAGATAGGGAGACATCATACAAATATCGACTTGTAGGGGTGGTGGAGCATTCAGGGACGATGAGGTGTGGTCACTATGTAGCTTATGTGAAACGAGGTGCAAAGGGTAATACGGGGAAAGAAGAAAACGAAAGTTCTATGTGGTACCATGCCAGTGATGCATATGTCCGCGAGGCTTCTTTGGAGGAAGTTCTTCGGTGTGAGGCTTACATCTTGTTCTATGAAGAAATGTGAGTGAGATTTTGATATCGGTCTGATCAGTTACTTTAACGCTAACATCCCTTAGTTTTTGGGATTCTTTTTGGGTGACGTTAGGGGATGCTTTTGAAAATATCCCGTTAAGAGTAAACAGAAACCTGTCTCATGAGCCATGAGTACGTTAACTATCATTTTTGTTTCCTTGTTTCTTTAACTAATATCAGAGCGATCAATAGCTTATTAACAGCCATAGCTCTGTTACTCAAAAATCTTTAACAAGTTTAACTTGTATGGTTTTCGCTGTGTCAAGAGTATTACTTTTGCGTCTTATTAGTAGTATATGCAGATTTACCTATCAATTTGATACAGTATTTTAAAGGCTCAACATAATCCCCCGGTAAAGCATCTTTACCAATGCCAGATTACACTAGATTACCAATCTTGTGATGCACGCTAAGGTCTTTGCAGAGTATGTTAGAGATAGAAGCGAACATTGCCTTCCACCAAAAATGGCAACTGGACTTGATAGTAAGTGCGTCTGACTTCGTACCATAATGAGTATTTCAAGAGGCACTTGAACATGCTATTGTTGGTCTAAACTCATTATCTTTTAACAATCAGGATTGTAGATGTAGTTTTTTTTTTTTTTTTTTTTTTTTTTTTTTTTTTTTTTTTTTTTTTTTTTTTGTTTTTCCTCTCGAATGGTAAGGTGGTCGAGTCTGGCTCCATAATGACCTTATTCAAATAGAAAAACGGACTCTTGAAAGAGAGCAAAAAAACCCAATGAACCCCCATAACCAACGTAGACTGTCATTGCTTCCAAGTAGGCAATTACAGACAAAGTGAATTATACTAGCAGTCACCATTAGTTAACAGTGAGTTGGTTTAGCGTTTCAAATACAGTCACCTTTATTGGAGGCGAAAACTTTGCCTCATAGGCTGAACCACTTCCCGTGCCGTATTTTGAGGAGGATTTTAGCAATGAATAGTCGTTTATCAAATCATGTATTGTATCAAAATGTTATATTCGGTGGAATACTAACAAATAATGCTTGCCTGGATTCAAGAATTAAGTGGCTCAAGTGCTCAACTCCACTGAATATAATTGCGCCCACACTCTCAAATAATGCTTGCTTGGATTAAAAAATGTTTGTTGCTAAAAGCCTCTTAAAGGATGACAAGGGAATTCTTGTCCGTCGTATGAGATAAAGTAGTCGCCTCGAATAGGGTTGATTGAGTTTGAAAATGCAGGATCGACACACCCATTAGCTTCTGATTGCTGCCCGTGTTATCAACATTGTATGCGGAGGAAGCTCATGAAGGTTCATGGGTTAGGGCAAGGGTTTTAATTGTTTCATTTGGTTTGTTGGACTATAAATAGTGACGTGTTGAATCCGTTTTCATATTAAATGAGATTATCATGGAAACTAGACTCAACCACATTACCATTCCGGACTACCAGTATCACGTCTGCATTTCTAATTCTAAATGGGTTGTTAGATTGACTATTGCACAACGAGGTGCCTCCTCAACGACTCGTTCAATCATATCATAGCTGAGTGCACTTGTTGCCTCTTACAAATAAGAGATACGAGTCAATTTTATCATCAAACGAGTGATTGAAGTTTTGCTTTCGCCAACCTAACATTTGAACTCTCATTCGTTCCAAATTATGCTATAACGCTATTAAGTCCCACCAATTTTCATTTTTCAAGTATGTTTTTTCATTTGATAAGATTACACTCAGTTGTCTTAATGATCTAAACCTATGATTATTGGTAAGCAAACATGAAGTTTTTCATAAGTAGCAATCTCAAGTGATGCATTAACTTTCAATGGATATTGTTCATGCCAGCTATAATTACTGATGGTATTTTATTTACCTAAAAAAGTTACCAGGTTCATGCGTGCAAGGGTGCCGAGTCACGGAGACAATAAACCTCGTCCAAGTCTAAGGAGCCATAAACATCATATTCAGGGTTTCGAATCGTATGACTTATGAGAGGAACCTCATTTCAAGGGTGTCAAAGACCAAGTATCAAAGACAATAAGCACTAACACGTCTAAGGAGTCACAATTATACATTAAAGGGCTGAGTGTGACCAACATAAAAGAAAAGCCCGAGGTCGCCCATGTTCAAGTAAACTCCAAAATAGACCCGTATGGTTACAGATTTCAATACATTTAGCAAAGTTTAGATTTAAGGATCTCAACAATATAAACAATATTTAGTAAAAACATATTCGTTCTTTCTACACAATTAATAATTTTCATCAAATTCGAAGGTAAAAGTAACTCTGACATTTCAAAGTCCATTTATGGACTCTTGTTTTGAACAAAGGATGTATAATCTCTTCTAAGCACCACTGCCATTAGCAAGACCAGCACGAATTCTCAACATTTCAGTCTGTTTAGTTAATTCTCAAATCATGAAACATAAGTTGATTAGTAGAAATAACATGTGCACAAGTAGACATCAAATAACAGTATACAACAAAATATTTCTAAAATAACAATACGCAACATAAACGTTTGGCGTCCAAGACGAGCAAGATGCCGGGAAAAAAAATAATACTAGCGTATCACCATTTATCAGTAGGAAAAATTCATGGAATCACAGTAATATAAATAATTAAATATATTATATCATATCTTTAAACTTGTGTACCAAAATTCTTCATAGCTCAATACTTTGCAAAGAGAGTGTGAATTTGCATATAATACATTTAACACAACACTACTTACTTTAAACAGGGAAAACATGGCCGAAAAATATTTGAGCCAAATCATAAGTCCTATGACATTTCTATGACAATGTGGCAACGATAGCAGGGATGCAAATATGCAAATTCGAGGATCTGAGCAATCATGAGATTGTTAATGTGCATATGTTTCTCCAATGTATTATTGTTTACTTCAAAATATTTAATCCCTACTAACTCCTCAAACACTTTTAAATCGGCAGCATCAGTTGGATAAGTATGACGAATACGATTGGGTATTTGAGAATGCATTCGATGGGGAGAAAACACCCATTTAAATTCCGGAATAAGCCGAAAGCATTCGGTTCCATATGTATTTGATTCATGGATGATGGGTCCCGTGGTATCACTTCTAATTCACCGTGCCTAGCTATATTAGCTGCTCTCGTCACAGTAGCTCAAACAAAGTTGTGATGACTGAGATCTCTTAGTAGTTTGCTACTTTCTTTGTATTTAGACACCACCACGATAGTATACTTATGTGGTCTGCACAAGCAGGACCCAATGGTGCGTCCACCACGTCTACTCTGGGACAATTGCAGCATTTGGATCCAGCTTTGAATGTTAGCGTTGTTAGTTTTGGAAACTTGTTGGTAATGAAATGCTCAGTAAGAACCTGCACCCTCAGCGAGCATTTGACTACTTACTTAAACAGGGAAATCTTGGCCGAAAAATACCGAATCAATAAAACCATCTCTAAGACTTCATCCAACAGATCCGGTTGAAACAAAAATTCCATATGGAATCCAAACACGAAACCAATAGATCCAACTTTTATCAACACTAATAAAACGAAGATGAAGGTATAAGCTACATGGGTGGTCTGTGGTTATAAGAAAAAGAGATTGGCGTATGTTAAATTGAAAATAGGGTTAGGGTTAGTGTGTTATATATATTGTTTCTAAAACCAAGTGTTCTAACAAACTCATGGGCTTAGCTGTGTAATCAAAAGTGGATCAATTCTTTTGATCTATTTGCTTAAATTGGGCCGAATATGATACAATTTCTGTAGCCCGAATTAGTGATAATAAAGCAGTACTAAACGGTATCTATTCTCACGGTATCTATTCTCGCATTAAATGTATGATGGGTGATATCCACACTACAATAAGTGATGTGCACACCACAATAATTAACTGTGCTCTAATGTCGTACCGAACCGGTACCGTTTTTGTCCGAGTATTTAAAGTGTGTACCGGTATCGTACCCAGGGACGGAGCCAGAAAGAAATATGACCGGGTGCACAAATTTCTTTTAACCGTAATCTAATAGTGTCAAAAAGTGGATTAAAACGAAGATTTTATTAAAACGATAAATAAATGAACATATTACCTTCTAATTAGTGATTCTACGATCTCCCATTGTAATAAAACACTTACGTGCACCCTCATTTTTACTATAAATAAGTTCTTCTTTCTCTATAGCACAAGTTAAAGCGCCGTTAAAATAATCATCACTCATCCGATTACACAAATCAGTTTTAATGAGCTTCATTTTAGAAAAACATCTTTCAACCGTAGCAGTAGCAACATGCAAGACTAAAACCAACTTCATTTAAGCACTACTTTTCATATATATTGTAAATACGACAACAATAAAAATGCCCCATGATAACACAATTGGGGTACTATTTATATTCTAATTATCACTTAAACTTGTTATCCTTATTTGTCTTAATAGAAATTGCATAGTTATTCACTTATCCTTACTGCCCTAAGCCCTTATTGATGATTATAGACTATACGGAATCAACAAATTAGTCAATATTTCATACAACTAATCAAAACATAAAAACTTTAAAAGACATAATAAACAAATGAAAGATATATGTTACGACTTACGAACCTGTTTCATCTTTATGGTGTTGGTTCAATTTTGAATTTTGTAAATTGTTACGATGATGAATAAACTTGTTCCATTAAAAAACCTATTTAATGAGCTTTTGTGCTTTAATTTATTAAACTTGTTTTATCTTTGGGCTTTTACAAAATTTTATATTTATCTTTTATTTGTAAGTATACGAACTAAATAATACTAGAGACACATTTTAATGCACCGGGTGCATTTAAGATACATTTAGAAAAAATCTATAATTTTTAAAAAAAATTAACACTATATCGAAAAAATCCATGGGGTGCACGGGCACCCCCTTGGCTCCGTCCCTGATTCGTACCGGACGAGATTTCGGTATCGGTATTGATTTCGGTACCCGATACCCGGAAAACGGTACATATATGGTTTTACCCTTTTTTAAACAAAAGTAAACAAACCAAAGGCGACGATATATATTTTTACTTGTGTTTCGACTTGGCAAAAAGATTAATTAACGGCAAGAATAACTCTTTATATAAATACTGTGGGTGAATAATGTCGAGTACACACATTCACGTTTGTATTTAACAAAAGTACACATCATTAGGGGTGTAATCGAGTCGAGCCGAGCTCAAGCTTAACAGGGCTTGAGCTTGGCTTGAAAAATTCGATAAAAGCTTGAGCTCGGCTTGAAAAGCTTGAATTTATATAAAAATATTGTATCTAATAGCCAAACCCATCAATAGATATATGTATAAAGTAAAACAAACTTAAACAATAATAGCCAAACTCACTAGTGTGTTACACAAATGATAACACTATAACAGTCGACAGCCCAAGAAGTGTGAAGATACATAAAGTAGGATACACAACGTTTGGATTAATTAGGTTTAAATGACCTTCTAGAATACATGTTTAATTATTTACAAAGTAAGTCGTTATAATTATGTTAATACTCAAATTATCCCTAGTTAGTTATATAAATTTATAATGGAAATATATTTATATTAAAGCTCAAAAAAGCTTGATTCGAGCTCGAGCCGAGCTATCAAAAGCTTGAGCTTGGCTCGTTATATGTTTCGAGCTATTTTTTAGGCTTGAGCTTGATAAAAGCTTGACTTTATCGAGTCAAGCTCGAGCTCAAGTTGCTTGATAAAAGCTTGACTCGATTGCAGCCCTACACATCATTAACAATAAATTTAACTCACTAACAATAAATCATTAATATTGCTGAAATATGATTGATGATGATGATCGGGATAGTTTATGGATGTAAACTCGATGATTTAGTGATTGATAATAGGTTACGGTTTTAACTTTTGGGAGGGTTTGTAAAGGGTCGATTAATGTCCTTTAAGGTTTAGGAGTTTTTTTCCCTCTAACTTTGTGTTTTGATGTGTGGCCGTCTTTTCCAGCGTATTATGCATGGGAGGTACTAATAGGATGAAATTAATTCAAAAAATAACCTCTTGTATTATGGTACAAAAACCGGGGTTTCCCGCTTTTATCCTGTTCCGTTGTTGAAGTTACCAAAAATTTCCGCCATATTTTGTAGTCCCGGTACCGTACCGTGTAGTGAGAACTGGTACCGGTTCGATATAGTACCGGTACGATTCTGTACCGGAACTCCAGTCGAAATGCTCATCCATATTTAAACAAAAAACGATGAAGTTTTCACCATGAGTACTTTATGGGTTCAACTCTCAGAGATAATAAACCTTGTTCAAGTCTAAGGAACCATAAACCTCAATTTCATTCAAAAGCGTCTTGAGGAACTTAGCAGAGGAACCTCATGTCGTGAGTGCTAACTGCCGAGTATCAAAGACAAACAACAGTTTTCCGTAAAAAGAGTAACCATCACACTCTTGACCACGAGCATGTTCTAGTCTAAGGAACACCAAAATTAACCCACACGGTTACAGATTTAGCAAGGTCAGATCAAAGGATCTCAACTTTATAAACATCCGTAAAGTCAACATAAAAATCGCTAGTTTTTACCACTATTAATTAGCTAAACAAAATATAAACCCCTATAGAAGTGTTACCGAGCGAAAATACAATCAATCATTCAAAATGTTACAAAATTTCTAAAAAATATATAGCAAAACATATTCGTTCTTTCTACACAATTAATAATTTTCATCAAATTTGAAGGCAACGGTAACTCTTTGACATTTCAAAGTCCATTGTGGACTCTTGTTTAGAACAAAGGATGTATAATAATAATATCTTCTAAGCACCACTGCCATTAGCAACACCAACACAAATTCTCAACATTTCAGTCCGTTTACTTCTCTCCATTACATCTACTAGCCAGTTGACAGTTTCCTTTATTCCGGTCCTGCAATAAGGAAATCAGATATCCGATATATTGAGGCTAATTTTACAAATTCCAAATAACACATCAGTAGATGTGGCAATTTTGACGTATGGGTCGATCTGGGATATATGCAATATGTAACATGTCATTCAGGATAAGCAAAAAGATTTAACTATAAAGGAAACGAGTCACATGGGTCTAAAGTCATCCAAAGTGGATTATAATTGTAGTAATAATTCTTTTTCATTATAGATTTCATATAAAGTGCTTTCAGGTTTGGCTCAACACAATCCAACATGTAACCTTACCCGATTTGACCCGTTACCAAACCTGCAATTTTCCATTTCTAGGAAACGGTAACAGGATAACATATTGACATTATATATACAAGCTTCTACGCTGTTGACTTACCCATCATAACCTGAAAAGCCTTCAAATGCATAAGCTCTTTCATCTAATTTCTTAAGGTCCAAATATTGAGCAAGTTCTTCTGCTGAAACAGTATGAGCTAGATCCTGCAATTAGAAGTGTATATCCAAACCTCATATACCTCTGAAGAATGTCCACATTCCAAGCAACTACCAGTACTAAAAATCTTCCCGCCCCCCCCCCCCCCCCCCCAAAATGTTATCGACAAAAGTAGAAGCATGTTTAAGAGTACTCTTACCATCCTGAGAACGTTTTATTACACAAGAATCCTCAGTAGACAATCCGTCGAGCAAGCAACGACGCAATTCATGACAATCATGTTGTTGAAACCCCTTGAATTTGGGAGACTTCATACGGACACACCCTAGAAGGTTTTGGCCAAAGAATAAAAAAAATGACTAAGTTTGTAGATACGCAACATACTTTCTCAAAAGTACTGAAATACGTAACCTACTAAAAATAATCCGTGTATCGCTAACAAACTTTCAAACTTGGCTAAAGATACGTAATGTTGACCGGATTTTTACCTGGTTGACCGGTTTGTAGGTAAACATTTAAAAAAACATACATTATTGGTCCCTATGGTTTGCTTCTGCTTTCACCAGTCATCCTTTAACTTTATTTCAGTTATAAAAGTTACAATAATGGTCTTTCTCGTTTGAGTTGACTTTCACCTTTAGTCCCTTGACTTTATTTTCAATTTTTTCGCTCGTGTTTACACGTTTAGGTCCTTTTTGCACGTTTTCTTTCGTTTTTTCACTTTTATAAAAAAAATCGAATAAAATTTTATAAAAAAAAATTGAATAATTTTTTTTGAATAAATATTTAAAAAAAAATATTTGAATAAAATATATTCGAAAAAAAATATTTTTTAGAAAAAATATTTTTTTTCGAAAATTTTTTAGAAAAATATTTTTTTTCTAAATTTTTTTAGAAAAAAATAAAAAAATTTTAGAAAAATATTTGAATAAAAAAAATATTTTTTCGAAATTTAAAAAAAATATATATTTGAATAAAATATTTTCGAAATTTTTTTAGAAAAATATTTTTTTTTCTAAAATTTTTTTAGAAAAAAAATAAATTTTTTTTAGAAAAATATTTGAATAAAAAAATAATTTTTCGAATTTAAAAAAAAAATATTTGCATAAAATATTTTCGAAAAAAAATATTTTTTCTAATATATTTTCGAAAAAAAATATTTTTTAGAAAAAATATTTTTTTCAAAATTTTTTTAGAAAAATTTTTTTTCTGAATATTTTTGAAAAAAAATATTTTTTCTAAAATATTTTCGTAAAAAAATATTTTTTAGAAAAAATATTTATTTAAAAAAAAATTTTATTTGTTTTTTTTTATAAAATTTTATTCGATTTTTTTTATAAAAGTAGAAAAACGAAAGAAAAAGTACAAAAACGGACCAAAACGTGTAAACACGAGCGAAAAAGTGAAAATAAAGTCAAGGGACTAAAGGTGAAAGTCAACCCAAACGACAAGGACTATTATTGTAACTTTTATAACTGAAATAAAGTTAAAGGATGACTGGTGAAAACAGACGCAAACCACATGGACCTATAATGTATGTTTTTTTAAATGTTTACCTACAAACCGGTCAACCAGGTAAAAATCCGGTCAACATTACGTATCTTTAGCCAAGTTTAAAAGTTTGTTAGCGATACACGAATTATTTTTAATAGGTTACGTATTTCGGTACTTTTGAGAAAGTATGTTGCGTATCTACAAACTTAGTCCTTTTTTTTATTCTTTGGCCAAAACCTTCTAGGGTGTGTCCTTATGAAGTCTCCCAAATTCAAGGGGTTTCAACAGCATGATTGTCATGAATTGCGTCGTTGCTTGCTCGACGGATTGTCTACTGAGGATTCTTGTGTAATAAAACGTTCTCAGGATGGTAAGAGTACTCTTAAACATGCTTCTACTTTTGTCGATAACATTTTGGGGGGGGGGGGGGGGGGGGTGAAGATTTCTAGTACTGGTAGTTGCTTGGAATGTGGACATTCTTCAGTGGTATATGAGGTTTGAGTTAACGGAATCAACATTTATAAAAAAAAATCTGAAGCCCCAATGTCTATTGACGAAATCACTACATCTTCCGGTGATTCAGTACTACACTACAAGAAATATGGCATTTGCTGACAGACAAAAAGTGTCAGGAAACGTATAAAAAGTGTCACCAAAAATAAATTAGCTTCTCCTTCACATACAATAAGTGTCAGCAAAAGTTCCAACGGTAAAGGTCTATGGTGACACACATATGCTGACACATAATGTGTATAAGTGACAGCAGAAGTTCAGATCTTTGTCTACACAAGGGTTGTGTCAGTATATCATACAGAAATAAGAACTTTACATAGCATAGCAGAATTCAAAACTTCCAATACCATAATATCATACAGAAATTAGAACTTTCCAATACCAAAATATCATACAAAATCAGAACTTTAAAAGGCTGATTATACAGAATCAGAACTTTAGAAGGTTGATTATCTGGAAAATAACAAATTTCAAACTATTTGCTAAAATCCTCTAGGCTTAGCTGCCAATCAGAGTATCAGTCATATACACAACCTATTAACTAAAAAGCAATGCCAATAACCAAATGGTTTCTAAAATAGAAAAGATTGTAGTTTACAAGAATTGATGAAAATATGGTGATCAAAACAAATTTCAAACTAGTTGCTAACCTTCCCATCTTCATTACTATCAAAGAACTGAATCATATGCTCCATCTCTTCATCCTTCCATGTAAAATCATGAGAAGCTACTACTCTCCACAAGTCTCACATAGTAAATGTTTTTTTAAAAGCACTTACACCATACAATGAAGCTCCAGCCTTAAATGTTTTTTTAAAAGCAAGTGCAGCGAGTGTGGTGCAACCACCAGCAGAACCTCCAATGATGCAGAGTCTTTCACCATCTGCCTTTCCATTGTTCACCTGTACAAAAAGTATAAATAAACGAATGTCAACATGACTTACAGAAGAGAAAATAGAAGTTCCCATTAGTGATTTGAAAAGAAATATATTTTTTGTGGTCTTTTACCAAGAACTGAGTATAACTGCAACAATCATCGACATCCACTATCCCCCACTTCCCCAATACCCTTTCACGAAATGCTCGACCATAACCTTCAAAACATAATGTAAGAGTAAACTGGTGATTTCATGAACAGTTGCAGTCATGTAGCGGGTTACGTAACAGTTCAAAACCTGTTAATTAGTTAATTACCATGACTCTTCAACAGCAATGGAGGTTTTTCTTGTTGACTGGCTTGATAAACAAGATTAGTTGGTTCATAATAGTAAGCATATGCCATCTCACCAGGAACTTCTGTGGGAAATTCAATAAATTTCTGGAGAATTCTTGTCCAGAATTTGAGATAAGAGCGTCTGCCTGCAAATCAACCAATTTTTTATTGTTATTTAACTAGACAGTAAACAAAAGAATGAAAAAAAAATTGAGTAATGCAAAAGCAATACGTGACCTGTAATTGCAAGCAATTAAGTTCCTATGCTCCTTAATGATTTCATACGAGTTCATGCCAAAAACCCACAACGGTCCTGCAAATTCAGCCTCTAATGAATATCTTGGCGCAACCGTGTTATCAGATTCAACCTGTATGAATAAGAAAAGTTAACCTTTAAGTTTGCAAAATTAACTAGTTAAAATTTACCTTTGATCACAAAATAGGAAACGACACCATAAAGTTCATATACAAGATTTTACAGTATGAATCAAGAAAGAGTAAGTATTCGGAGATTACCCATCTATGAAGATTCCAGAATCCATTTTTTCGATCAGTGACAAAGAATAATTCCCCTGAAGTGAAAAAATAATGTGATAAAAAAATGAAATATGCAATCTGCTCTTTAGGCCATAATTCCAAAATGTGTAGTTTTATGTCAATAATAAATATACCTTCATCAGACCACTTTGGTTCAGTAGGCGATTCTACTATTGTAGGATCACCCCCTGCCTGCCATACATACACATTTATAAACCTCTCTGCAGAAGGAAACAAAAAGGAGATTTACTTTTTCAAGATAATTATTTAAAAATAAAAATTATCCTATCAAGAAAGGTGTGAACAAATAGATAGGTCTTCTTTAATCATTTGCCAAAAATTAAGTTGGGCAACTTCAGGAAAAATAAGGTTTTAGTGTAGTATATGGTGTACCATGTACAAGAGGAAAAAAGTTAAGTCATACACATTCCTAATATTTGTGTTGTGGTAAAAATCTAACTTAGGCACAAATACAGCTCCAATAAGGTGACCAAGAAACCCTCATAAGCATTTATGTAGTTTAAATGGATTTATTTGTTCATTTGACTTTATTACTGCTATCATACAGATTTATGCCTCATATTATGATACTTATATGATAGACTCTATGAGAATATATACAGTTTACATGAATAATAGATTGGCAAATGCCAAATATAGAACTAGAGTTAACTTAACAGTTAACAGCAGATGTCAATTAAGCGAGACCTTAACTTAAAGGTTATACATGAATTCAAACTACAAAGGCTAATCTAACCAATTATATGAATATCTTTAAAAAATATAACACGAAAAACAGAGCGTTGACTATGCAAACATGAACAGGGTCCGCGGGGAGGGGAAGTAATCATATCATGACTTTCCTAGCTAATAGATCCTATACCAGTAAGGTCTCAAATGAGCAAATTATTGCTTCTTAGCAAAGCATATAAAGTAAACCTCGGTTTATATCGTAACATTCAAATCATGATCTGACGAGCCTAATCCATTACATCCCCATCCAAAACCTTAATCATCTCTTTTAACTAGTTAATCCCACTACACCCATCCACTAATATAGTCATTCCTCCTATGGCGTTTCATCTAATATAGTTTCATTGAGGCGATTCTAGCATTTGACAAACAAAGAGTATGTAGCGTTTCAAATTCATTCTTTCACAAAACTTAAGTTAGGCATATCATCAAACACCTTACATGCATCAGATTCAAGTTAGGCATATCATCAAACACTTTATATGCAACAATTAACACAACTAACAACAACAATTTTAGAGCTCAAATTTAACGAATCACAACTAATTAACTAAATTCAAATAAATTTCATGAAGTAATTAACGAATACCTGAGTAGCAGAAGGTTGTGAGCGCAGGTGAGAGCAGATGAGCAGCAAGTTATGAGCAGATGAGCAGCATATTCAAAACGAGCGGATGAGCATCTCGTTTTGTTCTTTTGAAGGGATTGGGGGTGTCTGTTAATTGGGGGTATTTGCGGATGAGCAGTTTGTTCTTTTGAAGGGAATTAAAAAAAGTTTTTTTATAAATAGATAAAACGAGTTATGGTAAATGATTTGTTTTTTGTGTTATATTTTATATTATTTTAAAAGGTACCAAGTAATAGAGTTAAATGATAGTATAATTTTAAACTATAGACAAATCAGACGTGTTCATAATTTTTTAAAGTGTGGTAAAATTTAGGTCGATCATCGGGTCAAAACTGAATTGAAAATTAAACCGATTTTGAGAAAAAAATGAACAGAGAACCGAACCAAAGTGAACTGAGTCAAACCACGGCACTAAAATAGTTTGGTTTTGATTTTTTTTTTTTTTTTTTTTTTTTTTTTTTTTTTTTTTTTTTTTTTTTTTCGCTAGAACTGATCCCAACTGAATCCAAAAACCATGAATATGTAAAGCAGAAAACCAAACCGAGTAAGGTTGGTTCGGTCTGGGTTAGACCGGTTCGGCTCGATTTTTCGGTTCGATTCGGTTTTCAGTCGGTTTACTCATCACTAAGTAAAACTGTACATTTGCTGACACTTATAAAAAAGGGAAAATTTCATGTATATCCTTGAAATTTTCAAAAATTTCATATATACCCTTTTTACTAGTTTTTAATGCATAAAGTATAATGCATTTAATGCATCCAAAGGATATATATGAAATTTTTGAATTTTGCAAGGATACGAATGAAATTGCCCCTATAAAAAACGTAGGTAAAATACCATACATTTGCTCACACTTACAAAAAGTGTAGGTAAAACAATACATTTGCTCACACTTACTAAAATATGTAGGTACAAACTTAGACTTTTGCTCACACTTACAAAAAGTGCGGGTAAAACACTACACTTTTACTCACATTTTACGAAAAGTGTAGGTAAAACTTCATATCTCCTCACACTTTTTATAATGTGTAAGGAAAACTTACACCTTTGCTTACACTTTTTAAAATGTGTGAATAAAACTAAAACTATGCTCACACTTTACTCTAAAAGTGTAAGGATGTGTGGACTTTTTCTTACACTTATTACATGTGTCATTATAAAAAGTGTCACTAAAAGACCTTTTTCTTGTAGTGCTATCAAAATCTGCTCCTCTTGATTCCATTGGTCATAAAAATGGTTCTGGTCTAGTTAACGGAACCAAACATGATGACACCATTACTATTTCAGATAGTCATGATTTAGATACCAAAAATTCATTGTTGGTATCCAATAATGGTCATGATACTATCACCACACATGATGATACTATCACTACACATGATGACACTATCACTATTTCTGATAATCATGATTTAGCTTCATTGTTGGTATTCAATGGTCACGATGATGATTTAGTCACTGAGCACGACGTGGTGAGTACAGTGGAAGCTGATGTGCAGGTTGACTCCATTGATACAGATGAAGCAACATGGCTGGATAACCTTGAACAAGATATATTTGCTGTTGAAGACACGTTATCACATAACCCAAACTCATCAGTGATTCAAGATTGTGGAACTAGTAACAAGTTCAAATTGGCTTATGATACCCGACAAGAACATTCATATTTTGATGCCTTTGAATGCTTGTATGATGTGCCCGAAGTTTATTATGGGCCTACTGTGACTCCTTATTCATATGGTTTTAAAGGAAGTGGATATATGGCTACAAGCTACAGTGATTCTGATCCGGATGAAGTTGATGATACTGATTCTTCACTGTCCGTGGAAAAATGTTTGGCTTATTTCACCACCCCTGAGCTTCTCACAAAAACTGAACATGCATGGCAGTGTGAACAATGTGCAAAATCCTTGTTAGATAAAAAGCCGAGACTTAAGAACGAAATGCAAAAACCTGTTATAAATGGACATGAAAATGGAAATTCAAATGCTTCATCTGATTCGGCTGTTGAACACTTGCTTCCCAACTGTGACAGTAACCCGAATGATCAAAGTATTAAAAAGGGTGACTTGGCATTGCATAATGGAAAGAGTGATCAAAGTACTGAAAATGGTGACTTGGCATTGCATAATGGAAAGAGTGATCAAAGTACTCAAGATGGCGACTTGGCATTGCATAATGGAAAGAGTGATCAAAGTACCGACAATGGTGACTTGGCGTTGCATAACGGAAAGAGTGACGATAGCCAGGATATCGAATGTTGTAGTGACAATGGGTCCGCTGATAAATTTGAGAATGAGAATAGCCAGGAAAGGGAATCAGGTAGTATTGAGGATGAAGAGGTTGATTCTAAGAGTGTGAAAGTGGTAAGAGATGCATCGAAGAGGATTCTGATCAGTAGGGCCCCACGAGTTTTGACAATCCATTTGAAAAGATTTAGCCAAGATGCTCGTGGCCGTTTAAGTAAAATAAATGGTCGTGTCAACTTTGGGGAAATAATTGATCTTAAACCGTACATGGACCCGAGGTATGATTTTCTCTTGGTTTGATTGTCTTCATTTAAATATGTAATACTTGACTTAGGGTTCAGTGGTTCACTGAGTCTAGTTCTTTGAACATGCTGGAGCTGTATAGGCCGTAGATGCTGGCATTGTTTAATTGCTACGAATGGTGTCCTTTCTTTGTGTTTGTGAAACTTTATAATATTTTTTCAAGAAAAGTACATTATTAGGAGAGAAAGTTACAACATAGGTTTGAGAATAAAGTCTAATTACTCAACTAATCAAGCTATAGTAGTTTTGCCGAAGAGGCGAGAACTTTAAAATAAAATTTATCATTATTGCTGTTGTTCTTTATCTCGAGTCTGATTTAAGAGTAGTCCCAACTTGGAGATGGGGATTACAAGAAGTGATATATCGCATAGTTATGCCATTATGTGCTCTTTGGGTAAAGAGGTTGCGGAGGACCCCGGTAATTATAATGTCATAATGTGCTCATGCTAATTGCAATGATTATTTTTCCAAAATGCCATCAATTCCAATGTTTCCCTTTTGGACCTGTTCATATAAAATGGGTCAATTTGGGTTGTATTATATCGCTAACGGGTCAAATGGGTTGCTGATTATACAAATATGTACCAAGCCGCCCATTCTGCATCCCGTGGCTGTGATCATTACATATATAAACTGATTCCATGAAAATCAACAAAATCTTTTCTTGCACCTTTACTTCTTATATGTTCAGTTAAATGTTGAAATATTTCGTGACGATATAGTGTCACCTGGTATTTATAAGATGTTTTTGATAATGCAGTTGCTGTAAAGATAGGGAGACATCATACAAATATCGACTTGTAGGGGTGGTGGAGCATTCAGGGATGATGAGGTGTGGTCACTATGTAGCTTATGTGAAACGAGGTGCAAAGGGTAATACGGGGAAAGATTGTAATACGGGGAAAGATGAAAACGAAAGTTCTATGTGGTACCATGCCAGTGATGCATATGTCCGCGAGGCTTCTTTGGAGGAAGTTCTTCGGTGTGAGGCTTACATCTTGTTCTATGAAGAAATGTGAGTGAGATTTTGATATCGGTCTGATCAGTTACTTTAACGCTAACATCCCTTAGTTTTTGGGATTCTTTTTGGGTGACGTTAGGGGATGCTTTTGAAAATATCCCGTTAAGAGTAAACAGAAACTTGTCTCATGAGCCATGAGTACGTTAACTATCATTTTTGTTTCCTTGTTTCTTTAACTAATATCAGAGCGATCAATAGCTTATTAACAGCCATAGCTCTGTTACTCAAAAATCTTTAACAAGTTTAACTAGTATGGTTTTCGCTGTGTCAAGAGTATTACTTTTGCGTCTTATTAGTAGTATATGCAGATTTACCTATCAATTTGATACAGTATTTTAAAGGCTCAACATAACCCCCCGGTAAAGCATCTTTACCAATGCCAGATTACACTAGATTACCAATCTTGTGATGCACGCTAAGGTCTTTGCAGAGTATGTTTGAGATAGAAGCGAACATTGCCTTCCACCAAAAATGGCAACTGGACTTGATAGTAAGTGCGTCTGACTTCGTACCATAATGAGTATTTCAAGAGGCACTTGAACATGCTATTGTTGGTCTAAACTCATTATCTTTTAACAATCAGGATTGTAGATGTAGATGTAGTTTTTTTTTTTTCCTCCTCTCGAATGGTAAGGTGGTCGAGTCTGGCTCCATAATGACCTTATTCAAATAGAAAAAAGGACTCTTGAAAGAGAGCAAAAAAACCCAATGAACCCCCATAACCAACGTAGACTGTCATTGCTTCCAAGTAGGCGATTATAGACAAAGTAAATTATACTAGCAGTCACCATTAGTTAACAGTGAGTTGGTTTAGCGTTTCAAATACAGTCACCTTTATTGGAGGCGAAAACTTTGCCTCATAGGCTGAACCACTTCCCGTGCCGTATTTTGAGGAGGATTTTAGCAATGAATAGTCGTTTATCAAATCATGTATTGTATCAAAATGTTATATTGGGTGGAATACTAACAAATAATGCTTGCCTGGATTCAAGAATTAAGTGGCTCAAGTGCCAACTCCACTGAATATAATTGCGCCCACACTCTCAAATAATCTTAAAGGATGACAAGGGAATTCTTGTCCGTCGTATGAGATAAAGTAGTCGCCTCGAATAGGGTTGATTGAGTTTGAAAATGCAGGATCGACACACCCATTAACTTCTGATTGCTGCCCGTGTTATCAACATTGTATGCGGAGGAAGCTCATGAAGGTTCATGGGTTAGGGCAAGGGTTTTAATTGTTTCATTTGGTTTGTTGGACGATAAATAGTGACGTGTTGAATCCGTTTTCATATTAAATGAGATTATCATGGAAACTAGACTCAACCACATTACCATTCCGGACTACCAGTATCACGTCTGCATTTCTAATTCTAAATGGGTTGTTAGATTGACTATTGCACAACGAGGTGCCTCCTCAACGACTCGTTCAATCATATCATAGCTGAGTGCACTTGTTGCCTCTTACAAATAAGAGATACGAGTCAATTTTATCATCAAACGAGTGATTGAAGTTTTGCTTTCGCCAACCTAACATTTGAACTCTCATTCGTTCCAAATTATGCTATAACGCTATTAAGTCCCACCAATTTTCATTTTTCAAGTATGTTTTTTCATTTGATAAGATTACACTCAGTTGTCTTAATGATCTAAACCTATGATTATTGGTAAGCAAACATGAAGTTTTTCATAAGTAGCAATCTCAAGTGATGCATTAACTTTCAATGGATATTGTTCATGCCAGCTATAATTACTGATGGTATTTTATTTACCTAAAAAAGTTACCAGGTTCATGCGTGCATGGGTGCCGAGTCACGGAGACAATAAACCTCGTCCAAGTCTAAGGAGCCATAAACATCATATTCAGGGTTTCGAATCGTATGACTTATGAGAGGAACCTCATTTCAAGGGTGTCAAAGACCAAGTATCAAAGACAATAAGCACTAACACGTCTAAGGAGTCACAATTATACATTAAAGGGCTGAGTGTGACCAACATAAAAGAAAAGCCCGAGGTCGCCCATGTTCAAGTAAACTCCAAAATAGACCCGTATGGTTACAGATTTCAATACATTTAGCAAAGTTTAGATTTAAGGATCTCAACAATATAAACAATATTTAGTAAAACATATTCGTTCTTTCTACACAATTAATAATTTTCATCAAATTCGAAGGTAAAAGTAACTCTTTGACATTTCAAAGTCCATTTATGGACTCTTGTTTTGAACAAAGGATGTATAATCTCTTCTAAGCACCACTGCCATTAGCAAGACCAGCACGAATTCTCAACATTTCAGTCTGTTTAGTTAATTCTCAAATCATGAAACATAAGTTGATTAGTAGAAATAACATGTGCACAAGTAGACATCAAATAACAGTATACAACAAAATATTTCTAAAATAACAATACGCAACATAAACGTTTGGCGTCCAAGACGAGCAAGATGCCGGGAAAAAAAATAATACTAGCGTATCACCATTTATCAGTAGGAAAAATTCATGGAATCACAGTAATATAAATATATTATATCATATCTTTAAACTTGTGTACCAAAATTCTTCATAGCTCGATACTTTGCAAAGAGAGTGTGAATTTGCATATAATACATTTAACACAACACTACTTACTTTAAACAGGGAAAACATGGCCGAAAAATATTTGAGCCAAATCATAAGTCCTATGACATTTCTATGACAATGTGGCAACGATAGCAGGGATGCAAATATGCAAATTCGAGGATCTGAGCAATCATGAGATTGTTAATGTGCATATGTTTCTCCAATGTATTATTGTTTACTTCAAAATATTTAATCCCTACTAACTCCTCAAACACTTTTAAATCGGCAGCATCAGTTGGATAAGTATGACGAATACGATTGGGTATTTGAGAATGCATTCGATGGGGAGAAAACACCCATTTAAATTCCGGAATAAGCCGAAAGCATTCGGTTCCATATGTATTTGATTCATGGATGATGGGTCCCGTGGGATCACTTCTAATTCACCGTGCCTAGCTATATTAGCTGCTCTCGTCACAGTAGCTCAAACAAAGTTGTGATGACTGAGATCTCTTAGTAGTTTGCTACTTTCTTTGTATTTAGACACCACCACGATAGTATACTTATGCGGTCTGCACAACCAGAACCCAATGGTGCGTCCACCACGTCTACTCTGGGACAATTGCAGCATTTGGATCCAGTTTTGAATGTTAGCGTTGTTAGTTTTGGAAACTTGTTGGTAATGAAATGCTCAGTAAGAACCTGCACCCTCAGCGAGCATTTGACTACTTACTTAAACAGGGAAATCTTGGCCGAAAAATACCGAATCAATAAAACCATCTCTAAGACTTCATCCAACAGATCCGGTTGAAACAAAAATTCCATATGGAATCCAAACACGAAACCAATAGATCCAACTTTTATCAACACTAATAAAACGAAGATGAAGGTATAAGCTACATGGGTGGTCTGTGGTTATAAGAAAAAGAGAAGTAAAAGAGATTGGCGTATGTTAAATTGAAAATAGGGTTAGGGTTAGTGTGTTATATATATTGTTTCTAAAACCAAGTGTTATAGCAAACTCATGGGCTGAGCTGTGTAATCAAAAGTGGATCAATTCTTTTGTTCTATATTGCTTAAATTGGGCCGAATATGATACAATTTCTGTAGCCCGAATTAGTGATAATAAAGCAGTACTAAACGGTATCTATTCTCGCATTAAATGTATGATGTGTGATATCCACACTACAATAAGTGATGTGCACACCACAATAATTAACTATGCTCTAATGTCGTACCGAACCGGTACCGTTTTTGTCCGAGTATTTAAAGTGTGTACTGGTATCGTACCCAGGGACGGAGCCAGAAAGAAATATGACCGGGTGCACAAATTTCTTTTAACCGTAATCTAATAGTGTCAAAAAGTGGATTAAAACGAAGATTTTATTAAAACGATAAATAAATGAACATATTACCTTCTAATTAGTGATTCTACGATCTCCCATTGCAATAAAACACTTACGTGCACCCTCATTTTTACTATAAATAAGTTCTTCTTTCTCTATAGCACAAGTTAAAGCGCCGTTAAAATAATCATCACTCATCCGATTACACAAATCAGTTTTAATGAGCTTCATTTTAGAAAAACATCTTTCAACCGTAGCAGTAGCAACATGCAAGACTAAAACCAACTTCATTTAAGCACTACTTTTCATATATATTGTAAATACGACAACAATAAAAATGCCCCATGACAACACAATTGGGGTACTATTTATATTCTAATTATCACTTAAACTTGTTATCCTTATTTGTCTTAATAGAAATTGCATAGTTATTCACTTATCCTTACTGCCCTAAGCCCTTATTGATGATTATAGACTATACGGAATCAACAAATTAGTCAAGATTTCATACAACTAATCAAAACATAAAAACTTTAAAAGACATAATAAACAAATGAAAGATATATGCTACGACTTACAAACCTGTTTCATCTTTATGGTGTTGGTTCAATTTTGGATTTTGTAAATTGTTACGATGATGAATAAACTTGTTCCATTAAAAAACCTATTTATTGAGCTTTTGTGCTTTACTTTATTAAACTTGTTTCATCTTTGGGCTTTTACAAAATTTTATATTTATCTTTTATTTGTAAGTATACGAACTAAATAATACTAGAGACACATTTTAATGCACCGGGTGCATTTAAGATACATTTAGAAAAAATCGATAATTTTTTTTAAAAATTAACACTATATCGAAAAAATCCATGGGGTGCACGGGCACCCGCGGGCACACCCTTGGCTCCGTCCCTGATCGTACCGGACGACATTTCGGTATCGGTATTGATTTCGGTATCCGATACCGGAAAAACGGTACATATATGGTTTTACCCTTTTTTAAACAAAAGTAAACAAACCAAAGACGACGATATAGATTTTTACTTGTGTTTCGTCTTGGCAAAAAGATTAATTAACGGCAAGAATAACTCATTATATAAATACTGTGGGTGAATAATGTCGAGTACACACATTCACGTTTGTATTTAACAAAAGTACACATCATTAGGGGTGTAATTGAGTCGAGCCGAGCTCAAGCTTAACAGGGCTTGAGCTTGGCTTGAAAAATTCGATAAAAGCTTGAGCTCGGCTTGAAAAGCTTGAATTTATATAAAAATATTGTATCTAATAGCCAAACCCATCAATAGATATATGTATAAAGTAAAACAAACTTAAACAATAATAGCCAAACTCACTAGTGTATTACACAAATGATAACACTATAACAGTCGACAGCCCAAGAAGTGTGAAGATACATAAAGTAGGATACACAACGTTTGGATTAATTAGGTTTAAATGACCTTCTAGAATACATGTTTAATTATTTACAAAGTAAGTCGTTATAATTATGTTAATACTCAAATTATCCCTAGTTAGTTATATAAATTTATAATGGAAATATATTTATATTAAAGCTCAAAAAAGCTTGATTCGAGCTCGAGCCGAGCTATCAAAAGCTTGAGCTTGGCTCGTTATATGTTTCGAGCTATTTTTTAGGCTTGAGCTTGATAAAAGCTTGACTTTATCGAGTCAAGCTCGAGCTCGAGCTGCTTGATAAAAGCTTGACTTGATTGCAGCCCTACACATCATTAACAATAAATTTAACTCACTAACAATAAATCATTAATATTACTGAAATATGATTGATGATGATGATCGGGATAGTTTATGGATGTAAACTCGATGATTTAGTGATTGATAATAGGTTACGGTTTTAACTTTTGGGAGGGTTTGTAAAGGGTCGATTAATGTCATTTAAGGTTTAGGAGTTTTTTTCCCTCTAACTTTGTGTTTTGATGTGTGGCCGTCTTTTCCAGCGTATTATGCATGGGAGGTACTAATAGGATGAAATTAATTCAAAAAATAACCTCTTGTA
This sequence comes from Artemisia argyi, assembly GCA_030686995.1. NCBI lineage: Eukaryota > Viridiplantae > Streptophyta > Magnoliopsida > Asterales > Asteraceae > Artemisia > Artemisia argyi. The sequence continues at coordinate 16,841,429 of CM060687.1, read as the reverse complement.
TTATGGTACAAAAACCATGGTTTCCCGCTTTTATCCTGTTCCGTTGTTGAAGTTACCAAAAATTTCCCCCATATTTTGTAGTCCCGGTACCGTACCGTGTAGTGAGAACTGGTACCGGTTCGATATAGTACTGGTACGATTCTGTACCGGAACTCCAGTCGAAATGCTCATCCATATTTTAAACAAAAAACAATGAAGTTTTCACCATGAGTACTTTATGGGTTCAACTCTCAGAGAGAATAAACCTTGTTCAAGTCTAAGGAACCATAAACCTCAATTTCATTCAAAAGCGTCTTGAGGAACTTAGTAGAGGAACCTCATGTCATGAGTGCTGACTGCCGAGTATCAAAGACAAACAATAGTTTTCCGTAAAAAGAGTAACCATCACACTCTTGACCACGAGCATGTTCTAGTCTAAGGAACACCAAAATTAACCCACACGGTTACAGATTTATCAAGGTCAGATCAAAGGATCTCAACTTTATAAACATCCGTAAAGTCAACATAAAAATCGCTAGTTTTTACCACTATTAATTAGCTAAACAAAATATAAACCCCTATAGAAGTGTTACCGAGCGAAAATATAATCAATCATTCAAAATCTTACAAAATTTCTAAAAAATATATAGTAAAACATATTCGTTCTTTCTACACAATTAATAATTTTCATCAAATTTGAAGGTAAAGGTAACTCTTTGACATTTCAAAGTCCATTGTGGACTCTTGTTTAGAACAAAGGATGTATAATAATAATATCTTCTAAGCACCACTGCCATTAGCAACACCAGCACGAATTCTCAACATTTCAGTCCGTTTACTTCTCTCCATTAAATCTACCAGCCAGTTGACAGTTTCCTTTATTCCGGTCCTGCAATAAGGAAATCAGATATCCGATATATTGAGGCTAATTTTACAAATTCCAAATAACACAGCAGTAGATGTGGCAATTTTGACGTATGGGTCGATCTGGGATATATGCAATATGTAACATGTCATTCAGGATAAGCAAAAAGATTTAACTATAAAGGAAACGAGTCACATGGGTCTAAAGTCATCCAAAGTGGATTATAATTGTACTAATAATTCTTTTTCATTATAGATTTCATATAAAGTGCTTTCAGGTTTGGCCCAACACAATCCAACATGTAACCTTACCCGATTTGACCCGTTACCAAACCTGCAATTTTCCATTTCTAGGAAACGGTAACAGGATAACATATTGACATCTTTTATATAATAAAATAAAACCCCTATTGGAAATTTTGCATTTCAAAAAAATCAATTCATACCTAATTTAGTAATAATTTTATTAAAAAAAAAAGATTATTTTCTTATTAGGTAATATTTTATATTTATCCATAAAACAAGTAGAAGATAAATACAAAAAATACAGATAAGATATTTTAAAAAAAAAGATTATTTATTTTATATTTATCCGCAACACAAATAGAAGATAAATACAAAAAATATAGATAAGATGCAATTAACAATATGATTAAAATTTTTAAATAATTATTTCAAAAAATTTTAAAAAAACCCGCGCGTGCGCGGGCATTATAACTAGTTATATATACAAGCTTCTACGCTGTTGACTTACCCATCATAACCTGAAACGCCTTCAAATGCATAAGCTCTTTCATCTAATTTCTTAAGGTCCAAATATTGAGCAAGTTCTTCTGCTGAAACAACATCAGTTAGATCCTGCAATTAGAAGTGTATATCCAAACCTCATATACCACTGAAGAATGTCCACATTCCAAGCAACTACCAGTACTAGAAATCTCCCCCCCCCCCCCCCCCACCCCCCCAAAATGTTATCGACAAAAGTAGAAGCATGTTTAAGAGTACTCTTACCACCCTGAGAACGTTTTATTACATAAGAATCCTCAGTAGACAATCCGTCGAGCAAGCTACGAAGCAATTCATGACAATCATGCTGTTGAAACCCCTTGAATTTGGGAGACTTCATACGGACACACCCTAGAAGGTTTTGGCCAAAGAATAAAAAAAAGGACTAAGTTTGTAGATACGCAACATACTTTCTCAAAAGTACCGGAATACGTAACCTACTAAAAATAATCCGTGTATCGCTAACAAACTTTCAAACTTGGCTAAAGATACGTAATGTTGACCGGATTTTTACCTGGTTGACCGGTTTGTAGGTAAACATTTAAAAAAACATACATTATTGGTCCCTATGGTTTGCTTCTGTTTTCACCAGTCATCCTTTAACTTTATTTCAGTTATAAAAGTTACAATAATGGTCTTTGTTGTTTGGCTTGACTTTCACCTTTAATCCCTTGACTTTATTTTCAATTTTTTCGCCCGTGTTTACACGTTTTGGTCCTTTTTGCACGCTTTCTTTCGTTTTTTCACTTTTATAAAAAAAAATCGAATAAAATTTTATAAAAAATATTTTATAAAAAAAAAATATTTTACACAATAAGAGATACGAGTCAATTTTATCATCAAACGAGTGATTGAAGTTTTGCTTTCGCCAACCTAACATTTGAACTCTCATTCGTTCCAAATTATGCTATAACGCTATTAAGTCCCACCAATTTTCATTTTTCAAGTATGTTTTTTCATTTGATAAGATTACACTCAGTTGTCTTAATGATCTAAACCTATGATTATTGGTAAGCAAACATGAAGTTTTTCATAAGTAGCAATCTCAAGTGATGCATTAACTTTCAATGGATTATTGGTAACCAATTTTATTTACCTAAAGAAGTTACCAGGTTCATGCGTGCATGGGTGCCGAGTCATGGAGACAATAAACCTCGACCAAGTCTAAGGAGCCATAAACATCATATTCAGAGTTTCGAATCGTATGACTTAGGAAAGGAACCTCATTTCAAGGGTGTCAAAGACCAAGTATCAAAGACAATAAGCACTAACACATTTAAGGAGTCACAACTATACATTAAAGGGCTGGAGTATGACCAACATAAAAGAAAAGCCCGAGATCGCCCATGTTCAAGTAAACTCCAAAATAGACCCGTATGGTTACAGATTTCAATACATTTAGCAAAGTTTAGATTTAAGGATTTCAACAATATAAACAATATATAGTAAAACATATTCGTTCTTCCTACACAGTTAATAATTTTCATTAAATTTGAAGGTAACAGTAACTCTTTGACATTTCAAAGTCCATTTATGGACTCTTGTTTAGAACAAAGGATGTATAATCTCTTCTAAGCACCACTGCCATTAGCAAGACCAGCACGAATTCTCAACGTCTCAATCCGTTTAGTTAATTCTCAAATCATGAAAGGTAAGTTGATTAGTAGAAATAACATGTGCACAAGTAGACATCAAATAACAGTATACAACAAACATAAATGGTTAGCGTCGAATCAATAATATATTATATCGTGTACTTAAATTCTTCATAGCCTGATACTTTGCAAAGAGAGTGTGAATTTGCATATAATACACAGTAAACACTAACTTTAAACCGGGAAATCATGGCCGAAAAATATTTGACCCGAATCATTGGTACTATGACATTTCCATAGCTACCATATGAGTGCTAGAACATATATACATCAACAAGAAACCGATTATATACTAGAAGGCATTAAACCAATGCAAGTTGACCCAAAAAGTAACCGTATAAATCTTTTCAATTTAAGACAATATTCATGTACATCTATAGAATTTACTTGTTCCATATATCAACAAAGCACCAAATGTTTGTTAAAAGTATTTAATTCAGAATATATTATTTAACAAATAAAATTAACAAAGTTTAAAAAATAGGCTTATGCACAACTCCTCACTATTATTATAGTATCTCCACAAGCCAATGCTAGAAAATTTTTGTTTGCAATGCTTTGAATATTTTCGACAATGATACCATTGTGAAGATGCATCCTCAAGAAATTCAGAACGAACTCCATGTGGTAAAAACATAATAACATTGAAACCTCTGCGGGTCAAAAAATGAACCATGTCTCGTAACAAAGGATCGCTCGACATTATGACAATGTGGCAACGATAGCAGGATGCAAATATGCAAATTCGAGGATCTGAGCAATCATGAGATTGTTAATGTGCATATGCTTCTCGAATGGATTATTGTTTACTTCAAAATATTTAATCCCTACCAACTCCTCAAACACTTTTAAATCGGCAGCATCAGTGACGATATCCAAATGCATTGAAAACTGTTGTTGTTGGTTGTTGAGGGGTGTCGGCAATATTTGTGATATATTGATGAATAAAACACCCATTTACATTCCAGAATAAGCAGATAGCGTTCGGTTCCATATGTATTTGATTCATGGATGATGGGTCTAGTGGGATCACTTCTAATTCACCGTGCATAATTATATTAGCTGCTCTCGTCACAGTAGCCCAAACAAAGTTGTGATGACTGAGATCTCTTAGTAGTTTGCTACTTTCTTTGTATTTAGACATAGTATGTTGTGAGATCTCTTAGTAATTTGCTACATTCTTTGTATTTAGACACCACCACGATAGCCTATTGGTGTATGGTGAAGAGAACACTTTATACTAACAAGGAAGCCTTCATAAATAGATCAGACATGGAATCGAAGCTTGAGTTCATTATTGAATCGATGTACGCGCGAGAGGGGTTGGAGAAGAACAAGAAGAAACGTTGTATGTGATGTGCTGGAATTTTTAAATGGTGAAATCGGCGTCTCCCGAGATAAGGCATATCACACCCGGTGGTGGGAAGTCCATAGCAAACTCGAACATGTCACGCATAATTATGCGCACAACCAGGACCAATGGTGCGGTAATGAAATGCTCGAATGAGTATGAGTAAGAACAAGCTGCACCCTCAGCGAGCATTTGACTACTTACTTAAACAGGGAAACTATGGCCGAAAAATATTTAACCCGAATCAATAAAACCATCTCTAAGACTTCATCCAACAGATCCGGTTGAAACAAAAATCCCATATGGAATCCAAACACAAAACCACTAGATCCAACTTTTATCAACACTAATAAGTAACCTATAATATCAAACGGGTAAAATATTTGTAAGAAAATGGGAAAACGAAGATGAAGGTATAAGCTACATGGGTGGTATGTGGTTATAAGAAAAAGAGAAGTGAAAACTTTTGTTTTGTGTTGTGTTGAGGTTAGGTAGAGAGAAGTGAAAGAGATTGGCGTATGTTAAATTGAAAATAGGGTTAGGGTTAGTGTGTTATATATATTGTTTCTAAAACCAAGTGTTATAACAAACTCATGGGCTTAGCTGTGTAATCAAAAGTGGATCAATTCTTTTGATCTATTTGCTTAAATTGGGCCGAATATGATACCATATGAAATATAACACTTAAAAAAGACCACTTCCCATGAGTTTAAGCATACATTATACAAAAATGTCACTAGCCACTGCATTAGAATGCAACCACGTCATGAACTAATTGCAGATATTCGTGTATGCAGAACAGATTATAAAGTACAAACCTTAATGTTTGACTGTAAGCATAAGTTGCAGTTGCAGTTTCCTCGACAAAATGGGCAAAGGTCTGAAACTTCTTCTTCCTGCAATTGATGATACCTGAATATTCAAGAAATACATTTGATTAACAATCTAGCTGAATGACAAATAAAACTGGAACAAAAACGGTCAACAGTCTGAAAAGGGGCAGTTAAGAATGTACCATTGCTTGATGCACTGGATACAATAGAACTTTTCTTTACACTTTGTGCAAGGAACAACAATATTTCTATCAATTATCTTACACTGGTGACACTTAACCGGCTCCTTTCCAATTTTACGATCCTGACAAGAATCATATTGTTGCATTCAACGGAAACAAATGCCAGAGTAACAGATGTAACTAAAGCTTTCTTAAGCATACATTATACAAAAATGTCACTAGCCACTGCATCAGCGCGATGATCAAATCGACTTTATCTTAATTTTACAATTACCATAGAAGATAAAACTAACAACGCTTGTTATCAAAACTAGCAATGCATTTATGCAATGCAGCAAACACAATACTGTTATAAGCAAATGTTGGATCAGTACACAGGGTCGTTTACAACTTTCACTAACAAAGAGTTTTAACCAATTCAATAGTAATACTTTAAGAGGGTGTTTGGGATTGCGTTTTCATAAGAGATTACTTAACTATTGCATTTCTAAACGCAAATAATCAGAAACAATGTTTGGAAAACCATTTCAAATAAGTGATCATCTTTTTCTCCTAGAGGGTGTTTGGGATTGCTTATTTTATTTGCTTATCCATAAAAAAGTGGTATTTCCATCAAGACACGTTCTGCGTATCTACTTATTTTTAAGCAGATAAGCAAGTTTTCATAGGTTATTTCGTATTGTGTATTTGATACTACTATATTAAAATATACGCAATCCCAAACACGCCTCTTACTCTGTGTGCGTAACAACAATAAAAGTTGGAAATACAAGAAAAAATACCTCAAAACCCATTTGCTAAGCTCGGTGCTGATTGCCAGATCTAATTGAACTGATGTCACCGTTTCAATTAATTCACTAATTTAAACAAACCCTAACCCTAACCTAATTTTATACTAAATCCATCATTCATCGGCCGACATAGTACATCTTTTAACAATAATAATAATAATAATAATAATAATAATAATAATAATGGACCGGACCGGGCTCCTCTATTTGGGCTCCCAGATAAAAAAACACACCACAAACACAATAAATAAGCAATTATAAAAAACAAACACAGAATAAACTCATATCTGATATCCCATTAATAATAATATCAAATCCTTACACAAATACTAGAGTAAAATCCATTACAAATTGATTAAGAAACTTAATACTGAAATCACAAAACAAACATAATCAAAGAGACAAAACACCCCAGGTCTTCTTCTTCTTGTTTTTGGTGCTAAGCACCTGAAAGTCATCGTCATGCTTCGCCGGCGCCGGCTCCGACTTCATCTCAGAAACAATAGACTTGAATAGACTTGACAGCTTTTTTGATACCGCTGCGGCCGACCTTCTTGCCGTCAACCCCAACCCTCTCAATGTGGTAAGCTTTCTCTAACACGGCGTCCTGGTCGATAACCTATAATATCAAAAGGGTAAAATATTTGTAAGAAAATGGGGTGCTTTGGTTATAAGAAAAAGAGAAGTGAAAACTTTTGTGTTGTGTTGAGGTTAGGTAGAGCGAAGTGAAAGCGATTGACGGATTTTAAATTGAAAATAGGGTAAGGGATTAGGGGTGTTCATGGTTCGGGTAATAAACCGAAAACCGAACTGAACCGAATCGAAAAAAAACCGAACCAAACTTATAAACGAACCGAATTTGTCCAGTTTTCGATTTGGATATGCTAATTGACTTAAAACCTTAGACTCCAACTAATTCAAACAAACTTTTAGACTAAATTAGACACTAAAATAACACTAAAAGCTGACTCAATGAGTCTTAAAACAAATAAGCTATTTAAAACAGACCTTAAGCTATTGTATCTTTCAAATTTAACCAAAACCTATTAGACTTGATCACTAATGAATAACTGTTTAAAACTACTTGTAATGCTAAATTAAAGCTAAAAGAACCTGGTCTTTTAACTAAACCTCATGAAATCAGATTTTTACTTGTGGTAAAACCTATATCCAAGCACTCCTTAAAAAGACAGAAATTGATTTTAAGCTAACTTCAACCATATAAGTTGACTGGTTTAGACTCTAAGTGACCTATTAAGACAAAATGACTCATAAAAAGCTAATAATGATTATCAAATAAGCATAGAATAAGCTAAACAGATTAGGTTTATGATTTTAGAACAGTTTAGCTTTAATTTATAAGTCATTACAAGTAGTTTTAACTTTTAAATAGTATTTTTACCCTCTCATCTTTAGGATAGTCCTCTTCGCTGTATAAATAGCCGTTGTGAGTAGAGCCTACTGATTATAGTGCAATATGATGGATGGATGCTATCGTAGCAAATGCCCAACAATATCCTGCAATGTTAATTAAATATATATTATATATTTTAGGGTTATTAAATAGATATTATAGATCAATCAATACGGTGACGTTTTGGCCAAATAAGATATTTTAGAGCAATAACTTACTTTAAACAGGGAAACCATGGCCGAAAAATATTTAACCTGAATCAATAAAACCATCTCTAAGACTTCATCCAACAGATCCGGTTGAAACAAAAATTCCATATGGAATCCAAACACAAAACCAATAGATCCAACTTTTATCAACACTAATAAGTAATTTGTAAGAAAATGGAAAACGAAAATGAAGGTATAAGCTACATGGGTGGTCTGTAGTTATAAGAAAAAGAGAAGTGAAAACTTTTGTTTTTTGTTGTGTTGAGGTTAGGTAGAGAGAAGTGAAAGAGATTGGCGTATGTTAAAGTGAAAATAGTGTTAGGGTTAGTGTGTTATATATTGTTTCTGAAACCAAGTCTTATAACAAACTCATGGGCTGAACTATGTAAACAAAAGTGGATCAATTATTTTGTTCTATATTTGCTTAAATTGGGCCGAATATGACTATAATTTGTGTAGCCCAAATTAGTGATAGTAAAGCAGTACTAAATATTCTCACATTAATGTATGGGATGTATAATGTCGTAACCGTTTTGTCCTGAGCATTAAAGTGTGTATTGGTATCGTACCGGACGGGATTTCGGTACCCGTTACCGGGAAAATGGTACATATATGGTTTTTCCTCTTTTTTTTTAAACAAAAGTAAACAAACCAAAGACGACGACATATATTGTTACTTGTGTTTCGTCTTGGCAAAAAGATTAATTAACGATAAGCACAACTCACTATATAAGGGTGAATAATGTCGAGTACACATTTACATTTGTATTTAACAAAGGTACACATCATTAACAATCTATATAACTCATTAATAATAAATCATTAATATTACTGAAATATGATTGATGATGATGATTGGGATAGTTTATGGATGTAAACTCGATGATTTAGTGATTGATAATAGATTATGGTTTTAACTTTTGGGAGGGTTTGTAAAGGGTCGATGGATGTCATTTAAGGTTTAGGTTCTGTCTAACTTTGTGTTTGGATGTACTAGTAGGATTGTTTGAATATGAAATTAATTCAAAAAATAACCTCTTGTATTTTGGTACAAAAACCGGGGTTTCCCGCTTTTATCCTGTTCCGTTGTTGTAGTTACCAAAAATTTCCCCCATATTTCGTAGTCTCGGTACCGTACCGTACCGTGTAGTGAGAACCGGTAACGGTACGGTTCTGTACCGGAATTCGGGTCGAAATGTTCATCCCTATTTATGGGTTAAACTTTCAGAGAGAATAAACCTTGTTCAAGTCTAAGGAACCATAAACCTCAATTTCATTCAAAAGCGTCTTGAGGAACTTAGCAGAGGAACCTCATGTCATGGGTGCTGACTGCCGAGGATCAAAAACAAACAACAGTTTTCCGTAAAAAGTGTAACCATCACACTCTTGACCATGAGCATGTTCAAGTGTAAGGAACGCCAAAGTTGACCTATACGTTTACAGATTTCACCACATTTAGCAAGGTCAGATCAAAGGATCTCAACTTTATAAACATCCACAAAGTAACATAAAAATTGCTAGTTTTTACTACTACTAGTATTAATTAGCTACACAAAATATAAACCGTATAGAAGTGTTACCGAGCGAAAATACAATCAATCATTCAAAATCTTACAAAATTTCTACACAATATATAGTAAAACATATTCGTTCTTTCTACAGAATTAATAATTTTCATCAAATTTGAAGGTAACAGTAACACTTTGACATTTCAAAGTCCATTTGTCGATTCTTGTTTAGAACAAAGGATGTATAATCTCTTCTAAGCACCACTGCCGTTAGCAACACCAGCACGAATTCTCAACTTTTCAGTCCCGTTTACTTCTCTCCATTACATCTACTAGCCAGTTGACAGTTTCCTTTATTCCGGTCCTGCAATAAGAAAATCAGATATATGACATATTAAGGCTAATTTTACAAATTCCACATAACACAGCAGTAGCTGTGGCAATTTTGACGTATGGGTCGATCTGGGATATATGCGATATGTAACATGTCATTCAGGATAAGCAAAAATATTTAACTAAAAAGGAAACGAGTCACATGGGTCTAAAGCCATCCAAAGTGGATTATAATTGTAATAATAATTCTTTTTCATTATAGATTTCATATAAAGTGCTTTCAGGTTTGGCCCAACCCAATCCAGCATGTAACCTTACCCGATTTGACCCGTTACCAAACCTGCAATTTTCCATTTCTGGGAAACGGTAACAGGATAACATATTGACATTATATATACACGCTTCCATGCTGTTGACTTACCCATCATAACCTGAAATGCCTTCAAAGGCGTAAGCTCTTTCATCTAATTTCATAAGGTCCAAATATTGAGCAAGTTCTTCTGACGAAACAGCATCTGCAAGATCCTGCAAGTAAATCGTGCATAAGTGAATTTATAACACGTACTAGTACCACACCAACAATGAATTTTACTGCTCAAAAGACGTGAGAGTGATTTTGATTTACAACGACAGAGATGAAAGAAATAAACTGCAAAAGTACACAATGACCAGCTCTATGAAATCAAATACGGCGCATAATCGGTTTATAGCTTAAAAGAGATAGAATCCACTCAACTCATATAAGTAAAAAAGGATTATTTCCGCACAACAAACCAAGATATTCAGGGCACGCTAGGGTGGAGCAATTACCTGCTTGTTGGCTAGTATTAAAAGAGGGTCCCCTTGCAGATCTTCATGTCTAAGCACCTTTTCTGGCAGTAGCAAATTTGAAGTTACAGGCAGCATAAGTGAATTGATTTCGGGTCATCGTAATTTACCATAGAAAGTCAACAGCTTAATTAAAAGAAGATTATTTACCAAGGGCAGATTTAGAATCCTCAAAATGTGACGGACAAGAAGTGTCTACTACAAAAACTACAGCATGTGCCTCTTCATAATACTTCTCCCAAATTGAGCGAAGACCAGACTGAAAGTATAAATGCCAGACGTCAGTGTTACATATATGAAATTCATGGGAAGAAATGCAAACTTTAAGGTATTTATGTGTAAAGAAGTGGAGAGGCACATTATGCCAGAACACCCCTTTCTGTTTCGCCTTCAACTTCCCGGGTGTTTAGGATTGAGTTTGCAAAACCGTGTTTCAAAAATTATGCCCTGCCCGCGTTATCAGAACTGCCTTTTGTCTCTAAGAAAACACAAATGATCTATTTTTTTCAATCTAAATGCAATCCCAAACACCATTTTAATCCCGTTGGTAAAGAAAGCTTTTGGTGACCTTTGATGGAATTTGGTTTTCATGGTGTCGGCTTAGCATATTCCACTATCTTCTTTACTATATTTCTTTCTAGTAGATCAACCGTGAGACCTTTCACAAAAAACTCGAAATTCAGAAGGAAAAAAAAAAAAAAAAAAAAAAAAAAAAAAAAAAAAAAAAAAAAAACGTACTTCCATCGTTTTCGCAAATAAGTTCATGACATTTTTGTTCTTGCCTTGCTAAATATTTTGACTTGTTTAACAAACCAAAAATATATATAATTGGTTGTTTCTTCTGAACGGTGCTTTTTTTTTGCCATTACAAGAATGATTAAAACGAAGATTGTATTTTTTATATACAACTGAAAATGTGTAACGCATACTGTCCTCCTTTATGATGCTTGAACAGTGACTTGCGCATCTGCTAGCCTTGCTATAAGGACCCTGCGACAACAACAGAAAAAAGAACCAAGAACAATTCAGCAAAACCAACACTATGTAACAACCCAAGCCCAATATGACACATACCTAAATGGTGAGCAAGAAACATAATCTAGCCCGGCCCTGCCAAAAAATGCAACAGAAGAAGGCTCTCCACCATGCTCTCCACATATCTCAACATGCGTATATTCATCATTAGTACTTGGTTCATTCACAATATTAACTTTCAGTCACAGCTAGAAGTTGGCATTATTGATTCATTTAAAAAACTGGGTCGATTAGGTTTATACTTTGCCTCTAATGGGTCAAATGCGTAAACTTAAAAAAAATTGGTTAAGAATGGTTAGTCATCTAAATTGTATTAAAAATACACAACCATTTCTACCCGTGACCCGTGTCACACCCATGTTCCACCCTTCAAATTCACAACGCAATATAACAAGAAATATTGGGAACTTGTGCTCACCTTTAAGTTAGGATTCAATGCACGTCCCTTTTCTGTGGCCATCTTGATCAACTATCCAACCCCCTTTTGATCAAGAACCTACGAGCAATGCAATTCAATATTTGTGTCAATAATATTATCCAGCATATCTATGTGACTATGTCGATATACTATAGTTCATGCTATTGACCTTAAAGGGATCATGTTGGAGAATGCCCTGCACCCAATAAACTGGGAGAAACTTGCCAACGTCATTTCCATCCGAACATCATTTGGTTGAGATCATTGGTACCAAACGAAAAGAACTCGGCTTCTTTTGCAATCCGCAGTTCCAACCACTCAAAAGAACTCGGCTTATTTTCCTTGCGACTTTACACGTCCTTTGCATTTATCTAGCATGTTTGGATTATATAGTACAGTAATATTACAGCTTTTTACTTTCATTATGTGTAATATCGACAATAAGGAAAGCAAAAGATTACCATATGCTCAGTTCTACAAAGACCAATCCCTTAAGAACCATTATTTCTAGCTGTTAAGGCATCATTAGGTGTATCTGCTTGTAAAATAAGCAGAAAAGCTGTTTTACCCAAACAATCAGAGGGTGTTTGATATCGCTTATGTATGTGCTTATCTGCTTATTTAGCAACATATAAGCAGTTTTGAGTGGTTGGAACTGCGTTATCTATTATTTTAGTCAAAAATATACTCTAAAAAATCAGTCACACGAATATCAGCACAACCAGGAACACAACATTTTCCCCGCCCACGAGCCACCACTGCTGCTTACCTTCATTCGTCCATGTCAAGGAGATTGAAAGTCAATATTATGCAACCTAATCCATTATCCCTTTTGTGTGCAAATATAAGTTCACTTTTTTTTTTTTAAATGGTTAAATGTGGACTTTGTTGTTGGGAGTGGTTTGGTTGAAGTTTATGTGAATGATCTATTTAGTTATTGGTTTTATGAACAATGTAGTAATAAAGTGTTAGTATGTAATATTGTAACCATTGGAGCTTTAGTCCAATAGGTGGAGCACTTGTGCACGAGTCAATAGACCCGGGTTCAAGTCCACTCTTGTCCTAAACCATCCCCACCGCAAATGGTCAGATTGACTGGTCAACGAGGGGCCTATTGGAGAAAATGGTCAGGGTTCAAAGCTCACCTCCTAATAAGTACAGTGGGACAGGTGCTCATTGACTGGGCCGGGTCTGGTTGGCATCCTTAGGATGCATGGTACCCAAGGTGATCCCACCATTATTCACCTTTTGGAGTATGTAATATTGGAGTATGTAATATTGTAATTTTATTATGAGAATTTTATATTAGTGTATTATTAATAGGAAATTTACTTTTCTAATAACCCTTACCATCAGAATTTAACTAAATATACTAAATGTTGCTATCTAGCTAAAATATATATTATGCGTGTGTGTTTTGAAATTGACCCATATAAGAAAGTCAGGATATGAAATTCCCAAAATTTCTGAAACCATAATAAAAAATGAAGACACATGAAAATTGTTAGAATAAAAAGGTTTTAGATAATAAGGTTAGTAAACTTACAAAATTGATTTAAATGAAATTGTTTAACTTCATACTTGCATTTGCAAAATTCATGTGAAGAGAGACACGTAACCATGGGAGGGACAACAAATGGAGGATGTGAGATATCATGGGAGAGAGGAGAAGTAGCCTAATTACTTAGCCCAACAAATTTCATTACATTTCTACAACTTAAAAAAAGTTCACGTACTAAATCGGTATATTTGAAAAAGTACATTTCTATTCTTCGGCCAAATCCCAAATTAAAAAGAAAAAAATACGAAAAAAAGTTAACGAATGCGACTAATTGCGGTTCGTACTATATTTTCGACGGATTTTTTCTTTTTGCATGTTGATCATCTCTGCATCCTCGCCCGAAATCCATGCGGTGCTAGTGCCGAGAAACCTTATTTCTTACAATTGCATTATTGTTCAGTTTTTCTCTTTCACCACCTCGTACACTGATTGAGAGGCTTCCTGTTTGAGTAAAAACTAATTTTTTAAATTATCCCCAAAGGATGGCGGGTTACTTCCCGCAGTGCTCGACGTGGTTTCCGTTTGAGTCAAAACTAAGAGAAGTTTTGTTGAACTCGTGAAGAACCTTGAACCAAAATGATTCGTCCTTTTGGTCATTTCCGAGTTTGTTATCCTCGGTAACGCCAACATAACACTTAGCTAATCATGTTTCCTCCTCCGGTGTCCAACAACTATGCGGTCGTGTCAGTTTATCCGTTGTGTCAGATATGTCGATTGTGGTACGTTTTGTGGCTCTTATTCGTTTTCTTCGCGGGTTTATTGTGGTGGTGGTGGTGGTTGTGTTTATTGTGATGCTTGGAATTGTGGTGGATTTGGTTGAAGATGTTGTAATTGTTGGTTAAGTAGTTGTTATTGTTGATGAAACAGTTGTTTGGGTATGAATTGGCTACCAAACAAAGGAAAATTGGGTTGTAAAGACATACCGAGAAGATAGTTATATAAAAGGGTTTATATAGTGTGTAAAAATGGTTATTTATTAGTTTATTATTATTTTTTTAAATTATATGTTTCTAGCCCAAATATATATATGTTTTTTTTAATTTTTTTTTTTTTTTTTTTTTTTTTACTTTTCTTGAAATTGCGTTGCGCCAGTTTACTCACTTGAGAAATGGCGTTGGTAGGGAGCGGTGCAATAACGCCTAAATGGTGACGCCATTTGGTGTTCCACGTAAGAATGGTGTGGCTCAAACGCCATGACACCCCATGCTCTTATGTTCAATCGATAAAGAAAAAAAATACATCTACGTAATTAAACTATAAACTCATAACTATAATATGTTGGAGACTGTTTGTTGCTTGACTAGTTGTTAAATTACACAATCAATGTAATTAAACTTTAAACTCATAAGTCATAACTATAATATGTTGGAGACTATTTGTTGCTTGACTAGTTGTTAAATTACACAATTAATGTAATTAAACTTTAAACTCATAAGTCATAACTATAATATATTGGAGACTATTTGTTGCTTGACTAGTTGTTAAATGTAACAAATTGGGTGTTCAATTCATGTTACCCAATCAATGTTTGGCTTGATAAATCATGAGGCTTTGTTCTGTTGCTCCTATATTTGTTGTTCCAACCTGATGAAAGCTTGGATGCTCATCCATGTTCAAATTTGTGGGGTAAAAAATAGACAATCTGATGAAAACATGGAATTAATCTTCATTGCTAGATGTTTTATTTGTTAAACTTTGCCAAATGAAGAACATAAACCGGAGGTGCTAAGATCAATTGATTGGTCTTTTCCATTTCTACTATCAACAAATAATTACCAAACAAAATAATTATCAAGTTCGTTTTCTCTTGGATTCCATTCTAATATGATTCCTCATACCAAACATCCCCTAATCAGAAAGCAAAACAACTACCAGCTAAACATAGTTTCACATACGAGATATTATCAACATGGCTACTTGCAGAAACCTCAAGCAAAAGTAATACTTTGTCCAACAGATATAGAGGAAGGCATCAAAGGCAAGGTAAATAGCTGCAAAACAGCTTCCGGTCCTGTCATTGGAAGCAAGCAGATGATGCAACAAGATTTATCATGGTTAGCAAATATATAAAAGTGAGCAGATCAACAAGGGTATAGTTGCAATCTAATATACAATGCTAAAACTCAGCGACCACATAGACCACATAAGCAGACTGAAAAATATGAATCTACTTTCTACACATTACAAATACAGTAACACTTGTGTAACCTTTCTAAATAAAGCGCACATTGTTCAATTTAAGGAGGGTACAATTTCTTATACCTTAACTGAAGATAGCAGACCCTTTGCTCCATTCGAGCGTAAGATTGAAACTGCCAATAAGACTTTCGCCTCTGCCTTTGACTGACACAGGTATCTTCCACTTTCTGAAACCTTTGTTGGTTACCACAGAATATGTGACCCTATTGTCCCTTTTGTCCACGATGGTTTCTCCTGATTTAGCTTCTTTTAAACGAGCTTCAACAAAATAATTATTTGTTAAACTTTGCCGAATGAAGAACGTAAACTGCAGGTGCTAAGATCAATAGATTGGTCTTTTCCATTTCTACTATATAACCAAACAACAAAATAATTATCAAGTTCGTTTTCTCTCTTATTCCATTCTAATATGATTCCTCATACCAAACATCCCCTAATCAGAAAGCAAAACAACTACCAGCTAAACATAGTTTCACATACGAGATATTATCAACATCGCTACTTGCAAAAACCTCAAGCAAAAGTAATACTTTGTCCAATAGATATAGAGGAAGGCATCAAAGGCAAGGTAAATAGCTGCAAAACAGCTTCCGGTCCTGTCATTGGAAGCAAGCAGATGCTGCAACAAGATTTATCATGGTTAGCAAATATATAAAAGTGAGCAGATCAACAAGGGTATAGTTGCAATCTAATATACTATGCTAAAACTCAATGACCACATAAGTAGACTGAAAAATATGAATCTACTTTCTAAACATTACAAATACTGTAACACTTGTGTAACCTTTCTAAGTAAAGCGCACATTGTTCAATTTAAGGAGCGTACAATTTATTACTATAACTTAATACGCCCTTACATCCATTCCAACTTAAGATTGAAACTGCCAAAAAGAGTCTTACCTTCGACGGAATCTTCCACTTTTTGCAACGGTTTCTCCGGATTTACTATCTTTAAAAGAAGCTTCAAGAATCATGTCGCTGTTTGCCGGTACGGCAAGAACAAATTTATGTACCGGGTATATGTGTCTCCGGATTTACTTACTTTAAACAGGGAAATCTTGGCCGAAAAATACTGAATTGGTAAAACCATCTCTAAGACTTCATCCAACAGATCCGGTTGAAACAAAAATTCCATATGGAATCTAAACAAAACTAATAGATCCAACTTTTATCAACACTAATAAGTAATCTATAGTATCAAAATGGTAAAAAAATTGTAAGATAAAAGGAAAACCAAAATCTGAAGGTATAAGCTAACGGCAGTGTAGTATATGCTGCACAAAGAGGGTACCTTATACGGAGTATAAAGGTTAACTATTTAGGGTTATATCTGATTAAATTACAAAAATAACCCTGACAGTAAAAAGTTTGCTTAATTATAAAATATGTGACATTAACTCAACGAGCTTGGTACCGATCTCGTACTGAACCGGTACTGAATTGGTGCGGCTGTTTTTTTATCCAAGCATAAAGGTATCGTACCGGACGAGATTTTGGTACCCGTTACTAGCAAAACGGTAATATTCACCTTTTTTTTTAAACAAAAGTATACAAACCAAAGACGACGATATATACTGTTACTTGTGTTTCGTCTTGGACAGAAACATTAATTAACAATAAGCATAACTCATTATATAAATACTATGGGTGAATAATGTCGAGTACACATTCGCGTTTGTATTTAACAAAAGTACATATCATTAACAATAAACATAACAAATTAACAATAAATCATTAATATTACTAAAATATGATTCATGATCATGATTGGAGTTTATGGATGTAAACTCGATGATTTAGTGATTGATAATAAGTTACGGTTTAACTTTTGGGAGGGTTTGTAAAGGGTCGATGGTTGTCACATAAGGTTTTAGGAGCTTTTTTTCCTTCCAACTTTGTGTTTAGATGTGTGGCCGTCTTTTATTATGCATGGGAGGGATTTCCCGCTTTTATTCCGGTTGGTGAAGTTACCGAAATTCCCCCCCACCCCATACCGTGTAGTGAGAACCGATAACTGTTCGGTACAGTACCTGTGCGGTTTGGTACTGGATTTCGGGTCGAAATGCCCATCCCTATTTAAAACCAAAAACGATGAAATTTTCACCTAAAGTTCTGGTGATGAGGAGTTTATGGGTTCAACTCTCACAGACAACCTTGTTCAAGTCTAAGGAAACTATAAACTTCAAATTCATTCAAAAGCGTCTTGAGGAACTTAGCAGAGGAACCTCGGTGCCGACTGCCGAGTACCAAAGACAAAAAAACAGTTTTATGTAAAAAAATAACCATCACTCTTGAAGACCATGAACATGTTCAAGTCTAAGGAACACCAAAATTAACCGATACGGTTACAGACTTACAGATTTCACCACATTTCGCAAGGTTAGATCAAAGGATCTCAGCTTTATAAACATCCGTAAAGTCAACATAAAAATCGCTAGTTTTTACCACTATTAATTAGCTACACAAAATATAAACCCTATAGAAGTGTTACCGAGCGAAAATACAATCAATCATTCAAAATCTTACAAAATTTCTAAACAATATATAGTAAAGCATATTCCTTCTTTCTACACAATTAATAATTTTCATCAAATTTGAAGGTAACAGTAACTCTTTGACATTTTAAAGTCCATTGTGGACTCTTGTTTAGAACAAAGGATGTATAATCTCTTCTAAGCACCACTGCCATTAGCAACACCAGCACGAATTCTCAACATTTCAGTCCGTTTACTTCTCTCCATTACATCTACTAGCCAGTTGACAGTTTCCTTTATTCCGGTCCTGCAATAAGGAAATCAGATATCCGATATATTAAGGCTAATTTTACAAATTCCACATAACACAGCAGTAGCTGTGGCAATTTTGACATATGGGTCGATCTGGGATATATGAGATCTGCAACATGTCGTTCAGGTTAAGCAAAAAGATTTATAAGAAAAACCTTGGATTATTATTCTAATAATTCTTTATTATTATAGATTTCATACAAAGTACTTTCAGGTTTGGCCCAACCCAATCCAGCAAGTAACCTTACCCGATTTGACCCGTTACCCAACCTGCAATTTTCCATTTCTAGGAAACGGTAACAGGATAACATATTGACATTATATATACAAACTTCCACATTGTTGACTTACCCATCATAGCCTGAAACACCTTCAAAGGCATAAGCTCTTTCATCTAATTTCTTAAGGTCCAAATATTGAGCAAGTTCTTCTGCTGAAACAGCATCAGCAAGATCCTGCAATTAGAAGTGTATATCCAAACCTCATGAGAAAATAAAGAAACGGGTATTTTGGGTAGTAAAGTATTATAATTAACTTTTATAGAGGGGGGGGGGGGGGTTACCTGCTTGTTAGCTAGTATTAGAAGAGGGGCCCCTTGCAGATCTTCATGCCTCAGCACCTTTTCTGGAAGCATATTTATTTATATGTTAAACATTTTCTGATCGAAATTTACCACAAAAAGTTAACAGCAAAAGAAGATTATTTACCAAGGGCGGATTTAGACTCTTCAAAACGTGACGGACAAGAAGCGTCTACTACAAAAACTACAGCATGTGCCTCTTCATAATACTTCTCCCAAATTGAGCGAAGACCAGACTGAAAGTAGAAATGCTAGATGTCAGTGTCACATATATACAATTCATGGGAAGAAATGCAGACATTTAGGTACTTAAGTCTGAGTTCTGAATATAGCTATTTATTAAAATGGAAGCTTTGATGGAAAGGGAGTTTATAAAACTATTGTCAAAGATGCGAATGAGAGTACAGAACTGAAATTCACGCCTAGCATGTTAGAAATTGGGTAAGGGTTGTGAACTTGTGATGATAATCTTCGATATTCTAAAAGAATCGTGTAAGTTCACTTTCCGAATAAAGTATTTCAACCCTTTATTGCCTGGGTATCACGAAATCCTTATTGAGATAATTCAAAAGAATCACTTAGTTTATAGGCACAAGAGAACTAAGAAAACAATAGGGAATTGTTGGTTTTCGTATCTTAAAATGAGACCAGATGTTTCTGTTATGTAACAAAAAAATATTCAACAGTTACAAAGCAGTTAAAATCGGTTAAAACACCGACCGTCGCAACTGTTCATCCAGTCATGTTGGTTGTGTTTTGGCGGGAAAATTAGTTAGGTCCTTTGAAAACGCTTATATATGCATTCTCACAAACTATAACAATCTCACTTTTGCCTACAACGTGACTTGAACCCACAACCTCTTGGTTAGGGACATAACTATCTCACTGGTACCATCAGGCCAAAAGGCCTTACGGTGTAAACATATACAATTTATCAAGGGACTGAGGGGATGTTTGGATCAGCTGCAAAAGTAGTGCAAAACCTAACTTCAATTTGTAATACTTAGTCTTGTAGTGTCTGGCTAAACAGAAAATGGTATTCCGCAATTTCATGGGAAAAGTAAGGAGTACTATAGTTTCCTAAATATAACTTCAATCAAAACATAATCGGATCATGATTCTTAAAGACATAATAAACACTTCGAAAACACAAATCCAAACACCCCTAATTATAGGCCCCTGTTCTAGGGGGAGCAGGGAATCATTCATTAGCACTAGGAAATATCAGATGCATGGCATATTTGGCAATAAGAGGTCAATAAACCGCAGTGAGATTGTTGGATGCTTGCTTCTATTTTGCAACGTTGCAAGGTATCCAATCTACATACCTGACCTCCGAGATCCCAAAACACGAGCTTTGTATTTGAAGTTTCTATTCGACCAATATTGAGCCCAACAGTAGGAACAATTCGATCAGGGGGAAGGCCTTCTATGCTCGAATATTGTGTCTTCAGTTTCTCCAGTAAGGTCTACACATAATATTAGAAACAAGATCAGAGATAATCAAAAAGAGGCAGCAAACATTACACTGATATCGGGGCTCAAGATGTGTTCTCGGGTATAAGTAGGCCTATCACTTTCTAGAAGATCCGTTTTTTCAAATTCCCGCATATTGTATCTATGAACTTAAAAAAATAAAGGTACACCGCCTTCCTTTTTTTACAGAATACAGATATTTATTACATGCAGTATAAGTACATAAAACATACTAACATCGATATCTCAGACTAACATTATTATGGCCGACTAGAGGGAATTGACGAATATGGATTTGTATGCAATCAACAAGTTTAAAAAATAAGAGTGAAAAAATTACTGTTTTTCCAGCCTTGTCGATTCCGAGAATCAGTACATGAAACTCTGTCTTGCTAACTAGATATTTCCAAAGCCCATAAAACAATGAAAACATCTCTCTTTCTTTCTGCTCGGGTTGGCTGTTTTCCGCCTTGAAAAAGGAGAAATGGGACTTTCTTTTCCTAATTCAAACTCTGCATATCAGCATCTGGAAAACAAAAGTAAATACACAGATCAACACTTCATATTAAACACATTTACTTAACGAAGGCAGCCAAAGCTAGAGATTTGAAAGAAGGTTAAATTTAATAGAACAAGTTAATTTCAACACTATCAACCGACATGGTCTTCTGATAATGGTTTGAGCAGCTCATGACCAGCCAACCAACCAACTACACAACATTGACCAACGACCTATCAATTGGCATGACGACTAAGTTATATTACTTCATGAACACAAGCTCCTTGGCTTGGAGCCTTGGACTCATAATTTCATATCACATTTCCGTAACCACACAATACTGTTTAATAATACTACCAAAAACACACTCACTCAGTTCCCAAAATAAACTATATCTTACAATGTCTAACAAAGTATTTCCAGCTACGATATCAATATCATTATCAATCGCCAAACCATTTCAATAAAACAATATGCAAATCAGATTTAACTTCATATAAATCATCCAATTGTCTAACGACCATCAAACACACTTTCATCTGCACCTAAACATATCAGCTTCCACATCCACATATCAGATTCCACATCCTAACTGTTCTATTTTATTTCCTTTCTCAGCATTAACTGCCGTAACACTAATCCAAACAAATTTACCGCACGTATTCATCCTACTAAATTTCACATCACTTGTCCTAACTTTACTATTTTTCTTCTAAACTACAGTAGTATATTAACTCGAAGCATTAACTGCCATAACAATCATCTAAAGGCGTGTTTGTTTAACCTTATATGTGGCTTATGAGCTTGCTTGTTTTTCGGCTTACATTTCATAAGCTTTAATTTTCCAGCTTATTTTGAGACTTGTGGGCTAATACAAGTCTAAAAATAAGGCGGAAAATTAAAGTTTATGAAATATAAGCCGAAATCAAATAAACTCATAAGCCCAGATATAAGCTTAAACAAACACCCCCTAACAAACAATTCAACATATAAATCATCCAATTGTCTAATAACCGTCACACACTAAACTCGTATAAGCCCATAAGTCTCAAAATAAGCTGGAAAATTAAAGCTTATGAAATATAAGCCGAAATCAAATAAACTCATAAGCCCAGATATAAGCTAAAAACAAACACCCCTTAACAAAAAATTCAACATATAAATTGTCTAACAACCATCACACGCGCCTTCATCCACATTGATGGCCTACCCTCAGTACTACCGGAGCCTTCCAATCCGGCCAAACAAGACACGCGGCATTCTCTTTTTTAGGGTTTTGCCTATAAACACCAACAAGGTCAACTTAATTTCTCGATATGTTCTAACTAATCTGACGACTGATTCTCGCGCCAAAGGGTCCAGCACTCCGTCTAAACTAGCCTATTCTTTCGTCTTATTTTCATTCAACTCAATGGTCCTAACTATACTAACTTTATTATTCATTTTCATCCTAATTAAAAAATAATAATAATAATAATAAAAAAATAAATAAAACAGATCTAAGCATCTAATCATGACCTGATCCAATTGCACATTCACAGTATATATAAAAAATATAACACAAACAATTAAGTTAAATCACATAGAAATGATATAAAAATGAAATGAATTAGATATTTTTGTGTATATAATTAAGTACCGAAGTTTTATAAAAAAAATTGAACGGAGATTTGAGCTCCGGCGATCGACGTCGTCGGTGGTGGTTGTGGTGGTGTAGATTTCGATTCTTATTATTTTTTTTTGGTCCAAATTTTATACTTTTTATATTTCGGCATTTCCTCTTGTACCCTTTTACGGTTCGGTTTGTCAAAAATTGCATCCATCAACCCTCGATAGTTTCAAATTACATTCATCGTCCTTATTTTTGCAAAAGATAACACCCGCGGTCCTTTGTTGAACTTCCGTTAACTTTTAAATGGCAATATATGTCCATTTCAAAAAAAGGAAGTGCTAAATGTTCCTAAATCTTTTTCAAATTTGCCAAAATTAGCATATTTTTTGAGTTTGGGCACAAATTGCCACCTCTAATCATTTTCCTTACACATGAGGGTATACCAGTTTTTTTTTTTTTTTTTTTTTTTTTTTTTTTTTTTTTTTTTTTTTTTTAATTTGTGTCTCTTTTTACTAGTTATAATACCTGTGCACGCACAGGGTTTTTAAAATTTTGATTTGATTATGTATTATTATCGATTAAAAAATGAACCACTTAACATGTTTCAAATAGTTTTACTTAGTGGACTAAAGATAAAAAAAATCATATGTATATATGTTCTAATCTACCTATTATTTTAGGAGAATACTTTTGGATTAAAAATTATATTTTATTATTCAAGCAAAATCACATGATAATATTTGACTTGCATGAGATGTTAGTAATATATGCTTTTAGTTTTGCAAACCCGTGCTATCAATTTACGATGTGTTTTGTAATTGTGGTATTTCTTTTACTTATATTTTCGTTATGTAGTTTTTTTTTTTTTTTTTTTTTTTTTTTTTTTTTTTAGGAGGTGATTCTTATCAAATAAGGATTGTGATGCATACATTTTTTTTAATAATTTAAATAAAACACCTTCTATATTAAAGAATGACTATCTAACCGATGTGTTTTTGTTTATTTTTTTTAATAATTAGCTTTGTATAACGTTTTTAACTGACAGAGATGTTGAGTTTGAGGTTAATATTGTTATTTAACTTTAACTATTAATATCATATTGTACAAAATGTGCGAATTTAGTGGCACATAATGAGCGTTGATGAAGTTAAAATATGCTCCGTAAAGTTTTTAAAATGTTTTTATGGATATCCATATATAAGTTTTAAATAACAATTTCATGAATCGTTGTTATAAGTAGAATCGCGTATATTTATTTTCATATCACAGTAACTCATGCTTACCATTTGATATTTATATTTCCATTACTAATAATTTAGCTGTATTTCAAATCCGTGTACGCATAAATTAAACTTTTATATAGTAACATGAGTCCTTATTTAAAAAAACATTCTAATAGATGAAAGTTTAAAACTAACGTTAGTTTAAAAAATATTTAACGTGTATTAAAACTAATTCGCATATTTACTAAATTTACTTTAATTGATGAAAAAAAAAAAAAAAAAAAAAAAAAAAAAACCCTAATACTATTGCTCATGTGATTTTAAACAAAGTTAACATTATAAAGTATAGGGGTATAAAGTGTAAGGGGTTAATTGTTTATTATCTAAAGTTATTAAAAAACATGGAGATTTATAATTTTACACTTAACTCTAATATATTTAAAATTCAACCACTAAGGTTTTATTAATTACCTCCTCTTTTCTTAAGTTTTTATTTTCATAAATTTGACACCTATATTTTTATGTGTTTTTTTTATCAATCAAATTCTCCACCAAATTTATTAAAGTTTGATCAAAATCAATTCAATTTTGACTTTTTATTGGCCAATCATATTGCTTGATTTCGCTTATGTGTCAAAATCGAGCTATCTTATTGGTCTAATTTTTTTTTCAATGAGAAGGGTTTTGCAAAAATACTCCGAAATGATGTAATTCTTGTATTATATAAAAGATTTTGTCACATCAGCTATTCGTATATTTTCAAATCATATACATTTATTCAAAGTGATATTGACAAAAATGACCGATTGGTGTTAGAGTTTCGGCCCTAGGAGTTGTGTAAGTGGAGGCAATTGGCGTGGTAAAGCACTTATCTAAAAACAATTGCAAGGTGAATTGTGCCATAGGGTAACACTTTGTAATGGTAGTCAGTTCCTAGTGTAATAGGCTAAATGATAAGGTTTAGTAGCTATTATGATAAAATGATTAAATCACGAATTGTCTTTGTTAAATTGTAGATGACAAACAATAACTCTTTGTCACTTTGCTCTGCTATTGAGAAGGACAACTTATTGGGACTAGCTTTCGTTATTGAGAAATGAATATTCAAATTGTACTCTAGCATGAACAAAAGTGGTATGTCCTAGAAAATCCCATCAGCCCAGCAACTGTGGCTAACGCCTAATAGCGGTCAAGAATGCTTATAAAAGTCAATGACTTGCTATATGTCAATGCATATGATTCGTGATTAATCAAGGGTTAGGTAAATATGAAGTTAGAGAGAGAACAAAGAAGATGATATTAACGCTGAAGAGACAAAGTGTCTAACAAGCTAAAATTGTGTAAGAAAGTGTATTTTTGGTATTTAGGAATTTGAAACTTGTTTATACAAAGAGTACATTTATAAATCACTATTTTAGTGGAATGTGTATTATTGAGCATGCTTCATGCAACATTTTCTTTTGATATTAAACTATTTTGAATATTTGAGTGGTTAGTTCTTTAAATAATAAATAGCTTTAATCTACCATTAGAAGTTTTGATTCAAGTAGAAAGACTAGGTGTGTTTAATAAGGGTGTGCAAAAACCGAGCTGCAGAACTTGAACAAAAAAAAAAAAAAAAAAAAAAAAAAAGTCGAGAACTGAAATCAAAAAACTGAAACCGATTATATTTTGAAAAAACGGAAGTTTACAGTTCGGTTTTTGTTTTAGCCTAAAAACAAACCGAAAAAACCTGAACCGACAAAATATATATAATATTAAAACACTCTTATTTATATTGGTTTTTGAAGGTATCATTTAAGAAGGATAAATAGTTCTTTTCTAGGATTTTTGGTGGCTATGGGTTTATTGTTTTTATTATTGTGTAAATTAGGACACACAAACAATTATCTTCTAGTAAAAAGAGCAAGGTTGGATCAAGTGGTTAACACCTTTGTCTCTAGAGACAGAGGTCAAGGGTTTGATCCTCACCCCTTGCAAGGCCGGAGGTCCTTTCTACCTTTGGTAGAACCGGAAACAGGCTCTCTACCTTAGAGGTAGGGGTAAGATTGTCTACGTTTCAACCTCCTCCATACATCGTGGAAGACGGTATTAGAACCCATAACCCATGAAAGACGATATTGAGAGTTACTTTACTTTACTAAACAATTATCTTCTAGTGTTTTTTTATATTATCATCAGTTTCTTATTGGCATTATTGCATGTTTTTTGTTTTATTTTTTATTTTTTAATTCTTGAAAATCGATTGTGATAAATTATGATGCATTAAAATATGAAAAAACTTTTCAAATTTTTTTGCGACCAAACAAGTTTCCTACTTTTTCGGTTTAACTTTTTTAAAGAAAAATGACCAATTTCTCACCAACTAAAAGCAACCTTACCTTTTTTTTTTTTTTTTTTTTTTTTTTTTTCGAGAAACATTTTGTATTGCATTATAGGATGTCCGTAATTTCATGAGAATAAGAGCTAGTGCTTGTTTGTTGAAAATAGCTAAACTAAACCATTCAAATAGCACTTTGTTACTCAAACTTTAACTGGATGAATTTGGTGATCGTCTTTTAGAGGATGTACTTTAATTTACAAACTAACTGTACTTGTTCCATACAGTTAAAAAGTCCGACATCTCGTGCAGCGCTTTACAAAACCGTTTGACCAGTAACCAGATACATAAGATACTCCTTAAAGTCCTTAGCAAACACATATTTTACTGTTGACGTTCTCTTGATGCACCAAAAATTTTAATGAACAATCAAACATCTTATTAGATAGAAGCCAAAACGCGCCAAAGAAAATAATAAAGGGACAGTACAATATAGAGCATGACTTTTAAATTAACTTAGCATATCTGAGATATGGTTTGAATCTTTCTAATTAAATGTGATGTAGATATAAGTGCAGATAGTATTATGCACAGCTTATGCAGCCATTGGTCCAACGCTATTGAATGCGGATTAGCTGATTAGTCCCTTTCAGCCTTTCTTACGACCCAATAATGCGGCCTACGTTATTTATGTTAAGAGTTGAGAGTTGACTCTTTGAAAACGTATAATACATGAGAATTGTTACTATTAAAATAAGAAAACATGTATTTGTTTTTGACAAATTAGTGGACTAACTAAACAATACATGTATTTATGTGACTCAAAATTTAGGGACTAGGTTCATCTCGGAGAAATTGAGATTTTTAACGAAAATTTACACTAGACAACAAACATCTGTCGGGTACCCGTGAACCCCCCCTAGGTCCATCCTGAATTATAAACAATGACCAAAGACTGCGCAAATAAATCTATTATTAGTGTTGAAGGTTAACTCTTAGATAAGGTCTAATATATCGAAAACACTATTACACGGTCCTCTGATTGAAATACAGGTTCAGCTATAAATACTAGGTATGGGATACTGTCCATCATCATAACAGAACCAACATTCCAATGTCTTCAATTGTCTTTTTTATATGTTGTATTTTTCTTGTTTCTAGCATAACCAAAACACATGCTGCTTGCTTTGATAAGGAGCGTAGAGCACTCCTCCAATTCAAGGACGGCGTTGTGGATGATTTTGGCATATTTTCTTCATGGCGGAGTACTTCACTGGATTGCTGCTTATGGAAAGGAGTAGGCTGCAGCAGAAGTGATCATGTCACAAGGCTCGATCTTCATGGATATTGGTCCGACGATCTTAACATGAGAGTTAATTTCAGTGGTGAAATTAACTCTTCTCTCCTTGAGCTAGACCACTTGAACCATTTGGACCTTAGTTTTAACAGGTTCACTCGGATTCCAGAATTCATCGATTCATTCAGAAAACTTTATTACCTCAACCTTTCGGGCATTGAGTTAGAGGTTTCTAGAGTCCCCCCTCAACTGGGTAATCTTTCATACTTGCAAACTCTTGATCTCTCAGATTCTTCCATCATTATGCAAGACACAGAGTGGCTCTCCAAACTTTCCTCACTCAAATACCTAAGCCTCAGTTACGTTGATCTCAGTGTGTCTAATAATCTATTGAAAAATGTGATCACCAGCCTTCCTTACCTTTTTGAACTACATCTAGTCAATTGTCATCTTCCAAAAATTCCTGCTGATACTTCTCTTCCGTTCACTAACTTCTCAAAGTCGCTTTCAGTTCTTGATATCTCCGATAACGCTCTTCCTTCCTCTTCGATATACCCTTGGTTATTCAACTTCAGTGGAACCATTACCAATTTGAACATCTCCCACAACTTGTTGTTGGGTTTTCCAGAAGCTTTATGTGAATTCAATTTAATTCGGAACATGGATTTGACGAATAATGGCATTGGAGGGGGCATGCCGAAAGCATTTGGTAACTTTAGTAACTTACGTTTGCTTCATCTTGCTGGGAATAACCTCAAAGAAGATCTTCCACACTTCTTTCACCTTTTGGAACCCGCTGAAAAATCGATCCAAGTTTTGGAATTAAGTTCAAATAAGATAAGCGGTTCCTTGCCTGATTTTACAACATTCACAGAGTTAAGAGAACTACATATCAATGACAATGATATGAAGGGATCCTTCCCTGAAAAATTTAAGAAAATATCAAATCTGATTATTCTTGATTTGGGGGATAACCAGATGAGTGGATTGCTCCCGGATCTTTCAGCCCTTTCTTCACTGAGGGAGTTATATATGGAATGCAATCGTTTGGAAGGGATACTCGGTGAAAGGATCATGCCACTTTCCAGGTTGCAATCATTGGGGGCATCTGCAAACTGTTTTCACGGTAAAATCACTGAAGTTCACTTAACAAATCTTTCTCATCTAGTTTACCTTGATCTGTCATATAACTCTTTTGTTCTCGAAATCGATATTGACTGGTCTCCAACTTTTTCGCTCAATGTCATTGCATTGTCATCTTGCAAGTTGGGTCCTTCTTTTCCTACATGGTTGCAAACTCAGAAGAACATCACTATACTTGACATTTCTATTGCTAAAATTAACGACTCTGTCCCTGATTGGTTCTGGAAGCAGTTAACGCCAACTCTTCGTTACCTAAATCTCTCATCTAATCACATTCATGGCACTGTGCCAAATTTAATGTATGGAGATGGACCTTATATTGATTTTAGCTCTAATAATTTCTCAGGACCACTACCTTTGTTTCCTTCCGACACCCAAAATTTAGTTCTTAACAATAATATGTTTTCGGGTTCTATCTCCTTGTTGTGGAATCTTACAAACACATTTAATATCGATCTTTCGAACAACCATCTCTCTGGAGAGCTTCACGATTTTTGGACGAACTTCACTCAACTCTTGTATCTTAATATTAAAAATAACAATTTTGATGGGAGAATACCCACATCGATGAGATACTTACCTGTTATTATGTTAAGCATGAGTAGCAACAGCTTGACCGGAGAGCTTCCTTCCTCTTTAACAAATTGGTCGTCACTACAATTTCTTGATCTTGGAGGAAATAAACTTTCAGGCCACATACCTTCTTGGATGGGGAAAAGCATGTCCGAGTTGCATTTTCTTAGCTTAGCCAATAATGCGTTCCATGGTACCATGCCTACAAGCTTCTGCATGCTTTCCAATTTGCAGATATTAGACGTCTCTTCCAACAATATCTCTGGAAGCATACCTAGTTGTCTTGGCGCCATGAAAGCCATGACACAGATTAAAACCGTTGCATTTATTGGAACCTACTGTGGTGGGTTGGAAGGGGTACCTAGGAGTTACATTGGTCGTGTTAGACATGTGTTTAAAGCATTGCTGGAATGGAAAGGGATGAAGCATGAGTATAGTAGTACCTTGGGTCTTGTGACTAGCCTTGATCTTTCTAACAATATGTTCAGCGGAGAAATACCATCTGGAATTACCAATCTTTTGGGACTTGTGGCCTTAAATCTTTCAAGGAACAGCTTCACCTCAAAAATACCACACGATATCGGAAGATTAATAAGGTTGGATTTCCTTGATGTGTCAAGAAATCTCCTGGTCGGTGGCATCCCGACAAGCCTTTCACAGTTGACCAATCTCGGGGTCTTGGACCTTTCTAACAACAACTTGTCAGGCAGGATACCAACGAGCACTCAGTTACAAAGCTTTAATTCTTCATCTTACACAGGGAATGCTGCACTTTGTGGACTTCCACTTCCTAATTCATGCCCAGGAGATTCATCACCTCAAAACCCAGTAAGTGGAGTAAAAACCGACGATGCTGAAGATCAAGACAAGCTCATAACTCGTGGTTTTTTCATTAGTCTTTTGATTGGATTAGCATTCGGATTTTGGGGAGTTTCTGGAATTTTGGTCGTCAGTTATTCATGGAGAGTTGCATATTACAGGCTCTTAGGCCATTTCAACGATTGGATATACGTAAATGTAGCAGTGAGTTATGCTAAGTTCAAGAGGCGATTGGTGCCTAAATGTTAATTCTATGTAATTTTTTCGTACCATATTATCTAGACGTTTAATAAATTAATGTATGTCTTGATTTCATTCAAATTTCTAATAAAACTTCATGCACACTACCGTTTGATTGAAGGTCTCAGTAAAGTGGTAACTTTGTTGGTTTTTGGATTGTGTTCTTAGCATTAGCTGTTTAAGTTTGAATAAGCAAGTACCACACCTCTATTCTACTGACGTATGCATAGCATATAGAGGTTAATTCTAATCGAAATTAATATTTCTATAGACTATAGGGAAAAACGCTAAACATTGATTGGACTATGTCCCTTTTTATGGTCTAACAGGCTATATATTGCCACCTTTGAAATTGATGTCCATTATCCATTAAGGTCCAACTTCATACAAAGCGACAAATAACAGTCACAAAAGAACTTAATAATGGAGTTCGACATGTATTCATGTGCCTTACACATTATAACGGTCTTCTCTATTCTTCTCTTTTTTTCTTTTAACTTTTTTGTTTCTTTTTATTTTGTTACATCAGTCACTCATATATATTTCCAAATCATATACATTTATTCAAAGTGATATTGACAAAAATGACCGATTGGTGTTAGAGTTTCGGCCCTAGGAGTTGTCTAAGTGGAGGCAATTGGCGTGGTAAAGCACTTATCTAAAAACAATTGCAAGGTGAATTGTGCCATAGCATAACACTTTGTAATTGTATAATGTCGGATCCTAGTGTAATAGGCGAAATGACAGAGTTTAGAAGCTATTATGATAAAATGATTAAATCACTAATTGTCTTTGTTAAACTGTTGATGACAAAACTGTTAAAAGTTACGTATAAATATTAATATGTAAATGACTAATATCGAACCCGAGACTTCGGGATTGCACACAATACAAACGAGAGTCAAAGATTAATAAATATTAATTGTTAGTTATATTTATTAATAACACAAGTTCAAGGATTAATGATCGTTAGTGTGGACGCATGGTCCGGACTGGACCCTACATAGGCCAGGCCCGGCAGACAGCGGCCCACTCTATACCTAAACCCTAATCCATGCCCTATAAATGTAGGGCTGGGGTTCCATTCACCACAGAACATAACAGGTTACCCTAAACCTAATTCTCATATGCTACCACGCATCAATACTAACTTGACCGTCGGAGGTGGATCCCGGGGCTACGGCCTCGAGTCCACTCCTAACGGGTTCTCTTTGTTGACAGGTCTATTTAGGGCTCGAGATGACGACTAACGGCCCAAGGAGAGTCATTGAATCAGCCAGCGCCAGATTATGCATCAACAAGTGGCGCCACCGTGGGACATAACTACGACAAGTTTCGTGTTCTCACATTACCGGAAAGCAACCATCGAGTTCAAAAGCCGGTAAGTTTATTTTCTGTAGATGACACGCAGATACAAAATAATATATGATACTATCTCCCAAAATTGGTACGTGATCGTATATCGCTGTTATCTTTTAAATATTCCCAAAAGCCAGTTTGAATATTCCAAAATTGGTAAAATTGTGTTCACGTGGAGCTGTGATTATTTAATTGCATCAATGAGTAATTAATTTGGGTTTCGTAATATTCATAAATTTAAAGAGATATATCCATATTTTTTGGTACATATCTTTTAAGATATGCTATCTTTTAAATATTTAGAAGGTTTTACATAAATCTTTAACCTTGATAAACACGATTTTATCTATCGCTATGAGCGCATTAAGTCCGCACGATCGGACCTACTTTATCTTTTAGCCGTGAACAACGTAGTCACGATAAATCTACCCGCGTTAGGCCATGCGTTCGGACATCTTCGTAGATTGGCGCCATGAGCGCACTGTCACGTACAGGCACCACGATGCTAGTCAATCGCCATGAGCGTACTGGACGAAAGCCGTGGTCCTCTGCGATCATCCACAAAACGTTAGAGTCTATGCGGTCACGATAAATCTATCTGCGTCTGTGCGTGCGAAACTATTAGTCGCGGTCATGGTACATCCATCCGCGCCATTGTTTTTATTATAATAAAAAAGAAAAAGATCAATCAATCGCCATGCGCGCACTGTTTTTATTATTAGCTACGTGCTACTTCTCTTATATAGTTTGTAAAACCTCACGATAGGTGTAATTCGCACTACTACCTCTCTTATGTGTTAATTATATATGCTATGTGCTATACTTTTGCTACGCGCTAATCTTTTACCTCATTAGGTTTTATATGTTGCGATTCGCAGCATATACTTCTAATATTTGCATTAAGTGTTTTTCAGGATTTGAATATATAAGTTTAATGCTCCTACACGAGTAGCACCATCAAACTTGGGGGGCTACCAGGGTATATCCTACCACTGTTGGCGCACGCGCCACGTAGGCATATTTGGAAGCAGATCGTACGTAAGAGGTATTGCAAGCCCAGTACAAAGACGGATTTAAATATTCGCACCATCTTGCCGCATGGGAGACGTCCTTTGTCGGTTGTAAAGACGAATGTAATGTTCGCACACAACGCGCACAACGCGCACCTTTGTTGCGCACTGCGCACACCTTTGTTGCGCACTGCGCACACCTTTGTTGCGCACAGCGTGCACTTCTGCCACAGAAGCACGTTTTCTATTGCGTCATGTTGCATCGCTACTGGTACAAAAGGTACGCCCTTACCCATGATACAGCATGTGGAATCCACCTTCACCATTGTGAGACAATCACAATCGCAATCCCAGTGCGCACTGTCGCATGTGGGCTGCGCAGTATGGTCCGTCCCATGTGCACACAAGTTGCGCACACATGGGCTATGCCATCTTGGTTGATTGGGCCTACGCGGCCATGAACAGGATTTAAGTTTAGCATAACATAGCCACGCACTATGTCATACTAAACCTGGGGGGCTTGTGGACGTATGGTCCGGACTGGACCCTACATGGGCCAGGCCCGGCAGACAGCGGCCCACTCTATGCCTAAACCCTAATCCATGCCTTATAAATATAGGGCTGGGGTTCCATTCACCATAGAACATAACAGGTTATCCTAAACCTAATTCTCATATGCTACCACGCATCAATACTAACTTGACCGTCGGAGGTGGATCCCGGGGCTACGGCCTCGGGTCCACTCCTAATGGGTTCTCTTTGTTGACAGGTCTATTTAGGGCTCGAGATGACGACTAACGGCCCAAGGAGAGTCGTTGAATCAGCCCGCGCCAAATTATGCATCAACAGTTAGTAATTAAATGTATGGACTAACTATCATTAAATAAGAAGGAAAAGGACTAGAATGTAATTTGGATGACAAGAAGGATCCGGAACACCCTTGTGGGTGTATGGCCGGTCGATCAAGGCCCAAGGGGGGTCGACCCATGCCTTGCTTGGTCTCCAAGTTTCCTATACTATATATACAAACCCAAGGGTCATTTGTTTCTCACCTTTTGTGCACACACAATACCCTAAGTTTGGTTTTTCCTTTCTTGTTTCTTCCTGCCGATCGTACACTATAACCCTTAGGGTTTAGGGTCGATTTTTTCATAAGCAAAATATTACTTGTGTTTAATCTTGCAATTAATTTGATTCGGTATTAGTTTGTGTGTACAAGAACGAGGTAACAACTCACTATAGTTGTTATCAAGGAATCGATCAATAAAATGGTAAGGGATTGATCATTGATTCATAAACCCTAATTAGGGTTCATCAATTAATTGAAGATTTGCATATTTGATTCTTGTTCGGGCTAGAATCACCGCGGTACGTTCCTATTATGTTTTAGTTAATATTTACGTGTTATACTTGATCTAGGTTCCGCATATACGTGTACTTTGATTGTCAAACTCTAACAGTGGCATCACGAGCCATGTATAACATGTAATTGATTACTAAAACGTAATAAAAATTGGATCTTTAATTGTTTTAGATACATGTTTTTGATCTAGGGTTTTTTCTTTAATTTTTTTTATAAAATTTGAAACCCTAACCCTAATTTATGGGGGGGGGGGTCGATTTTCACATAAAACCCTAATTAGGGTTTGTGGTTTACTTGATTAATTTGTAATCACTAGAAACCCTAGGTCTTTAACCGGTTATGTGAACGTATCTTGTGACCTGTGTGCTAATTGTTAGGTTATATCCGTGACGAAACATGCATGTTAGTCATCGATCTTGTTTTTTTTTTTTTTTTTTTTTTTTGTTTTTTTTTATATTTGTCACATGTTTTAGATAGATCTAAAATTGGGGAAGACTCCAATAGATATATATTAAAATCAATTTATATGCTATGTGGTGTGTATATTAGCTTTGGCCTACGCAATTGATTCGTCAATGTATGTGACTCTCTTTCATTAAGAGGAGAAGGCCTTAGTTGATTACATGCATGATTATACCTAGACTTGATTTTATTAGGATCTTTTCTAATAAGGATTGCATGTGGCTAATTGTTTCACTTTATTATTATTAGTTGTTTGTTTTTCTTTAAATTACTTGTTTTTATTGTTTCTTAAATTGTTTGACTTGTTGTAAGCAATAAAAAGGGTGATTTTCAATAAAGAAAATAATACGGACTAATAATGGTGAAACCCTAAGTGATAAAGATTGAATCTTGCGGAGTCTTATGTGCCAACAACGGTTCGCTTCGCACGGTAATTCGCTCCAAGACGAGACTAGCAAGATTCATACTTTATTACATGTTTTGAGATTGAATCCATAAAATTTTGCTTGATTGATGTTTTGTACAACATGTTTTTAAAAGTAACTCTTTTAAGACAAATTCATAATCGTGATATGAAGGCTTAGAAAAGAGCCTTAGAGTCTGCCTTGGTTATCACAATCTTGAAAATGTCTTAAATGAATTTCTTTTAAAATTATTCTTGTAGAAAGTCATCTTAGGGTTTGTTAAACCCCAAGTAAAACTTTGTGTATTAATTTCACGAATTGGTAATAAAAAGTTTTTTATGAAAACTTATGCTATAAAGATGAGTGCATGCATCTTTGTACATATTTTGATTGACATATCAAAATTGAATACCCTTATAATTTAAGTTACATGCCATCTATCTATAAGGAACACTTGAAATTTTAATTTAGTAAACGTGAGACCTAGGCTAAATTATTATAACAAGGTAAAATTCTGTTAATGCGTGAGACCATAAATAGTAATTTTACAGGTTTTAAGGTAGACGACTTAATTAAGTTGTGCGTGAGACCTAGAACTTAAGGCATGAGATGGGATGAAACATGCTTACAAGGCAAATTGATGAATCAATTTGATGTAAATCCCATAATGATCTAGGAATTGGAAATCTTGTTTGCCAATTTTTGTTCGACAGCTTACCATCTTTTATACTTTCACCACTAGCAGATCAACTGATGTGGTGGAATCTATGTAAAGTTGGATCCTAGATTTTCAAGAAAATTTTTGGTGGTTATATGAATATAGCCTATGGGTATTTTATTTTCTTGAAGATATTTCGAAAATACTAATGTTTGAACTTTTATATGTAGATATGGCTCAACCCGATAACCCAACTGTGATTTCTGCTTTCAAGAGTCATCTTGAGAGAGAAAAATTGACTGGAAAGAATTTCAATGATTGGCACCGTTTGCTCAGAATTGTCTTGAGGGCGGCCGGTAAGCTCAATTACTTGACCGAAGAATGTCCAGCTGAGCCTGCTGCTGATGCAACAGAAGCAGTTAAAGCGGAGTGGAGAGAGAAACATGCTAAGTTTAATGAGGTTGCTTGTTTAATGCTCACTAGCATGAGTGCTCAGTTACAAAAGAAGTTTGAGTATTTTTTTCCAAAAGATATGATTGAAGTACTTCAGCAGTCTTATGAGAAATCTCCCGCAGTTGAATTGTATGATGAACTTGACAAGCTACACAACTGCAAGCATGGTGATGGTAACCAGTTGAAGATTATGTGACTGAGATGAAGGAATCTTTTGATCTGCTTCACAGAATTGGATTTGGTTACTCCGAAAATGTTCAAGTGCACTTGATCAACAGGGCCCTTAACAAGGACTTTGCTGGTTTTGTGCAGAATTTCAACATGCACTGCTCGGGGAAGACAGTCTCAGAATTACTCGCATTGCTTGTTGATTATGAGAAAAGTCTACTAGCCAAGGTCAAGGCTCCTACCCCGCAAGTGTTTTCGATTCATGGGGGAGAATCCAGAAGAAATCGCATGTGAACAAAGGCAAGGGGAAAGGTGATAAAGGCAAGCAGGTCATGGCCTATCAACCTCAACCAAAGATGCCCAAGATGAAGCAGCATCAGCCTAAGCAGAACAAGGTGAATC
The DNA here is from genome assembly GCA_030686995.1 of Artemisia argyi. Taxonomy (NCBI): domain Eukaryota; kingdom Viridiplantae; phylum Streptophyta; class Magnoliopsida; order Asterales; family Asteraceae; genus Artemisia; species Artemisia argyi. The sequence continues at coordinate 16,804,636 of CM060687.1, read as the reverse complement.
CGCCAAACAAGAAGGATCAGGCTTGTCACCATTGTCATGAAAAGGGCCATTGGAAGCGCAATTGTCCTCTCTACATTCATGACTTGCGACTCAAGAACCAGGGTAATGAAGCTGGTAACCCCAGTTCATCAGGTGCGTTCTTTATGATTGAATTATTCACTCTTACTCCTAAATTGAATTCATGGGTATATGATACGGGATGTGGCATTCATATTTGCAATACCTTGCAGGGGTTTAGAGTTGAGAGAAAGCTAGCCTATGGACAACAATTCTTGCACGTGGGTAACAGAGTGCATGCAGGAGTTGAAGCTATAGGAGTTTTTAATTTAGTGTTGCCTTCGGGCCTAGTACTATCTTTAAATAATTGTCATTATGCACCGTCAATTGTTAGAGGTGTAATTTCATTTTCATGTTTGTTGAACCTTGGTTTTGAGCATACTATTTCTAGCAATGGAATTTCAGTTTCTTTAAATGGTGTTTTTTATTTTAATGCTATTGCTGTGAATGGTGTCTTTGAAATTGATATGAATGATAATGATAATGCTTTTGTTAAAAATAATTCAATGTATAGCATCAATAATAAGAGAATCAAGAAAGGTCTGGATTCATCGTATCTTTGGCATTGTCGACTTGCTCACATTGGCAAGGCTCGCATGAAAAAGCTCCAACATGATGGGCTTTTAGATAAGATCAATGATGAATCATTTGATAAGTGCTAATCTTGCATTGCTGGGAAGATGACAAAGAAACCCTCTAAAAATAGGATTGAAAGGGCTAATGATCTACTTGGTCTTACTCACACAGATGTGTGTGGACCACTTAGACATGTGTCAAGGAGGGGTGCTAGCTACTTTTTAACATTTACAGATGATTACAACTGTTATGGTTATGTTTATTTACTTAAACATAAACACGAGGTGTTTGAAACATTCAAAGTGTTTAAAGCAGAAGTAGAGTTGCAACTTGGAAAGAAGATTAAAGCTCTTCGATCCGATAGAGGTGGTGAATACCTGAGTCAGGAGTTCATAGATTACTTAGAAAAGGAGGGAATTGTCCAGCACCTTACTTCTCCATATACTCCACAACAAAATGGTGTATCTGAGAGAAGGAATCGTACATTGCAAGATATGATACGATCTATGTTTAATCTAACAACTCTTCCTTATTCGTTTTGGGATTATGCTTTAGAATCTGCGGTTCGCATTCTTAATATGGTTCCAACAAAGAAGGTTGATAAGACTCCATATGAGTTATGGACTGGAAAAGCTCCTAACTTGTCTTATCTAAAGGTCTGGGGTTGCGAGGCATATGTTAAACGTGACTCAGCAGAAAAACTCCAACAAAGATCTGTGAAGTGCATCTTCGTAGGATACCCTAAGGAAACTATGGGTTACTACTTTTATTACCCAACTGAAAACAAAGTTTTTGTTGCAAGGTATGGAGACTTCTTGGAAAAGGAGCTTATATCTCAAGAATTCAGTGGGAGAGTATATGATCTGGAAGACGATCATGAAGATGTAACACCTTCTGAAAACACTAGCCAACTTCCTGTGGAACCGGAGAGTTTAGGTCCTCCACCTGAAGTTGAAGTGATTCCCATTCGTAGGTTATCTAGACCTGTGAAAGCTCCTACACGTCTATGTCTTAATGTAGAGTGTAATGAAAACTTGATAGGAGATCTTGATGAACCTACAAGTTACAAAGCTGCCATGAATAGTCCTGAAAAGGAAAAATGGCAGGTTGCTATGAATGGGGAAATGCAATCCATGGAAGACAATGAAGTCTGGGAAGAAGTACACCTACCTCCGGGTGCCAAGTTAGTTAGGAGTAAATGGCTCTACAAGAAAAAGACTGATATGGATGGCATTGTACACACCTATAAGGCCCGTTTGGTAGCTAAAGGCTATACTCAAACTTTTGGTGTTGACTATGAGGAGACCTTTTCTCCTGTAGCTGACATTAGGGCTATTAGGATTCTTATAGCCATAGCTGCTTACTATGACTATGAGATTTGGCAAATGGATGTCAAAACCGCCTTCTTAAATGGTCGCCTAGATGAGGTCATCTATATGGCACAGCCTGAGGGGTTTGTGAATCCAGAATTCCTAAATGGTGTATGCAAGCTTAAAAGATCCATTTATGGATTGAAGCAAGCATCACGACAATGGAATAAGAGATTTGACAGTGAGATTAAAAAGTATGGATTCACTCAAAATCTTGATGAGCCATGTGTATATCACAAAGCTAGTGGGAGTAATGTAATTTTCCTTATATTATATGTTGATGACATATTGATTATGGGAAACGACATTCCAAGTTTTCAAAAGGTTAAGACATATCTTGGAAGTTGTTTTTATATGAAAGATTTAGGGGAAGCTGCATTTATTCTGGGAATCAAGATATATAGAGATAGATCTCAGCGATTAATTGGATTAAGCCAAAGTGCTTACATTGATAAAATATTAAAGAGATTCAATATACAAAATTCCAAGAAGGGATATTTGCCGATGCAAGAGCAACATGGCTTGAGCGAGAAAGTTTGTGCTTCAACACCTGAAGAGGTTCAACGCACGAAGAGAGTCCCTTATGTTTCGGCTGTGGGATCTATTATGTATGCGGTGAAAAGCACAAGGCCTAATGTGGCATTTGCATAGAACTTAACCAGTCGATATCAGCAAAATTCAGGTGAAAAACACTGGAATGCTGTTAAGAATATTCTTAAGTACCTAAGGGCTACTAAAGAGATGTTCTTAGTTTATAGGGGAACTCCATCTGCAGAACTTGATGTTACAGGTTACTGTGATGCTTCTTGGAAAGGTGATAAGGATGATACGAAGTCTCAGACGGGTTATGTCTTTGTCATTAATGGAGGAGCTGTGGATTGGAGGAGCAGAAAGCAGAGTGTACTAGCGATGTTTGCTACAGAAAGTGAGTATATAGCTGCTTCAGAAGCTGCAATGGAAGCTGTTTTGATTAGGAAGTTTGTTTCAGGGCTTGGGGTTATGCCTTCGATTCAATGACCTATAAAAATGTATTGCGACAATTCAGCTGCAATTACATTTGCCAATGAACCTAGAATCATGAAAGGCACCAGACATTTCCCGATTAAGCATCACTATGTTCGAGAACAAGTCGAAATAGGTGAAATCGAAATGCTCAACGTTCACACAGATGAAAACTTAGCAGATCAGTTTACAAAGCCTTTACCTGGCACCAAGCTTTATAAGCATGCTGAAGGAATAGGACTTAAGTAAGCTGAAAGTTTCATGCCCGTTTGTGATTAGTATTTGGATAAGGAATGTAATGTACAATTATTATTTTAATGAAATAAAATATTGTTTATGTTTATTTATTCATTGTCTTAATAATATATCCTATATTTGCATGTTTAAATCCATGAATAAATTATTATTCTGAATTGTCCGTTGTCGATTAATGATATGGGTGTATCATTAAACTAAGACAATTTTGAGTATTGGTTCAGGATATACTTGAAAGTATATTGATGCGTAGTCATACCAATTTCACATGATACTGAATGAATTGAGTATTGGAATTTTCCCAAAAATATGATTTAATATTTAATGTGAGAATCATATTTAAAGTTATCCTCAGACTTGAGATACTAGATAAGTGTCATGGATGTAGTGCATTTTTGTGAGTAATCTACCGCTTACCGTAATTGGGAGTCATAAGGGTTGTTTTCAAAAGTGTTGCAAAGTTCATGGGTTATTCTTGTAGTCAAGAGAGAATTTGTTCCTTCTGATTTGTTCAGAAGTTTAATACTGCTGGGCCCCTCGTAGGGTTGACAAAATGTTTGCGTGGCCATGCCCAAAGTCTATCTAGAATACGTTCAGATGTTTTGGTAATTTTGTTCAATAATAAAGAGACGAGAAACAGAAATTTAATAAAGAACCTCACATCTTTATTAATGTGGTATTAGAACAAAAAGATAATTACAATGATGAATGATGAGGCGAAAAATGAACCACTTTTAGGGGGTCATTTAAGCCCGGAATTGAATTTATTTGATCAAATATTACCCTAAATCGTTCCTTTTGTGATTTTAGGTACTTTGGGAGTGAAATCTGGAAAAGGAAGCAATTCGGACGTTTTTGGAGCATAAAAGTGAAGAAAACGCCAAAGACTTAATTTTCCATGCTGGGAAAAGTGTTTGACGGCGTCAAGAGGAAGTATTTGACGGCGTCAAGCGTAAATTCCATGACAACCCAGAAGAAACATGAAGGCGTCACAAGTAGAGAGTCAAGAGTTAAATTCATGACGACCTGCATAAGGTGTACACATGACGGCGTCAGACCCAGATCTAGGCTGTCCAAGGAACTATTTGGCGGCGAGATGACGGCGTCAGACATTTGTTCTTGACGTCGTCACCCTCTAAAATCTATATATAGTTTTCTAATTTTCATTCATTAGAGAAGAAGAAGTTTGGAGAAACCCTAAGGCCGAACCTTATACGAATTTTACAGCTTTTTCAAGGGTTTTCAGCCCTTGAACCCTTTCATGTGTAATTGAGATAAGTCTTCTCTTAATTCAATCAATATGTCTATGTGTTGGTTGTCTATATCTTGTGCTTGTCTTGATTCCACCATGTTAGGCTAGATCTATCTTGTGTTTGCTTAGATCTAATGAAACCTAGATGTTAATTATGTGTTGATTACTTGTTTATGGTTGTATTGGATGAATGATTTAAATGTTAGGCTTAAAAAAACTGGCAGATCTCTAATTGGTAACATGCTTGAACGTCTTAGGAAACATGAACCGATGTGTACTAGATTTTATTGGTTGTATTTAATGCATGAGTAAATTCTAATGATCCCTGATGAGTGTGTGAATACTCATCATTTTTGTCTTATATGAACTGCCAAAACATCCAAAAACACTCAAATACGCATCAAAATACAGAAATTATTCCAAAATTGTGTTTTATATGTTTTAGATGCAAAATGTTTAAAAACAAATGAAAAACGAACAAAGTTTGCACAATTGGCAGTTTCAGTCCCTCAAGTTTCAAATATTGACAAAACTAGTCCCTGGAAGTTTAAAACGAAAGAAAAGTCAACCCAAGGCATGGAAAAGTCAAAAGTTATGAAAAAATGAACCTTGGGTAAAAAGTTTGAGAAAATTACACATTTGGTCCCTCAAAATCCAAAATTGGCAAAACTAGTCCCTGGAGTTTCAGAAAATGACAGAATTGGTCCCTGGTGGATTATTTTGGATAGAAAGGTCATTTATGGTCCTTGGAAAGTAAAAATTATCAAAATGGGTCCCTGGGTGAAAGTTTTGTGGAAATTACATGTTTGGTCCCCGAAGTTTGGTAACTTGTCACATTTGCCCCCCGGGAATTTTAAAAGTGAAAAATAAAATTCAAAAAAAAACCCTTGTATCATTGAAGTATGGCAAGAATAACCCTTGGGATTATAATTTGGAGAATGGCAAGTTCAGCCCCTCATGTTTCAGATAATTGCAAATTGGTCCTTGTATTTAAATTTCTACAAACCAAACAGACCTATTCCTAAAACTACCCAAACCAAAACTACCCAACACCAAAACAGCCCACCTTATTACTCCACCTTGGCCCAGTCCACCTCTCAGCCCACTCCAAAAAAATAATAACACCCCGTCCTTATTACTCCCCCATCTTTGACCTCCCCAAGTCAAACTCCACATCACCCCTACCTCCCTACACCCTGCAACACAATCATCACACCCCACTCTCACCCTCTGCAATACACAAACTCCCACCCCCCTTGCACTCCAAACCAAACACAACCTTCCAAAACCCACCCACTGGCCTCAATTATCTCCAAGAAGCAGACAAGAACTTTGGGCGCCAAAGGATTTAAACGTTTGAGATTGCTTGTTTTTTATCCTAGGGCTAGTAATTCAAGCTGGAAGAGTCCAAGAAACCTCCCAAACCCTAAATGGGGGTTATAAAAAGAAAGAAGAGAAGCAGTGGAGTTAGTTAGATTTTGTAGTTTTAATTTAATTTTATTCCAAGCATTGTAATTTTAATTTTAAGTAAACTCAGTTGTAATGTGTTTCATTTAGTATTAATACAAGTTATTGTTTCAGAAATTCAAGCATCTATTTAATTTTCAGTTTACTCAGAAATAAAAAAATAAGTAAGAAATAAATAGAAATAAATTGAAAAAGGAAAATACAAATCAATGAAGTTGAAATGCAGAAAGGAAGCTGAGAATGGAGAAAATGGGTAATAGAGATTCATGGGAATCAATTAAGTTGTCCATGGTACTTCAATTTATGCAGGATTGCACACTGTGAGCTTATTTCATATTCCTTTTTATATACTCTATTTTGTCATAGCTTCTATTCTGCTTATGTTTGGTTATTCTTACTAATTCTGAGTTGGAAAGTAATAAAATATGGTGAAATCAATAGTTGTTAATTAGTTTAGATAGTTGCTCACAATTTCAATTTGAACTGCCAACATTAGTTTGTTTAGGTATAACACATTTTAGAGTTGATTGCTGTCAAAAGTTAGCTTCATTAGCTGTCATTAGCTTATTGGATTATCCAGAAATAGTGGAATTGCTCAAATCAGTTTTATACACTCAAAACACAAAACAGTTTTAATATAAAGGGGTGTTTGGCTTAAGACTGATTGATGAGTTCTTGTTGTTTTTTTTACTAACATTTGTTGAGACATGCTCCAATATGTATTTCTGGCTCACTTAGGTCTTAAAAACAGCAGCCCATGTGTAAAAGTCAAAATTCACTCTTGATTAAGCCTATGAGTTAACTGTCATACAGTGGGTACCCCAAATCCTTGCACATTAGCTTATAAGTAATCCATATAGCTCATTTTAGCCTTATAGTAGCTTAACATAACAAGTTTAGTCAGTAAGATCCAATCTAAGTTCATATAAGTCAAACTTATAAGGGTATATCAAAAGTCAAAATTGCATATTTTCAATTTTCTCAAATCTTACAAGATTTTTGTAGAATTATGTACTGTGATTGAGACCCTGAGTTTTTTAGGATTCACAACCCCCCACCTCATCTACAAAGTCCCAACTCTCCTTCATTTTTAGGAATTTTCTTGTGGGCCCCACAACCCTCAAATGAGGGCTGCAGGGCAATCTGTGGTTCTGTGCAGCTGCACATCAGTCCACCACCACCACTTGGTGGTGGTTTTGTGGCCATTCCATTGGACCCCAAAACCTAGAATTTGGTTCTCCCAACCCCCCTCCTACCAGGGAACAACAATTGACCATTTGGTTGACCTCAAACCTAGTGGACCCCACCTGAAATTGCTTACCAAGTTTGTCCCCAAATCTGTGTAATTTCATTTTCCTTAAGTGCTTAAGTTGTGCTTATTAGCTTATTGGTGTTCACTCATTGCTGTTTCTGGCTTATTGGAGTTTATCTAACTTATTTGTACCCTTTTTCATCAAAGTGGGACCCACACAAGCTCATTTGAGCTCAAATGCCCAAACAGTCAACAAAAGTCAACTGTCTCAACTCTTAGCTTATTCTTAGCTTAATTTTAAGTTGTAAAAAGTTTGTTTTCACAAAAGTCTTTCACTTTTAGGTATAAATCAAGTTTCTAAAAAGAAAATCCAGAAAATCAAGTTTTATTTTTAAGTGATAGTTTATATTTAATTTTATTTAAATTTTATTTTTCATTTTTATATTTTCATTAAGTACTTAGATTTGTTTATATTTTTATTAAATTCCTCATATATTAAAGTAGTTATAATAATTTTTTCAGATTTTTATTTTATTATTTAGTATTTATTAGAATTAATCTTAGTTTTATTAATAATTAATTAATAATTAGTTTAAAATAGCATAATTAGTTTTTATTAAGTAAAACCTTGTTTTTATATTTTTTATAGCTTTTATATGTTATAAAGTAATTTTAGAAATTTTATTAGAATTTTTACTGTTCATTTGCCATTTTTCTTAAATTAAAATAGTTAATTAGATAATTAGTAATTAATTAATATAAAAATCACAAAAAGACAAAAATACTTATTTTTAATTTTAAAATTAGTTTTTAGTTATTTTATAATTTTAGAAATTTTATTTTCATTTTTCTAGTATTTAATTAGTATTAAATTATATTTAAGTGTTTTAAATATTAATAATTAGTAATAATTAGTATTTAATTAATATTAAATAATTAATTAGGGTTAAAATTTATTTTAATTTTCTAAAATTTTTCTCTTACCCTTAGGTTTGTAAAAAAGTCATTTTCACCCCTGGGTGTTTTTAGATTTCCGTTTTCACTTTTTATTTCGTACGTCTACGTTTTATTTAAACGTGAACGTACGCGTTTTAGGTTTTAAACGTTTCTGGGTTTTCAAACTTTCCAGTCTTGTTTATATAGTGTATTTAAGCTATTATCTTTCATATTCCAGTAGTGTAATCATCACATCACTCAAACCCTATTCCTGTCCAAATTCACCCGATCACAAACCCGTTTTAATACCATCCACACCTCGTCGGGACATAACGACCCGGGGAAACCCTATACTTCCACGGAGATTGATTCTAGGCAGTTTGACTAAATGACATCTCTCGATGACGATTTCTTTGAACAATGGGCCTTTGAGAGTAAAATTGAAAAACTTATGGCCTTGTCAAAAATATCGAGATGTCGTGTTGATCATGATGGACCTTCGATTCCTATTCCCTCTCCGGTGAGGGAAATGAATCAAGAAACCGAGGTGACAAAGGACCATGTACTTCCATCTGACGATGGAAGTGCTAAATACGTCCAACCTACGGTTGTCCAAAAACCTAAGCTCACAATTGATCCTAGCCTTTCACGATATAAGGTTATAAGGTCGTCAAGCAAACGTACAGAGCTTAGGGCAGTGCCTGAAAAGAACGACTTGCCCAATCTTCACGTTTATCAAGAACCAAAACCCGAGACCATAACGGAAGTGGTGGAAATTGCTAGCTCTAAGAGCACACCACTTGTCCCACCTCCGGCTTTTATTCCTTGTGTTGGTTGTGGTGAGCCACTTTTTGGTTTGCCATGTCGTTGGTGTACATGTGTGCAATGTGGTAATGATATTCAAAACGGGAGTTGTTTGTTTTGTGGGTCGAGTAATTCATTTGCTTATGATCCTAATCAGAACTCATTCAACGACTCTTCAAATTTTTCCAATTACCCATCACATTCATACGAGCAAGAATCATATTATCCGTACCACAATGATTGTTCGTATCAAAATACACCAAACTTTTTGTATGAATATTGTGGAGGTCCTCACCAAGGTTTTGATTGTCAAAATAATCAAAATTTTGGTTACGACCAATATCCATACAATTCACCAAACCAGACTCAACAGTTTAACTGTTGTGAGTACTGTGGTGGCCCACACTACAGTTCTGATTGTCAATCTGGCAACACGCTTGTCTATGAGCAGTTTCCTGATAACAATTATGACTCTAGCACATACGACCCACAGCCACATCAGTCTTACTGTTGTGAAAATTGTGGAGGTCCTCACTTTAGCTCGGATTGTAAAACAGGGAATCCATTTCCTTGTAACAATTATGACTATTCATGTCAAGACCCACCTCCACAAGACCCAATTACCCAAGCAACCCCTCAATTCCCACAAGACCTTTGTGATAAGGTTCTTGAAGCATTTAAAAAATATAAAGAGGGGTTGGCTACTACATCGTTTCAAGAATCTCGTAAAAAATCAATGGCAGAATTACTTGCTGAAGAACGAGATGCTAGAAACGAAATGAGCATGGAAGAATTACTTGCTGAGCAAAGAGCAGCTAAAATACGTGCCAATCTTCGCTATGCTGCTCTATATGATGATGATGATGATAGTGATGATGATGAAGATAACATTGTTATTATTCAAAAAGATTCATCAGATTCATCTGTTGTGATTCCTTCCATGGAGAATCAGGGAGATAATAATGTGACGGAGTCACTAGCCGTTGATCAAATGGAACTTGAAAATTGCATAAATGCTAGCTCCTCTGATCTCCCCCAGTCTGTTATCACACCCGAAGTTCACATTCACTCTCTGATCATGGGGGATGAGCATCTTAGCACTGTTCCTAATAAGGAATCGGACGAATTAATAAAGTCTAGTGTTGAGATCCTTGTCCCAATCCCGAGAGAGTCACAGGGAACTTTGGATGGTATGTGTGATATTCCTTCCCCTCTTGAGTGTTCAAACGATCATTTTGAGACTTTCTCAGATTTTAATGATGATTGTACATCTCATGGAGACATCGAGTATGTTGAGGCGTCAGTTCCACATTCTGATGCTGATCATCTTCTTGAGGAGTTCGCTGATGAACTTGCTCACATCAATCCACTTTCATTGGAAAGTAATGATGGTCTCCTCGATTTCCAAGCCGATCTGGGAGAAATTGAAAGTCTCCTATATCATGATCCGTCACTCACTTCTTATCCCGACAATCCAATTGAGAATAATATTCACTTTGTTCCCGAAACATTCAATACTACTCTCACCAATCCTCTATTTGAATTCAATTCTGAATTCACTTTGATTTCTGATAATCCACTCTTTGATATTCAGAATGAGGATTGTGATGAGTTTATATCGGAACATGAATTCACAGATTCACATCTTGTGAATAATTCTCTTCATGAGGAGTTCTCCGGTGAACTCACTCATCATATCATGACTCCTCCGGAGTTTGATAGCCCGGGGGGAGATGCTCTCAATTATGAGAATTTGCAAATTCCCACCCACCCTCCCGGGTTGTTTACGAGCTTACCCTTTGAAATCCAAACTCAGGCTATTGAGCCTCCTCTTGAGGAAGAATATCAAATCATGATTTACATCATGGTTTTCTTCCTTTTCTTCACCTACAGGGTGACTTCTCTTGTTCTTCACTCCTTCGGGAGTGAGGACACTATCTTTGATCCCGGCATTTTCATGTATCATTATATGGAGCCGGATACTTATCTCATCGGTGTGGAACTTTCACGTGCTTCAAATGTTTGTCCAAACATCTTGAATGAAAGTCCGATTGAGATTGTTTCTTCCACATCATGCTTCCCCAAGGACAAATGAATTCGGGGTCGAGTCACGCTAGCGACTCGGTAAACAAAAACAGAGCATGCTTATAGGGTTTTCACCCTAAGTGTGGGGGAGTCCCCCATGCTATGGTTACAAATGAAGTGAAAAACAAAATGGTGTTTTCCACGCTTAGCTTGTAATGTTGCCCTTTTACGTTCAAAGAGTCGGCATAATAGCCGGGACTTTGAATATTGAGGACAATATTCATGCTTAGTGTGGGGGGGTATTCGCTATTCTAGCGAATTTTATCACATTTTACTATATAATACCCCCGTTTTAGCCAAAATTTCAAAAATTTTAAAAATTTTTCACTGGTGCTTCAAAATTTTTGTGGTAATCAGTCCGCCTTGTCTAACCGACAAAAGGGATTGGCTAGTCCAGGAGCAAACGGCTCTTGGTAAAGACATCTCAAATCCGTTTATGGCTGGCAATTTGCCCAAAATTGTATGGTTCCTCAACTCCCCAAAAACAAATGAGTTGGCTAGCCCGCAAGATTATGACTTGTGGTAAAGGCCGTGGAAAAACCATAATTGGTAATCAGCTCACCAAGATGTTGACTATTCCATCAAGAGTTGGCTAGTCCAGAAGCAAACGGCTTTTGGTAAAGACTAATCAAATCCGTTGACAGCTGGTGATTTGCTTAAAATTACACGGTTATCAGGTGTGCCACAGTTCTTACACCTGGCTACTCCAGAAGTGATGGCTTTTGGTAAAGAGTTTAAAATCTATTAATTTTTCTCAAAAGATTGCTAGGGACTAGCAATAGTTTAGTGTGGGGGATTGATGAGTGTGTGAATACTCATCATTTTTGTCTTATATGAACTGCCAAAACATCCAAAAACACTCAAATACGCATCAAAATACAGAAATTATTCCAAAATTGTGTTTTATATGTTTTAGATGCAAAATGTTTAAAAACAAATGAAAAACGAACAAAGTTTGCACAATTGGCAGTTTCAGTCCCTCAAGTTTCAAATATTGACAAAACTAGTCCCTGGAAGTTTAAAACGAAAGAAAAGTCAACCCAAGGCATGGAAAAGTCAAAAGTTATGAAAAAATGATCCTTGGGTAAAAAGTTTGAGAAAATTACACATTTGGTCCCTCAAAATCCAAAATTGGCAAAACTAGTCCTTGGAGTTTCAGAAAATGACAGAATTGGTCCCTGGTGGATTATTTTGGATAGAAAAGTCATTTATGGTCCTTGGAAAGTAAAAATTATCAAAATGGGTCCCTGGGTGAAAGTTTTGTGGAAATTACATGTTTGGTCCCCGAAGTTTGGTAACTTGTGACATTTGCCCCCCGGGAATTTTAAAAGTGAAAAATAAAATTCAAAAAAAAACCCTTGTATCATTGAAGTATGGCAAGAATAACCCTTGGGATTATAATTTGGAGAATGGCAAGTTCAGCCCCTCATGTTTCGGATAATTGCAAATTGGTCCTTGTATTTAAATTTCTACAAACCAAACGGACCTATTCCTAAAACTACCCAAACCAAAACTACCCAACACCAAAACAGCCCACCTTATTACTCCACCTTGGCCCAGTCCACCTCTCAGCCCACTCCAAAAAAATAATAACACCCCGTCCTTATTACTCCCCCATCTTTGACCTCCCCAAGTCAAACTCCACATCACCCCCTACCTCCCTACACCCTGCAACACAATCATCACACCCCACTCTCACCCTCTGCAACACACAAACTCCCACCCCCCCTTGCACTCCAAACCAAACACAACCTTCCAAAACCCACCCACTGGCCTCAATTATCTCCAAGAAGCAGACAAGAACTTTGGGCGCCAAAGGATTTAAACGTTTGAGATTGCTTGTTTTTGATCCTAGGGCTAGTAATTCAAGCTGGAAGAGTCCAAGAAACCTCCCAAACCCTAAATGGGGGTTATAAAAAGAAAGAAGAGAAGCAGTGGAGTTAGTTAGATTTTGTAGTTTTAATTTAATTTTATTCCAAGCATTGTAATTTTAATTTTAAGTAAACTCAGTTGTAATGTGTTTCATTTAGTATTAATACAAGTTATTGTTTCAGAAATTCAAGCATCTATTTAATTTTCAGTTTACTCAGAAATAAAAAAATAAGTAAGAAATAAATAGAAATAAATTGAAAAAGGAAAATACAAATCAATGAAGTTGAAATGCAGAAAGGAAGCTGAGAATGGAGAAAATGGGTAATAGAGATTCATGGGAATCAATTAAGTTGTCCATGGTACTTCAATTTATGCAGGATTGCACACTGTGAGCTTATTTCATATTCCTTTTTATATACTCTATTTTGTCATAGCTTCTATTCTGCTTATGTTTGGTTATTCTTACTAATTCTGAGTTGGAAAGTAATAAAATATGGTGAAATCAATAGTTGTTAATTAGTTTAGATAGTTGCTCACAATTTCAATTTGAACTGCCAACATTAGTTTGTTTAGGTATAACACATTTTAGAGTTGATTGCTGTCAAAAGTTAGCTTCATTAGCTGTCATTAGCTTATTGGATTATCCAGAAATAGTGGAATTGCTCAAATCAGTTTTATACACTCAAAACACAAAACAGTTTTAATATAAAGGGGTGTTTGGCTTAAGACTGATTGATGAGTTCTTGTTGTTTTTTTTACTAACATTTGTTGAGACATGCTCCAATATGTATTTCTGGCTCACTTAGGTCTTAAAAACAGCAGCCCATGTGTAAAAGTCAAAATTCACTCTTGATTAAGCCTATGAGTTAACTGTCATACAGTGGGTACCCCAAATCCTTGCACATTAGCTTATAAGTAATCCATATAGCTCATTTTAGCCTTATAGTAGCTTAACATAACAAGTTTAGTCAGTAAGATCCAATCTAAGTTCATATAAGTCAAACTTATAAGGGTATATCAAAAGTCAAAATTGCATATTTTCAATTTTCTCAAATCTTACAAGATTTTTGTAGAATTATGTACTGTGATTGAGACCCTGAGTTTTTTAGGATTCACAACCCCCCACCTCATCTACAAAGTCCCAACTCTCCTTCATTTTTAGGAATTTTCTTGTGGGCCCCACAACCCTCAAAAGAGGGCTGCAGGGCAATCTGTGGTTCTGTGCAGCTGCACATCAGTCCACCACCACCACTTGGTGGTGGTTTTGTGGCCATTCCATTGGACCCCAAAACCTAGAATTTGGTTCTCCCAACCCCCCTCCTACCAGGGAACAACAATTGACCATTTGGTTGACCTCAAACCTAGTGGACCCCACCTGAAATTGCTTACCAAGTTTGTCCCCAAATCTGTGTAATTTCATTTTCCTTAAGTGCTTAAGTTGTGCTTATCAGCTTATTGGTGTTCACTCATTGCTGTTTCTGGCTTATTGGAGTTTATCTAACTTATTTGTACCCTTTTTCATCAAAGTGGGTACCACACAAGCTCATTTGAGCTCAAATGCCCAAACAGTCAACAAAAGTCAACTGTCTCAACTCTTAGCTTATTCTTAGCTTAATTTTAAGTTGTAAAAAGTTTGTTTTCACAAAAGTCTTTCACTTTTAGGTATAAATCAAGTTTCTAAAAAGAAAATCCAGAAAATCAAGTTTTGTTTTTAAGTGATAGTTTCTATTTAATTTTATTTAAATTTTATTTTTCATTTTCATATTTTCATTAAGTACTTAGCTTTTTTATATTTTTATTAAATTCCTCATATATTAAAGTAGTTATAATAATTTTTTCAGATTTTTATTTTATTATTTAGTATTTATTAGAATTAATCTTAGTTTTATTAATAATTAATTAATAATTAGTTTAAAATAGCATAATTAGTTTTTATTAAGTAAAACCTTGTTTTTATATTTTTTATAGCTTTTATATGTTATAAAGTAATTTTAGAAATTTTATTAGAATTTTTACTGTTCATTTGCCATTTTTCTTAATTTAAAATAGTTAATTAGATAATTAGTAATTAATTAGTAATTAATTAATATAAAAATCACAAAAAGACAAAAATACTTATTTTTAATTTTAAAATTAGTTTTTAGTTATTTTATAATTTTAGAAATTTTATTTTCATTTTTCTAGTATTTAATTAGTATTAAATTATACTCCCTCCGTCCCAAAATTATTGTCCCCCGACAAAAAACACACAGTTTAAGAAAAGTACATTTATTACAGCTTTCTCTTTCTTACTTTTTGACAGAATGACAATTTTGCCCTTAGGTAATTAATTAAAGTCTTCTTTAAAGTATGTAATAATAATTTTAAACAAGGGTAATATAGTAAACTTGATTAAACTTCCCTATCTATTTTTAGTAGTGGACAATTAAATTGGGACATCCCAAAAAGGAAACGTGGACAATAAAATTGGGACGGAGGGAGTATTTAAGTGTTTTAAATATTAATAATTAGTAATAATTAGTATTTAATTAATATTAAATAATTAATTAGGGTTAAAATTTATTTTAATTTTCTAAAAATTTTCTCTTACCCTTAGGTTTGTAAAAAAGTCATTTTCACCCCCTGGGTGTTTTTAGATTTCCGTTTCCACTTTTTATTTCGTACGTCTACGTTTTATTTAAACGTGAACGTACGCGTTTTAGGTTTTAAACGTTTTTGGGTTTTCAAAATTTCCAGTCTTGTTTATATAGTGTATTTAAGCTATTATCTTTCATATTCTAGTAGTGTAATCATCACATCACTCAAACCCTATTCCTGTCCAAATTCACCCGATCACAAACCCGTTTTAATACCATCCACACCTCGTCGGGACATAACGACCCGGGGAAACCCTATACTTCCACGGAGATTGATTCTAGGCAGTTTGACTATTACAGTTGACCATTCACAAGTGGTTGACTTTAGCCTGACGGTTTAGCATCAATCAATCCCATGTTAGGAGCTTCTTAGCTGGCTCGACATAGGAGTGAAGTAGGCACTCATAGGATTGGGGAGTTAAGTACGCCACCCCATGAATGGTATTAAGGAATACAATCCGTCATCCACGCAACTATAACAAGTAAGTAACGTGTAAAAGATATCTAGGGAGTAGTGAAATCTAAGTAAACACATTTCTCCCACTTATTGCTCACAACTTTAGTATAATTAGTTTATTTTCATTTTTAGTATTTTATTTTGATTGCATCTTAGTATTGGGTTAGTTGACTAGCAACTAATTCCGCCCAAATCCTTCAAAAACGAGATTTTAATTTGCTTTCTTAAAAAATATAAAAATACAAAAAGAATCATCCCTGATCTCTAGACCTAGTCTTTAGGTTTTCTAATCCTAGCGACACTATTTCTAGCTGAACGATCAATCCCCCGGTACTTGTCATTATACTATACTACATCGATCAGGTACACTGCCTGGTGGGGGTTGTAAGCTTCTCAAGATCCCTTGAGAGGTAAAGCCTGGTGCAATCCCTACGCATCAATGAATCATTAAAGGTTTTCCAGGAAACCTAGCTCGAGTCGTGCTGGGGGCATTGGAGTGTTGCAAGACGCCAACCAATGTCATTTTACTATTAATAGATATACGAGTGGGAGCTGTTAAAAGTTACGTATAAATATTAATATGTAAATGACTAGTATCGAACCCGAGACATCGGGATTGCACACAATACAAACGAGAGTCATAGATTAATAAATATTAATTGTTAGTTATATTTATTAATAACACAAGTTCAAGGATTAATGATCGTTAGTAATTAAATGTATGGACTAACTATCGTTAAATAAGAAGGAAAAGGACTAGAATGTAATTTGGATGACAAGAAGGATCCAGAACACCCTTGTGGGTGTATAGCCGGTCGATCAAGGCCCAAGGGGGGTCGACCCATGCCTTGCTTGGTCTCCAAGTTTCCTATACTATATATACAAACCCAAGGGTCATTTGTTTCTCACCTTTTGTGCACACATAATACCCTAAGTTTGGTTTTTCCTCTCTTGTTTCTTCTTGCCGATCGTACACTATAACCCTTAGGGTTTAGGGTCGATATTTTCATAAGCAAAATATTACTTGTGTTTAATCTTGCAATTAATTTGATTCGGTATTAGTTTGTGTGTACAAGAACGAGGTAACAACTCACTATAGTTGTTATCAAGGAATCGATCAATAAAACGGTAAGGGATTGATCATTGATTCATAAACCCTAATTAGGGTTCATCAATTAATTGAAGATTTGCATATTTGATTCTTGTTCGGGCTAGAATCACCACGGTACGTTCCTATTATGTTTTAGTTAATATTTACGTGTTATACTTGATCTAGCTTCCACATATACGTGTACTTTGATTGTCAAACTCTAACAAAAACAACAACAATAACTCTTTGTCACTTTGTTTTGTCATTGAGAAGGATAAACTTATTGGGCCTAACTTTCGTGACTAGGAGATGAGTCTTCAAATTTTACTCTAGCATGAACAAAATCGATATATCCTGGAAAATTCCATCGGACCAGCACCTGTGGCTAACGCCCAATAACGCCAGGAATACTTATAAAAGGCATGTCAATGACCTGCTATATGTAGGATATTTAATGCTGGCCACCATGACACCTCAGCTCCAAGTTAACTTCATAGATATTATGATCAACCAATTTTCTATCAATGTCAATGCATATGATTCGTGCTTAATCAAGTGTTAGGTAAACATGAAGTTAAAGAGACAACGAAGAAGATGATACTAACGCTGAAGAGACAAAGTGCCTAACAAGCTAAAATTGTGTGAGAAAATGTATTTTTGGTATTGAGGAATTTGAAACATGTTTATACGAAGAGCACGTTTATATATCACTATTTTTGTGGAATGTGTGTATTGAGCATGCTTCATCTAACATTTTCTTTTGATATTAAACTATTTTAAATATTTGAGTGGTTAGTGTTTTAAATAATAAATAGCTTTAATATACCATTAGAAGTTTTGATTTAAGTAGAAAGACTAGGTGTGTTTAGTAAGGGTGTGCAAGAGCAACAGAACTTAAACCAAAAAAAGTTGAGAAACCGTTTGTATATTGAAACAACGGAAGTTTACAGTTCAGTTTTTGTTTTAGCCTAAAAACAAAACAAAAAAAATCGGAACCGAAAAATTACATATACTATTAAAACACTTATTTATACTCGTTTTTGAAGGTGTCATTTAAGAAGGATCAAGAGTTCTTTTCTAAGATTTTGGTGGTTATGGATTTTTTGTTGTTACTATTGTGTAAATTTATGACACACAAACAATAATCTTCTAGTATTTTTTATATTGTCATAGTTTCTTACTGGTATTATTGCGTGTTTTTTGTTTGTTTTTTTTTTTTTTTTTGAAAATTGATAGTGTTAATTATGATGCATTAAAATTTCAACCTTAGATATACCAAAGCTTGATAAATCAAACAAAAATCGAGAAACAAAACCAAAAAACCGGACCAAGGTAAAACCAAACCCGAACTGTTTCTAAAATAAAAAAATCAAAAATTTTCTGTTCGGTTTTGGTTTTACCCTAAAACCGAACCATATGCTCACCCTTAGTGTTTTAGTTGTAGAAAAATTTCCTTAATTATCTATCTCGATTTTTTAGAAAAAATGAAAAAGGAAGGAGTTTTTATCTCTAAAAAAGTTTTAAAATTTAGAGAATGTGTAGATGATACTTTATTAGAAAAAAGAAAAAATTAAAGGATTTGAAAAAAAAAGTGCAAGGAAAAAATGCTGAGAAGTATAAATAGCTCTTTTCAATTTTGTAGTTATAATATAAAATTTGAACTTTTCACTTTTTTGAAAAAACCTGTCAAATTTTTTTGCTACTAAACAAGTTTCCTACTTTTTTCGGTTTAATTTTTTTAACGAAAACTGAAATATATATTTTTTTCCTTATTGCCTACAGAAACATTTTGTATTGCATTATAGGATGTCCATAATTTCATGAGAATAAGAGCTAGTGCTTGTTTGTTGAAAATAGCTAAACTAAACCACTTTGTTACTAAAACTTCAGCCGGATGAATTTGGTGATCGTCTTTTAGAGGATGTACTTCAATTTACAAACTAACTGTACTTGTTCCATAGAGTTAAAAAGTTCGACGTCACGTTCAGCGTGTCACAAAACCGTTTGATCAGTAATCAAATACATAAGATACTCCTTAATTAAGTCCTTAGCAAACACATATTTTACTGTCGACATTTTCTGGAAGCACCAATTTCAGCCTTCTCACATTGTTTTAAACCAGAAAAATAGCGAGAAGCCAAAACGCGCCCAAAAAAAAAAAAAAAAAGGAACGGTAATTAATATAGAGCATGACTTTTAAAGTAAATAAGCATATATGAGATATGGTTTGAATCTTTCTAATTAAATGCCATGTAGATATAAGTGCAGATAGTATTGTACACAGCTCATGCAGCCATCGGTCCAACGCTATTAAATGCGTATAAGATTAGTCCCTTTCAGCCTTTCTTACGACCCAATAATGCGGCCTACATTATTTATGTTAAAAGTTGACTCTTTGAAAACGTCTAATACATGAGAATTACTACTATTAATATTTCTGACTGGATATAAATACTAATACTGGGCTTTCATCTATCCTCATAGATATTGATTTCTAATCCATGGGAAGAAGTAGAATGCAATGGCATCATATTTCCCTGTCGTTACTAGTTCTTTTCATTTGCTTCACCAGCCTTGTTTCTGCTGAAACACGGTGCATTGAGAGGGAGCGAAGAGCACTACTTAAACTGAAAAATGGGTTAGTTGATGATTATGACATACTCTCTTCTTGGAGTAGTCATAGAAGGTCCAACAATTGCTGCTTATGGAGAGGTGTTGGATGCAGCAACATAACTAATCATGTTATAAAGCTTGATCTTCACGGATACTTGTCAGATGATCAGGATGCAAGAGTTGGTTTTAGTGGTGACATCGACTCTTCTCTTCTTGAGTTGAAACACTTAAGACATTTGGACTTAAGTTTTAATAGCTTCACCCAAATGCCAGAATTCATTGGTTCCCTAAGAAAACTTCGCTACCTCAATCTCTCTAGCATTTTTTTTGATGTTTTGAAAGTACCTCCTCAATTGGGGAATCTCTCAGACTTGCAAACTCTTGATCTCTCAACTTCTACCATCATTTTGAAAAACACGGAGTGGCTCTTCAAACTTTCCTCACTCGAATACTTAAATCTCGACTATATAGACCTGAGTGATTCTAATAAACTGTTGGAAAGTTTGATCACACGACTTCCTTCACTTTTTGAACTACATCTAGACAGTTGCCTTCTTCCAAAAGTTTCTGTCAATAGGCTACTTCATGTCACCAATATTTCAAAGTCTCTTTCTATTCTAGATATATCCAATAATTATCTTCCATCGTCTTCTATATATCCTTTGTTATTCAACTTAACTGGAAGCCTTACTAATATCGATCTCTCTTATAACGAGTTAAATGGTACCATTCATGAAGCTTTTGGTGCATTCACATCACTACAGAAGTTAGATTTGACCTCAAATGGCCTTGAAGGTGGTATTCCAAGATCGTTTGGGAACTTCAGCACCTTAGAATCCCTATTTCTTTCCGGGAACGCTCTAAAAGAAGACCTTCCGAACTTCTTCCATCTCTTGGGGCCAGCAAAGAAGTCAATCCAAGTTCTGGAGTTGAGTTATAATAACATTAGTGGTTCTTTGCCTGATTTTACAACATTCACGGCTTTACAAGAATTACATCTTTCTGATAATGAGATGAATGGATCTTTCCCTGAAAGATTTGAGCAGATATCGAATCTTGTCATCCTTGATTTGGCTGATAACCAGATCAGTGGATTGCTCCCAGATCTTTCACCACTTTCTTCATTGCAGGAGTTATATTTTGAGAGAAACCGTTTGGAAGGGACTCTAGGAAAAAAGATTATGCGACTTTCAGAGCTAAAATGTTTGGGGGTCTCTTCAAATCTCTTGCATGGTAAAATCTCTGAAACTCATCTTGTAAATCTGTCTCATTTAGTTTACCTTGATTTGTCAGATAACTCCCTCGTTCTCGAACTTGATTATGATTGGTCTCCTATCTTTTCACTCGATACCATCTCATTGTCATCTTGCATGTTGGGTCCTTCTTTTCCAAAGTGGATGCGATCTCAGAAGAATTTCTCCATACTAGACATATCTAATAGCCAAATCAACGACTCTATCCCGTATTGGTTCTGGGGTCAATTAACACCCCGTCTTCGTTACTTAAATCTCTCATTTAACAATATTCATGGCATTGTGCCAGATTTGATGTATGCAGAACAACCTGTATTTGATTTAAGCTCAAATAATTTCTCAGGCCCGATACCGTTGTTTCCTTTCAGCACCGTTGAACTGGTTCTCAACGATAACATGTTCTCGGGAACCATTTCCTTCCTGTGGAATCTCACTGACATATACAATCTTGATCTTTCAAGTAACCAGCTCACAGGAGAGCTTCCCGATTTTTGGATGAACTTCACTTCCATGCTTTATTTTAACCTTGATAATAATAATTTCACAGGGAGGATCCCCAAATCGATGGGATCCTTTTCCTATGTTAGAATGTTAAGTATGCGTAGAAATCGGCTTATTGGAGAGCTGCCTTCCTCCTTTAAGAACTGGGCCGAACTACAATTTCTTGATCTTGGAGAAAATAACCTTTCGGGTAGCATACCTGGTTGGATCGGGAAAAGCCTTTCAAGTTTACGTGTTCTTAGCTTACCATTCAATGGGTTCCAGGGGACCATTCCTACAAGCCTATGCAGGCTTGAAAATTTGCAGATCTTGGACATCTCTGTCAACAATATCTCAGGAACCATTCCCAGATGCCTCAGCCACTTGCAATCCATGACTGAGAAAAAAACTGTAGCATTTTTGGGGGGACGAAATGTCGGGTTGGAACGAACAAGGCTTTCTCTCCATACAGCTACATATGTATTTAAGGCATTGTTGGCATGGAAGGGGATGAAACATGAGTACAGTAGTAGTACCTTGGGTCTTGTAACTAGCCTTGATCTTTCTAGCAATATGCTCCGCGGAGATATACCAGGCGAAATCACCAATCTTTTTGGTCTTGTTGCCTTAAATCTTTCCAGGAACAACTTGACATGGAGAATTCCTCAAGATATCGGAAAATTAAGATGGTTGGATTTTCTTGATCTTTCGAGGAATCATCTAGCTGGTGACATCCCGGCAAGCCTTTCACAGTTGACCAATCTTGGCGTGCTGGACCTTTCATACAACAACTTGTCAGGAAGGATACCAACTAGCACTCAGTTACAGAGTTTTGACAATTCATCCTACATCAGAAATCCTTCACTATGTGGGCTTCCCCTTTCTAATCCATGCCCAGGAGATACGGTACCTCAGAATCCACCAACTGCAGTACATACCGACGATGATGAAGATAAGCTGATAACTCGTGGTTTTTTCATTACTCTTTTTATTGGATTAGCATTTGGATTTTGGGGAGTGTTTGGCACTTTGATTGTCAGCAAATCATGTAGATATGCATATTTTAGTTTCATTAGCCACGTCAAAGATTGGATCTATGTTATGGTAGCCGTGAATTACGCCAGGTTGAAGAGGCGTTTTTGGGCTTAAAGTTTTCCGGTTTCATAGTGTATTTAATTTGAAGGCAGATCTGTCTACATTGGTTTCGTATTTATTTGCCCAATAATGACCATGGCGATCGTTTGATAAATTCCCTGCTAATAATCCGCAAGATATTACTGTGAAGAAACCAAAAAGAACCATGAGTCTTTCATTCTCCCTGTTCATCTTTTCAAGTTGTATTTGCAATATTTAATGATGTAATATTATAAGAATGATTTCTTGTTTGTAAAGTATGTGAACCAAGGTAATCTCGATATTGCTTTTACAGAAAACGTGAAGGACCAAACGTGTTCATTAGAAAGATAATAACCGCCAAGCGGTTAAGTTAGTTAAAGTAGTTAGGAAGTTAGTTATTTTCTGGAACTTTAGTGAAAGGACATGTCGTTTGGATTGAAACCATTCGAATAGACACATCGGTTCACTTACACCGATTGGCTTAGTATATATACTTGTGATTATGTAACGTTACAAAGTTAGACGAAATAAAGTTATATAGTTATATTGTTTGCAAATCAGATTTCGACTCATACACACGCACACATTGGGACCAACATTTGGCATCAAGAGCCTTGTTTGAACCATTCTCGCTACACCATCAAACACCAAACAGAAAAACAGAAACTTGTTAGTGAGAAACAAAAAAAAACAGAAACAAAAACCACGCAGAAAACTTTGGTTTTCAGAACCAAACGCAACACTCTTGAACCTTGTTAACGAAAGAAGAGGTTGCCTAGATAACTTAGGGACACAAGAAAGTCGTATACAACTTTCTTAGTGTCGGATTTTGCAAACAGGAAAGACACCAAAAACGAAGTGGTGCCTTGTTTTGTAGTGATCATTTGTACGCGACAACAAAACCAGAAAAAAGGAAGAAACAATTGTTTTGAAGATTTCTTGTTGGTGTCTTGCACACGACAACAAAGAACGGACTTGTTGGTTTATAACAACGCAACAAGGGAAGGAAGAAAGACGTCAAAGAAGTTTGTGTACTCTTACCGAGATACACAAGAAGAAAAGAAGAAGCGCAGAAAACTTGAAAAGGCGTTGCTTGGGCAGATTTTGAAAGGTATACCGGTAACAAAACAATTCAAAGATTGTTTTGGAACATTTAGCAATACAAGAAACAACAACAAATAAGAAACAAGGACGAGCTGATCACTCGTACATAGAAGAATACCGACGGGTATTGGAGGGTTGTTGAAGGACACGGTGTGGATTTAGAAAAGAACGAGAAAGTATTGTGGAAACAACGTGACGTAGGAGACAAGCAACAGCAGGAACGACAAACAAAAAACCATTTTTGTTTAGACGTTGGTTAATACCGAGGGGTATTGAAAAGGAGAAAAGGAGAAAAGCAATTTAATTGCTTTCGGTAAAATTTTACCGAGACTTCTTTTGCGAGGGTCTTGGAACAAGGAAAACAACGACAACCATTGAAGTTGATTGTGGCCAAAAAACACTAAGGGTGTATTTGGAGAACATAGCCGAGACATAACAAGGGTCTAGGGCACGTAGTGGTAACCAAGTCGAGAAGAAGAAAGGAAGAAACAACGTGAAGTGTGGTAGAAGGAGAAAACACTTTGGTTAGTATTCGACAACAACATCAATACGACCGAATTGATTTGGAAGGAGACGAGGAAAGAAAGGAAACGTGGTTGGTAAAACTCTAGTTACCGATACACAAGTGGGAACACAATTGTGTTTTGACACAACAAACGAGGTCATAAATTCATTATTTGGATTTCAATTATACGTTTATAGTATAGATATTTACTTTCATACTATTAGGAAATCCCGAGAACTATATATTGATCCCGTATTACTAGGATTCCCGGATAACTATTTCTGTTCCCGTAGTAGTAGGATATACCATACTGGTTAGAATTCCCATACGAATTAGAAGGGGAAGATCGTAAACACATCTAAGATGTCTGGTGAAGATGATGATACCAATATCAATAACACTATAGTGAAACCCGTTACACCCATTGCACAATATCAATGCCCTAAATTCAAAACCACAAACTACACGGTTTGGGCTATTCAAATTAAGGTTATATTAGAGGCACATGGTTTATGGGAGACTATAGAAGCTAAGGAAAACACCCAAGTAGATGATAAGAAGGATAAGGCAACTATTGCCCTCCTATATCAAGCGGTGACTGAAGATGTGATATTACAAGTAGCAAGTTGTAAAACTGCAAAAGAATTATGGGAATCACTAAGAAAGAGACACGTTGGAGAAGAGAGAGTACAACACGCACGATTACAATCACTGATGATTGGATTTAATTCCCTTCAAATGAAGGAGGATGAAACGGTGGATGCATTTACGAACAAACTAAATGGTTACGCCACGAAGGCTAAAGAATTAGGAAAAACCATGGATGAATCACTTTTAGTACAAAAACTATTAGATTCCACACCCGATAGGTTCATTCAGATAGTAGCATCCATAGAATAGACAAGTGATCTAGATGATATCACCTTTAGATGAGATCACTGGAAAATTAAAAGCATTCGAGGAAAGGATAAAACTCCGAAAGGGAAGACAAGCAGAAAGCCAGGATAACTTATTATTTGCACAAGGCGAACACTCTAGAAATAAGAAACGATTTAACAAGAATAGGGGTAGATCAAACTACTCACGAGGAAACTGGCAAAACAAAGGAAATAGAGATAACTCGAATGGAGAAAATTCAACTCACAATGACAAGCCCAATAAGAATAGAGGTGAGTGGAATAAGAATAGAGGAAAATGTTTCAATTGCGGGAAACATGGACATTTTATGAGAGACTGTAGAAGTAAACCAACAACTCAGGAACAATCAAACCTTATCTTAAAAGACGATGAACCATCACTGTTAATGACTACACACGAAGAAGTATTGTTAAATGAAGGACAAATACAACCTGGGAAATATGCTACAACAGACACTAGCATATGGTACTTAGATAATGGAGCAAGCAACCATATGACGGGAGCCAAGAGTCATTTTAAGGATATTGACGAAAGTATCACTGGACGCGTTCGTTTTGGAGATGGATCGTACGTAGAGATAAAGGGTAGAGGTTCTATATTACTAGGATGTAGAAACAAGGAACAAAAGATAGTTTCAAATGTTTACTACATACCAAACCTCAAGAGCAACATACTTAGTCTAGGACAACTTACTGAGATAGGTTGTAAGATCATCATGGATGGAAACAAGCTGACTTTTTATGATAAGAATAGGAAGTTGTTGACGAAAGTAGAAAGATCCAAGAATAGACTATACAGTATTAGAGTGCAGATAGAAGCACCTGTATGTCTCTTAGCAAATGTGGATAACCAAGCATGGTTATGGCACGCTATATTAGGTCATCTGAACTTTGACGATATCAACAAGATGACAAGAAAGGGTCTAGTAGAAGGAATACCAAGGATAAATCATGCAGGACAAGTATGTGATGCATGTTTATTAGGAAAACACAACAGAACACCATTTCCCA
This sequence comes from Artemisia argyi, assembly GCA_030686995.1. Lineage (NCBI taxonomy): Eukaryota > Viridiplantae > Streptophyta > Magnoliopsida > Asterales > Asteraceae > Artemisia > Artemisia argyi. The sequence continues at coordinate 16,778,526 of CM060687.1, read as the reverse complement.
ATCAAGCTAAATTCAGATCTAAGAACCCATTGGACTTAGTTTATGGAGATCTCTGTGGTCCTATAAGTCCAGCTACACACTCTGGAAAGAAGCTCATCTTCTTATTAGTAGATGATTGTACACGTTTTATGTGGGCCTATTTTCTAACATCGAAAGATCAGACATTTAACACATTTAAGGAATTTAGACAGAAGATTGAAATGGAGTTAAGATTGAAGTTAAGAATGCTAAGAACAGATAGAGGTGGTGAATTTACATCAAATGAATTCACTAAATACTGTAAGGAGAATGGAATAACAAGACAGCAAACAGCACCATACTCACCGCAACATAATGGAGTAGTTGAAAGAAAGAATAGGATGGTGTTATCAACTACTAGGAGTATGATGAAAGCGATGAAGTTACCCTTAACTTTTTGGGCGGAAGCAGTCAAACATGCCATTTATATACTAAATAGGGTACCTACACGAGCACTGGAAAATAAAACACCGTATGAAGCACTCTACAACAGAAAACCGAACCTGGAAAACCTAAGAATATTCGGATGCACATCTTATGCTAAGATAACGATACCTCACTTGAAGAAGTTGGATGATAGAAGCATACCGATGGTTTACTTAGGAGTAGAGGAAGGATCAAAAGCTTGTAGGCTATATGATCCAGTAGGAAAGAAAAGACATGTTAGTAGGGACGTAAAGTTTATGGAAACGAAACCGTGGAATTGGGATAAGAGTGGAGAGGATACAAGTACACAAGACACATTTTGGGCTAGCTTTGTGGTAGACGAAGTTGACAATGGAAATCCTACACCAGTCAACATAGAACACAATGATAACGTGTATCCAACACAAGAACCAATACCGGATCAAATACAAGATCCAGACTCACCAATTACACCACCAGCATATACTTACGAACCCAACTCAGAAGATGAAGAGGAAGCTACTCTTAGCTCATTAGGAAGCTCAGAACAAAGATTTGATGATACACCAGTACGAGGTTTCAGAGAGATAAAAGATATATATAGGACAGCACGTGTCGTTGAGACTGAAAGTCTACTATTCATAGAAGAGGAACCCCGTAACTATAAGGAAGCATCAACAGATGAAAGATGGATTGAGGCCATGAAAGCTGAACTGGATTCGATTAAGAAGAATCACACATGGACTCTCACAACATTAACAGAAAATCAGAAGGCAATCGGACTCAAATGGGTTTATAAAACCAAGAGAGATTCACAAGGGAAGATCATCAAATATAAAGCAAGATTAGTAGCAAAAGGTTATGTACAAGAACAAGGAATAGACTTTGACGAGGTGTTTGCACCAGTTGCTAGGATAGAAACAGTTCGGTTAATATTAGCACTAGCAGCATATCATGGATGACAAGTACATCACTTAGATGTAAAATCAGCATTTTTACATGGAGAATTAAAGGAAGAAGTCTATGTTACACAACCTGAAGGTTTTATTCAACAAGGAAACCTAGGAAAAGTATACAAGCTAACCAAAGCTTTGTATGGCTTAAGACAAGCACCAAGAGCTTGGAATGTGAAGCTTGATCAAACCTTGAAGTCACTAGACTTTAAGAAATGTAATCTCGAACAAGCAGTTTATACGAAGAGAAGCAAGAATTTTACACTTATAGTTGGAGTATATGTAGATGATTTGATAATCACGGGCACTCCAAAGAAGGAAATAGACTTGTTCAAATCCCAGATGGAAGATAAATTTGAAATGAGCGATTTAGGATTGCTAGCATATTACCTTGGGATAGAAGTTACACAGACAGGAGGAGATATTACAATCAAGCAAACTGGATATATTAACAAGATCCTAAAAGAAACAAGTATGACGGATAGCAATGATACGAAGATACCATTGGATCCCGACACTAAGTTGGTCAAGGCGGAAGATGGAAACCCAGTTGACGCAACTTATTACCGAAGCTTAATTGGAAGCCTCAGATACTTATTGCATACAAGACCGGATCTTAGTTACTCAGTCGGACTACTCAGCAGATTTATGCAAGAACCAAAGGACCATCACCTGAAGGCAATGAAACAAGTAATCCGATATATCAAAGGAACATGGTATAATATACAAGAAGGAAGGCGGCTGCAAGATAACAGGTTACAGTGACAGTAGTTATGGAATCAATACCAATCAAGGAAAAGGAACTACTGGAATAGTATTTTACTATGGAGAGTCACCTATTACTTGGTGTACACAGAAGCAACCAACAGTGGCGTTCTCATCATGTGAATCAGAATTCATGGCGGCTACTGCAGCAGCATGTCAAGCCTTATGGTTAAAACGTTTACTTAGTGAATTGACTGGATTGGAAGAAAGAAGGATAACACTTAGAGTTGACAACGTATCAGCAATAACACTCGTAAAGAACCCAGTATTTCATGGAAGGAGTAAGCATATAGACATTCGCTATCATTTCATTCGGGAATGTGTAGAGAATGGTCATATTAATGTGGAACACGTCAGTGGAGAACTACAAAGAGCAGACATCTTAATGAAAGCATTAACAAGACTCAAGTTTGTGACTATGCGACAAATGCTCGGAGTTCAAGACCTTGGACAAAGCAACGATCAAGATTAAGGAGGAGAATGTGAACCAAGATAATCTCGATATTGCTTTTACAGAAAACGTGAAGGACCAAACGTGTTCATTAGAAAGATAATAACCGCCAAGCGGTTAAGTTAGTTAAAGTAGTTAGGAAGTTAGTTATTTTCTGGAACTTTAGTGAAAGGATATGTCGTTTGGATTGAAACCATTCGAATAGACACATCGGTTCACTTACACCGATTGGCTTAGTATATATACTTGTGATTATGTAATGTTACAAAGTTAGACGAAATAAAGTTATCTAGTTATATTGTTTGCAAATCAAATTTTGACTCATACACACGCACACATTGGGGACCAACAAAGTATGGCTAAATAAAATGACTTAAATCATACTCAGTAACTCCAACTTTACTGAACGTGTGTGTCGTTATTACATCATGATTAGTGAACAAATAAACAAGGCAGTGTTTGTCAATCAGTTAGTCATATATAAAAATATAAATATTGAAAGTAATTATTTTATAAAGTATTTTGAATCTTAAAGTAATTTTCTGGAAATTATTTTAACTATCTTAACTTTTAATCTTAAAGTATTTTTTTCGTTCATGTTATATTTATAATTTTTTTTTTAATTTTATATTTAAAAATCTAATCTAAATCTGATTAATCGCTGCCTAGCCGATTAATCGCTAGTCAGTACCCAACCGCCCAGCTAGGACCTAGCGATTTTTACAACCTTGATATTGGTGCATATATGTAGGTCCCACAAAATACCCCACAAAAGTACCTCACTCACTTAGAAAACAAAAAAAGGAAAGGGATGACACCAGTTAGTACAATGGCTAGGGACGAATGGTGTGCGCGGGGGGGGGGGGGGGGGGGGGGGGGGGGGGGAGGGGGGTTGCAATATTAAGTGTTATTGGAGAAGCATTGGTATCCAAATTTGCGAATGGTGTTGGTGCACCCTCACTGTGTACTCTAAAGGAGTATTGGTGTTTATATTTACACATATAGTCAAAGTCAAAGGAGGTATAGTCAAGTGGCATGATGGTTATTCACTACTACAAAAAGTGTTTTATACAACGCCCCGGTTTTTATGATGTAAAGTTTTGTAAGGCCCAACCAACTCAAAGTTATAACTTACATACGTATATATCAATTTGTTTCATTGGGGTTATGTTTACTTTCAATTCCATTGAAATCTGAAATTATGATTTTCATTTTGCATAAAGTTTTTTTTTTTTTTTTTTTTTTTTTTTTTTTTTTTTTTTTTTTTTCAGATTTTTAGATACGAAACAAAGGTTTGCTATTTTTTAGATTTTTACATATCAAATTATGAGTGACTTACTAAGTTATTACCGGACCGGACCATGATAGCTTTATTTAAATTTTACATGTAAATGTTGATAATTATTTGGTTAATATACTCGAACTCGACCTGTTCTATCTCGCATAAACCAAAGTTGGCAAATCAAATCAGCTTTGATAACTTTGAATCCATAAACAAAACAATCACGCCCAATCCAACTCCTAAAACAAAAAAAAGAAAAGAAAAAACCGACCCTAAAAAACCAACCCGGAAAACAAATTTATCAATAATAACTCTCTTAAAAATCATGCATACCTACTTCGAAATCCTAGATCCGCCACTGCGGTACATGTTGGAATGGTGAAATATGATAGGTATATGGACTGCTATAGTATCTATTATTTCTTATTCTAGCATATCTTTATGACTGATTCTACAAAGTTGGCCGATTTTTTAAATAACTTTAACACATCTAAGATTTGGGTTGAATCTTTCTAATTTAAGAAATATCTAACCATCGTTCATACCAATGTTTTAAAACCCGGGTTTTTAGTCGACCCGGTCGAGTCACCGGTTCACCGGGTCACCGGTTCAACCGGTTGAACCGCCGGGTCAAACCGGTTTTATGCCAAAAGAAAAAAGTACGAGAACATTAGAAGTGCATTTGAAGTGTCCATATAGAAAAACAAGATAGTACTTTCGGATTTCTAGAGCTATACGATATCAAACAAATCATGTCTAATATCAAATTAATGTCTATATTTAACAAAAAAATAGCTCACTTAAGCAGTAAAGCAATATCAAAAGATATATAGTCATATACTTTTCTACTTGACTATCTCTTATATACCACGTGGAGTCATCACCTCAAAATTAACCATATAGATATTTCCTTTCCCCATTCCACTCAATATTTTAATAAGGGATATGTTGACCGGACGGGGGTCTAGTCCCGTAGGTCTGCAAACCCTTCCTAGTGGTGGGGCCCACATGGTACAATTGTAAATTTATTTTTATTTTTATTTTTTTTTTATTTTTTTTTTGTCTTGTCCACTTACTTTTTGTCCAAATTATCAGTCCTCTTTTTGTTGTCCACAAGTCCTTTTTTTTTACAAGTCCAAACTAACCAAAAAGTGCACAACCTAACCAAGACCAAAACTGCAAACACAAACAAACACAAAAATGCACAACTGCAAACACAAACAAACTAACACAAACACAAACTAACACAAACTGCAGGCTCGGATAATGGTTCTCGTCATCGCCCAAGACCTTTTTTTTTTGTCCAAAATGATTCAAGTCCAAACTAACACAAAAGTGCACAACCACAACAAAGTCCAAATTGCAAATACAAACAAACACCACACAAACATAAACTAACACAACTGCAGATTCGTCATCGCCTTATAGGCTCAGATTTTTAGAAGGCTCGGATGTGAAGGTTGCGAAAGTGATAAAAATATCACTCCGCCATACCATTCGGTTTTAAAAACCATTCGTCATCGCCTTTGGTTTTAAAAACCACAATACCACTAGAACAGGAATGTCACAAGCTCAACAGGAATGTCTCAAGGTCTGCAGATTCCACAATATCACAAGCTCAACAGTAAGGATTCCACAAACTGCAAAGCTCAACAGCTCAAAAGTAACACCAGAAACAGGCATGTCACAAGCCCAAACAGTAAGGATTCCACAAACTGCAAAGCTCAACAGTAAGATTCCACAAATTGCAGCTTTGGTGGATTATAAACAAAGCTCAATCAACCAACCAGTATACCACATAACCATTACAGCAAACACAACCAAAGAAACTATACCACATAACCACCAACCACATAACCAATTCTGAGCTACACAAGTCTCACAAAAGAAGCAGAGTATCACAAGGTAACCATATTGGAGCAGAGTATCACAAAAGAAGCAGAGTATCACAAAAATTGTACCTTGAAGGTACACCATCCCATTTAGGGAGGGTTTGTTTAAAAAATAGGGGAGGGTCCGGTCAACATTGCCGAAATGTCTAGTTCACCATTCTACACACAAGAGGTACTAATAAGCTTTACGCCTTTTCAATATTACATAAAGATATCAATTGGCTCAGATTATAAGCAGTTTGACATAATAGATATGGCTGCAACTTCAAATGTTGCAAAGTTTTTATTGCCGTCCATTTGGAAATGCCATGCCAAAATCATTTTTTTTAAATCATCATTGCCGTATATCGGTTTTTTTTATAAAAAAACCAAGTTTCAAATATCCTTTTAAAACAACAAACTGCTTATAAAGTTTCATCACAAACTGCTTAAGCAGTTTCATTATGCTTATAGCTAGAGCCTGTGGACTGGGGGTAGGCCAGAGCAGGTATTCATACCACTCAAAAGGTGGCAGATCAAGGTGTTAACCTACCCACAGCCACAGAATCACATAAGAACCAGCACCACAGAACCAGTACTATTATCACCACAGTTGTCTCACACACAAATCACATGATAAAGGCCAATGTTGACCGGACCCTCCCCTAAGGTGTTAACCTACACAAACCACATAAGAACAGACAATTAACCATCACAGAACCACCACCACAGAACCCAATTATTTTGAAACCCTAATTTTTTAATAACAATCAAGCACCACAGAACCACCACCACAGAACCACCACCAAATCCCCCAATTAACCATCACAGAACCCCAGAACAACCACCACAGAAAAATTAACTTCTATATCTTTCAATTAACACAGAAAAATCAACACAGATTGAAAAAACCCCCAATTATTTTGAAACCCTAATTTTTTAATAACAATTAACATCTATAAAATAACAATTAAACACCACATAACCACAGAACCACCACCACAGAAACCCCCCACCCACAGAACCAGCCACAACGAAACTAATTAATTTTAAAAAATTAGGGTTTTAAAAAAAATTGTAGATCTGATAAATTAACTTCTAAATCTTTCAATTAACAACTTTTTATTAACTAAATCAATACAGATTGAAAAAACCCCCAAAATTTTTGAAACCCTAATTTTTTTAATAACAATTAACATCTATAAAATAACAATTAAACACCACATAACCACAGAACCACCACCACAGAAACCCCCCACCCACAGAACCAGCCACAACGAAACTAATTAATTTTAAAAAATTAGGGTTTTTAAAAAAAAAATGTAGATCTGATAAATTAACATCTATATCAAAGAATTAAGAGTTAGATTACCACAGATCACCCAACACAGATCACCAACAGGGAGAAACCCTAATTAACCCCCCAATCAGGGCGAAACCCCCAACACAGATCACTAACAACATCACCACACACTCACAAACTCTCTCATAAATCACAAACATAAGTGATTTAAGATCTATTACTGATTTTAGATCTAAAAACGTTTTTAGATCTAAAACTAGAGAGAGGAAAAGAGAGCGAAGAGAGAGAGAGAGAGAGAGAGAGAGAGAGAGAGAGAGAGAGAGAGAGAGAGAGAGAGAGAGAGAGAGAGAGAGAGAGAGTTGTGAGTGTGTGGTGTGTGTGAGACAAAGTGGTGATAATAGTACGTGGGTGTGAGACAGCTGTCCCCCACGTACCATTTTAATATTTTTTTAATTTTTTTTGTAAAATTTGTAAAAAAAAAGTTATTTGTTAAAATTTGTAAAAAAAAAGTTATTTGTTAAAAAAAATTAATTGTAAAAAAGTTATTTGTTATAAAATAGTTATTGTAAAAAAAAAGTTATTGTTTATAAAAAAAGTTATTGTTTATAAAAAAAGTATTGTTTATAAAAAAAATATTGTTTATAAAAAAAAGTATTATAAAAAAAATATATTGTTTATAAAAAAAAGTATTGTTTAAAAAAAAAGTTATTGTTTATAAAAAAAGTATTGTTTATAAAAAAAATATTGTTTATAAAAAAAAGTATTAGAAAAAAAATATATTGTTTATAAAAAAAAGTATTGTTTATAAAAAAAATTATTGTAAAAAAAATATATTGTTTATAAAAAAAGTATTGTCTATAAAAAAAAATATTGTGAATTCGTAATGTTTTTTCAGGGGTTCGGTTCTCACGAGCAATTAACGGATTGGGTGCAAAACATAGCTCGGGGACTCGGTTTTGTGATTGTTAAAAGAAGAACTAAATCAGAATACGGTATTTTGAAAGAAATCAATTATAGGTGTACAAAGGGTGGGATTTATTCACCCGAAGGAACTGGAAAACGGAATACAAGTACCTCTAAAACCGAATGCCCATTCAAATTGGTGGCGAAATATCTTAAAAGAAGATCATGTTGGATTTTGAAAGTGAAGGATGATAGTCATAATCATCCTATGTTAGAGTCGCTGCATGGTGTGCCATATGCAATGCGCTTAAATGATGATGAGTTCGAGTTGGTTAAAGAATTGACAGAGTATACCGTACAACCACGTAAAATACTCTCGACAATACAGGGTCGTAATCCGGATAACGTGTCTAGCGTTAGAACTATATATAACGCACAAGTTAAGATCCGGAAAGCCAAAATGGGTAATCTAACTCCAATTCAAGTCCTTTACTCACACCTGCAGCAATCAGGGTACACATATTACGATAGGGTAAGTGCTAATAATGAGCTTGAGGAACTATTTTTTGTTCACCCTACGTCGTACGTTTTATGGTGTACGTTCCCTGAAATCATGCTAATAGACTCCACGTACAATACCACACTGTTTAAATTGCCATTTTTGGAAATTGTCGGAGTAACATCAACAAATAAAACATATTCGATGGCGTTTAGTTTTTTAAACAGTGAAAAGGGCCTAATTTTGAATGGGTATTGCAACGTGTAAAGCTGGTGATAGAGGAAAGGTACTATCCACATGTTATCGTCACCGACAGGGATTTAGCCTTGCTTGGGGCATGTAGAGCAGAATTCCCTGGTGTTCACAAAGTACTATGTCGATGGCATATTTCCCAAAATATACTTATTAATTGCAGAGGTAAATGTGAGTCGAGTGATGAGTACGAGTCCATCAAACACACATGGGACTGGATGGTTAAAGCTCAATCACGCGCCTTATTCGAGCAACATTATCGACGACTACAACAAAAATTGGTCAACGAACCGGGGTACTTAATTATTAATTTAGTGTTTTTATTATTTAACAAATATGCACCCGATTGACCTTGTATTAATTCATCATTTTTTCAGATATTGCTCGGTATCTGGATAACTGGCTCCAAGAGTACGGGCACATGTTTGTCTCGTGTGTTACCGATGAATATCGAAGCTACGGCCAGTCAACAACGTGTAGAGTTGAGGCTCAGCATGCATTGTTGAAATTATATTTGGGCACAGCACAATCCAACTTAAACACGTTGTTGATTTTGATTGATAAGATTCTTATTTCTTAAAAGAGCGCGATACAAGAGACTTTTAACAGGAGCAAAAATGAGAAAATGAATAAATGTGATATACCAATATTTTCAGAGTTGTGGTATAACATTTCCAAACATGCTTTTACACTCATGCACAAAGAACTCCTTCAAACGAAGTTCGCCGCAGAAGATTGTAACCATCAGTTGCGATCAATTTATGGATTGCCGTGCTTTTGTCAAATGATGGGGTATCGAATTCATGGTAAGTATATTAAAGTCAATATTAATGAATGCTTTCACGGAATGCTTTAACGAAATGGTTTTACATAAGTCACTTTTGATAAATGCAGGTGTGCCCATTCCATTGGAAAGCATTGATATATTTTGGAGAACCCTGTCTGTACCGTGGCCCGTTGTCGGTAACCTTGTGCTTGATGATGATGATGATGATGATGATGATGATGATGATGATACAAGAGAGTTTGAAAATGACGTTCGACAATTCAAGAGTGCTTTTGGTAAAGCGATGTCGTTTGTCAAGAAGAATATGTTGAACAAGTTAAGAGGGATATACCAACCTGAATCTGTGGACACACGTCAACCTGTTGTTCAGGAAAATACCCGTGGACGTCCGAGCGCAAAGAACAAAAAGTCCAAGGCTACAAAAGTTCCGGACTTAAATGAAGTACCAATCGTAGATCACCGAAGAAGTACAAATACAAGATCTACGAAAGTCCCGAACTTGCCGAAAGAGCCTCCAAGACACAGTTCGTACACGGGTGGTAGTCCACGGCACAGATTATATGTTGGAGATACTGTGAGCAATGGTTTTATTCGGGCAATTCCACTGATTTACCGTCCATACGTAATAAGTATACGTAATGTTGCGGGTGATGGGAATTGCGGGTTTCGGTGCGTTGCTCACTTTATTTTTCAAAACGAACATAGGTGGGCCAAAGCCAGATATAGGTTGTTGCAAGAGTTAGATTACCATAGGAGTACTTACATAGATATGTGGGGGGAACAAGACTTTATCTTTCTTTGGAATACAATACACTGGTTCAACGGAGGTTTACCTGACGGTTACTGGATGGTGATGCCAATGACGGGTCTAGTTATCGCTTCAATGCTAAATCGACCGATTGTATTTCTATCCGTGCGTGGTTGGAACACATGTTTTCCGCTTTTTTCCGGGCCAACCAACACACAAGGAATCGACCCCCTTGTGATTGCCCGTGTGGGGGATAACTCATGTGCTCATTACATAATACCGACGCTAGACCCAACTTTTCCACTTCCGCGTAACCACCCACAATGGAGGGTTTTCCGAGAGCCAATTGCAGAACAATGGATAACTTTATATCAACATCGACTATTGACGTAAATATTATACAGACAAAACATTATAAATAATTATTGATTTATGTTGTAAATAATTATTGATTTATGTTGTGAATAATTTTACAGACAAAACATTGTAAATGATTATTGATTTATGTTGTAAATAACTGTTTGTATTATATAGTAATTGATTAAATATTTATTTATATTAGTAAATAACATTATTGATTGATTATGCAAATTCTTTGGTCAGATGAGCCAAAGAAATCCTTTCTGGTGCCGATGTAATAGAGGATTTATTGTAGAACGGAAATCCTGGCAAGATGGTAGTCGTGGGCGACTGTTTTATGCATGTCCTCTTTCAGTGGTAAATAAAAATACGTTTGCTTAGTTATGTAAATAATTTGTTTGTTAAAAATACATTTCTTATTATTTCCTTAACATGTAACAGCCAGGTACAAAAGACTATGGGAGTCGATACTTCGCGTGGAAAGATGAATTTGAAGCAGAGCCCTTTAGTCAAGCCTCTTCTTCAACGCATTGCTCAAACTGCGTTGCTACAAAAAATGAGAACAAGTTGTTGAAGCAAAGAATAAAGGCGCTGGAAATGGAGTTAGAAATGGCAAGGAATCCTGAGGATCACGCTTATCAGTCAAGTGCCCGGCTCCATGATCTTTTAACCGAAATGAATAATCTTCATATGTCGTAGATATTGTTGTTTTTAAATAATATGTTAACGTTGACGTTTAATTTTATAATAATAGTTGTTGTTTTTAAATAATTTAAGTTTAGGTGTAAACACTGATCTTGTAGTAGTTTATAAATGCAAATGAGTCAACGTTACAATACCTAAACATTACAAACTAAAAAAAAAAAAAAAAAAAAAAAAAAAAAAAAAAAAAAAAAACACCACAAAAAGTACATTTTTTGTACCTTTGAAGGTACACCCTCCCAAATAGGGAGGGTTAGTATAAAAAATAGGGGAGGGTCCGGTCAACAAGGGCCTTTAATAAAATAAGAACTTACAAAACACACAGACACACAGTTCTTCCTCACCCACACATATCTCCATGACCACAACTACCGCATCCTGCTATGCACCAACAGAAAATAAATCGAAACCAATCAATTTTACATCAATCTCTTTATGTTGAAACCGATCTCTTCTAACATCAGTTGCTTTATCTTCTCTTCACATAGGTTGAACCGGCCGGTTTCCGGTTCGGTGGTTCGACCAAACCCGGACGGTTTAATCCGGTTTAAATTTCAGGGAAAACCCGGCTTACAACGGACCGGTCATCTCTCCGGTTCCCGGTTCAACCGGTTGAACCGGCCGGTTCGAACCGGCCGGTTCGAACTGGGTTTTAAAACATTGGTTCATACACTGCATGATTGCGATTAATTTGCATATACAGTTGACTTTTCCTAGAGAACATGCTTTTATAATAAAAGCATACACCCACTCCCTTATGCAGCAAACTGCAATAATTCCATATTGATCCAGCTTATATAAAAAAGGCAAATTGCACTGAAAAGTATCACACTTTACGTCAATTTTAATTTTAGGCACTCAACTTTTTTTCTCTCGATTTAAGGTATCGAAGTTATTTTTGGGCAATACAAGGCTTTTTCTACTTTTTGAAAGCCATTACTGGTCTAATGTTAGCCGAATGATTTTTAAATGCTCAATTATAACGATATATCATATTAATTAACCAATTCAGCTGGAAAAATGGTTGATAACACCTATCAAAAAGTCGAAAATAACCTTACATTGTACGAAAAATAACTTTGATATCTTAAATTGGGAAAAATAAAGTTGAGTACTTAAAATTCAATTGACTTTAAGTGCGGTACTTTTTGTAAGATTTGCCCTTTAAAAAATAAAAATGAATATTGCCATTAATGATAAGATTTGGTTCTTTGACAGAGTTGTCATTATTGTGAAGAGTTGACTCTTTGAAATAGTCTAATGCATCTGAATTCTGAAAAAGATTACAATCAATATTTCTGATTGATGTATAAATAATAATGCAGCTTTTTCCCATGTCTTTACTTGTATTGTTCATATGCTGCCTCAGCCTTGTTTTTGTTGAAACAGGGTGCATTGAGAGGGAGCGAAGAGCACTACTCCAGTTAAAAAATGGGTTAGTGGATGATGCTGGAATACTCTCTTCTTGGAGTAGTCATAGAAGCTCACAGGATTGCTGCTTATGGAGAGGTGTAGGCTGCAGCAATGGAACTGATCGCGTCATAAGGCTCGATCTTAATGGATTTTGGTCAGATGATCATGGTGCGAGAGTTGTATTGAGTGGTGACATCAACTCTTCTCTGTTAGAGTTGAACCACTTGAATCATTTGGACCTTAGTTATAATAGCTTCAACCGGATTCCGGAATTTATAGGTTCCCTCGGAAGACTTCGCTACCTAAACCTTTCAAACATCCTTTTTGAGGATTCCAAAGTCCCTTCTCAATTGGGGAATCTTACAAACCTACAAACTCTTGATCTCTCAAGTTCTTCCATCATTTTGAAGAACACGGAGTGGATCTCCAAACTATCCTCACTCCAAACCCTACACATCAATTATGTAGACCTCAGTGAGTCTGATAGATTGTTAGAAAATGCGATCACCCGGCTTCCATCCCTATTCGATCTCCAACTAATTAGTAGTTTCCTTCCACAAATTCCTTTTATTATTCCAGTCAGCAATATCTCCAAGTCTCTTTCTATTCTAGATATATCCTCTAATGATCTTCCTTCCTTTTTGATATATCCTTGGTTATTCAACTTCAGTGACAGCCTTACCAGTGTCGACCTCTCCAGAAATGACTTGCATGGTACCATGCCAAAAGCTTTTGGTACAATCACATACTTACAGAACTTAGACTTGAGTGGTACTCGCCTTGAAGGTAGCATCCCGGAATCATTTGGGAACTTCAGCAACTTAGATTCACTATATCTAAGTGCGAACAATCTGAGTGAAGACCTTCCTAGCTTCTTCCGCCAATTGGCACCAGCAGAAAAGTCGATTCGAGTTTTGGACTTGAGTTCGGATAATTTTACTGGTTTATTGCCTGATTTTACAGTATTCACAGCTTTAAATGAACTACATCTTAAGGATAATGACTTGGAGGAATCTTTTCCTGCTAAACTTGAGCATACGTCAAATCTTTTAGTCCTTGATTTGGCTTATAACCAGATCAGTGGATTTATCCCAGATCTTTCGGTACTTTCTTTGTTGAGGGAGTTGTATTTTGAGAGAAACCGTTTGGAAGGGACCTTAGGAGAAAGGTTGATGCCGCTTTTTGACCTACAGTTCTTAGGGACCTCTTCAAATCATCTGAATGGTACAATCTCTGAAACTCACCTAACAAACCTCTCTCGCCTAGTTTATCTAGATCTGTCATATAACTCCCTGGTTCTTGATATTGATTCTAATTGGTCCCCAACTTTTTCACTCGATACCATTTCATTGTCATCATGCAAGTTGGGTCCTACTTTTCCAGCATGGCTACGAACTCAGAAGAATTTAACCATAATTGACTTCTCAGATGCCCAAATTAATGATTTTGTTCCCGATTGGTTCTGGGAGCAGCTAACTCCCAGTTTCCGTTATCTGAATCTATCATCTAATCAACTCTATGGCATTGTGCCAGATTTGATGTATGGAAGGCAACTGCACATTGATTTAAGCTACAATAACTTCTCGGGCCCATTACCATTGTTTTCTACTCAAATCTTCACTTTATATCTTCAAAGTAATATGTTTTCGGGATCAATATCCTTGTTGGGGAATTTCACCTCCATTGGTAGACTCGATCTTTCATATAATCAATTATCAGGAGAGCTTCCCGATTTTTGGATGAACTTCACTGCTTTGATTTATTTGAATCTTGAAAATAACAATTTCACAGGAAGAATTCCTTCATCTATGGGAAGCCTAAGTTACATTGTTGATTATGCGAAGCAATAGGCTGACCGGGGTGTTGCCTTCCTCATTACAGAATTGTACCAGCGTTGTGCTTCTTGATCTTGGGGAAAATAATCTCTCGGGTCCCATACCTGCTTGGATTGGGACACGCCTATCCAATTTGCATGTTCTAAGCTTAACATCCAATGGGTTCAATGGCACCATGCCTCAAAGCTTCTGCCTACTTTCGAAGATGCAGATCTTGGACATCTCTGTCAACAATATCTCTGGAACCATACCTCTGTGCGTGAGTAACCTTACAGCTATGACGGAGAGAAACACTGGCAGTTTAATTGAGACCAACTTCGAAGGATTAACACTTACTAGGCTTGTTATAAGTAAATTTACGTATGTGTTTGACGTTTTGTTGCTATGGAAAGGAAGGGTATCTGAGTACCGTAATACCTTAGGTCTAGTAACTGTCCTTGATCTTTCTAGCAATAATTTCAATGGAGAAATACCAGGCGAAATCACCAATCTTTTGGGTCTTGTTGCCTTGAATCTTTCTAGAAACAATTTAACGATGCAAATTCCTCAAGATATTGGAAAACTAAGATGGTTGGACTTTCTTGATCTGTCGAGGAACCATCTGGCTGGTGGCATCCCGACAAGCCTTTCACAAATGACCAATCTCGGCATGCTAGACCTTTCATACAACAACTTGTCAGGGAGGATACCAACTAGCACTCAGTTACAGAGTTTTAATAATTCATCCTACATTGGGAATCCTTCGCTATGTGGACTTCCCCTTTCTATTCCATGCCCACGAGATTTGGTACCTCAAAACCCACAAACTATGTTACATACCGACGATGTTGGAGATCAAGAGAAGCTGATAACTCATTAGTCTTGTGATCGGATTAGCGTTTGGCTTTTGGGGAGTGTATGCCACTTTGATTGTCCGTTCCAATGGTTCACCGAAAAGAATAAAAAGATGATAGGTGGCGGTTAAAGTATGACGGGGTGGCATAGAGGCAGCTATTTATGGCGGCCGATTAGGTCTGGGCATCAAACCTGCTCATACGTAGGTTGTCATTGTTATTCATGCATATTATATAGAGATTACATGAGTAAACCCTCATGGAGCCTAAGCCCACATACCAGGCTTGGGCTGATTATCCTCTTATATGTACACCTGTTCCATCATAATAACCAAAAGTTTGACTTTGCTGAACGTGTGTGTCGTTATTCCATCATGATTAGCAAACAAATATACAAGGCAGTGTTTGTCAATCGGTAAGTCATATATAGAAAAGTAAATATTGAAAGTATTTTTTTTAATAAAATTACATACTTTCACCCATGTAAATTTAGAATTTAGATCATTGGTTTATTTCTACATGGGTTATAACTTTGAACACCGTAGCGAAAAAATTAAATCGCACTACCAATGACGTAGAGAAAAAACCACGTGCAATTGGCAAATTTGTTGTAGTACAATGTTGATACATAGAAAAAAAAAGGTAGCTAAAACGTTTTTTTTTTTTTCTTTTTTTTTTTTTTTTTTTTTTAATAAATTTGGTGGGCTACAAATCATTTAGTTTCCATTATATACTATTGCATTTTTATAAATATGAGTGCTTGTTTTTAAGGGGTAACTTTACAAAAATTTTAAATATGTATCAAATACATAAGATACTCCTTAGTAAAAACATATTTCACTTGACTTTTGTGATGTAAACTGATGCCTTCTTGTTGAGTTTTTTCTTTGACCTTTTCTATGTTAGGTGAAGCATGAGTGACTGCTGGTTGCTATTTATGTCTATAGCTTAAATGCTGTCAACCAAGTATGTAAATATACTATCTATGACATATGTGCAAAACTCATAATCTACAAAGTCCACCATTGACTTTCTAAATAATTAGTTATCAGTGATTGCATAATTGCAGACAGTTATGGTGTAGACCCTGTAATGTTTTATATCACAAGTTTGGAAGATGCCATTTCAAGTATCTAGTATAAGTTTATTAAGACTTTTAATTATGTACTATGTATATGATGAGGCGAAAAATTAACCACTTTTAGGGGGTCATTTAAGCCCGGAATTGAATTTATTTGATCAAATATTGCCCTAAATCGTTCCTTTTGTGATTTTAGGTACTTTGGGAGTGAATTCTGGAAAAGAAAGCATTTTGGACGTTTTTGGAGCATAAAAGTGAAGAAAACGGCAAAGACTTAATTTTCCATGTTGAGAACAGTACCTGACGGTGTCAAGAAGAAAAATGTGACGGGGTCAGGAGTAAAATCCATGACGACCCAGTGAAAACCTAAAGGCGTCAAGAGAAGGGCGTCAAGAGTTAATATTGTGACGGCCTGCATAAGGAGTACACATGACGGCGTCAGATCCAGATCTAGGCAGTCCGAGAAATTATTTGGTGGCGAGATGACAGCGTCAGAAATTTGTTCTTGACGCCGTCACCTATCAGAATCTATATATACTTTTCTATTTTTCATTCATCAAAAGAGGAACTTGTGTGGAGAATAATAGGGTCGAAGCTAATAAACCCTAGGTCATTTTTTACAGTATTTTCAAGGGTTTTCACCCCTTAAAACCTTTCATGTTCAATTGAGATAAGTCCTCTTTCAATTCATTCAATATGTCTATGTGTTGTTTGAATATATCTTATGCTTGTCTTGATTTCAACATGCTAGGCTAGATCTATCTTGTGTTTGCTTCAATGTAATGAAACCTAGATGTTAATTATAGGTTGATTGCTTGTTTATAGTGTTGGAATTATGATATCATGACATTCATATATTATACACCAAACACATCAAGTGAGCATAGCGGAAGCAATTATAACAAGATCAAATAACATGTAATTAATTAATCAATAATTAAATAGTAAACATACCTTTGTGATTCTAGCCCGAACAAGAATCAAATGCAATCTTCCGGAACAAGAACCCTAATTAGGGTTTATGTGGATTATAAGAATTACCCCTTACCTCTTTTGTAATTCAATCCAAGAATCAAACAATAGTGTGTTTGATTCACGTTCTTGTACACACGTACTAATTCAAGAAAAAGTTTATGCAAGTAATTAAACACAAAACTTGTTTTGATCTATGAAAATTGAAACCCTTAGGGGTTTGTTTTAGATGGATCGACCAAAGAAAAGGAGAGGAGAGAAAACACCAAGATGTGTGTGTACAAGTTATGAGAAAAACATGTATCTTGGGTTTGCTTATATACTAATCAAAACTTGGAGCTCAAAGCACAAAGGAGGTTACCCCCTCCCCTTGCCGATCGGATTTGGATCCCCAAAGGGGTTTCCGGAACCTTCTCTTGTTTCCAAATTTTGCTTAGTATTACTTTCCTAATCTTCGTTTAATAGTCCATTAGTCATTAATCATTAAATACTAATTACTATTATTTATTTTATGTTTAATAATTAATTATAACATTTATAAATAATTATTACTTTTTCTCTTCATACATATTGTGTGCAATCCCGTGATCTCAAGTTCGATCCTAACACACGACTATTATTATTTTGTCTATAAAACCAACAGCTCCCACTTAGACATATCATAATAGTGTGATCACATCGGTTAGCGTCTTGCAACACGCCGATGCCTCTAGTACAACTTGTGTAAGGCTCCTGGAAAACCTTTTAATGATTTCTCATTATTATTATCCCTTTGTTTCTAATATCGTGTTAAATAAGGATATGGATCTAGGTCATTCCTTAATTAACCATTCTGTTTCTCGTTGTTAGAAATTGACAAGATTACCAAATCTTCTGAACCTTTCAGGAAAGACCTTGGGCGTGGCCACGCAAACACCTTGACAACCCTACGAGGGGCCCAGCAGTATTAAACTCCAAAAATTAATTTTAAGGAACAAATTCTTTATTGATTACAAGCAAAACACACAAACTTTGTAACACTTCCGAAAACAACCCTTATGACTACCAATTACGTATAGCGTTAAGTTGTTCCACAAAAATGTACTACATTCATGACCGTTATCTTGTATCTCAAGTCTAAGGATAACTTCTTATGATTTACTTAATGACAAGATCCATAAAGTAACATCATATAGTTGGGATAAGTCCTATATTCAGTATCATCGAATATCGTCTGAAATGGCATGACTACACATCAATATACTTTAAGTATATTATACCAACTTCAGATTTTTCTTAATTTAATAATATTTCCTTATTATTAACTGACAACGGACAATTTAGAATAACTCTTATTCATGGATTTAAACATGCAAAAATAGGACAACAATAATTAACAATAGAAATAAACATACCAACATACTTTATTTCATAATAATTGTTTACAATATCCTTTATCCAAATACTAATCACAGTTATGCATGAAACTACTAGCTAATTTAAGTCCAATTCCATTGGCTAATTCATTAAGCTTCTCTTTCGCCAAAGCCTTAGTGAACGGATCAGCTAAGTTATCATCTGTGTGAACTTTCAGCAGATTTATTTCACCTTCGTTAACCTTTTCACGAACAAAGTGATACTTTCGTAGAAAATGTCTGGTGCCTCTCATGACTCCAAGTTCATTGGCAAATATGATTGCAGCAGAATTGTCACAATACATATTAATAGGTAATTCAATTGAAGGCATAACACCAAGCCCTGAAACGAATTTCCTAATCCAAACAGCCTCCATAGCAGCTTCTGAAGCAGCAATGTATTCAGCTTCTGTTGCAGACATCGCAATTGTACTCTGCTTCTTGCTCCTCCAGTCTATAGCTCCTCCATTAATAACAAAGACATAACCCGTCTGAGACTTCGAATCATCTTTATTACTTTGAAAGGATGCATCGCAGAAACCTGTAACACAAAGTTCTGCAGCTGGATTTCCACCATATACCAAAAACATATCTTTTGTATTCCTTAAATACTTAAGAATATGCTTAACAACAATCCAATGTTTTTCACCTGGATTCTGTTGAAATTGACTGGTAATATTTTGAGCAAACGCCACATCTGGCCTTGTGCACTTAACCGCATACATAATAGATCCTACAGCCGAAGCATAAGGAACTTTACTCATGCGAGCCACCTCAGCAGGTGTTGAAGCACAAAACTCATTACATAAGCCATGTTTTACTTCCATCGGCAAATATCCTTTCTTGGAATTTTGCATATTGAATCTTTTCAATATTTTGTCAATGTAAGCACTTTGACTTAATCTAATTAACCGCCTTGATCTATCTCTATAGATTTTGATTCCCAGAATGTATGCAGCTTCTCCTAAATCTTTCATAGAAAAGCACTTTCCAAGATATGCCTTAACCTTTTGCAAACTTGGAATGTCTTTTCCCATGATCAATATGTCATCAACATATAGAATTAGGAAAATTACATTATCACTCCCACTAGCTTTGTGATACACACATGGCTCATCAAGATTTTGAGTGAATCCAAACTTTTTGATCTAAGCATCAAATCTTTTGTTCCATTGTCGTGATGCTTGCTTTAATCCATAAATGGACCTTTTAAGCTTGCATACACGATTTGGAAACTCTGGATTTTCAAACCCTTCTGGTTGTGCCATATAGATGTCTTCATCTAGATGACCATTTAAGAAAGCGGTTTTCACATCCATTTGCCAAATCTCATAGTCATAGTACGCTGCTATAGCTATGAGAATTCTTATAACTCTTATGTCTGCTACAGGAGAAAACGTCTCCTCGTAATCAATTCCAAAAGTTTGAGCAAAACCTTTAGCAACTAGACGAGCCTTATAAATGTGTGCATATCCATCCATGTCAGTCTTAATTTTGTACAGCCACTTACTCCCAACTACCTTGGCACCAGGAGGTAAGTCAACTTCTTCCCAGACTTCATTATCATGCATGGATTGTATTTCCCCATCCATAGCAGCTTTCCACTTAACTTTTTCAGGGCTATTAATGGCAGCTCTATAACTAGTAGGTTCATTAAGATCCCCTAGTGTATGCTCATCGACTTCTACATTAAGACATAGACGGTCAGGAGCTTTCACAGATCTTGAAGATCTGCGAATGGGAACTACTTCAACTTCCGGTGGAGGACCCAGACTTTCCCAGGTGGGTAGTAAAAGTAGTAACCCATTGTTTCCTTTGGGTATCCTACAAATATGCATTTTACAGATCTTTGTTGGAGTTTATCTTGTGAGTCACGTTTAACATACGCCTCACAACCCCAGACCTTTAAATAAGACAAGTTCAGAGCTTTTCCAGTCCATATCTCATATGGTGTCTTATCAACCTTCTTGGTGGGAACCATATTCAAAATACGAACAGCTGATTCAAAAGCATAATCCCAAAAAGACAAAGGAAGATTAGTAAGATTTTACATTGATCGAACCATGTCCAACAATGTACGATTCCTTCTCTCAGATACACCATTTTGTTGTGGAGTATATGGAGATGTGAGATACTGGACAATTCCATTCTCAGTTAAGAAATCTTTAAAATCTTGACTAAGGTATTCACCACCTCGATCAGAACGAAGAGCTTTAATCTTCTTTCCCAACTGCAATTCTACTTCTGCTTTGAAAACTTTAAATGTTTCAAACACCTCATGTTTATGCTTAAGTAAATAAACATAACCATAACGGCTGAAATCATCTGTAAAAGTTAAGAAGTAAACAACACCTCTCCTTGACACATGTCTAAGTGGTCCACATACATCCGTATGTATCAAACCAAGTAGATATGAAGCTCTTTCCATATTACTATGAAAAGGTTTCTTCGTCATCTTCCCAGAAATACAAGACTCACATTTATCAAATGACTCATCATTGATATTATTCAAAAGCCCTTCACGTTGCAGCTTTTGCATGCGAGTCTTGCCTATATGGGCAAGTCTACAGTGCCAAAGGTAAGACGAATTAAAGTCATACTTCATTCTCTTACTTATGTTGTACATCGAATTATTATTATTGTTGGAAGTCATACAATCATTCATATCAATTTCAAACACACCATTCACAGCAATAGCATTAAAATAAAATACACCATTTAAAGAAACAGAAATTTTATTGCCATCAATAGTATGAGTAAAACCAAGATCTAACAAATATGAAAAGGAAACAACACCTCTAATTATAGAAGGTGCATAATGACAATTGTTTAAAACAAGCACTAAACCCGAAGGTAAAACTAAATTAAACATTACTATGGCTTCAACTGCTGCTTGTGCTCCATTTCCCACATGCAGAAATTGCTCCCCATAAGCTAGTCTCCTTTCCTCTCTAAACCCCTGTAGTGTATTACAAATATTAATACCACATCCAGTATCATATACCCAGGAATTTAATTTATGAGATAAAGTAAATAATTCAATGACAAATAAGTTACCTGAAGTGCTGGCGCCCATGTGCCCAGTTTTCTTAACCTTATTGTTTCGCAAGTCATCGAGATAAAGAGGACAATTCCTCTTCCAGTGACCCATCACCTTGCAGTAATGGCATCCTTGATCCTTCTTTGGATTATTCTTCACAAGAGGGTTCTTCTTAGGTTGAGATGATTGATAAGCCATAACCTGCTTATTCTTATCAGCCTTCTTCTTTCCTTTACCCTTCTTCTTGTTCGCATTTGGCTTGTTAATTCTACCCCCTTGTATTGCTAGTACTTGGGGCGTAGGAGCCTTTGGTGTTAACCCTTTCTCATAATCAATGAGCAGTGCGTGCAATTCACTTACTGTCTTCCCCACGCAATGCATATTGAAGTTCCTCACAAAACCACTAAAATCCTTGTTAAGGGATCTATTGATTAAGTTCACAGCCATATCATTGTCATAGGGTTTCTTAAGTGTTTGTAGTTGATCCATGAAACTTTTCATCTTCAACACATGAGCACTCACAGGTTCACCATCACCCTGCTTACAACTATGTAGAGCCTCCATCAAATCGTAAATCTCTACATTTGATGGTTTCTCATATAGTTTCTTGAGTTCATCAATCATGTTCATGGGGAAATACTCTTCAAACTGCCTTTGAAGAGGTGTGGACATCGCCCCTAACATCATTGCAGCCACATCAATATGTTCCTTAC
The DNA here is from genome assembly GCA_030686995.1 of Artemisia argyi. Classification (NCBI taxonomy): domain Eukaryota; kingdom Viridiplantae; phylum Streptophyta; class Magnoliopsida; order Asterales; family Asteraceae; genus Artemisia; species Artemisia argyi. The sequence goes on along the minus strand of CM060687.1, from coordinate 16,755,946 downwards.
AATCAAGATTCCATTTAGCCTTAGCAGCTTCAGTAGCTGCCTCGCCTTCAGGTTCAGCAGGACAAGGCGTTTTCAAGATTTCAAGTTGACCAGTCACTCGCAGGACAATCCTAAGTGAACGATACCAATCATTGAAATTCTCTGAGCCAGTCAATTTTTCTCATTTAAAATAAGTTTTGAACATAGAACGAAAGTTGGTGTTATCAGTTTGAGCCATTTCTACAGATAAAGAAAGTTCAAAACATTAGTATTTTTGATAATACAATTTTTCAAGAAAATTAAAATACCCAAGGAAATCATATCCATAGAATAATCTTGAAAACTAGGATCCTCCATAAACATAGTTCCATCACATCAGTTGATATGCTAGTAATGAAAGTATAATATGAGGTAACTTGTCGTACAAGTAATTGGCATAACATTTGTCCAATTCCTAGATATATGGGATTTACAATCACATAACATTTGTATTGTAAGCATGTTTAGTCCCCATCTTAATGCCTTGAGTCCAAGATCTCACTTACTACTCAATTTAAGTCTTCTAACTTAAAAACTGTAAACTCACAAATCCATCACATCAGTTGATCTGCTAGCAATGAATTCATGAAGTTTACCTCTCCATTGCAATCTCGCCAAGTTCTCACATGACGTAAATTACAACTTCAAGTGTTCTTAATTAGATGGCATTCGACTTAATTTTATAAGGGTATTAATATTTTGATGTGATCAAAATAATGTATGAAGAAGCATGCATACAACTTCATAACATTGGTTTTACAAAACATTTTTATTACCAATTTGCTAAGAATAAAATAACAAAGTTTTGATTGAGGTATCGGGTTCACCAATTAAAGAATTACTATCAATTATCGTCCACTATATCATACTTTTGCATAAGCCCGAAAGCTTAGTGTTTCGGATAATCATTGTGGAATTGTGGTTAATTCACCCTTAAGATGACAGTGTACATGTAATGGTTGTTCGATAAGTCTAATTTACACACAAACGAGCGTTAAGACAGAATGTTGTCTCTCTAAGGCCACAATTTAATGCGAAGCCATCCTTATACCCATCTTATAGTGTGTAAACTTCGGTGGAGCCTATTTAACCATTACGTACAAAAACATCAATCAACCAATCATTTGAGATTTATTCTTAAAAACCAAAACAATTTCGCCATTATTTAGTCCGTATTATTTTTCTATTCAAAAATTACCCTTTTCGTTTATAAACATGTCTAACACAATTAATAAACAAAAACAAGTAATGTATAATAAAAAAATAAAACAACTAAATAAACAAATATACATAATCATAACAATTAAATATGTATAAAACATGTAGCTACATGCAAATCTTATTCAATAGTCCTATTAATAATCAAATCTAGGTGTATTACGTATTAATTCAGTTAAGGATTTCTTCTTCTAGGAAAAATAGCCACATACATCGATAAATCGATTGCGTAAGCCAAAATTAAATAAATACCACATAGCACATAATTTATTACTTAATATTGGAGTCTTCCCCAATTCGACATCTATTAATAAATTTACATGTTTCGATATAACTTAACCATTAATTAATATAAACAATTTAAACCATTTAAATTATCACACAATATAAAAATCCATGCAAATATGCACTTTTTCATGGATTTAGCTTAACAATTAACATATTGCACCAAGATCGTTTACTAAAACGCATAACAATTACATGACATCTTAGGGTTTCTAATCATATTAAAAAATTAAAAACCAAAACCCTAAAAAACCCTTAAGGTCAATCGACCCAAAAAAAATATTAGGGTTAGGAATATAACAAATAAACCCTAATAACATGTAACTAAACGAATCAAGATTCAATTTTTATGCGTTTCGATAATTAATTACACATTATAACGGCTCTAGATGCCACTGTTGGAATTATGATATCATGACATTCATATATTATAAACCAAACACATCAAGTGAGCATAGCGGAAGCAATTATAACAAGATCAAATAACATGTAATTAATTAATCAATAATTAAATAGTAAACATACCTTTGTGATTCTAGCCCGAACAAGAATCAAATGCAATCTTCCAGAACAAGAACCCTAATTAGGGTTTATGTGGATTATAAGAATTACCCCTTACCTCTTTTGTAATTAAATCCAAGAATCAAACAATAGTGTGTTTGATTCACGTTCTTGTACACACGTACTAATTCAAGAAAAAGTTTATGCAAGTAATTAAACACAAAACTTGTTTTGATCTATGAAAATCGAAACCCTTAGGGGTTTGTTTTAGATGGATCGACCAAAGAAAAGGAGAGGAGAGAAAACACCAAGATGTGTGTGTACAAGTTATGAGAAAAACATGTATCTTGGGTTTGCTTATATACTAATCAAAACTTGGAGCTCAAGGCATAAAGGAGGTTACCCCCTCCCATTGCCGATTGGATTTGGATCCCCAAAGGGGTTTCCGGAACCTTCTCTTGTTTCCAAATTTTGCTTAGTATTACTTTCCTAATCTTCGTTTAATAGTCCATTAGTCATTAATCATTAAATACTAATTACTATTATTTATTTTGTGTTTAATAATTAATTATAACATTTATAAATAATTATTACTTTTTCTCTTCATACGTATTGTGTGCAATCCCGTGATCTCAAGTTCGATCCTAACACACGACTATTATTATTTTGTCTATAAAACCAACATATAGTTGTAATGGATTAATGATTTCAATGTTAGGCTTAAGAAAACTGGCAGATCTCCATTGTGTAACATGTTTGAACGTCTTAAGAAACATGAACCGATGTGTACTAGGCTTTATTGGTTGTATTTTATGCATGAGCAAATTCTAGTGATCCCATGTTAGGAGCTTCTTAGCCGGCTCGACATAGGAGTGAAGTAGGCGCTTATAGAATTGGGGAAGTAAGTATGCGACCCCATGAATGGTATTAAGGAATACAATCCGTCATCCACGCAACTGTGACAAGTAATTAACCTGTAAAAGATATCTAGGGAGTAGTGAAACCTAAGTAAACACAATTCTCCCATATATTGCTCACAACTCTAGTTTAATTTAGTTTATTTTCATTTCTAGTATTTTATTTTAATTGCATCTTAGTAATTGGGTTAGTTGAATAGCAACTAATTCCGCCCAACTCTTTCAAAACCGAGATTTTTAATTGCTTTTATAAAAAATATAAAAATATAAAAAGAATCATCCCTCATCTCTAGACCTAGTCTTTAGGTTTTCTAATCCTAGCGACACTATTCCTAGCTGAACGATCAATCCCCCAGTACTTGTCATTATACTATACTACATCGATCAGGTACACTGCCTGGTGGGGGTTGTAAGCTTCTCGAGATCCCTCGAGAGGTAAAGCCTGGTGCAATCCCTACGCATCAAGTTTTTGGCGCCGCTGCCGGGGATTGTCTATCTTTACATTTATTCCTAAACTTTCGCAAAAGAGTGCGGCGCCATCAAGTTTTTGGCGCCGCAGCCTGGGGAAATAGTTATTGTCTAGGTTAGAATCTCTTTTTATTAGGTCTACTTGCTAGATTCCTTTCTAGTAAGATTTTATTTTTATTTTTAGGTTCTCTTTAGTCTATCTTATTTCTTCGTGTTTTTGTTCGTAACTCTTCGCCATCCGACATCATGGACAATGGTAACATCTTTGAACCCGTCATCCCACCACAACAAAACCCACCACTAGATAGCCAACCTCTTAGGCCCCGAACCCTAGGAGAGTACTCCCGACCTAGCCACCAAGGCTATCGAAACACCATTGAGCTCACCCAAGGAGCCAATGTGACCCCCTTGCGATCCGACACCATCCGGTTGGTGCAAAGCGGATGTGCATTTCATGGACTTCGTTCCGAAGATCCAAATCAACATCTCAAGGACTTCCTTAAAATTGTAGATTCCATAGACCTTGATGTTACAACTAGAGAGTCAACCCGATTATGCCTATTCCAATTCTCTCTACGTGATCAAGCTAGTCAATGGCTTGAAAGTTTAACCGCGGGATCCATCACCTCATGGGATGATCTCACCACTCGTTTCCTTGCTCAATTTTTCCCACCGGGGAGAACTACCAAGCTTAGAAATGATATCTTGATGTTCCAACAACGTCAAGGTGAAACTCTATATGAAGCATGGACTCGATTCAAGGACTTACTCCAAAAAGTCCCTCATCATGGCATAGATCTTTGGCTCCAAGTCCAAATCTTCTATGACCATATCGATCTCTCCACAAGGCGAGCCATTGACCAATCGGCCGGTGGTAAGCTACGTGATCTAAGTGCGGAACAATCATGGGAACTCATAGAAGATCTTGCTCTCTATGACAACGAAAGTTGGAATGATCCCCGTGATTTGAACAAAACGGTCAAGGCAATATCTTTGCCTTCGAACAATTCTAGTACTCCCGACCGTAGGATCATGGAACTTGAGGACCAAGTTAAGTTTCTCATGAAATCTTACGAAGCTCCTAAGCCTTAAAGCCAAGTGAATAAAATCACTTATTCATGCGAATTATGTAGTGGTCCCCATGACACTCATGATTTTGTGGAACTCCCCGGAACAGCTTTTGCGGACTACGCATCCTCGCGTACCGATGAAGCGGGAGATAAGTGGTACACTTTCAAACCCGAGCCAAACCCTTACGGTGATTCCTACAACCCCTCTTGGAAAAATCACCCAAACCTTAGGTGGAAACAAAATCAAGCCAATTCTTCCAATCCGCCTAATCGTTACCAACCAAACGGTCCACCCTCTAACCGTACTTTCAACAACAATCCTTCTAACAACTATGGTAGTACCAACAATCTTGAAGGATTGATGTCCAAGTTTATGGCATCTCAAGAAGCTCGCATATCTAAGTTTGAAGCCGATTTCAAACAAAAGCAAAGCGAGATGACCACCAAAATTGACACATTGTTGAAAGTTCTCAATGACCGAGAAATGGGAGCACTCTCAAGCGACACGGTCAAGAACCCGAAACTAAACGTTAATTCCATATCATCAGTTTCATCACCCACTTCTTGTCCGCAATACTACTCGGTTAAATCAACGAGCACATGTTTCAAGCAAAACCAAATTCTTCAAAAGGACCAATCAACTAAAACACCCGATATAAAACAGGTCAAAAACATAGTTGAAACACCTCCTATGCAAGACCTTGACGATGAATTCAAGGAGCTTCACCTTGAACGCCCCGTTATTGATGTCTTAGCCCGTGCTCCCTACTATAGTGCCCTCCTAGAAAAATATGAGAATTTTAAACTAGGTAAAAATGGGATCGCCTTCGTTCAAAACAAGTTTCCTAAAAAGCTTGATGATCCGGGTATATTTGTTTTGCCTTGTAAGATAGGAAGATCCGAAGCTTTCGACACACTAGCCGATTTAGGGTCAAGCCTCAACTTGATTCCCTTATCCCTTTTCACCACTCTCAAGCTAGGAAAGTTAGAGGAGACGGAGGTATTGATTGGTCTAGCGGATGGGAGTATTACCCACCCGGTTGGAATGATTAAGGATGTAGTTGTTCACGTAGGGAAGTTAACTATTTTAGCGGACTTTCACGTCCTAGACATGGTTAGTGACACTACATGCCCATTGTTGGTAGGAAGAGGATTTTTAGCAACCGCTAGTGCCATGATAGATTGTAAGGAGTCTAAGATAGCGGTAGGTGAAGGCGACACTCGGTCGGTGTACGATGTTAAGAAACATAGCTATGATTGTGATGATGAACCGACACCACATTGGGTAGAGATGAATAGGAGACCATCTAGATATGGACCTTGGATAGAAAGGAACTTTATAGGACCTCAACGCCCATTCTATCTAGAAAAAGATTTCATCGATAAGACACATTCGGTGGAGCAACTCATAGCTAGAGATGAAGAGCTAGACCCTTTCGAGGACCCCTTAGTCTTTAGAAAGATGATTGAGTTCTTAAGCGTAATGCCTATTAATATAGAGATGAACAAATGGAAAAGAGAGGGAGATAAGTGTAAATGGAGGTGGGACAAGCCACCTAAGGGAGGTGACGGATCATGGCATATGAAGATGATTTTGTATGATCCGGATGGAGAGAAGTTTGAAAGGTCATACCGTACTAAGAAAACCGATAGGAAGTTAAAACCCAAATTTGATCCCAAAGATGTCCTCAATGAGGAACTCATCCGTATCACGTAGTAACCCATGACCTTGAGTCTAGCTATAAGACTCGTAAATAAAGAAAAGCGCTTCTTGGGAGGCAACCCATGTTTTGTGTGATTTTTATTTTGTTTGTTTGTTATTTGCTTCCGTATGCATGCTTTATTTTTATTGTTGGTAGATCATGTTTCAAAACTAAAATAGTGAAAATACTTTATTTTGTTTTTTTGGCTTAGTCTTAACTTCATCCAAAGGTATTTTTGCAAAAGATAAGTGTAAAGGGAAACCCCAAATATGTTTTTAAGAAACAAAACCGATCATGATTCTCCACAATATTAAGTGAACATGTATATTTGTATTTGTTAGAGTCAAATGCTTGTATCGAGTCATAATGATGTTTTGCAGGATTTTCCAGGAAGTAGGACGAAGTTTTTCCAGAAATTTTCCGGAAACTTAACATAAGAATTTCTGCAGGTCACTTCTGACGGCGTCAAGTGTAAAATTCTGGAAATTTTACCAGTTTTGTTTTTCTAACGGAGTCTTAAAGTTTTTGTTGAATTATTAGTTTTATAATCTCCAGGAAATCTGCAAACATCATCCCACAAGCATTATATCTTATTTTGTTTTCTAGGTTCTATTAGCATATGTAGATTGCCGCTGATTTTATGCGAGGTTGCCTTGTCTGTTTTCTCAGGTTTTACAGGTTATGTATGACAAGAAGATGATTTATATTCTGGAAGGGAAGCTATTTGATTGTTCATTTTCTTGGAGGAAGATCTAACCTGGCCACCTTATTATCCATACCGAGCGAATCAGGGGAGTATTTGATTTCATTCTTTTTACTTATTTCACTTTTACATTCTTTACTTGAACATTGGGGACAATGTTCATCCTAAGTGTAAGGGGAGGATAAAATGATGATACCTTACAAATACACTTTCGCTTGAGTTTGTTTGTTTGACGGTAGATGTGTAATAAAATTATGAGAAATACTTGTTAGTGCAATTTTAGCGCCAAATTAAAATTTTTTTTACAACATTTAGGAGTGAAACTTTAGCCATAGCAAGCGTCTCATGGATAGGAGATTGTATGACTAGCACAAAACTGTATCATTCAGAAAAATTTTCCACCCAAATATGTGAGGTTCGCCTTTAGATTTGATAGGAAAAGCATTTACTATTAGTGCTTATGAGTGTACCGGTAGCATTTAGATTCTAGAACTTGCGTTAGTGATGCATCCCGAGACCGCTAGTGAGACTACATTCGTTGTTGACATAAATAATGTATTAAAACGTTATTTATATTTTTCGATATCTCTATATTTTGACGATCACAAAATGTAAACTCGTCAATCATAAGATTACTACGTAAACAAGTATTAAGCTAGTTGATATCACTATATCCAACTTAATCACTTAAGGTATGGATAAACAAGTGCTTAATACATCTTATGATCAAAGGGATATTTAATTAACTAATACAAAGTTTATTTAAATATATATATAAACATATTATATATTTTTGAAAAACACTTTTGGTAATAAAGAAAAATGTTTTAATCATACTAAATATATGATTTCAAATATTTAACCAAAATCAGTTAGTTTTTCACCAAATAAACTTTCCCCACTAAAAGACAAGTTTTCTGGCCGTTACAGATGGGTGGCCCCCTTAATTATAAGGGGCGGTCCCCTTAATTTTAAGGGGGCCGGCCACGATTTAAGGGGACCGGCCAGGCTCCCCTGTCAGAAACTGTCAGAATTCTTCTCCTATAAATACCACCTTAATTCTAGAATTTTTCCCCACCTTTTGCACGAAATTTTCAGATCTATAACTCTCTAAACATTCTCTAAAACCCTTTGATCATTTGTATATTAATCCTTGTTTCAAGTGATTCAATCCCTCATCATCCATTCTCAACCAAAGTGCAAAAGAAGAACACTCTTTCTACAACCAAGTTCAAGTAGTGTTGAAGAGTAGTTGTGCATATTGTATATATATTCATTTGTGAATATTGTGTTGTGCTTGTGATAAATTGTGTAGAAGATATAGAAGTTGTGTAGATAATAGAAGTTGATAAGTAGTGAAGTAGGATAGTTGTGAAGATAGGTGTGAAGTAGAAGATTGGTGTGTAGAAGATAGTTGTGAAGAAGATTGGTGTGTAGTATATTGGTGTGAAGATGTTGTGTAGAAGTTGTGATCAAGGTGTGAAGTTGTGTGGTGTGTAAATTGGTGTGTAAGGTTTTCTCCGCCAAAAGGGAGTTTGTTGACATAGTGAAGAAAACTCTCGAGTAGGTGACTCGGGGAGTGAAGTAGGAACAAGGAAGGTGTCCTTGTAGCCGAACCACTATAAATCCTTGTGTTGTGGTTTGATCTTTCTAACTCTTCTCATTACTTATTTATTTACCTTTAGTATATTAGCTTTGTTAGTTAGTTACTATACAATTGTTCATATAGTGCAAGTATTGAGTTCACATAAATTAGAATCGAAGTTTTTAAAACAAATTTGAGTTTATAAATTTAAAAAGGACGTAAAACTATTCAACCCCTCCTTCTAGTTTTCCACAATTGGTATCAGGAGCCACGTCTAGCAAGATTTTTAAAATATATTGTATTTTAAAACTTGTAACGATCTATGGAATCTGAAAAACATTTAGAAGGGCAATCTATGCAAAGACCACCACTATTTGAAAGTGATGGATTTTTATATTGGAAAAATCGATTCGAAACTTATGTGAAATCAAAAGATCTAGATCTTTGACATATTATTACCAATGGTGATTTTTTACCTATTCAAAATAACCCCGAAACTAAGAAAGATGAAATCGTACCTTTTGAAAAACAAAATGATGATTTAAAAAGAAAACTTGCTAAAAATAATGAAGCAAAAATGGTTATTTACAATGCGCTACCACGTAAAGAGTACGAAAGGATCTTTATGTGTGAAACCGCAAAAGAAATTTGGAACTCTTTGTTAATAACCCACCAAGGTAATAATCAAGTCAAAGATAACAAAATAGATCTACTTGTTCAACAATATGAGCAATTCACGATTCCGGAAGAGGAATCAATTGATAATGCTTTTGCTAGATTTAACACTATAATCACAAGTTTAAAAGCACTTGATGAGAATTTCTCTAGTAAGAATTTTGTTAGGAAGTTTCTTTGAGCTCTTCACCCAAAATGGCGAGCTAAAGTGACAGCTATTGAAGAATCGAAGAATTTGTCAACGCTACAACTTGATGAATTAATTGGTAATTTAAAAGTCTACGAAGCAATAATAAAGAAGGACTCCGAAATGGTTAAAGAGAAACGAGAGCAAAGCAAGTCAATCGCCTTGAAAGCTAGAAAGGAATCCAACAACGAAGATAGCTCATCTTCCGAAAGCGAAGACGAAGAATATGCCATGGCCGTAAGAGATTTCAAGAAATTCTTCAAAAGGCGAGGAAGATTCGTTAGACAACCACACGATGAAAGAAGAACATCTCAAAAGAATAATGATGACAAGTATATCAAGAATGAGAGAAAATGTTTCAAGTGTGGTGATCCGAATCACCTTATTGGAAAATGTCTAATGATGACAAGATATCAAAATCAAAGAGCGTTTATTGGAGGTGCTTGGAGTGATAGCGATGAAGATGAGAAAGAAACAACAAAGGAAGAAAAATGTCTCATGGCTAAAACATCAAGTGAGGTACGTTCCGAAACCGAATATTTTAGTGATGAAAATTTATCATTAGATGAAAAAGACTTAGATAGTGAATACAATAGATTATGCAAACTAGGACAACAAGTTATGGCTAAAAACAAATCACTAAAATACATAAATAACAAATTAGAAAATGAAGTACTTGAACTAAAAATTAAAATACATCAACTTGAGAAAGGTAAAGAAACTTTTGAAGAATGTAAATCATGTCAAGAGCTTAGAAGTGAAAACAACAAACTTAAGGAAGAAATTTGTAAACTTAATAAATTTGAAAATAGTAGTAACTCACTTAGTAAAATTATAAGTATTCAAAGAATATCCGGAGATAAAACCGGTCTAGGTTTTAACTCAACCGAAGCCTCAACAAGTGAAGTTAAAAATGTAAAATTTGAAAGCGAACTCAAGGAACTAAAACCTTCAAAATCTAATCCTGAGTATATACTCATAAATGATAAGAAAATCCATCTAGCTAGTAATGAAGAAATAAAACCGGTTTATAAACCATCTTTAAAAACCAAAGTAGGATCGTCCAAAACTAAAACAAGATCTAAAACTCCACCACCTAGGAAACCGAATAATTCTTTAACAATAATCAACAAATGTGGAACTTCAATCCATGGGGAATGTTTCCACCATATATGCACCCAAGTCAAATACAAAACATGTTCGGAACAAACAACTTTGGTCAAATGAGACCATGGAGACCAACGTGAAAACTTTCGCCATTCATACATGGAAACCTTTGATGTCACCCCGTGTTCGGACTTTCCTTTGAAGATTTTGAAGTTTAACGCATTGAAGACAAAAGGTACACATTTCCTTTTATTTCCTTGTAAACAAATGCATGCTTAGTTTAGTATCTAGCTTTTATGTGATTTTGATTGGTTCATTATTCTCTCTAGTCTTTACTTCTATACATATATATACTTATTTACTTATATTTTATATATATATATATATATATATATATATATATATATATATATATATATATATATATATATATATATATATATATATATATATATATATATACATTTAGCTATATCTAGGATCTTATAACCTAGAAAACTCATTTGTTGATTTTCTAGAACTAGAAATTGTTCGTTTACGAACCTTTTCTTTTCCCCATTTGCCTTATTGAACTTTAATGTTCAACAACACTTATGCTGATGAAGAGAGATGAGTCGAAAAATCTATGGATGAAACAAACTCCCGGCCTCCGTTGCATTCGTCTCCTTCCTTTATTCTCGTCTTATTAGCCCATACTACATACACACACACACACACACACACACACACACACACACACACACACACACACACACACACATATATATATATATATATATATATATATATATATATATATATATATATATATATATATATATATATATATATATATATATATATATATATATATATATATATATATATATATGAACCTTTCACAATGTTCTCGCGTACTTGACAACTTGATAAATTTCATCCGAAATGATCAAGAAAATTTAATTGGCAAATTGTCAATTAAAAGTGTCAAGTAATTCCTTTCGTGCGAATACCCTCAAACGTATTTTTGATTAAATATAAATCTAATACATACATATGAATAATTTTTGCTCTTTCCAGAAACCAAAAATCACAAAAATCGAACTTTGGAGGGCGGCCCCCTTAATGTTTAAGGGGACCGGCAGCCAAATATAGGGCGGCCCCCTTAATGTTTAAGGGGACCGGCCATCTGATTGTTAAAATCCGTTTTTCTCCTTTTTCCTTTTGCCAAACACTCCACTTTTTCATACACCCCTTCCACTGCTTCTGCTGTGACGAAAACAAAAACCCAAAAACCTCTCAAATCACTTCCAAATCACATAATTCGGGTTAATTCGCAAAGGGCAAATTCATCTAACACAATCATCATTACTTATTGTAAGTTTTTCATAACACATTTCATCTAATTTCATCTTATTTGATCATACTCATGATTATGCATGTTTTATAAAATTCATCAAATTTCATAATTTCTTTCGAATTAAGCCTTAAAACTCCATAACCAAATGCTTCCCCTAGGATTAGGATGGTTAATCAACACTAGAAACTAGTTATTATAAACTATCATGTCGAAAATTTTTGAAAAATTTCATACACTCCTTTTCAAATTTTTTAGTAAACTCATTGTTGAATAATAATTTGAAAACGTGTTAAAACTAATCACATTATACTTTTGTAACTTGTAAAACTTGAAATTACATTTTTCGACTAAGAAAAATTATATTGGTTCACAATATAGGGGTGTTTGGATTATGTCAAAATAATATCGAAACATAGTCATTATAATTTTTATAAAACTTTGTTATAATTATAAACCTAAAAATTACTAATCGGACTTGTCAAGATATATAATTCATATATATATTGACATACTAGTGGTATAAGTCAATAGTTAAGGAAGCGTTTGGTTTAATACTAAAAGTGACATTTTTAAGTAAAAATACAAACCATCTTTTTCAAAAACAAATCACATGCATAAGAAACTCGCAAGAAATAGCTAGTTTTACAATCTAATGTAAATCTAGTAAATTTCATGATATATTAAGATGTTTAAAGGGGCGTTTGGATTTGTCCATAACTACTCATTAAACATCGTAAAGTATATCTAGAACGAGTTAAAAACAATATTAAGGAACATGGTAATCCACTTCTTAAGATTAGTAACGAAGTATGTTCACGTTCCAACATAAACCTTAACAATAAACATATACTTTTATCTTTCTTTATATTTATTTTGGTCTTTTTGTATTGTTGATGTGTTTAGGTGAAAATGCCCAAAGCAACTACCGAAGATCTTTCTCACACTAAAAACTACATTCCTAAAGTTTCCCAACTCCCTACCACATCTCCTTCCATTGGACTTATCTATCGTCAAATTGAAGATAGAAATGTTCATGAGGGACGTGTAGTAGATCTTGCTTTTGCTCAATCCGAGTACATAAATCGCTTGTTTTCAAGCATCAACTTCAATTGTCTTTATGAAATAAATGAACCTATCATTCCTTGCTTCATAATGGATTTCTATAGCCAAGTCACCGTCCAAGCCAATGATCTTGGTTTCATCACCATCTCTTTCATGATTCAAAATGAATTTATCACCCTAACTCTCGAACAATTTGGTCATATCCTCCAAATTCCATTTAGAGCTCAAGCCGTTTTCTCAAACGAGTGGGACCTCGAATCTCTTAATCGCTATCGACCAACCTTCGGTCCCTATCTCGACGAAATTCCTCATCCCGACGAAATTCGTCAAGTCCTTGGTATAGATCGTGCCACCACGAAATTCATTTTTATGTCTTGTGTGCTATTTGTCCGAAGTTTATTCGGAGGTACTTGTTGTTTGGATATTTGTTTAGGATGCTAACTTGATTGTCTTTGATATTTTTTATGCATGCTTCTCTTAATCTATATATATGTTTGCATGATTAGTTAATGTTTATATAACTATATGACATATATGCTTTCTAATAGACCAAAACAAATGTGAAATGTCCAAATAGAGCTTGCTGCAAATACAAAACAGAACATAACATTTTTCCAGAAAATTTTTGAAAATTTTGGTTTCTGGGTCGTCAGATGGGCGGCCCCCTTAAATCATAAAGGGCGGCCCCCTTAAAATTAAGGGGACCGGCCTCCATTTAAGGGGACCGGCCATCTGGAACAATTTTTACACTATTTTCTTTTGCATCTTGTGATCCCTTTTGCTAGTCCCAGCTACCATTTCCCTTAAAAACTAAACTGATTTTGGAATATAACATTACAATTTCAAATTAATTCCACTTCTAAACATGTTTTCCCACTATATAATCTCCATGCATGTTTAATTCACATTCCATCATCCTCAAACATTCATCAAACATCATCATGTCATCACCAAGAACCACCTATTCAAACAATGCCAAGAAACAAAAACTTGTCATCATTCCACCCAAACAACTCTTCATTGATCTTACAAATGAAGACAACACCACTCCATCTCCACCACCTCAATGTTCATCTCCTAGTGCACCAAATGCACCCTCCAAAACACCTTCAACAAATGGAAACTCCACTTCCTCCATACCATCCACTTCATCCATAAATGACTACATCAACACTCACTTATCTCCTCCAACAATTGATCAACCATCACAACCTACCAATGAGAACACATCTCTTGCACTCACTCTTTCATTATCACCATTAACACCTCTTGATGCACATTTCTCATCATCTCCTATCAACCCACCAACCTATAACCCCGTCCCATGGAGCTTACTTGAAGCTCATGGAGACACTTGCCTTTGTTGCATTCACAACCGAACAATTGTGTTCGGATTAAGAGATGAGTTCCAATACATGTTTTCTCATATTGAAAACTTGTTGCATCAACCACCAACAACAAACATAACACCTCCACCACCATCAACAAACACACCTCCACCATCACCATCTCCATGTTCACCATCCATCCCTCCCAATTAAACATGCTTGGTGTTTCAAAAATAAAATTGTGTTAAACCTTTTTGGATGGCAAGCTCTAGAGAGGACTCTCATGTTTGAGACTTGGTTTATTATTTCTATGATGATTGTAAGCCTTTAAAGGCTTTTGTTAGTTGCATTACCTATTTCACTTGTTGATGTAATGCTTGATTTTATTTCACTTGATTAATGATATGGTTATGTTTAGTTTACACTTTTGCATGCTATATACATATATATGTTCCTTGCCACTAAATATTTTTGCAAGATATCCATATCTCGATTCCTTTTGGCCTCAAAGCGAGGGGGAGTATACTTCAAGGGGGAGCTTCCATTAACATGGGATAACCTTTTTGATGCTAAGAAAAAGGGGGAGAAGTGATATAAACTCAAAATAATACTTGAATATATACTAATTTTCGATTAATGAGTTTAAATTTTGTAATCATCAAAAAGGGGGAGATTGTTGACATAAATAATGTATGAAAACGTTATTTATATTTTTCGATATCTCTATATTTTGACGATCACAAAATGTAAACTCGTCAATCGTAAGATTACTACGTAAACAAGTATTAAGCTAGTTTATATCACTATATCCAACTTAATCACTTAAGGTATGGATAAACAAGTGCTTAATACATCTTATGATCAAAGGGATATTTAATTAACTAATACAAAGTTTATTTAAATATATATAAACATATTATATATTTTTGAAAAACACTTTTGGTAATAAAGAAAAATGTTTTAATCATACTAAATATATGATTTCAAATATTTAACCAAAATCAGTTAGTTTTTC
The DNA here is from genome assembly GCA_030686995.1 of Artemisia argyi. Classification (NCBI taxonomy): domain Eukaryota; kingdom Viridiplantae; phylum Streptophyta; class Magnoliopsida; order Asterales; family Asteraceae; genus Artemisia; species Artemisia argyi. Next base: position 16,740,765 of record CM060687.1, on the reverse strand, counting down.
ACCAAATAAACTTTCCCCACTAAAATAACAAGTTTTTTGGCCGTTACAGATGGGCGGCCCCCTTAATTTTAAGGGGGCCGACCACTATTTAAGGGGACCGGCCAGGCTCCCCTGTCAGAATTCTTCTCCTATAAATACCACCTTAATTCTGGAATTTTTCCCCACCTTTTGCACGAAATTTTTAGATCTATAACTCTCTAAACATTCTCTAAAACCCTTTGATCATTTGTATATTAATCCTTGTTTCAAGTGATTCAATCCCTCATCATCCATTCTCAACCAAAGTGCAAAAGAAGACCACTCTTTCTACAACCAAGTTCAAGTAGTGTTGAAGAGTAGTTGTGCATATTGTATATATATTCATTTGTGAATATTGTGTTGTGCTTGTGATAAATTGTGTAGAAGATATAGAAGTTGTGTAGATAATAGAAGTTGATAAGTAGTGAAGTAGGATAGTTGTGAAGATAGGTGTGAAGTAGAAGATTGGTGTGTAGAAGATAGTTGTGAAGAAGATTGGTGTGTAGTATATTGGTGTGAAGAAGTTGTGTAGAAGTTGTGATCAAGGTGTGAAGTTGTGTGGTGTGTAAATGGGTGTGTAAGGTTTTCTCCGCCAAAAGGGAGTTTGTTGACATAGTGAAGAAAACTCTCGAGTAGGTGACTCGGGGAGTGGAGTAGGAACAAGGAAGGTGTCCTTGTAGCCGAACCACTATAAATCCTTGTGTTGTGGTTTGATCTTTCTAACTCTTCTCATTACTTATTTATTTACCTTTACTATATTAGCTTTGTTAGTTAGTTACTATACAATTGTTCATATAGTCCAAGTATTGAGTTCACATAAATTAGAATCGAAGTTTTTAAAACAAATTTGAGTTTATAAATTTAAAAAGGACGTAAAACTATTCAACCCCCCCTTCTAGTTTTCCACATTCGTGTAGTAGGATTTACTACATGATAAGAGGCATTTGGATCACCCTTGTGTTAAACCCGTATCATAATTACTTGACCATTTAAGTCATATTACTTGGGTAGTTAAGTCAATTAATTTTTCCCACGCTTTAGCGTTGTACTCATTTTTAGTACACGAAACCCCTAGTACACCCCTCCGAGCCTATCATTTCGTTTCTAACTTTAAGCATCTTACTTAAAGGAAGAATTTGTTACACCCCACTTAAATGTACACCCAAATCGCCTTAGCCTTCCGTGTATGCACTCATCTTTAGTGCATTATTGTTATTTGTTAAACCCTAAGTTAATTATCTAATTGATTACATGGTTGCTAAGTCGAGTCGTATCCTTGTACATATTGTTTTGGGACGATTGGGACTCATGGGTAAAGTACTTATTTTATGGAGTAATGGGGAAGAACATCATATTATTACCCCCATATGTGCGTTAATCTTAAAAGTACTCCAAGTGTTTTGATTTTCTTAATTCGAGTCATTAGATTAGTTTATTGTAAAGTATTTAAAAATTCAAGTGTAAGGGGAATGTTCATTCCCTATGATGTATTATTTTGGATGGTAGGGTAAGAGTGTATGCAAAATATATATATATATATATATATATATATATATATATATATATATATATATATATATATATATATATATATATATATATATATTAGAAAAAGAAAAAGAAAAGAGAAAAACATACGGACTACCATCCCTTTTCATTCTATGTTTGTTTTATATTTTTGTTATTTTTGATTTATTAGCTTAAGTCGAGTCTAGTCTTGGTTTAGCAACGCCATATTGTACATGTAATTAACTAAGATTGTTAACTCGCCACCAGTAAAGACTGCGTATATCCAACAAAACCGTATATTCCATATCCCTACACCTAACGTTACAACCCTTTAAAAGACCTCTTTGATAGTCTATCCTAGGTGCTTACACCATGTGGTGGAGGTTTGATCCTTTCCCAAACCTATGGTAATCTATTTTGCTATGACAGGTAGTGAGAGATGTTTTCCATTTCCATATTGTGATATTACTTTATTACACCCGAGAGATGTGAGTATCTAAACACTATTTGTGAGGTGCTAGTGTATGACCTCCGTGCTTGTCTTTGGTCTTTAGTGGAACGATTATTTGTTGTAATTACTTTTATATTAGTGTTAAATGACCCCTAACTTGTATTTTGATTAGAATAAAAGCGCATTTGCTTGAGGACAAGCAAATCTCAAGTGTAAGGGTATATGATGAGGCGAAAAATGAACCACTTTTAGGGGGTCATTTAAGCCCGGAATTGAATTTATTTGATCAAATATTGCCCTAAATCGTTCCTTTTGTGATTTTAGGTACTTTGGGAGTGAATTCTGGAAAAGAAAGCATTTTGGACGTTTTTGGAGCATAAAAGTGAAGAAAACGGCAAAGACTTAATTTTCCATGCTGAGAACAGTACCTGACGGCGTCAAGAAGAAAAATGTGACGGCGTCAGGAGTAAAATCCATGACGACCCAGTGAAAACCTGAAGGCGTCAAGAGAAGGGCGTCAAGAGTTAATATTGTGACGGCCTGCATAAGGAGTACACATGACGGCGTCAGATCCAGATCTAGGCAGTCCGAGAAATTATTTGGCGGCGAGATGACGGTGTCAGAAATTTGTTCTTGACGCCGTCACCTATCAGAATCTATATATACTTTTCTATTTTTCATTCATTAAAAGAGGAACTTGTGTGGAGAATAATAGGGTCGAACCTAATAAACACTAGGTCATTTTTTACAGTATTTTCAAGGGTTTTCACCCCTTGAAACCTTTCATGTTCAATTGAGATAAGTCCTCTTTCAATTCATTCAATATGTCTATGTGTTGTTTGAATATATCTTATGCTTGTCTTTATTTCAACATGCTAGGCTAGATCTATCTTGTGTTTGCTTAGATGTAATGAAACCTAGATGTTAATTATAGGTTGATTGCTTGTTTATAGTTGTAATGGATGAATGATTTCAATGTTAGGCTTAAGAAAACTGGCAGATCTCCATTGTGTAACATGCTTAAACGTCTTAAGAAACATGAACCGATGTGTACTAGGTTTTATTGGTTGTATTTAATGCATGAGCAAATTGTAGTGATCCCATGTTAGGAGCTTCTTAGCCGGCTCGACATAGGAGTGAAGTAGGCGCTTATAGGATTGGGGAAGTAAGTACGCCACCCCATGAATGGTATTAAGGAATACAATCCGTCATCCACGCAACTGTGACAAGTAATTAACCTGTAAAAGATATCTAGGGAGTAGTGAAACCTAAGTAAACACAATTCTCCCATATATTGCTCATAACTCTAGTTTAATTTAGTTTATTTTCATTTCTAGTATTCTATTTTAATTGCATCTTAGTAATTGGGTTAGTTGAATAGCAACTAATTCAGCCCAACTCCTTCTAAACTGAGATTTTTAATTGCTTTTATAAAAAATATAAAAATACAAAAAGAATCATCCCTCATCTCTAGACCTAGTCTTTAGGTTTTCTAATCCTAGCGACACTATTCCTAGCTGAACGATCAATCCCCCGGTACTTGTCATTATACTATACTACATCGATCAGGTACACTGCCTGGTGGGGGTTGTAAGCTTCTCGAGATCCCTTGAGAGGTAAAGCCTGGTGCAATCCCTACGCATCAGTATACTAAGTATGGGTCAAATTATTGTTGTTTATATGGGTCAAATAGACACCCAAACAACCCATATAAGTAGTTGACAGTTATTCTAGTTAAATTAGTTATATGACAGTTATTTGCCAAATGTTGCTATGCTTGGAAATAACCGCCATTTAGAATGTTATGTCGTTTAGGAAAGGTTGTAAACATTCAGAATGTATATATATGTTTTCTTTCAGAAAACATATCAACTCTTTAATTATTAATAAAAGTCCATATTATTGCAGTAACATTGTTGTTCTTACTTTGCTTATTCTGCATACAAGTTTCATTCAAACACAAACACAAAACATGGTAAACTACAATCATATTATGAGTTCTAGAAACATTGGCATGAAACCTGTGACACAGTGGTATCAGAGCTTAGGCTCTCGACCATGGGATATGCCAATGACACAGAATGATAAGGGATTCTACTCTGGAAGATACTTGCTCAGGGAAACACCCAAACATGTTTATCAGTGGAACACAAGGAAGAAAAGTATTTCTCCCAAGGGGAAGGAAATGCTTGTGAAGAAGGTCTTGGAGAATCAGGCATACAATGATGCCACGTTGAAAGGGAAACAGAAAGAAGAGAGGGTGAAATCAAAAAGAGAAAAGAGATCTAGATGTTTTATTTGCAAAGAGAAGAGACATGCCTATTGGGAGTGTGAGAGTAGGAAAAAGATTGCAGTTGCAGAATCAAACCAAGAATTACTTAGTACATAAAAAATTCTTGAAGAAGAAGTGAAATACCCAGAAACTGTTCATGTAATTGGAGATTTTATGGTTGAAGGATCAAATTTGAAATTCTAGAATGAAGTTTGGTACATCAGCAATCAATACAAATTTCATCTTTGTCCAAGAAGGAAATTGTTTAAGAAAATCAAATACAAGTTTAAAATGATTGGAAAAGAGGAGACAAAGAAGAAATTCATATTTTCATATGGAATTGGTGATGTTGCTATTGACACAGAAGATGGAGAATTGGTGGTACCAAATGTTCAATACACACCAAAGGTATTTTTAAACATACTGAGTTATGATCTGTTAGAAGAGCAAGGGCACATGGTGAAAGTAGATAACAACAAGTGCAAGATCAAGTATATGTTTGATGAATCAAGGACTAGAAAGAAAGAGGGGCAGAACACAGAAAATTTGGATCAGATATGGGGGCCAAAGCATGTAATTGCAGAACACAACATATACTTGGATGATTATTTTGAATCATTGGATCCAAAAGAAAAATGTTCCCTGGTTAAAGGACTCGAAGATTTGAGTTGTGACAGAAATGATGAACATGACTATATTGATGATGATTTCATAAGTTGGAATGGTGCACTCTATGCCTTGAAAGTTAACTCCTATAACAGATTCTTATCTTTCATGAATTTACTCAAAAAGGATAGCATAGTGTATAAAAATTGGGATGTGTTCAGTAGAAAGTTTGTGGATATGTTGAAATGGTTCTATTTGGTGTATCTTAACTATGATTCCCTAGATGAGATTCCACCAAAAATTGGAGTGATTAAGTTAGATTTGCTTGCCCTACACAAAATAGTGGATAGCCTTGGAGGCTATGTTGTAGTCACATTAAGTGGCAAATGGAGTACAGTTGCACAAATGCAGGGACTAACAACTGAGGAAGGAGATGCTATAAAGGAGTGTTTTAAAAAGTTCACAGATTTGGTTCTGGTATACCATGACACTGCTCAAGTACCATGGATAGAGAAAGCACAGAAGGAGATGGGTGAAAGCAGTTGGACTGCAGAACAGAAAAACCCACAAGGCTTTGATGGTTCAACAGGTAGATCAGTTAGGGTTGGATATGCAGAAGAAGAGATGAACCGGCTTCGTGTTAGAGATGGAAGCAATGGAGATCAGAATGATGAAAGAACAAGCAGTGGATGAAGCAGTGACTTTGAAGTCATTGTTTGATGAATGAAGCAATCACAAGAAACTTTGATATTAAAACATTAGGAGGGAGATGTAGACCCTGTAATGTTTTATATCACAAGTTTGGAAGAAGCCATTTCAAGTATCTAGTATAAGTTTATTAAGACTTTTAATTATGTATTATGTATATTAAGTATGGGTCGAATTATTGTTGTTTGTATGGGTCAAATAGACACCCAAACAACCCATATAAGTAGTTGACAGTTATTCTAGTTAAATTAGTTATATGATAGTTATTTGCCAAAGGTAGCAATTGCTAGGAATACAAATATTCCTATAAAAGTCTCGGTCACCTAATTATTGTAATAGCATTAAGTTAGCTCGTAGTTAGTTTATGTATTAGTTAGTAGATTACTAGTTAGTTAATATGTAAATAGTATCCATAGAGTGAGTCGGGTCTGTTAGGTCACCATTTAGTAAACACAAGTATGATAATGAAAGAAGTAAGATGAGAATGAGAGATGGTTGATTATGAGACAATATGAAAAGTGAAAGAACAAGAGTTTCCTTAAGATAATCAAATAACCAACAATATGAAAGGTTACATAAGCTTAGTATTTATAGGAGGAGGACTAGGGCAACACTCCCTTCCTCCCTCCTTTCATTTAGACTTGGGCTTTAAGGCCCATGGACTTACATTCTTAAGCCTTGTAACATAAACTAAGTAGATTAAATAACTAAGCAACCTATAACAAAAGGTAATGACCGAGACTTGACTAAAATACAAAAGTATGATCCCAACAATCTCCCCCTAAGGGTCGGTCATCACGGTTGCTTGACGTCTTCATCTTTGTCGTTGACTTGTGACATGTAAAACTCTAGACGTCTTCAAAATGGTTGAATGATAATGAATGTACTTTGCTCTTTGTCTTTGTTCTTTGGTGATGATGTAGTGATTATGTTATGAAGTAGTCTGCCATTCGTCACTCCTGCGTCTGTGGTGGTTGACCGCCATTCCAACATACTCATACGTCTTTGGACTTTAGACTTTCACGTACAAGAAGTTCCTTTTCATATATTAAGATCTTTGTCTTTATACTTTGTAGATTCTTCCTATTGGCGTAGAATCTTTCTTTGAACTTTGTGTTGCTAAGATCTTTGGGGGAGCTTACTTTGACTTCAAGATGTATGTATGAGCATGTTGGAATCTACCATCATGGAAGTGAGGTACCTGCGAGTAAACAGTTAGCAATAAAACAATCGGTACTTACAGATAAGGACATAGAGTTCATCAACAGCATAGTGTGAAGACTCCCTCTAATCCTTATCCAGGCCGTTCCCATATCAGATACTCCCGAAGGAGCTTACGAGACCTACTAAGTAGCTCAATGACTGGGTGAGTCGCTGGGGATCACTCCATGACTGTAGACCATAATGGAACCACCGCAGACACTAAGCGTAACCCTTGTGGGGTTACCGAAGTGACCTGCTGTCAGGGCTGTTTGATGTTGACCCTGGCAGGATTTCCGTTCAATCATTGAGAAATACTTTCGTAATCCTCTCATAAACGTTCTCGGCAGATTGCTAAGATCTGCGAAGGACTCGATAGTTTACAACTGATGCCCATTGATGTAGAACACCAGTTGTAGACATACTAAGTGTTCCTAAGAGATCTTTGATGTATCTCAAGGCTCTAGACTCTATAAATGCACACCTAGGTTTCCTATGCGGAGACTAGGGACGGGTCTCCTGCTTCAATATCAATCGTCTCTAAGAGATAGGTCGATAGGTTACGCTGGTTCCCCGTGAGAATTAAACAAGTTCTTTTAAGAGAACTTGAGTGGTTAAGAAGGTTTAGTGCATTGCGTCACTGGGTCCATGACGACTTTGTCTTCAATACCGGTGTTGTCTTTTGCAACAACCAGTAGCATACGTATTGAACCCGGTGTCTGCCCTAAGGTTGAACATATGGAGGGCTATTTCTTTTCACCCTTTTCTTTACGTTTCTTTTTAATTCTTCAACTCCTTCTTTCCCTTTCATTCTTTTCTCCTTTTTTCGTATCATACCTAAGGACTTCTAATTCTAACTATGGGAGATGTCCTTGGGTAGATCCCTCCGGCTCTGGCGGATCATAGGACGGATATTCCTATCTTAATCACCTTATAACTCCGACAGTAGCCAAGAAACCTTTGATTGAAAATCTCTCAAAGTGTTTGTGTTAATCAAATATTTTGTTTAACACTTTGAGAGTTTTGTGTACACTTTTGAAGGGCTCCCCCTGCACATGTGCTCGTAAGTATTTAATAAATTTGCACATGCGGGAAGAGCAAGCATTTTGAATTGATCCACTTTCCGTGAACAAGACCGATTCGAGACACGCTTACATCACTAGTTAAACCAGCTTGAAGTTATTACCCGGCCTGGTCAAGTCCACAGAAAGTTTCTCGAGACGGTACATTTCTACTAAGACTAATCCTTTTTGAGACACGCTTACGTGCTTAGTTAAAGAGTTCCATTGTCAGCTTTTAGGTGACAACTAGCTCTAATAACTAACTTGATATTATAACCCGTCGAGGATAAGTCTTTTCGATATTACTAACATTTATTGTCTCGTCAATTCCTGGGTCCATTCTGAGTCTAGCTCACACATGATACAACTTTTAAGCATTGACTTCGTATATTTTAATCACTTTTTCATTTTCTCCCCCTCAAAAATAGCATATAAAATGATGTTTTTGACAATCGTTTAGATTAAAATATGCCTTTTGTCACAACTCACCATTTCAGGTCATTTCAGGTCGTTTCCCGAACTTTGGAAAAACACTATTCATCAAACACTATTCATCAAAACACTATTCATCATTTTCGAGGTCAATTTGATATTCTGAGAAACTTTTGGGGAAATTTACTATTCACGAAACACTATTCATTGCGGGAAAAGATTTCATAATTCACATGCATTACACATTTCATCGTAAATTTAGTTTACGGGTATTCAAATTCGCGTAACCGGATTGGGTTAGGTGCGAATTCATTTCATTAGTGTTAAGAACACTGCATACGGACTGGAGATAGTCTGCATATCATCAGTAGGTCATTTTCATGTTATACCACTCTCAGGATTTTCAAATTACTATATTCAGTACATTTAACGTTTTTACGTATAAGTAATTATAGTAAACGTTAACACTCGGTTTATACACGACGAATATATCTAAATATTCCCACAATGGTCCCGACATATTTTTATATCCATTTTAACATCATAAAAGTTATAACATTCAGTTACCCAGTATTTTGGAAATTTATTTTATTTATAACGTACGCGTATGAATATAACGACGGTTTTCGTGAAAACTAAACAATAATCACCCGAACACTCAGTAATTGTACCCAACATATTTTTAACATTTTTATGACTTTATTAAGTCCCGGTCAACTTTGTTAACAATTATTTCTAGCAAACCCGGTACCCGATTATAACTAATACTTACACTAAACTACAACTAATAATACACTACATTTCCTAAGTGATCAAAACCGATTTGGCTACTCTTTTATACATTGAAAACCGGCCCCCTAAACCATCCAAGACCACAAGTAGTAAAATTTTAACCTCATGCATCATTATGTATTATTATACCATAAACCTCCAAAGTAAAACCAAAACCTAAAAACCAAAATCATAATATAACTTTTTCAAGATCCAAAAAGTTCTCATCTCATCTTCCTCATCTCCATATCCACGACCCAAACTCATACACCATGACCAATCCATTATTTTTCAAAGTACAAAGCATCAAAGTTATTCATTTTATGGTTCTAATCAAGAATATTGCATCAAAAACACAAGAAATCCAAGGTTTCTCATCATTTAATCACCTCTTATTTCAAAGTAAGTTATCAACTTTATTTTTTCATGGATCATCTTATATTTACATGTATTTCATGAGTATCATGCTAAAAACCATGTACAACTAGCTATACCACCTTTTATTTTGTCTAAAATGGAACATACAAACCCTAACTTTTTAGTTATGAATCCCCTTGCTATAATAACTTGGTTAGGAGTCCATGGCACCTTGAGAAGGTGTATGGTAGGATTAGATTAGCTATGTGGTGATTACAAGAGGTTTGGTGATGGTAGAAATTAGTTTTAAACCTTGAAAACTTGATTTGGAACCTATTTTAGACATGCTGTCCCGTTTTGTAAAAATCTGGAAAATCAGTAAACACCAAGGAAACTTTGGCAAAATTTTTAGAAAATACTTTCAAAAACGAATCCGTAGGCGAAAGAACGGATTAAAAAGAGCTTATAACGAAGAAGTTATGATTTTTGCAAGATTGTTGACGAAAAGTATTTTTCTGAAAATGTTTGCTGTTGGACGTTTTTCATTGGACAAAAAGAGACTTTAGACGTAACCCGGAGGAGTCGAGCTTTCCAAAATATATTACTACATACTAAGACGTAACCGTGGATATAAAGAACAAGTAAAACGGACAAGTAACGACAAAGATATTCACGTTTGAATATCGGCTAAAAACCATTTCTATTTGACAGCTTTTAATAAAAATGGACACAAAAACTACGAAGTACTTTTATAAGCTAGACATAATATTAAGTACCAAGCTTTATAACTAATGAAGTATTAGTTATTACAAGTATATTTTCATCATTTCAAGGCGATATTACAAGGATTACAACCCGAGGATTTCAACATTAACATGGAAACATACGATATATATATAAGTATATATATTGCAACTAGCTTATTATATTTTCTAATAGCAATATTTTTCCAAATTCTTGGATTATATATTTTTGATAACACAAGTGTTTTTCAAAGAGAAGAGTGGTATAGGAAACATGTGCATGGACATTCATAACATCATTTCATGATCTAAAGTAGATCGTTCATCATTCAAATTAGGTTGCGGCTAGTGTGCGCGCCTTGTTTTTCAGCTCATTACATGTTCATGGTACCATCATATTGGGTTGCGACAGCTAATTGTTCATTGGTGTTCATTTCATTTCATCACGGTTTCATCAGTTAAGGTGAGTTTTCATAGCCCCATTTTCAATTCAACATTTTTGATTGTTTTCAAATCCCACGGGGGGAATACATTGCATCAATCATTTCAGTACGAGCCCAAGTATTCAAACATGTACATAGCTTAAGTTACCTTGCCATGTGAAAAGTCCCCTGTAACATCATGAACCGTTAATTTACCGTTAAGCGAGAGTGAGTGGATAGATCTATCGAGGGTGACGCCTCCATCCGTGGTAGTGGATACCAACAGTAAGCGGATGCATGTCATGTCTTTTACATTTGAATGTTTCGGCAGAACATTCGGGAGGGGCATAGAATTTCATCAGTCATAGCTTCGGTGTCATGAGCTTAAGGCTATTGTACAATTTTCATGAGATTTTTATCTTGCACTTTTACTTGTGGTGGCCGTACATCATTACATTTTACAAACCTATGGAATTCACCAACATTCGTGTTGACGTTTTAGCAATGTATTTCAGGTTATTAAGGTAGCTCATGTGACATGCATTTGGACCTTCATGGAGTCGCGGGGTTGACGCGTCTCATCATTATTTCATGCACTTATGTAAACATTTGATCTAGTAGGACTTGTTTTCATAAACTTGCAACACATTTTGGGGACCTCATTTTGTAAACTCTGAATTATTTCAATGATCAAATGCAGTATTTTCCAAACGACACTTTAGGTCGTTCAATGTAACTGTAACTGTGGTGCTATGACAGACACCCCCAGGTATTCCATTCCGCTGCAAGTCAGGTAAATTGGGGGTGTGACAGATTGGCATCAGAGCTAAGGTTATAGCGAACTAGGATGTATCTTGGACCCTAGACTATAACCACATCAGCATAGCATCTCATCATTTCATCATAAGTGCATAATCATGATACATGTTGTTTCATACATACCCTGTGCGAGTTATTTATACTCATATCCGTATATGTATATCATTTTATTGACCTGGTTCACAAGTGACATGTCTTCAGATACTCACCCTGACATCCTTTTATCGGATTCCGACATTGAAGATGCCTTGTCATCTTCCACTACCATTATACCACCAGTTGCATTTACACCACCATTAGTACTATTGATTTGCCATAGGAACAGGGTTTTCCTATCATTCAGCCCGTACATAGAATGCCTTTTGGTAGTGTATTCAGACTTAATCTAAATGGACTTATTAGGATGGTTATTGCAAGGAAGATAGTGTGTTTTCTTTCCATCACTAGTAGGGCACTTACTACTTAGGTACTATCACCACCATCAGTTACTTATTACACTATTGGCCTTCCCACAGTGTGTACTTTAGTTTTACCTTTTGGATGTCGTGAGGTAGCGCGAAAGAGGGTAGTATTCCATTCACTAGTACCATCATTGTCATTTCCTTTTCCATTCCCATTTGCTCAGACTTCAATCGTTTCGCAACATTTTAGCATTGTCTCATCAGGAATTAGGTTGATTTCGTTTTTGACGAATTAGTAGACTATTACCATTCGACAAGATTCACCCACGTATCCAATACACCATTCAAGCTATTTTACTATCATATGGGGAAACTGTTTTACAGAAAAATTTCTGAAGTAAGCTATTTTATTACCATCCTATAAATTGATTTTCTGTCATTACACCAAGTATTTACTATTATTACGCGAGGCAATTTTCATGTTATTTGAAAGAAAACATCAGGATACCATTTTAATAACAATGCGTTGAACACCATCTAAAACTTTTGAGGAAAGTTATGATATTTTGACAAAATTCCAACATCGCATCATTAGTCCTCAATTATACATAGCCTGATCACCTATGTAAAATTCAGGAAGGATTATGCCATGAAGGAAATAATTACCTTTTCAAAGGATTGTTGATAACAATCTTCATCCAAAAGTTTTGTAAACAAAGGAACTCTTTCATAAACATCCATTTTGCCGAACTATCCCTAGATACTTACCCTACCTGTCACTCACTTAGCCATTAAGTTGGATTTTTCCCATTGACTTCCTTAGAGAGACTTTCCATATCAATTACATGCAGGATTCCTCAATACAATAAAAGCAATGAAAGGATTACAGAACTACTAACCAGAACTAGAAGTATATAGAGAGAGAATTCATAACTCAACAACAATCCTAAGATACTGCGAGACCATCTGAATCACCATCCCTGACTTAGTTGTCAAATTCTATCATTTAAAGGTACTAGCTAGACTGAGCTACAGGATTGAACTCAATATAGATGTCCGCAGGACAACATAATAGAAATAAACCAAGCTTCTAATTGAGACTGTAGAGCATTTCATTTAAACATGGCCTCATCCATACATAAACTTTCCTGCAGTAAATTTTCACAAAGGACAATTGTTTGAATCAAGAATATCGATGTAGATTCCTTTAAGGCATTATGTCTAGAAATTTCAGATAACCTCACCTTCATACCAAGCAAGGGATCAAACCAGAACATATCTCCTCATCTACATGGGAAAACAGAATAGACATTCATTGACACAACATCAAGTGATACCTTCGTCTTGTCTATTACAACAATAAACAATTTCAGGACTTAAGTTAGTCTAAATACCTATGCTTGTAGTTATGCCAGATAACCACCAATAGACATTATCCAACCTCAGGAACTAAGCGTTAGACATCTATGCATTTAAGCGAACATTTCCTATTCTACCATTTTATCCTTTTCAGTGTTTTCACTTTTAAATAAAGTTGATGCGTTTACATAAATCACCTACCTTGTGGAAAAATGATTTCTGAAATTCCTATTTTGAACAAGTACGATCCTTTTTGGTCAATCTTTAGCAACACTGTTGTACAATGAGAAATATACATAGACATCAAACTTTGGTAAGCAGTCTTAATCACAACATGTTTGAAAACAGTTCCTATTTCATAACTACTGGATTTTGAATCATCAAGAAAAATATTACCCAGTAAATCATTTGCTCCATTTTCTAAATTCGTTTATTCAGAAAAAGATTTCAACCAAAACTCATAATCACGAGACAAATTTCCAGAACAAATTTCCCTACAACATCGCTTATGCATTTAGGATTTGTGACTGGACAATAGAGAATATTTGGATTATGTGATGAAGGAATTAGGAGGAACATCACAAATTGATCACGAACTTCAGTAGTGGAGACCAAACCCAATAGACAAAGAAGGACATATGTCTTATCATCCGTTGGAACAAAACACAAGGAATCAAATTGTTGCCTATATTCTATCCCTTTCAGATAACGCCAAGTTCGAAGAACCGAACGTTATGGAATTAGTCACAAAGGTTTATTGTACCCATTTCAGTTATTCCTGTTAAGGAAACCGATTCACCTTGGACTTCAGGTAATCATTTTAGGATTTCCTTCAGAAACCCATTTAGATGTGAACATCACCTATCATCCTCAGAACGATGGTCAAAGCGAGAGAAAAATTCAAACATAGGAAGGTATGCTCAGAGCATGAGTGATTGACCCTAGAAATGGTTGGAACAATCAATTAACATAAATCAAATTCATCTACAACAATAGTTATCACACCAACAGCGAGAAACTGGCAGAAGTTAGATTGGTACATAACACACATCATTGGGATTGGATATCCTGAACAACAAACCATCCAGATTCAAGTGGGAGAACAAACTAAGTTAAAAGCATTGCCTTGGATTGGCATGATACAAATTGGATAACAAGAAAGGTTGAACCTTTAGCATATTGGACTATTTAAGATTCATTTTAGAATCGACCAACTAGCATACAAACTTGAGTTCTGGCAGAATTCAGCAGTATATATTACCAGTACCACATTTAAAACATTAAGAAGCGCAGACCATCGATTGATGGGCCAAACTCAGAAAAAGCTCAACTCACTAGTTCAGTAGGCATTCAAGAGATAACCAAAAATTTTCTACAAGTCAAGAATCAGTTACAAGTTCGATAAGTCGTAAACCATTAAAACTTCAAGTTCTACAGAGTTAGCAGAAAGTTCTGCCTAGGAAAGGCATGTTATCATTCAGAAAACTTGGAAAGTTACACCAATATACACTGGACCATTTATATTTCAGACAGGGTAGGCCTAGTGGCCGTCAGATTTGAACATTGCCAGAGAACAACAGGATTACACGAACATATTTCACATTTTCAGATCCCCAGAAATGACTTACAGATGAGTCACTCATGATTCCATTGGAAGGGATCCATCCCAAATGACAATCTCAGACCTTGTAAGAGAACCAACAGAAATCATGGACCGTGTGGTCAAACAGTTGAAACAGAGTTGAATTCCTATCGTTAGAGTTCGCTGGAATTCTCGAATATCATCACCTTTTCACCAATACGTTTTCAGAGACCAACATAAACTGAACTTCGGGACGAAGTTCCATTTAGAGGGGAAGACTGTCACAACTCACCATTTCAGGTCATTTCAGGTCGTTTCCCGAACTTTGGAAAAACACTATTCATCAAACACTATTCATCAAACACTATTCATCAAAACACTATTCATCAGTTTACTATTCATCATTTTCGAGGTTAATTTGATATTCTGAGAAACTTTTGGGGAAATTTACTATTCACGAAACACTATTCATTGCGGGAAAAGATTTCATAATTCACATGCATTACACATTTCATCGTAAATTTAGTTTACGGGTATTCAAATTCGCGTAACCGGATTGGGTTAGGTGCGAATTCATTTCATTAGTGTTAAGAACACTGCATACGGACTGGAGATAGTCTGCATATCATCAGTAGGTCATTTTCATGTTATACCACTCTCAGGATTTTCAAATTACTATATTCAGTACATTTAACGTTTTTACGTATAAGTAATTATAGTAAACGTTAACACTCGGTTTATACACGACGAATATATCTAAATATTCCCACAATGGTCCCGACATATTTTTATATCCATTTTAACATCATAAAAGTTATAACATTCAGTTACCCAGTATTTTGGAAATTTATTTTATTTATAACGTACGCGTATGAATATAACGACGGTTTTCGTGAAAACTAAACAATAATCACCCGAACACTCAGTAATTGTACCCAACATATTTTTAACATTTTTATGACTTTATTAAGTCCCGGTCAACTTTGTTAACAATTATTTCTAGCAAACCCGGTACCCGATTATAACTAATACTTACACTAAACTACAACTAATAATACACTACATTTCCTAAGTGATCAAAACCGATTTGGCTACTCTTTTATACATTGAAAACCGGCCCCCTAAACCATCCAAGACCACAAGTAGTAAAATTTTAACCTCATGCATCATTATGTATTATTATACCATAAACCTCCAAAGTAAAACCAAAACCTAAAAACCAAAATCATAATATAACTTTTTCAAGATCCAAAAAGTTCTCATCTCATCTTCCTCATCTCCATATCCACGACCCAAACTCATACACCATGACCAATCCATTATTTTTCAAAGTACAAAGCATCAAAGTTATTCATTTTATGGTTCTAATCAAGAATATTGCATCAAAAACACAAGAAATCCAAGGTTTCTCATCATTTAATCACCTCTTATTTCAAAGTAAGTTATCAACTTTATTTTTTCATGGATCATCTTATATTTACATGTATTTCATGAGTATCATGCTAAAAACCATGTACAACTAGCTATACCACCTTTTATTTTGTCTAAAATGGAACATACAAACCCTAACTTTTTAGTTATGAATCCCCTTGCTATAATAACTTGGTTAGGAGTCCATGGCACCTTGAGAAGGTGTATGGTAGGATTAGATTAGCTATGTGGTGATTACAAGAGGTTTGGTGATGGTAGAAATTAGTTTTAAACCTTGAAAACTTGATTTGGAACCTATTTTAGACATGCTGTCCCGTTTTGTAAAAATCTGGAAAATCAGTAAACACCAAGGAAACTTTGGCAAAATTTTTAGAAAATACTTTCAAAAACGAATCCGTAGGCGAAAGAACGGATTAAAAAGAGCTTATAACGAAGAAGTTATGATTTTTGCAAGATTGTTGACGAAAAGTATTTTTCTGAAAATGTTTGCTGTTGGACGTTTTTCATTGGACAAAAAGAGACTTTAGACGTAACCCGGAGGAGTCGAGCTTTCCAAAATATATTACTACATACTAAGACGTAACCGTGGATATAAAGAACAAGTAAAACGGACAAGTAACGACAAAAATATTCACGTTTGAATATCGGCTAAAAACCATTTCTATTTGACAGCTTTTAATAAAAATGGACACAAAAACTACGAAGTACTTTTATAAGCTAGACATAATATTAAGTACCAAGCTTTATAACTAATGAAGTATTAGTTATTACAAGTATATTTTCATCATTTCAAGGCGATATTACAAGGATTACAACCCGAGGATTTCAACATTAACATGGAAACATACGATATATATATAAGTATATATATTGCAACTAGCTTATTATATTTTCTAATAGCAATATTTTTCCAAATTCTTGGATTATATATTTTTGATAACACAAGTGTTTTTCAAAGAGAAGAGTGGTATAGGAAACATGTGCATGGACATTCATAACATCATTTCATGATCTAAAGTAGATCGTTCATCATTCAAATTAGGTTGCGGCTAGTGTGCGCGCCTTGTTTTTCAGCTCATTACATGTTCATGGTACCATCATATTGGGTTGCGACAGCTAATTGTTCATTGGTGTTCATTTCATTTCATCACGGTTTCATCAGTTAAGGTGAGTTTTCATAGCCCCGTTTTCAATTCAACATTTTTGATTGTTTTCAAATCCCACGGGGGGAATACATTGCATCAATCATTTCAGTACGAGCCCAAGTATTCAAACATGTACATAGCTTAAGTTACCTTGCCATGTGAAAAGTCCCCTGTAACATCATGAACCGTTAATTTACCGTTAAGCGAGAGTGAGTGGATAGATCTATCGAGGGTGACGCCTCCATCCGTGGTAGTGGATACCAACAGTAAGCGGATGCATGTCATGTCTTTTACATTTGAATGTTTCGGCAGAACATTCGGGAGGGGCATAGAATTTCATCAGTCATAGCTTCGGTGTCATGAGCTTAAGGCTATTGTACAATTTTCATGAGATTTTTATCTTGCACTTTTACTTGTGGTGGCCGTACATCATTACATTTTACAAACCTATGGAATTCACCAACATTCGTGTTGACGTTTTAGCAATGTATTTCAGGTTATTAAGGTAGCTCATGTGACATGCATTTGGACCTTCATGGAGTCGCGGGGTTGACGCGTCTCATCATTATTTCATGCACTTATGTAAACATTTGATCTAGTAGGACTTGTTTTCATAAACTTGCAACACATTTTGGGGACCTCATTTTGTAAACTCTGAATTATTTCAATGATCAAATGCAGTATTTTCCAAACGACACTTTAGGTCGTTCAATGTAACTGTAACTGTGGTGCTATGACAGACACCCCCAGGTATTCCATTCCGCTGCAAGTCAGGTAAATTGGGGGTGTGACACCTTTTTAGTCTTACGGGGAGATTCACCAAGAACTTTTGATTTTGAGCAAAGTATTTTGTTTTGACAAGTGCTCCCCCTCAACAAGTGATTAAGTCTTATTGAGGTGAAATACTTGTCCTTTTGAGCAGAATTATGAAAATCATAAATGTTTGATTAATTCTACTCAAAAGTAAGAAGCCTTCGCTCCTTATATTAGGATTGAGGCACTGATGCGTACCTCAGGGTCCTTTCTTTACAAGTTCGGGTTGTGCACTGTAATGCGTGCACAAGCCATTATGAAGTATAATATTGACAAATCAAATCAAACTCTTACAATTTTCTACCATTCAGGCCTCTGAAATGTCAACACCGGAAATTTTGATCTTCCTCCAACATAGCTTTCCAATCTCCGAAACTGATCCCTGCGCTTCAACCGGTTCTCAATCCTTGAAATGAATCTGCGAGCGTCCCTGGCCTCATTGGTGTTCCACCTTTTGGATTTCCCCAGTTCTATGTCATTGATTCTGCCTTTGATTCCATCTCTGACGAACTTCAGGGTTTCATCACAGAACTTATGAATTTCTTCATAGCCCATAAAGCAGTTGCGGCCGTTAATACTGCGGTAGGTGAACCCAAATGGATGTCTGATCAAGGAGTATTGAGGTAGATGTTGAAGGTTGGGGATGTCAAACAGGTTTGGTTTGGTGAGATTGAGCTTCTTCTGATAACTTTCCACTCCTAATTGAAGATCTTCGACTCTTTCTCTGATGACTATCTGCCTGATGAAGATTAAGAGAGCTTGGATAAAGGCAAGCTGCATCTCTTTAGGCAAGCCACAGAGTTTTCCTTGAACTTTGAGCAGGTACATGTCTTCGATGTCATTGAGAAGTAGTCGTGGAAAGTCTGACTCGGAAATATCGTACTCTTTTTCATCAAGTCTTTTCAGTGTGATTTTGCTGAGGAAGGGGTACCAATAGTGAGTGACAGTCGAAATGAATTGAATCGAGACTATCTTCAAATCACTTGTCACATCGCCCATTGTCTGATTGAGTCTGCTGCTTCGATAGTACTGTGCCCGGTTGTCTGGCCAATGATGTATGCCGTAAAGTGCGTTCCGGTCATATTCAACAATTTTATCAACGAATAATGCTGAAGCTTCTTCTTCGATGGCATTGTTGAGATATCGAGCTGCAGGGAGAAAGGCGAGTGAGGTAACATACTTCTTTTCAATCTTGCTGCCAAGTTTCAGAAATTCCAAGTCTGTGTTGAAGAAGAACTTGTACGGGATCTTCGGTTCCTTAGGCTTCCCAATCATCGGTAGTGGTTTGGACCAGTCAGTAATGTAAGGTGCGGTTTTCTTTGTGACCGGGTCGACATAAGATTCAGGATTGATCCAGTCAATATTGCTTGACATAGCTCGAGCAATATTTTCCAGATGGTATTCAAGCTCGATTGAGTTAGCAGACCGATCTTTTAGAAGATTGAACGCATCATTCTTGATTCTTCGCAGCTCTTTCTTATTCATCTTTTTCATCTTAAATTTTTGCTGAATCATTTGAGCATATTCCACTGTTCGACCATCTTGAGGTTCATGATTGTCTTCAAGTGGTGGTTGCGAATTGATCATCTTCTCAAACCAGGAGTATTCGGCACTATCGTCTTGATCTAGCCAGTTGAGGACGGTTTTTGGTTTCTTTGGTTCTGTGCCTTTTGATAAGGTGTCCGGTTTGGGTTGATGATGCTTTCCTTTCTTTTCTTTCTTCTTCTTCTTAGAGGACGGTTCTGGAACTTCATCGGGCTGAGGAATGTCGTCACCACCGGTGTATTCAAAGTGGTCGTGTGCTTTGGGAGCAGAACCTGATGCCTTCGGTTGTTGTGAGGAAGTTGTTGTTGTTGGAGGGATGACCGGTGTTTTGGATTGAGATGATGGTCCTTCATCTTGTTTCTGTTTCTTTGCCTGAGAATTAGGATCCCTGTCTTCATCATCTCTTTGACGTTTCAGTTTGTCTGCCTCTGTGCTGCAAGTCTCTTTTGTCAGTTTAGCTTTCAACGCTTCCAGGACTTTGGTTTCTTCAGGAGTCAAGGTGAACTTGCTTGCCAGCTTGTCCAAGAGTTGAGCTTCCAATTCATCCATAGATAGCCCTGGTAGTGGCACAGTAGACTTGTCAGCTAGAAGAGTAAATGTGGTTGATCGGATTACTTTCTTGACAGCTTGCTCTGCGAACTTGGTGAGTTCATCTCTCATGGGTGCCAGTAGATCTTTCAACTCAGCAACTAAGTGTTGTGCCATGTACTCATGTGCTTGAGCTGCTAATGTGGCTTCCAAGTTCTCTTGTACGTCTTTAGCTAAGAAAGTATCAACTTTGTCTTGCTAGTGTTGCAACCTGATCTTCCAGTCTGCTTCTCTTCTTTTCATGTACTCTTCTGAATGCTGACTTAAGCAACTTTGATGCAGCAGAGGCTTTGGTGCTTGGTTTCTTGATTGATTTGTCGTGTGTTGATTCGGATGCAGGAGGTGAGGATTGTGAAGATTCAATGATGGTGGTAGGGTCTTTGTCTTCACCTTTTTGTGGTTCGGGTTGATCAACTTTCTTTGCTTTAGCTGCTTCCTTTTCCAATCTCTGTTCTTCAGCCAGTCTTTCAGCCTCGGCTTTAAGCCTTAATTCTTCAGCAAGCTTGGCTTCTTCTTCCTTTTTCAACTTTTCTTCTGCTAGCTTGGCTGCCTCTTCAGCCTTCCTGCTTTCCTCCATACGGATAGCTTCTTCCAGTTTGGCTTGGGCAAGCTCCTCAAGCCTAGCCTCTTCAGCTTCCTGTTTTCTCTTTAACTCCTCTTCCTGAGCTCTTTCTCTGAGCTCCATTTCTTCTACAGTCATCAATCGTGGAGCATCAATATCCATGGGATCTTCCTCTTCCTCTTCTCCCGTTGCTAAAGCATTAGTCATTTCAATGTCTGTGGGAGATACCGAGGGATTGTCGTAAATGACCAAGTCAGTGTTGATCCCTGTGGTAGGCTCAGGAATGCTGCTTGAACCGCCAGCTTCGGTGGTTTGAGAGAACACTGGTGGTGGAGGTAGATCAGCATTGAATGCATCAATTCGGCTGCGGAGGAGACCCAGATTGAGAGCCCTTTCATTTTCTTCTTCAGCTGAAAGGCCTACAGACTCTTGTTCAGCAGTCGCTGGTTCCTTCATCTTCTCTCTCCTGATCCTTTCTTCTTCCAAGAGTGACTGTGCTTCAGTGAACGGTCTTTGATTGAGATATGCTGGGTATTTGGCATTATCAGCAAATTCGTCAATGTTCTTTTCCCAATCTTCGTATGTCAACTCCGTATCATCAATATCTTGAAGATTTACATCCTTCTTAATATTAGCAAATGCTTCCCTATACTTTGGACCTTCGTCGGATTCGGTTTGTTCAGAGTCACACGGTTTTGGAGAAGATTGAGGTGAGGGAAACCACCCAGGTTCAGGAATAGATGCGGGCTTCTTGGTAGGAGTCCTTCTTTTGAGAGTACCCTTCTTCTTTTTAGACTGAGTAGAACTGCCGGAGCTCCCAGTTTTACTACCTTTCTTTCCTTTCTTCTGCATGAACGAAGATAGAACAACTTCGTCCAGGAAACCAACTTTTTCAGCTTCAAGAGCTTGTTCGTAATACTTGTAATTCTTGCAAGCCTTCACTTTGGCATTTAAGAGACAATCGGGAAGTTTCTTTCCTTGCTTGCGTGTGCTGGTGTCAAGTCTCTTGACGATTCGGAGAGTATCTTCATTTCTGAAAGTATTCTTATCTTTGTCATCAAGTCGCTGTGGGATATCGTCATACTCTCGAAGGAAGATTTCGATGAGTAGTTTTGTGAAACGGACAAATGGAATGTTGGTGGTCTTGTGTTGAATGTGCCACACAAGGTCTTCCCAAATGATAATGGCATAATCAACTTTCTTCACATTAGCCACTGCCCAGAAGAGTTTGAGGTGTTGGAGCTTTGGGTGTTCATGCCCAGTATCTCTGCCAGATAAGGATTTGGCAATCAGAATGTATAGGGTTCTCCATGGTTGTGGAAGATACCTAATGTTGACCCTAGAATGTCTTGTAATAACTTCTTCTGATTCGTCATAGCCAATATCACGTAACCACGCTATCAACTCTTCTTCGGTGGGAACTTGATCATATACTTCATCTGGGCCGAGTTCAGGTAACCCAAGTACATTCCTAAGCAAGTCAATGTCCACAGTGACCTGACGGTTATGAAGCATACAGGTGAAGGAAGCCTCCCCAAGATCTAGCTGTAGTGTATGCCAAAACTGGTGGATGTAGAAGCAGGAGACTGAGGCAGACTTGGTGAACAACAGCTTGTTTGGGTGATATAGAAGAGCATCGCTCTTGATGCCAATTGTTGTCCCAAACTAGATCGATATTATACAAGTGGCAAGTAAATGAATAAGTAAATTGTATTATTTCTCTAACCATTGTATCGTTACAAGTATATATATATATATATATATATATATATATATATATATATATATATATATATATATAGGTTATGAATCGGTATGATTCAACCATTGTGACCCTTTGGTTTTAGTCCCGACCAAAATAACTAATAACTAACTTTTCTATAACTAACTTCTGTAACTAACTTTCGGTTACAAAGTTTCTAACTAACATATTTGATCCTTCGAGTTTTAAGAAGCAGTGGAGCTAGATTACTTGATTCACATGAGAGTATGAGACACATATAAATGAGCCGGATCGCTTAACCTGATCAACACGTCAACTGTCACTTTAATTTGTTGCATTCCACTAAAAAGTAAAAAGTCTTAAAAAGATTTGAGAGATCCTCTTTGTCTCTCGTGTCACAAATCGGTCATGTCCCGTCACATTAAAAAATCATTCAATCCATGTGTTTATGAAACCATGATTGGAGGAAAAGTTTGACTTGACATGCATTAATTTAAGCAAATAAAATATCATATATATATATATATATATATATATAGTTAGGATCAAATAAGAAGAAAACTTAAAATAAGAATGATAAGAATAAACCACAACCACTCATTTTAGATGCATCTACAAAAATGGATGCATCTCCTCTTAAAATTCTCCCTCCAATTTTGAATGTGTGGCTAGAAATCCTTCTTATTCTTCATATTTACCCTATATATATATATATATATATATATATATATATATATATATATATATATATATATATATATATATATATATATATATATATAGGGAAGGGATCCGGTGCGGATTCACTTTTAAGTAGGGATGGTGCGGATAATATCACAGTAGCATTCAAAAAAATCTGAAAAAATTAAAAAATAAAGAGAACAAAAAATTATTAAGAATCGCTGAAAAAAATTTCAAAAAAGATTCGTTTTCCTGGTTAAAAGGTATCATGATACTACGGTTTTTTTTAATATCACTCTAGCACTCATACTTTTTCTTGAATTTTTGTAATATCACCATAAGTTTTTTTTAATATCGTAATAAAAAAAAATAATGATATTAAGTTTTTTACTAATATCAAAGTAACTTTTTCAATATAACGGTTTATTTTTACATGTAAAAAAGCTTAATATCACGTTGGTTTTATAATATCACAGTAACTATCATGGGTTTTTAATATCACGGTTCATTTTTACATGTAAAAAAGCTTAATATCACGGTAGCACATATAATATCGTTAATATCACATTAGCACTCATAATCAAAAAAGAAAAAATTGCTCAGAAAAATCTGAAAAAATAAAAAAAATAAAAGAACACAACTAGAGTAAGGATCGCTGAGAAGGAAAAAAAATCAAAAAAATCGTTTTCATGATCAATTGGTACCGTGATATTAGCGTCAGATCTTGACTTTTTTTACAAAAAGTCAAGATCAGATCTGGAATGGGCGGTCCAGATCCATCCCCACATGCGCACTAAAAATTGAAATCCGCACCTGATCCTCGGTCTATATATATATATATATATATATATATATATATATATATATATATATATATATATATATATATATATATAGAGTTAGGATCAAATAGGAAGAATAATTAAAATATGAAGGATAAGAAGTAACCACAACCACACATTCTAGATGCACCTACAAAAATGGATGCATCTTCATTCAAATTTTCCCTCCCATATAAAAATGTGTGGCTAGATTACTTCTTACCCTTCTCATTTTAATTATTCTTCTTATTGGATCCATACCCTATATATATATATATATATATATATATATATATATATATATATATATATATATATATATATATATATATATATATATATATATATATATATATATATATATAGGGTTTTTCTAACTTGTGCGCTAGGGGCACAAGTTAAGCACACCAAAAGTACATTAAAAGTACACAGGGACCCACATAAAAGTACAGACAAATGTATTTTTATGTGAATCCCTGTATACTTTTTCGTGAGCCCTTGTGTACTTTTGGTGTACTTAACTTGTGCCCCTAGGGCACAAGTTAGAAAAACCCATATATATATATATATATATATATATATATATATATATATATATATTTATATATATAGGGAAGGGATCCAATAAGAAGAATAATTAAAATAAGGATAGTAAGAAGTAATTCTAGCCACACATTTTAATGTAGGAGGGAAAATTTGAATGAAAATGCATCCATTTTTGTAGGTGTATCTACAATGTGTGGTTGTGATTACTTCCTATCATTTCTATTTTTATTATTCTTCTTATTTGATCGTAACTCTCTCTCTCTCTCTCTCTATATATATATATATATATATATATATATATATATATATATATATATATATATATATATATATATTTTGAGCAAAATATAAAAGATCATGTAACAATAAGCAAATACCTAATATCCTCTCCAGGAAAATAACTCATAGAATTGACTTTGTCGTACGCTGTAGTAGGTACAAGTTGGAATGGTGAAACATGGTAGAACTGTATTATTTTTATGACAATGTAGGGATGGCAACAGTTCGGATTCGGGGCGGATTTTATTGTACCCGTACCCACACCTGTTTATAATACCTAAACCCGTACTCGCCCCTTTACCAGTGGGATACCCGGTTAATATTATCCATCAGTTTTTCGAGTTTTCCCGAGGTTATCGGTTATCACCAATTGAATATGAAAAAAATGACGGGTATTAAGATTAAGTCACACAAAAATCCATTGATAAAACAAAGGGAAACACCGTAATATATTCACATTTTATAAAAGTTAAAGAAAATGAATATCGTATCAAACGATTTAATGTTTTTGAATAATTTATGTACAGAATACAAATATGTTATGTAATAGAAATACTTATATAAAAAATATAATTGATGAAATTATATATAATGTATATATATACTCTAGTTAATTATAATACCAATAAAGCGGGTATAGATTCGGGTAAACGGATATGGGTACGAGTATGGGTAATCGGGCGGGTATTACCAGAACCCGTCACCAAACTCGTACCCGGCAAATATTTTTTATCAATACCCAAACCTGCATCCAAACCCGCCAATCCCCCCCCCCCCCCCCCCCCAACCCAACCCAACCCGACCCAACCGGTTCGGGTTTCGGTTTTCCCCGTCGATTTAAGGTGCTTTTGCCATCACTACCTATGAGTTTGAGTATAGTATAAATAATGTTAAATGATCAAATGAGCTTGCACAATACAAATAATACTAACACTAAATACTAGTCAACTAACAATATATTGAAAGTTTTGTTCTAAAAATATACGTATTTCAGTAAGTTACTAAGGGTGTGTTTGGCATCCCATTATGGGAATGAGGCTATGACTATGAAAGTTATTCAAGGTGTTTGTTTAAGATGATGGGGCCCAGCACTATAGTAATGAATGATAAATATAATCTATACTCCATATACATCAAGAGACATTGGTATGGATCTTTCATAGGTGAGGGACCCACCACTACTATCAAACTCATACCTATTGTCATTCATGCGATCATACCAAACGCACCATAAGTTTTTATCTTGTTTTAGTTTCCAACTAGTTGGGTAGCCCGCGCGTTGCGGCGGGTGTGTTTTGTGTTTTGTATTTTGTGGGTTGTACGGTGCAATTAATAATTTTGTTATTTGAAGTATGCATATATTTACTTGGAAGCATAATTTGTTTATGTTTACGGAATTTTTTTTTTTTTGCCTTGCGGTTGAAATTTTTTTGGGTTGTTTGTTTTTTCGGGTTTTTTTTTTTTTTTTTTTTTTTTTTTTTTTTTTTTTTTTTTGGTATTTTAAAAGAAACAAATTTGTATAAGAAATTTTTTGTTAGTGTATTATTTTTTGTGTTTTTTTATTTTTATTTTTTTGAAAAAACAAATTTTCATAAGGAAATTTATGTAAAAAAAAAAAAAAAAAAACTGTAGCGAGTACTGTAGCGACACGTGGCAAAAAAAAGAAAAAAAAAATTACTGTACCGTACTGTAACAAGCACTGTAGCAGCTACAGTGCTGCTCCAGTAACCCCCTTTCTGCCTTTTAGTATATACTAGCCGGGTAGCCCGTGCGTTGCGGCGGGTGTGTTTTGTGTTTTGTATTTTGTGGGTTGTACGGTGTAATTAATAATTTTGTTATTTGAAGTATGCATATGTTTATTTGGAAGCATAATTTGTTTATGTTTACGGAATATTTTTTTTTTTGCGTTGCGGTTGAAATTTTTTTGGGGTGTTTGTTTTTTCGGTATGCTTTTTTTCTTTTTTTTTTCTTGTTTGGTATTTTAAAAGAAACAAATTTGTATAAGAAATTTTTTGTAAGTGTATTATTTTTTGTGTTTTTTTATTTTTGTTTTTTTAGAAAACAAATTTTCATAAGGAAAAAAAAAAAAAAAAAAACTGTAGCGAGTACTACAGTGACACGTGGTGCGAAAAAAATAAATAAACTGTAGCGAGTACTGTAGCAAACACTGTACAGTACCATTTCTGCCTTTTAATATATATAGTAATAGTAATACAAGATCCAAATATTTTGTTTTTGGAAGAATAATGCGTTGTTTTAACGCAAGTGTTATAAATACAGTGTTGGCAGGTGACCAAGTCCATTCCCTCAGTTTAAATAATATTCGTTGTCCCTTTCCCATGCGGGGGAATTTTCTTTGGTCAACTACGTTATTTATGCTAAGAGTTGACTCTTTGAAAATGTCTAGTACATGTGAATTATTACTATCAAAATTTCTGACCGGATATAAATACTACTCCATACTGGGTTTTCATCCATCCTCATATATATCGATTTTTAATCCATGGGAAGGAGTAAAATGCAACTGCAGTATTTTCCCATGCCGTTACGTGTCCTTTTCATATGCTGTATCAGCTTACTTTCTGTTGAAACACGATGCATTGAGAGGGAGCGAATAGCGCTGCTCCAATTTAAAAATAGGTTAGTGGATGATTATGACATACTCTCTTCTTGGAGTAGTCATAGAAGGTCCAACGATTGCTGCTTATGGAGGGGTGTTGGATGCAGCAACATATCTAATCATGTTACAAAACTCGATCTTCATGGATACGTGACAGATGATGGTGCTGCAAATTTTTTTTTAAGTGGTGATATCGACTCTTCTCTTCTTGAGCTGAAACACTTAAGACATTTGGACTTAAGTTCTAACAGCTTCACCCAAATGCCAGAATTCATCGGTTCCCTAAGAAAACTTCGCTACCTCAATCTCTCTAGCATTTTTTTTGATGTTTCGAAAGTACCCCCTCAATTGGGGAATCTCTCAGACTTGCAAACTCTTGATCTCTCAACTTCCACCATCATTTTGAAAAACACGGAGTGGCTCTTCAAACTTTCCTCACTCGAATACTTAAATCTCAACTATATAGACCTGAGTGATTCTAATAAACTGTTGGAAAGTTTGATCACACGACTTCCTTCCCTTTTTGAACTGCATCTAGACAGTTGCCTTCTTCCAAAAGTTTCTGTCAATAGGCTACTTCATGTCACCAATGTTTCAAAGTCTCTTTCTATTCTAGATATATCCGATAATTATCTTCCCTCGTCTTGTATATATCCTTGGTTATTCAACTTCAGTCGCAGCCTTACCAATGTCGATCTCTCCAACAACAATTTGCTCGGTACCATTCCAGAAGCATTTGGTACATTCACATTGCTACAAAACTTGGATTTGACCTTAAATGGCCTTAAAGGTGGTATCCCAAGATCATTTGGGAACTTCAGCACCTTAGAATCCCTATTTCTTTCTGGGAACGCTCTAAAAGAAGACCTTCCTAACTTCTTCCATCTCTTGGGGCCAGCAAGGAAGTCGATCCAAGTTCTGGAGTTGAATAATAATAACATAAGTGGTTCTTTGCCTGATTTTACAACATTCACGGCTTTACAAGAATTACATCTTTCTCACAATGAGATGAAGGGAACTTTCCCTGAAAGCTTTGAGCGGATATCGAATCTCGTCATCCTTGATTTGGCTGATAACCA
Source organism: Artemisia argyi (assembly GCA_030686995.1). NCBI lineage: Eukaryota > Viridiplantae > Streptophyta > Magnoliopsida > Asterales > Asteraceae > Artemisia > Artemisia argyi. The sequence goes on along the minus strand of CM060687.1, from coordinate 16,712,221 downwards.
GATCAGTGGATTGCTCCCAGATCTTTCACCTCTTTCTTCATTGCAGGAGTTATATTTTGAGAGAAACCGTTTGGAAGGGACTCTAGGAGAAAAGATAATGCAACTTTCTCGGCTAAATTGTTTGGGTGTCTCTTCAAATATCTTGCATGGTAAAATCTCTGAAACTCATCTTGTAAATCTGTCTCATTTAGTTTACCTTGATTTGTCAGATAACGCCCTCGTTCTAGAACTTGATTCTGATTGGTCTCCAATCTCGTCATTCGATACCATCTCATTGTCATCTTGCATGTTGGGTCCTTCTTTTCCAATGTGGATGCGATCTCAGAAAAATCTCTCCATACTTGACATATCTAACTGCCAAATCAACGACTCTATTCCGAATTGGTTCTGGGATCAATTAACACCTCGTCTTCGGTACTTAAATCTCTCATTTAACAATATTCATGGCACTGTGCCAGATTTGATGTATGCAGAACAACCTGTATTTGATTTAAGCTCTAATAATTTCTCAGGCCCTATACCGTTGTTTCCTTTCAGCACCCTAGAACTGGTTCTCAACAATAACATGTTCTCCGGAACCATTTCCTTCCTGTGGAATCTCACTGACATATACAATCTTGATCTTTCAAGTAACCAGCTCACAGGAGAGCTTCCCGATATTTGGACGAACTTCACTTCTATGCTTTATTTTAACCTTGAAAATAATAATTTGACAGGGAGGATCCCCAGATCGATGGGATCCTTTTCCTATGTTAGAATGTTAAGTATGCGTAGAAATCGGCTTATTGGAGAGCTGCCTTCCTCCTTTAAGAACTGGGCCGAACTACAATTTCTTGATCTTGGAGAAAATAACCTTTCGGGTAGCATACCTGGTTGGATCGGGAAAAGCCTTTCAAGTTTACGTGTTCTTAGCTTACCATTCAATGGGTTCCAGGGGACCATTCCTACAAGCCTATGCAGGCTTGAAAATTTGCAGATCTTGGACATCTCTGTCAACAATATCTCAGGAACCATTCCCAGATGCCTCAGCCACTTGCAATCCATGACTGAGAAAAAAACCGTAGCATTTTTGGGGGGACGTAATGTTGGGTTGGAACGAACAAGGATCTCTCTCAAGGGAGCTACATATGTATTTAAGGCATTGTTGTCATGGAAGGGGATGAAACATGAGTACAGTAGTACCTTGGGTCTTGTAACTAGCCTTGATCTTTCTAGCAATATGTTCAGCGGAGAAATACCAGGCGAAATCACCAATCTTTTGGGTCTCGTGGCCTTAAATCTTTCTAGAAACAACTTAACGTGTAGAATTCCTCCAGACATCGGAAGATTAAGATGGTTGGATTTTCTCGATCTGTCAAGGAATCGTCTGGCTGGTGGCATCCCGAGAAGCCTTTCACAGTTGACCAATCTTGGCGTGATGGACCTTTCAAACAACAACTTATCGGGGAGGATACCAACTAGCACTCAGTTACAGAGTTTTGGCAATTCATCCTACATCGGAAATCCTTCACTATGTGGGATTCCCCTTTCTAATCCATGCCCAGGAGATACGGAACCTCAGAACCCACCAACTGCATTAGATACCGATGATGATGGAGATCAAGATAAGCTGATAACTCGTGGGTTTTTCTTTAGTCTTTTTATCGGATTAGCATTTGGATTTTGGGGAGTGTATGGCACTTTGGTTGTCAGTAAATCATGTAGATATGCATATTTTAGTTTCGTGAGCCACGTCAAAGATTGGATCTATGTCATGGTAGCCGTGAATTACGCTTGGTTGAAGAGACGTTTTTGGGCTTAAAATGGGAATAAATCATTTTTTTTTTTTCTTTCTGGTTTCTTAGTATATTTAATATGAAGGCAGATCTGTCTACGTTGGTTTAGTAATTATTTTCCGAATAATGACCATGATGATCTTTTGGTAAATTCCTTGCTACTAACCCGCAAGATATTACTGTGAAGAAACACAAAGAGCCATGAGTCTTTTATTCTCCCTGTTCATCTTTTCAAGTTCTATTTACAATATTTAATGATGTAATTCTATAAGAATCAGTTCTTGTTTGAAAAGTATGGCTACATAAAACGACTTAAATCATACATGCACTTGTTCCATTCATAATAACCAAAAGTTTGACTTTACATGCTGCAAATTTTATAAGAGCTGTTTGATCACTGAACGTGTGTATCATTATTCCATCATGATTAGCGAACAAACAAACAAGGCCGTGTTTGTCAATCAGTGAGTCATATATAGAAATATAAATAGTCAAACTAATTTTTAAGAACATTAAATACTTTCACCCATAAATTAAAAAAAAAAAAAAAAAAAAAAAAAAAAAAAAAAAAAAAAAAAAAAACATTTGCAATTGGCAAATTTATTGTACCATATTTTTTTGTTACTTTGGTGGGCAACAAATCATTCTTTTAATCTCTAGTTTCTTGCTAGTTTATATATAAATTATTTCTAGTTCAAAAAAAAAAAAAAAAAAAAAAAAAAAAAAAAAAAGCATATCCTGTCTTTTTTACAAATAATTACATATAAGCCATCAAAAATGTGTTTTCTTTATTTTCTCCATCCTTTATACTTTTAAACATGCGTATCTTAAAAAAAATAAAGTTTTTCATTTTTTTTAATAAGAGAAGTAACATCTTAAAAATTAAAAACACTAATAATTTCAAAATTTTCAAAATTTTTTTGGATTTTCTGTAGTTAATTTCTATAGAAATCGGATGGATTCGATATGATTTTCTCTCTCCGATTTTTTTTTTGACAATTTTTATCTCATCTCTCTTACTTTTACACTTTTATGATATATAACGATAATAAAAGTTCTTTCTCTCTTCTTTTTTTCCTATTTGTTTCAATCCTTTCTCTAAATTCTTATCGGTTTTCCTTTCCTATATTTTTATGATATCATACGATGAAATTTGTATTGTAACTTCATTTATACACATGATTTTTAGTTTGAATAAATCATATGTATGTTATTATAAGGAAAACCATGAATTTCTATCAATGTCAATACATATGATTCGTGAAATCAAGTGTTGGGTAAATATGAAGTTAGAGAGCAACCGAAGAAGATGATATTAAAGTATGAGAGACAAAGATGATATTACATGAACATCTTGCAATTAGTTTGGCCAAAATACCCTTAAAATTTAAAACTTGAACTTTTCACTTTTTTGGAAAAGCTTTTCAGTTCTTTTGCGACTAAACAAGTTCCCTACTTTTTACGTTTAATTTTTAAAGAAAAATGACCCATTTCTCACCAACTAATCGAAATGTTTTGTACAAAAACGTTTTGTATTGCAGTACATGATATCCGTAATTTCATGAGAATAAGAGCTAGTGCTTGTTTGATAAAAACAAGCATGGATATGAGCTTTACCAAGTAGTTAAACGTCGTCCGCTTATTCCTATTCCAACATTTTAGTTTACTAATCAATTACATAAATTCATGATCATGTTCTGTTTTTTTGTATATGGCAGTGCATATGCATATCATATTCACTTTGTGACATGTTTCTAATAGTTATATTAAACCATTCAAATAGCACTTTGTTACTCAAACTTTAATGTGATGAATTTGGTGATCGTCTTTAAGAGGATGTACTTTAATTTACAAACTAACTGTACTTGTTCCATAGAGTTAAAAAGTTCGACATCACGTTCAGCGCATCACAAAACCGTTTGATCAGTAATCAAATACATAAGCTACTCCTTAATTAAGTTCTTAGCAAACACATATTTTACTGTCAACATTTTCTGGATGCACCAATTTCAGCATTCTCATTGACAGAGTTAGCATTGTTTATAAACCAGCAAAATAAATTTATGAACGATCAAACATCTTATTAGCGAGAAGCCAAAACGCGCCAAAGAAAACAACAAAGGAACAATACAATATAGAGCATGACTTTTAAAGTAACTTAGCATATCTGAGATATGGTTTGAATCTTTCTAATTAAATGCCACGTAGATATAAGTGCAGATAGTATTGTACACAGCTTATGCAGCCATTGGTCCAACGCTATTGAATGCGGATTAGATTAGTCCCTTTCAGCCTTTGTTACCACACAATAATGTGGCCTACGTTATGTATGTTAAAAGTTGACTCTTTGAAAACGTCTAACACATGAGAATTACTACTATTAATATTTCTGACTGGATATAAATACTAATACTGGGCTTTCATCCATCCTCATAGATATCGATTTTTAATCCGTGGGAAGAAGTTGAATGTAATAATGGCAGCAAATTTGCTTGTATAAAACTGTTTTATCATTGAGAAACTTAATATTAAAAAAATCTTTAAGAATGTTGAAAATGTTAAAGATTGTACACTTATAAATTTTTGATGTTACAATTTCATAGAAATGAATTGAATGGTGATCGTCTTTAAAAAGATGGTTATTACAAACAAAAAAGTAGTCGATCCAATCCAAAACATGAAAGTTTTACATTACATGCAGTACGTCTTATGAAAGCTATAAGAAAGCTTTGATAAGTGATCAAATCCGTAATATACCTCTTAGTAAAAACATATTATGTTTGTTGGCTTTTGTGGTACATTAAGGTATTTTGATCTATCCTATCTTAGGTACATGTTGGAATGGTGAAACATATACGATAGGTATATGGACTCCTCTAGAATAATACTACGGAATACTATACACATCTGAGATATAGGTTGGAATGTTTCTAATAAAATAGATATCCGGCCATCACTCATTGACTGCATTATTGCAGATATGGTTGAGTATTCACAGATATATTAATTTATCTTTTTTATAACATAGCTCATGCAGCAAACTGCAATAATTCCAAATTGGTCCAACTGTATAAAAAATGACATGAAAAAATAGAATGAAATTGACTCTTTGAAAAAGTCCAACACATCTGAAATATTACTTTTATAATTTCTAATTGTAATATAAATACCAATGGGGTTCTGTCCATCTTCACAAATATCAATTCATAATCCATAGGAAGAAGTAGAATGAAATTGTATCATTTGCCCATGTCTTTACCCTTCCTTTTCATATGCTGCATTAGCCTTGTTTTTGTTGAAACACGCTGCATTGAGAGGGAGCGAAGAGCACTACTCCAATTAAAAAATGGGTTAGTAGATGAAGCTGGAATACTCTCTTCTTGGAGTAGTCACAGAAGCTCACAAGATTGCTGCGTATGGAGAGGTGTAGGCTGCAGCAACGGAACTGATCGCGTCATAAGGCTCGATCTTAATGGATTTTGGTCAGATGATCTTGGTGCGAGAGTTGTTCTGAGTGGTGACATCAACTCTTCTCTGTTAAAGTTGAACCACTTGAATCATTTGGACCTTAGTTATAATAGCTTCAACCGGATTCCAGAATTTATTGGTTCCCTCAGAAAAATTCGATACCTAAACCTTTCAAACATCCTTTTTGAGGATTCCAAAGTCCCTCCTCAAATGGGGAATCTTACAAACCTACAAACTCTTGATCTCTCAAGTTCTTTCATCATTTTGAAGAACACGGAGTCGATCTCCAAACTATCCTCACTCCAAACCCTACACATCAATTATGTAGACCTCAGTGAGTCTGATAGATTGTTAGAAAATGCGATCACCCGGCTTCCATCCCTATTCGATCTCCAACTAATTAGTTGTTTCCTTCCACAAATTCCTTTTACTATTCCAGTCAGCAATATCTCCAAGTCTCTTTCTATTCTAGATATATCCTCTAATGATCTTCCTTCCTCTTTGATATATCCTTGGTTATTCAACTTCAGTGGCAGCCTTACGAATGTCGACCTCTCCAGAAATGACTTGCATGGTACCATTCCAGAAGCTTTTGGTACAATCACATACTTACAGAACTTAGACTTGAGTGGCACTCGCCTTGAAGGTCGCATCCCGAAATCATTTGGGAACTTCAGCTACTTAGATTCACTATATCTAAGTGCGAACAATCTGATTGAAGACCTTCCTAGCTTCTTCCGCCAGTTGGCACCAGCAGAAAAGTCGATCCGAGTTTTGGACTTGAGTTCGAATAATTTTACTGGTTTATTGCCTGATTTTACAGTATTCACAGCTTTAAATGAACTACATCTTAAGGATAATGACTTGAAGGGATCTTTTCCAGCTAAACTTGAGCATACTTCAAATCTCTTAATCCTTGATTTGGCTTATAACCAGATCAGTGGATTTATCCCAGATCTTTCGGTGCTTTCTTCGTTGAGGGAGTTGTATTTTGAGAGAAACCGTTTGGAAGGGACCTTAGGAGAAAGGTTGATGCCGCTTTCTGACCTACAGTTCTTAGGGACCTCTTCAAATCATCTGAATGGTACAATCTCTGAAACTCACCTAACAAACCTCTCTCGCCTAGTTTATCTAGATCTGTCATATAACTCCCTGGTTCTTGATATTGATTCTAATTGGTCCCCAACTTTTTCACTCGATACCATTTCATTGTCATCATGCAAGTTGGGTCCGACTTTCCCAGCGTGGCTTCGAACTCAGAAGAATTTAACCATAATTGACATCTCAGTTGCCCAAATTGATGATTTTGTTCCTGATTGGTTCTGGGAGCAGCTAACTCCCAGTTACCGTTACCTGAATCTATCATCTAATCAGCTCCATGGCAGCGTGCCAGATTTAATGAATGGGAGGCAACCTCACATTGATTTAAGCTACAATAAGTTCTCGGGCCCATTACCATTGTTTTCTACTCAAATCTTCACTTTATATCTTCAAAGTAATATGTTTTCGGGATCAATATCCTTCTTGGGGAATCTCACCTCCATTGGTAGACTCGATCTTTCATATAATCAATTATCAGGAGAGCTTCCCGATTTTTGGATGAACTTCACTGCTTTATTTTATTTGAATCTTGAAAATAACAATTTCACAGGAAGAATTCCTTCATCTATGGGAAGCCTAATGTACATTCAGTTGTTGAGTATGCGAAGCAATAGGCTGACCGGAGTGTTGCCATCCTCATTACAGAATTGTACCAGCGTTCTGCTTCTTGATCTCGGGGAAAATAATCTCTCGGGTCCCATACCTGCTTGGATTGGGACACACCTATCCAATTTGCATGTTCTAAGCTTAACATCCAATGGGTTCAATGGCACCATGCCTCAAAGCTTCTGCCTACTTTCCAAGATGCAGATCCTGGACATCTCTGTCAACAATATCTCTGGAACCATACCTCTGTGCGTGAGTAACCTTACAGCGATGACGGAGAGAAAAACTGGCAGTTTAATTGTGAGCAGCTTCGCAGGATTGACACTTACTAGGCTTGTTATAAGTAAATTTACGTATGTGTTTGACGTTTTGTTGCTATGGAAAGGAAGGGTATCTGAGTACCGTAATACCTTAGGTCTAGTAACTGTCCTTGATCTTTCTAGCAATAATTTCAATGGAGAAATACCAGGTGAAATCACCAATCTTTTGGGTCTTGTTGCCTTGAATCTTTCTAGAAACAATTTAACGATGCAAATTCCTCAAGATATTGGAAAACTAAGATGGTTGGACTTTCTCGATCTGTCGAGGAACCATCTGGCTGGTGACATCCCGACAAGCCTTTCACAGTTGACCAACCTCGGCGTGCTGGACCTTTCATACAACAACTTGTCAGGGAGGATACCAACTAGCACTCAGTTACAGAGTTTTAATAATTCATCCTACATTGGGAATCCTTCGCTATGTGGACTTCCCCTTTCCATTCCATGCCCAGGAGATTTGGTACCTCAAAACCCACAAACTACTTCACATACCGACGATGCTGGAGATCAAGATAAGCTTATAACTCGTGGTTTTTTCATTAGTCTTGTGATCGGATTAGCGTTTGGGTTTTGGGGAGTTTATGCAACTTTGATTGTCAGTAAATCATGTAGGTATGCATATTTTAGTTTTATAAGTCACGCCAAAGATTGGATCTATGTCATGGTAGCAGTGAATTACGCCAGATTGAAGAGACGTTTTTGGGCTTAAAATAAGAATGCATCCTTTTTTTTTTTTTTTTTTTTTTGGTTCATTGTATAATTAATTTGAAGGCAGATCTGTCTACATTGCTTAAGTAATTATTTGCCCAATAATGACCATGGCGATCTTTTGATAATTTCCCTGTTCATCTTTTCAAGTTCTATTTGCAATATTTAATGATGTAATTTTATAATAATGATTTCTTGTTTGTAAAGTATGGCTAAATAACATGACTTAAATCATACTTAGTTACTCCGACTTTAATGGGATGAACTGACTTTACCAACAACTATGTACACCTGTTCCATCATAATAACCAAAAGCTTGACTTTACTGAATGTGTGTGTCGTTATTCCATCATGATTAGCGAACAAATAAATAAGGCAGTGTTTGTCAATCGGTGAGTCATATATAGAAAAGTAAATATTGAAAGTTCTTTTTTTTTTTTTTTTAACATTACATATTTTCACCCATGTAAATTTAGAATTTAGATCATTGGTTTATTTCTGCATGGTTATAACTTTGAACACCGTAGCTAAAAAACTGAATCACACTACCAATGCCGTAGAGAAAAAACCATGTGCAATTGGCAAATTTGCTGCAGTACAATGTTGATACAGAAAAAAAAGGTGGCTACCACAATTTTTTTTTTTTTTTTTTTTTGGGGGGCTACAAATCATTTAGTTTTCCATTATATACTATTGCATTTTTAAAAATATGAATGTTTGTTTTTAAGGGGTAACTTTGCAAAAATGTTAAATATGTATCAAATACATAAGATAGTCCTTAGTAAAAACATATTTCACTTGACTTTTGTGATTTAAACTGATGCCTTCTTATTGATTTTTTTCTTTGACCTTTTCTACGTTAGGTGAAGGATGAGTGACTGCAGGTTGCTATATATGTCTATAGCTTAAAGCGATTATTACTGCAGTACCCCTGCAGAGGGGTACTGTGTCCCATTTTACCCCAATATTACGCCGTTTTCACATATACCCCAACATTCTCCTAATTTTCATACGCGACATATGGGACTTACAGGTGTCATGTTTCTACGATCGGGACAAAAAAAAATTAAAAAACACATGTCGCGTATATATATACGCGACATATATATATATATATATATATATATATATATATATATATATATATATATATATATATATATATATATATATATATATATATATATATATATATATATATATATATATATATACGCGACATGCATTAAAGTTTGCATGGGGAAGGAGCATTGCATGCATGGGGAAGGAACGTTTACTGAAAAAGGTAAACATTGAATGACGGATCAAGAATAGCGAGAATATAAGCATGTCGTGTATGAAATTTCACATAACCTAGAAAAGTATTTCCATCTCATTGTGTTTTGGCTTTGTGGTAGTGGTGGTGGCGTTTGGTTGTTACTGGTGGAGTATTGTTGGTGGTGTGGAGTTCTGTTAGTGGTGCAGTGGTGGTGCAGTGGTGGTGTGGCGTTCTGGTGGAGTATTGTTGGTGGTGTGGAGTTGTGGTGGTGGTGTAGTGGTGGTGTGGCCTGTGGTGGTGCAGTGGTTGTGTGGAGGCCTGGTGGTGTTTTGTTGGTGGTGTGGAGGTCTGGTGGTGGTGCAGTGGTGGTGTGGTTGTTGGTGGTGCAGTTGTGTCGTTGTTGTTGTGGTCTTGTGGTAGTGGCTGTGGTAGTGAGTAGTGTGTCATAATGGCGGAAAATCGGGTAATATTGAAATATAATTTTTTTTTTTCATTATAATTATTGTTTATTTGTTACGTATATGTTTTGTAAATATATATTTATTATGTCTTTTGGTTATGTTAGGATTATTCTGCGCAAGTTACATGTAGGAGTAGGTTGTCTTTAATTGGTGACATTAGAAAACTGATATTGAACACCCCTAAGGAAAAAATGTTTAGAGAAACATGTTTTGGTTGGATGTTAGACATTCTGGATATGCAAGAGAGTGGGTGTTAATACACTATTTTTTATGCCACCAAGTTGCTTGTCAAGAGGGAGACACAAACACAGTTCCATTAAGATATCGTGTACGTACTCTTGATCGTTTAGGTGAGGTTGAAATTCAGTTTGGGAAGGAGGAATTTTGTCTAGTTACGGGTTTAAGGTTTGGGATTGATTTTAGGGAGTCGTATATGGATGGACCTAAATTGTTTAGGAGACGTGTTTTCCCTTCTTCTACCGATTCCCGGAATATACACGTTGGTACGTTGTTAAGAATGTTCAAAAACAAAGCCGACTTTAATAAGTTTAGCGACATAGATGGGGTTCGACTTTGTTTGTTAGGTGTTTTGATGTTGGTGTTGAAAGGTACTGAGCATGGGAATATAGTGGACGGATTTTTGCTTAGGCTAGTCGAGGATTTAGATAATTGGAATGTGTTTCCGTGGGGGTCGTATGTATGCCAACTTTGTACAATCATCTCCGGGATGCAACATTTCAGCATAGGGATAAGCACTTTTCCGATGAGAGGGACCCTACTAAACCTCCTAAGTACACGTTGAATGGATTTGTATGGGCTTTTAAGGTATGTCATTAATCTATTTCTACAGTTCATCTATACGTATACTTGTGGTCATTTTAACGAATTTTATTTTATTATTATTATTTTTTTTTTATTTTTTTTAGATTTGGATATTGGAGATATTCCCCACAGGTGCTAGCCCTTATTTTTTCCGTCATCATCGAGTGTTGCATCCCCGGTCCGTTGCATGGAGTTTTAACAAATTGGTTGTTAGAGAACATATTGACAAGTTTTTGGACAACCAATTGAGGGTGAGTTTGAGATATCCAATTTTTTTTAACTATTATGAATTTAATATTGTTTAATTTTTTTAATGTCATATGTATTTTCTATGTTTTATTAAAGGTAAGACCACCGTTGCCTAGGCTTACACCGGATGAGTATGAGGAATTGACCAAGTGGTGGCGTGACAGTATAGCGTATTTCGAAGGGAATCCGGTCGCACCTCTGGTTATACAGCCACAAGCATACCATTCCATGGATGATGACATACATCCGGCTGTTTTACAGAAGTTTAAATCGTATGATGTGATGTTGAAAGAATATGAACTAAAGATAAAAGAGATTGAAATGAAGGTAAATAGTTTCACATCAATTTCTTTTGAGTTTATGTATAAATATCATTGAAAGCTTGTTAATTGTTTCATTAACATTTTTAATGCAGCAAAACCAACTTCGCAATAAACAACGAGTACATAGAGGATCAAGCTTTGTTGCTGATGAAAATGTTGGTTTTAGTGACTATAGTGTGATTCAAAACACACAGGTTTTTTTTTTTTGTGTTTTTATGTTTAGTAATTTTTAATGATGAAATGGTTATATACTAACATTACGTTATAATTTAATATATAGGGATTCCCCCAATCCCACTGTCCATTTAGTGGTCCAGCAGATGACTCTTTCTTTGATGGATGATGCGTGGGAATCGCAACAGGCTTTACCTCTCGAGGGATCTCGAGAAGCTTACAACCCCCACCAGGCAGTGTACCTGATCGTTGTAGTATAGTATAGTGACAAGTACCGGGGGATTGATCGTTCAGCTTAGGAATAGTGTCGCTAGGATTAGAAAGCCTAATTTACTAGTTCTAAAGGTGAGGGATGATTATTTTTGTATTTTTATGTTTTTTAGAAAGCAAGTAAAATCTCGGGTTTTGAAGGAGTGGGCGGAATTAGTTGCTATTCAACTAACCCAAAACTAAGATGCAATCAAAATAAAATAATAAAAATGAAAATAAACTAATTTATACTAAGGTTGTGAGCAGTAATTGGAGAAAATGTGTTTACTTAGACTTCATTACTCCCTAGATATCTTTTACATGTTAATTACTTGTTATAATTGCATGGATGACGGATCGTATTCCTTAATACCATTCATGGGGTGGCATACATAACTCCCCAATTCTATGAGCTCTTATCTCCTCCTACACCATGACCCAGCACAACTATTGGGATTGTAAACAGTGGCTCATGCATTAAATACAACCAATAAAGACCTAGTACGCCTCGGTTCATGTTTCTTAAGACGTTCAAGCATGTTACCATTTGGAGATCTGCCAGTTTTCTTAAGCCTAACATATAAATCATTCATCCAAGAACAAGAATAAACAAGTAATCAACACATAATCAATATCTAGGTTTCATTAGATCTAAGCAAACACAAAGGAGATCTAGCCTAGCATAATGGAATTGAGACAAGAACAAGATATAGACAACCAACACATAGACATATTGATTGAATTAGAAGAACACTTATCTCAATTAAAATGCAAGGTATCAAGGGTTTGGAACCCTTGAAAAACCTGTAAAAGTTGCACCAAATTCGTCTTTAGGGTTTCTCCAAAACTTCTCTCTTTTTAATGTAAAAACTAGAAAACTATATATAGGAAAACTGGGCTGACGGCGTCAAGACAAACATGTGACGCCGTCACCTCGCCGCCAAATTCTTCCTCGGACGGCCTTGATCTCCTTATGACGGCCTGTGTGACGCCATCACCACCTACGGTATTTTATTCTTGGGACTTTGACGCCGTCAGGATGACTTTTGACGCCGTCACCACCTACGGTATTTTATTCTTGCTATCTGACGCCGTCAGGGTGTAACTCTTGACGCCGTCACCAAGTGCTTCCAGCATGGAAAATTGATACTTTGCCGTTTTCTTCACTTTTATGCTCCAAAAACGTCCAAAATGGCTTCTTTTCCAGAATTCACTCTCCAAGTACCTAAAATCACAAAAGGAACGATTTAGGGCAATATTTGATCAAATAAAGTCGGATTCGGGCTTAAATGACCCCCTAAAAACGGATCATTTTTCGCCTCATCATATACCCTTACACTTGAGATTTGCTTGTCCTCAAGCAAATGTGCTTTTATTCTACTCAAAAGACAAGTTAGGGGTCATTTAACACTAATATAAAAGTAATTACAACAAATAATCATTCCACTAAAGACCAATAGACAAGCACGGAGGTCATACACAAGCACCTCACAAATAGTGTTTAGATACTCACATCTCTCGGGTGTAATAAAGTAATATAACATTATGGAAATGGAAGATATCTCTCACTACCTGTCATAGCAAAATAGATTACCATAGGCTTGGGAAAGGATCAAACCTCCACCACATGGCGTAAGCACCTAGGATAAACTATCAAAGAGGTCTTTTAAAGGGTTGTAACGTTAGGTATAGGGATATGAATTACACGGTTTTGTTGGATAAAGGAAGTTTTACTGGTGGCGAGTTAACAATCTTGGTTAATTACATGTACAAGATGGCGTTGCTAAGCCAAGACTAGACTCGACTTAAGCTAATAAATGGAAAATAACAAAAACATAAAATGAACATAGAATGAAACGGGATGGTAGTCCGTATGTTTTCTTTTTCTTTTTCTTTTTCTATATTTTTTTTTCTTGATTTTTCGATTTTTTTTTTTTTTTTTTTTTTTTTTTTTTTTTTTTTTTTTTTTTTTTGCATACACTCTTACCCTACCATCCAAAATAATACATCATAGGGAATGAATATTCCCCTTACACTTGAATCTTTACATACTTTACACTAAACTAAACTAATTACTCGAATTAAGAAAATCAAAACACTTGGAGCACTTTTAAGATTAACGCACATATGGGGGTAATAATATTATGTTCTTCCCCATTACTCCATAAAATAAGTACTTACCCATGAGTCCCAAGCGTCCCAAAACAATATGTACAAGGATATGACTCGACTTAGCAACCATGTAATCAATTAGAAAGTTAACTTAGGGTTTAACAAATAACAATAATGCACTAAAAATGAGCGCATACACGGAAGGCTAAGGCGATTTGGGTGTACATTTAAGTGGGGTGTAACAAATTCTTCCTTTAAGTAAAATGCTTAAAGTTAGAAACGAAAAGATAGGCTCGGAGGGGTGTACTAGGGGTTTCGTGTACTAAAAATGAGTACAACGCTAAGGGTGTGGGAAAAATTAGTTGACTTAACTAGCCAAGTAATATGACTTAAATGGTCAAGTAATCATGATACGGGTTTAACACAAGGGTGATCCTAATGCCTCTTATCATGTAGTAAATCCTACCACACGAATGTAGTCTCACTAGCGGTCTCGGGATGCATCACTAACGCAAGTTCTAGAATCTAAATGCTACCGGTACACTCATAAGCACTAATAATGAATGCTTTTCCTATCAAATCTAAAGGCGAACCTCACATTTTTGGGTGGAAAATTTTTCTGAATATACGGTTATGTGCTAGTCATACAATCTCCTATCCATGAGACGCTTGCTATGGCTAAAGTTTCACTCCTAAATGTTGTAAAAAATTTTAAATTTGGCGCTAAAATTACACTAACAAGTATTTCTCGTAGTTTTATTACACATCTACCATTAAACAAAACAAACTCAAGCGAAAGTGCATATGTAAGGTATCATCTTTTTACCCTCCCCTTACACTTAAGATGAACATTGTCCCCAATGTTCAAGTAAAGAATGTAAAAGTGAAAAAGTAAAGAGAATGAAATCAAATACTCCCCTGATTCGCTCGGTATGGATTATAGGTGGCCAGGTTAAATCTTCTTCCAAGAAAACGAACAATCAAAGCTTCCCTTCCAGAATATAAATCATCTCCTTGTCGAACATAACCTGTGAAACCTGACAAAATAGACAAGCCAACCTCGCGTAAAATCGGCGGCATCCTATATAAGTTCCTAAATCCTAGAAAACAAAGTAAGATATAATGCTTGTGGAATGAAGTTTGCAGATTTCCTGGAGATTATAAAACTTAATAATTCACAAAAACCATAAGACTCCGTTAGAAAAACAAAACTGGTAAAATTTCCAGATTTTTGACTCATGACGCCGTCAAGAGTAAACTCTGACGCCGTCAGAATGGATCTGCAGAAATTCTTATGTTAAGTTTCCGGAAAATTTCTGGAAAAACTTGGTCCTACTTCCTGGAAAATCCTGCAAATCTTCATTATGACTCAATACAAGCATTTGACTCTAACGAATACGAATATGCATGTTCATTTATTATTGTGGAGAATCATGATCGGTTTGTTTCTTAAAAACATATTTGGGGTTTCCCCTTACACTTATCTTTTGCAAAAATACTTTTAGGTTGGAGTTAAGACTAGGCCAAACAACATAGTAAAGTATTTCCACATTTTAGTTTAGAAACATGATCAACCAACAATAAAAACAAAATATGCATACGGAAGCAAATAACAATCAAACAAATAAAATCACACAAACATGGGTTGCCTCCCAAGAAGCGCTTTTCTTTATTTACGAGTCTTGTAGCTAGACTCAAAGTCATGGGTTACTACGTGATTTCATCATTTGAAATGATGTACCCCATATAGTTGCGATCATTACTGTTATGGTGGTAGTGCCTCAATCTGTCGGTACTCGCAATCACCTTCCCACCTAATTTGCTTCTCAAGTTGGCTACCCCATCTTGGCTCAATCCCTCGATTGTGAATGGCCCATACCACCAAGGACTTGGTTTATCAGGCGGTATTTTTGTTTCCGAGTGTCTCAAGAGCACCAAGTTCCCTTCCTCAAATGGTGTATGATTTTTTTCATGTCGAGTATGTTCGAGTTCAATCGGAACCTTATTGCTTTTTCTTCTTTCATCCTTAGCTTTCTTATAGCTTTTGATCCTTGCCTCCCATGCAAGAATCTTATTCTGAACACGAATGGGTGTCGTGCCAATGTTGTTTTTATCATTCTCCAACTCAAATTCTCATGCCCACTTCGCGGGGTCATGGGGAAGCTAATCTTTCTTTTTCCTGATTTAAGCTCAATCTTCCTACCTTCATACTTAATGACAGCCCTAGCGGTGGTGAGGAATGGTGCCCCAAGGATTATTGGCATGCATCCATCCCCTTTATCATCGATGATCATAAAATCAACAGGGTACATGAATCCTGCGACATTAACTAGTACATCTTCTGCGATTCCTAGGGGGTATACGTACGAGTGTCCAACAAGAGATAACCTAACATGAGTAGGTGCTGGCATTTTTGACGTTAGTTGGATGTAGGTAGTTAGGGGCATAAGATTCACTTCCGATCCTTGGTCAGCGAAAGCACTAAGATGTTTCAAGTCCCCGATGCTTGTTGGTATTTCAAAGTTCCCACATGCTACCTGCTTAGTAGCCACTTTCTGTACCATTAACCTCTCGAATACTGATCCTCCAGGAAGCGTATCATACTCATCTTCCTCTTCTTCCTCTTTCTCAAGAATCTGTCCGGAGGATTGGTTACGCCCATCACCCTTAATCCAATTTGTTATGGTGTTTTTGTTTATATCATGTTTCAGGCAGTAACTCAAAGGTTGGGACTCTGGTTGTTTTTCTAAGGTCTGTTTAGCAGGAGTTTCTACCTTCTCGTTATCTTTATGGACAATGGTGATGGAGTTAACAAATTGGGTGGTGGGAGTGGCTCTTTCTTTCCTTAGTAGTATTCATTCGGGGGTTCTCTGATTGGCATACTCCTCCAATAGACTCAACATCTCATTCATTTTCTCCTGCATTTCTTCTTTCTTCTTATAAACTGCTTCTTCGAATCTAGCAAGCCGATCTGAGTGAGTTGCCATATATTCTCTCATCCTAGCCTCAAACTCCGAGCTAAGTTCCTTGGGAGGGAAACAAGGTGGGGCATAGTTCTGAAAAGTCTCGGCGTTTTCCCTAGAGGGTGATTCAGATAATGGTGCCGAAGTTGTTTTTGAGACAGAATTGATAGTAGCTCGTCTAGGACTCAAAGGTCGCCTTTGCCTTTCCTCAAAATAGTCAACCTTTGCCTCAAGTTTGCATAGGAGTTCATCGGGTACTTCGGTGGTTCCTCCAGATGTCGAGACTGCATTGATGGCTGCTTCTATCGTATGTTTAAACTCCCACAATTCCTGATTGTCAGTGGCGAGCTCCTCGATAATTGCCCAAGACTCCTCGGCGTTCTTATTACGCAGTTTACCTCCCGCGGCCCTGTCGATGGTGCGCTTAGTGTGATAGTCAACATGGTCGTAGAAAATCTGGACTAATAACCAAAGGTTTATGCCATGATGAGGGAGCTTGTGGAGGAGATCCTTAAAACGGGCCCAAGCCTCGTAGAAAGTTTCACCCCGCTGTTGCTCAAACATCAAAATGTCCCTTCTAAGCATTGCAGTCTTTTCCGGCGGAAAGAATTGGGTAAGGAAGCGATTGGCGAGATTGTCCCATGTGGTGATGGATCCCGCGGGTAAACGCTCAAGCCATTGACTAGCTTGATCCCGTAGAGAGAATTGGAATAGGCGTAAACGGGTAGTCTCTCTAGTTTCAACACCTAGGTCTATAGAATCTACGATTTTGAGAAAGTCCTTAAGATGTTGGTTTGGATCTTCGGAACGAAGTCCATGGAATGCACATCCGCTTTGCACCAACCGGATGGTGTCGGATCGCAAGGGGGTCACATTGGCTCCGGTGAGCTCAATGGTGTTTCGGTAGCCTTGATGGCTAGGTTGGGAATACTCTCCTAAGGTTCGGGGCCTAAGGGGTTCTAGTGGTGGGTTTTGATGTGGTGGGATGACGGGTTCAAAGATGTTACCACCTTCCATGATGTCGGATGGTAAAGAGTGACGAACAAAGGCACGAAGAAATAAGATAGACTAAAGAAGACCTAAAAATAAAAAATAAAATCTTACTAGAAAGGAATCTAGCAAGTAGACCTAATAAAAAGAAATCCTAACCTAGACAATAACTATTCCCCAGGCTGCGGCGCCAAAAACTTGATGCGTGGGAATCGCAACAGGCTTTACCTCTCGAGGGATCTCGAGAAGCTTACAACCCCCACCAGGCAGTGTACCTGATCGTTGTAGTATAGTATAGTGACAAGTACCGGGGGATTGATCGTTCAGCTTAGGAATAGTGTCGCTAGGATTAGAAAGCCTAATTTACTAGTTCTAAAGGTGAGGGATGATTATTTTTGTATTTTTATGTTTTTTAGAAAGCAAGTAAAATCTCGGGTTTTGAAGGAGTGGGCGGAATTAGTTGCTATTCAACTAACCCAAAACTAAGATGCAATCAAAATAAAATAATAAAAATGAAAATAAACTAATTTATACTAAGGTTGTGAGCAGTAATTGGAGAAAATGTGTTTACTTAGACTTCATTACTCCCTAGATATCTTTTACATGTTAATTACTTGTTATAATTGCATGGATGACGGATCGTATTCCTTAATACCATTCATGGGGTGGCATACATAACTCCCCAATTCTATGAGCTCTTATCTCCTCCTACACCATGACCCAGCACAACTATAGAGATTGTAAACAGTGGCTCATGCATTAAATAAAACCAATAAAGACCTAGTACGCCTCGGTTCATGTTTCTTAAGACGTTCAAGCATGTTACCATTTGGAGATCTGCCAGTTTTCTTAAGCCTAACATATAAATCATTCATCCAAGAACAAGAATAAACAAGTAATCAACACATAATCAATATCTAGGTTTCATTAGATCTAAGCAAACACAAAGGAGATCTAGCCTAGCATAATGGAATTGAGACAAGAACAAGATATAGACAACCAACACATAGACATATTGATTGAATTAGAAGAACACTTATCTCAATTACAATGCAAGGTATCAAGGGTTTGGAACCCTTGAAAAACCTGTAAAAGTTGCACCAAATTCGTCTTTAGGGTTTCTCCAAAACTTCTCTCTTTTTAATGTAAAAACTAGAAAACTATATATAGGAAAACTGGGCTGACGGCGTCAAGACAAACATGTGACGCCGTCACCTCGCCGCCAAATTCTTCCTCGGACGGCCTTGATCTCCTTATGACCGCCTGTGTGACGCCGTCACCACCTACGGTATTTTATTCTTGGGACTTTGACGCTGTCAGGATGACTTTTGACGCCATCACCACCTACGATATTTTATTCTTGCTATCTGACGCCGTCAGGGTGTAACTCTTGACGCCGTCACCAAGTGCTTCCAGCATGGAAAATTGATACTTTGCCGTTTTCTTCACTTTTATGCTCCAAAAACGTCCAAAATGGCTTCTTTTCCAGAATTCACTCTCCAAGTACCTAAAATCACAAAAGGAACGATTTAGGGCAATATTTGATCAAATAAAGTCGGATTCGGGCTTAAATGACCCCCTAAAAACGGATCATTTTTCGCCTCATCAATGGACTTCCTATTCCTACACCGCCCGTTGTGCCTAAGTATCCATCCCCGTTTCCATCAACCGGACATGCTGCTACCCGTACACCAATGGGTTTCGCCTTGTTTGCCACTCCTATTGATCACCAGGCTGGTCCATCTTCCCGCCCTAACGATTCTGCTGACATCCAGGTAACCTATTATTTTTCGATTATTATTTTTAAAATTTGTCAGTATTTGTAATTGATTACTGTTTTTTTTTTTTTTTTTTTTTTTTTTTTTTTTTTTTTTTTTTTTTTTAATTTGGTTAATTTTTTTTCAGGATCCGATCGACCGTCCAAGGAGGGATTGTCGTCCAGGTAAATATCAGCAATTTCCTTGGACCCACTACAATCCTCCCTAAGAAACATGGAGCTAAGGCTAAACTAAAAAAGAGTACGGCGAACATTCCGCGATTTAACTTAAAAGAATTACCGGTAGATGATGATGATGATGTTGTGCTTATTGGTACATCTGCTAGCTCACCTTTGATAGTTCATAATGTTGATCCTACAAAGGTACTACTAAAAATGTTTTTAATTTATTAACATTTACTTTATATAATTAACAAACTTGTAACGATATTGTATCTTATTTTTTTTTAGGTAAGGCGCAATAACTATGAAAGTTTTGAGGCATTCTTCTTGGACCCATATGGGATATACCTTGACTGCCATCCAAAAGGTTGGGTGATGGATACTAGGTTCTTTCAACATCTACTTCCGGATTTATACAGGATGGGTAATGATCCGGGTCCACTGGATAAACGTGGTTGGTTGTCTGACGATGTAAGTGTATTCTTTTAAATTGTTTGAGGTTTAGATTATTTAAGTTTCAAGAACATTAAATGATTTAGTTTAATCTTTTGAAACAACATATGAATTGTTGGATAGAGCTATTAATGAGAAAATGGGAATACAGCCAACTATGGACAGTGTCTAGATCATGGACGGCATCTCTTTCCCCGACCGAGAATGGTTACGTGTCCATGCTTTTGATAAATCTGTCTCTTAGGGGAACATTGGATGGTAGCACACGTCCGTACCCGTCATGGGATGTAGTACGTTGGGTAAGTAAATATCTTTCAATGTATATTTATTTTGTATAAATTACTCTTTACTAGACTATGTAATTGTGTATACATAAATAAACTTTATATGTAGGTGTTGATGCCGATGAACCCGACAGGGAATCACTGGGTGACAGCAATTATAGATTTACATGATTCCAAGTTATTGGTTCTCGACTCTATGCATAGCATGGAACGTTGTGATGAAATAAGAAAATTTGTATTGGATTGGACCGAAGTTGTGAACACGTGTTTAGAAGAGCTAGGACATTTCAGCAGGACAGGACGTGGACACTACAATTTCGAATTCCATTACAACGACGTACCATATCCTATCCCACAACAAGGAAATTCAAACGATTGTGGGGTAATCACATGTTGGCTAATACATGAGTTTGTTACGTGTAGATGGCCACCATACTTTGATATGTATAATGTTGTACCCTTTTTCTCCGATAGATGTTGGCTTGGTAGGATGTTTTATCTAAGTAGGTGTGAGGATACTAGTTTATGTGGGTGATTAGTTAAGATGTTGTTAGTTGTACGGTTTAACAGTATGTAATGGTATATATTGAAGTTTTTTTTTGTTAACTTTTATTTGATTTATTTTTCAACCATTTATTCAAGTAATATTCGACTATATAAAGACACAATACAATAACCATACATAGATACGAAACAATTAAACCAGACAATGCTGTGTTTCATAAACAGTAGATAGACAATATTAAACATAAACAAATGGTATGAATATGTAAATATTCATCCACTAAAAACGGTATTCTTGTCGATAACTTCAATCAAGTTCCTTGTTGTTATGTTAAGAGCAGGCGGTGATGATTTCTAGGTAAAGACCGAAACATTACGAAGTACCAAAACAGCTCCGACTTTGAGGTATTTTTGTAATCCAGCTCTTCTGCAAGGACTTTGTGATGAATTGTACCAGTTATAGTCCCTGTTGGATCTTTTAGTATACATTTGAGGTCACCCAGCATGTTAGGAGTACAAGACTTGATAACAGCTACAACAAGTTCAAGTTTCCTTTTTACGCAATGCTTCTTTATATCCCCAAAACAGCCAGTTACGATGACACCTTGAGAATTAAACACCTTATGAATCGCGCTCAACCATGGCCCACTAGTAAAATGTTCATCCTCAGTCACATCCTCTTTTACTTTCGCTATATAATCCTGTGTTGGCACGACACAATATTCGGGGCCACCCTCTCTGATGTCTGCATTTTTTCGAAGAATGGCTCGTTGAAGAATACCAGCCGGACTAGGTATTATCCACTCCTCCTCGCTCATAGATGTTGAAGAACCTGCAACATTATGTGTTGGGGCGTATGTTGCATAATTTTTTTGTTTGGGTGGAACGAATTGGGAATTTGTGTATCCGGTTTTCTTTTGTTGAGACATTGTGTGAATTTTTATCTTTTTTTCAGTGAGTAGAAATGCGAATAAATAAACGTGACTACACACTAGTATATATAGGAGAAATTTAATGGAGATGTCTAATATATGTCATACAATTGTCAAAACAATGTCATATTTCGCGTAATAAATTACACGTACCCGTATGTGTCATGCAATTAGCAAATCAATGTCATATCATTGTCATATTTCGCGTAATAAATTACACGTACCCGTATGTGTCATGCAATTGGCAAATCAATGGCATATCATACTTCCAATAACTAGTAATAACGATGACAAATTTATTTTTGGACACAAACATAAAAACGTAGTACATTAGACATAAAAAAGTAACGTTACAAGTCATGAACTAAACAACGAGTACATTTGTAGAAACGTTGAAGACATACATTGCTAAGGTTAAAGACCCAAATTATAGCATATAGGTATTATTTGGTTGATCAAGCAGAATTAGTGATTCTTTGTATGGGCCAATGAAGAATGAACCACCATTTGCTTCAATACCCATGTTTTGAAACAATTGGTATGTACGCTCATACACTTGTAGTTGCTTCGTTACCATTTGGTTGGTCTTAGATTCAACAATTGGTTCCGCATCTTTGGTAAATCCAACTAATTTTGCCATATTCTCAATTGGAAATGGGATGGTGAATAGCACTGTGCACGATGATAAAATACCACCAGCAAATTGCAACTCCCATGCGCACATAATCTTGTACTCCTCTGAAAGGAAACTTCCCGACAATACAACAGAGTTTCGCAATTGTGATATATAGAATGGAGGCGGAATCATTGATGTTATATCTTGAGGTATGTCTAGTACTTGAAAGTGGTGAGTAACCAAATCAAACGAAACAATCATGTATCGTTTGTAGTAATTACCATCGTTGTAAACAAATTTTTCAAAACCCACCCAGAAAATTTTACCACCCACACATGCTTGACCAGACCGTTTTATTCTAATTGTTTCCCGTGGCAAATGGTCGTTTTCAAGGTTATTCCACTATCTTGAACTTAATGTATACACTGACACATACCATGGTCCTTCACCGTAATAAGGGTAATTAATCTTTATAAGGGTTGGGTCTAAAGTATCAGGACGGACACCAAAACCAATGACCATTTTTGGCGAATCAGGTTGATTCAAGAAACTAGGGACGAATATTCATACATATCTTTTTATTGATGGGTTCCAAAGAACAACCATCATGTTTGAACCGTATGAAAAGCACCATACACCTTCAGAAGTAGCAACTGGCTTAAGAGTTGTAAGATTTAATGGTGTATCTAGATGCGTGAAAGCTAAACTTTCATTAACAGAAAACATGAAACCTACATTACCTTGCATATACGTCAAATTAAAACAACAGATATCTGACTCACGAAAACCGTATCTACGGATGAAGTTGGAAAAGTCTATGGAAGACCTCCAGCTCTTTGACACACTACGAAACTGTAGTAAAGACTTTACTAGAAGTTTATTCATGATATTAACTTGAAGTTCAAAAGGTATGTTGTCCGACATACTTTGAATATGGAAAAGAACAAAGCTAATGAATGATATTTAGTAATCACTTTAGCAAACAATTGAGTTTAGTTTGCATCACGAAGTTAGTGTTAAATAGGCAAATACCGTGTCAACTCAATGTCATATTTCGCTTAATCAATTACACGTACACGCAACTGTCATTGTGTTGTCACGTCATTGTCATAGAATTGTCTAGTCTGTGTCATATTTCACTTAATCAATTACACGTACACGCAACTGTCATTGTGTTGTCACGTCATTGTCATAGAATTGTCTAGTCTGTGTCATATTTCGCTTAATCAATTACACGTACACGCAACTGTCATTGTGTTGTCACGTCATTGTCATAAGATTGTCTAGTCTGTGTCATATTTTGTTTCAAAAAAACTACACATACACCCAAATGAAAAGTAGTATTGTTGCAGCATTGTCCGTATATATTTCGTGTTTATGGTTTACTCTTGAATATCAAACACCTTCATCCATATCAAACCAAAAAAATGAGTTCAGATTTTCAAAAATTCAAATGTGTTTTACATTTTGATAATACCGAACGAGGTGTGATTATGTATACTAATATCACTTACTCCTGGTTAGATGAAACTGTACGTTCTAAGTTCAAGTTGGTTCCCAGTGTTCGGCTTAATTTCAAATTTTCGCACCCCTCATTTGATGTTCGAATGGATATCACTGACGATGATGAGGTAACTTTCTTTGCTGAATACGCTGCCGCGAATCAAGAAATGCCGCATCTTTACGTTGCTAAAGCGAAAGCATTTGAAGAAATTTCATCTTTTAGGCCAAACCAAGAAACCCCGACATTTTTTAACTTTTTTGAAACAAACACTAACAAAGAAATCGGGTATTCTGGTTACGAAGGCAACTATTTTTTAAATGAGGGGCCATCAAAATTTTTTGAATCAAATGATAATGAGATTTTTCAATCCGGTTTCAAAGATGAGCCAAATTTCACAAAACCAAATTCATCATTTGCTTTTGGGTCAGATGACGATGCGAATGATGATGCAGATGATGAAGATGATGGTTTTGTTGGGAAAAACGAGACCCCAAAACCAATCCATCATAAATGGAAAAATATTTTTTCCCTTGTGCCTGACGTTCCAGAAACACCACTTTACCAGTCCAAACAACTAATTTCAAACGAAAATAATATTGATACAAACTTTTTCAAGGGCAGGTTTTTTGACACAAGAGATGAATTAGACAGAGCAATTAGGATGAAATGTTTAGAAGAAGGTTACCAGTTTTTAGTAGAGAGGTCAGAACCTATAAGATATTATGCTAAGTGCTATCATTTTAACGAATGCAAATGGAGAATTAACTTTAGACGCGTGGGAGGTACACCGGTGTTTGAAGTTACAAGTTTGAATGATAATCACACGTGTGATAAAACCTTAACATATCCTAACCATCGAAATGCAAATAAAAAAAGTTATTGGCCACATTTTTAGTGAAAAGTTGAAAGATGCTAGAAGAGATTTAAAACCAAAAGATATGCAAAGAGATATGTTATCGCAATATAAAGCTAGTATATCTTACCAACAAGCATGGAGAGGAAAGGATTATGGGTTACAAATGATTAGGGGTTCACCTACGGAATCATTTGAAATGGTGTCGTATTATTGTCACAACCTAGTAAAAAAAAACCCAGGCACTATCACACGTATCAAGACAAATGAAGAAGGCGTTTTTGAGATGTTATTCGTTGCCATTGGTGTTTCGGTAAGTGATATTAAATTTCATGATTGGTTTCATTCTTATACTTTAGGGTAGATTTACATAGTTTAATGTGTATTCAATTTTGTTATTCAGATTCGAACTTTCTTACAACATCTTCGACCACTGCTTATAGTTGACGGGGCACATCTGAAGGGTGTGTACAAAGGTACAAATTTTTTAGCAGTAGGCATGGATGGAAACAACCAAATTGTGCCTATTGCTTATGGTATATGCAGAGGGGAAACTGGTGAATGTTGGTCATGGTGGTTTTCATGCCTTAAAGAATGCATAGGCGATAGACAGGATTTTGTTATCATATCTTATAGGCATCCTTCTATCAGATTAGCTATACAAAATGAATACCCATTGGCGTTTCATGGTATATGATGTCGTCATCTAATGATGAATCTCTCTTTAAAAAGGGACACAACAAAGGTGCTATTTTGGAGGATATGCAAAGCGTGTACACCTGACGAATTTGATAGGAAGATGCAAATACTGCTGTCTATTCAGCCTGAGGCGTTCCACAAGCTAATAGAAGCAGGTGTTCACAGATGGTCGAGAGCATATTGCCCACTAACTCGCTACAATTACTGTACATCTAACAGCGTCGAGTTTGTTAATGCTTGTACCGTAAAATCAAGGAAGCTGCCTATAACAATGCTGACCGAGCAATATCGAAAAATGGTGCAAGCCTGGTATTTTAAACGGCGACAAGTGGCTGGTATTTATTGTCAAACAGAATATATTTATATTTTTAATAATTATCTTTAATATAAAGTCACTTTTTAGAGCCTATTTGTTTATGCAGGAAAAATGAAGCATGAAATAACTGATTGGGCATCCCATAAAGTGGAAAAGAGAAAAATCAAAAGCGCAACCTGGAATGTATACGGGGTTAACCAAGATCGGTTCCAGATTTTTGACGGGAGATACAGTCGGGAAGTGAACTTAGCGTCTAGGACATGTGATTGCCACAATGGCAGCTTTCTGGTATACCTTGTGGTCATGTTATTGCTGTGAGTAGATTTTTAGGTCAAACCACTTGTGTCCAGTACGTTCAGGATTGGTTCAAAAAAGCTAAATACCAAGCCACATATGTAGAGGCGGTGAATTTTGTTGGAGAGTTTCACGAATGGGAGTATCCAACAAATATACAACCAATCAAACCTCCACGAATGGACAACCCACAACCCGGCCGGCCAAAAAATACTGACCGTATACGATCCTAGGGTGAGGAACCAAGGTTAAGACATTGTGGTAGGTGCGGTGAAGCTGGACACACACGTGGGCAATGCAAGCAACCATTCGTTCCTGAGGAAATGTTAACCAAAAGAAAATAGTATCCCAGAAAGAAAAAACCCGTTAACGATCAACAACAAACTCCTCCTTTATTCGACTCATACCCAAGTCAAACAGATCATCACACCTTTCCTACTTATGATACATACCCATTTCATGTGTTTAGACATAACACATTCCCAACACAACCATATAATCAAAAATTTTACACAACAGGCCAATATGACCAAGGGCAAGCAAGTCATGAACAACATGGTCATCATAACCCGGCACATGGCTATGAACAGTATAACTCCCAACCATACCCCTCACAACATTTAAATGATGTAAACACTCAGCAGTCTAATCATAGTTGGTTTAATTTCTTTGGTTAGTAACCAGTTTGCAGTTGTTACTTATGTATTTTAATGTAATTGTAGTAATTTTGTAACATTTGTTACAAAGCTTGTAATAAATTTCTTTTTTAATTATAGCATGTATTTCTAAAAAACCCTAATAAAATAAGAGAAATGACAACTATTACTTTTAGGCCAAACCAAGAAACCCCGACATGATAGCAGAAACAGTCTACTATTACTTTTTCAATGTTGACAGGATAGCAGAAACAGTGTCCTTTATGGAAGTATTAAATACGAGTTTGAAGGTGGTTTAATTGCTTGTGCAAATCCAGTCGGTTATATATAAGCTACAATGTCACACTTGAAATTCAATACAACATTTCATTCCTTTTTCAAATAATAGTAAACTTGAATACATGACATTCAAAGTTCTACTTCATCATTACGGGAGGTTCACTTCCCCTCCAGGAAGAAAGTTTGAAGGTTGTTTAATTGCTTGCGTAGATCCGGTCGAGTTTGAAACTTTCTCGGCCGATCAATTGAAACAAATTTTAACAAATTGTTTAGGTTACGATGAAAACTTCCCAACCTTTTTTTTATATACAAAAACCAAATTGTAGTCTTGATTCAGGGCTAGTACCATTGGCTGCTGCAATTGAAGACCGCGAAAGTCTGTTAGCGTACACAGAACTTCAACAAAACAAAATGCATGTGTACGTTTCAAGAGTTGAGTTACTCGAACTCGTAGTGGCTAACACATGCAACGTTAATCATACCAAGAAGAGTACACATGGTAAACCTTCATGTTCAAAAAAGTTATCTGACTAATTTGTAGTTATGGGTGTTATGTTGCCTTTATTGTAGTGTTATGATTTTCATTATCCATGTCCAAGTCACAATCAGACTAATTTGTAATTCTAGGTATGTTCTAATAGTAATGTCCTATTATGCTTTCGATTTTCTATTAACCAATTCTCGATGATATCATTTTCTTTATATGTTTTCAGCTTTAATATAAAAAATAATATTAATTTGATTACTCGTAAACCACTTCTGACAGAGAAATGACTACTCACCTTTCTGGTATCTCCACTTCTGACAAAGAAATGACTACTCACCTTTTGTGCTATCTATCTATCTATCTATATATATATATATATATATATATATATATATATATATATATATATATATATATATATATATATATATATATATATATATATATATATATATATATATATATATATATAAACTTGGGGTATGTGGTTTCAAGTTATCAATACCAATTGTGTCTTCTTTCATTCACCAAATGTCAACATCTAATAACCATACATTCGAATTCACTATCAACTACAATGGAAAATTTATACTTAACCCACTAACATATGAAGGTGGTTCACACATGAATATTGTTGTTCCACAGTTTGATTTTCAAGATATGGTTACATATCTGAAGAGAAAATTACCATCAATGGTCCAAAATCTATATTATGTGTTGCCACAGAACAACACATTAAATGGTATCAAAGCAATTAAAGGCGATTATGATATTGATGTTATGTATGACTTCGCAAAAGTTGCAGGAAAGATCCAAAATTTTGTTTCCGAAAATCGCGAAGATCTAACCACAATATTGATTCCAGATGATGGTTGTTTGGAAGAATCATTTGCATGTGTAATTTCAGAAGAAGCAAAAATAAAACGTGAAGAGCGTGTCCGGTATCTACATCAAATGGTAGAGAAAAAAAAACAAACGTGAAGAGCGTGTCCGGTTTAACATTGAACAAAAGAAAAAAAAACCTACGTCGCCGTATTCCCAAACCATTTTCAATTTTATTGTTCACAATAATGGTCAACTGGTTTGCAATGAAGGAAATATAGAGTATGTAAATGGTTGGAAGATGAACATCAACATTCCAAGAATGAAGCTCGATGAGCTGAAACAATACTTGTCTAACATTGTCGATACGAAGATTCATGCTCTTTATTATGAAGTTCCGCACACTGGGTATTTAATCACCGTCAAGCTAAGAAACAACTATGATATGCATGTGATGTTTGATATTTCAGCATCACAAGGCGGCCAGTTGGAAGTTTACATTGACCATTGCAGTGTCAGTTTTATTATTGAAAAGTATGTATGCCCAAATGCTACTTTGGCAAAAATGATGGATCATGTGATAACAGACTACATAAATGAAAACGAAGACGGAAAAAAAATCATAGGACAATCGGATTACACTTTAGATCAAATGGTTGAATGGGCGGAACAAGAACACTTTGAGAATGAGGAAGCTAAAGCAAATGAACGTTAGAAAGCCCTATGGAAGAATCGTTTCAATTATTAAGAATATCAATCAATAAGTGTGTTGTATGCTTTAAGAATGTCATCTTTATATGATTTTTGTTATCAGTGTTTCAATAAACATTAGCATAAGTATCTAAATTAAAAATTTATTCAAATAATAGTGCAAACGTTCATTAATAAAATACAAACCAGTTAACATAAAACTAGATAAGCTCAATCGTCTTATTTGTTGGGTTGAACAACATACAATTGTGCCACCCCAGCAGTAGCAGCACAAGCACATTCAACAAAAAACATTACCTCATCATCCTCAGTAATGTCAATACGATAGTTAAACGAAGGCAACTTACAGGACAAATTAATCGGAATATTTGGATCTAAATTGAATTTCTTCAACACCAACCCAACTAACCCTGAGTATGTCAAATCATTATACATAATGACACATCGATGATGATCATCATAATGTAACACACATTTAAACTTCATAATGTTAGAATCCATGGATACTGTTAAGAGAAGTAGCAAATCTGTGTATATATCAAATCATAGCTAGCTTATAAAGCAATTGAGGTCAGACAATTTTTTAAAGGTTCTGAACAATGAAATGACAACTCAATGACAATGTCGTGTGACCTTAAAATTTTACACGAAATATGACACTTTGAAATGACAAGTCACTGACAATGTCGTGTACGTTTAAAATTTTACACGAAATATGACACTTTGAAATGACAACTCCCTGACAATGTCCTGTACGATTAAAATAACTGATTTTACTACACAATGACACATATAAACTTTATGAGTAAGCTTTTGCATTTGGTTCTAAAGTATTTTTCAGGTATTTCGCATTGACTATAAATTAAACACAAACATTCCACACATAAACCAAACAGGTTTCTCTAAAAATTAAAATGAAACAATGTCACACAACAATTCACCAGGTAACAAGGGGGATGATAAAAATCACGTGGTGCATCAGCAAAACTTGGTGGAGCAGCAAAATAACATTGTAGAGCCGCAACATAACCTGGTTCAGCAGCAGCATAACTTTGTGGAGCAGCAGGAAAACATGTCGGAGGAGCAGCGAAAAAGCTTTTTGGACAGCTTGGTGGAGGAACGAGTCTCCAAGCCTATAGAGCCGCATGAATTGTTGAATTTCGTAAGTAGGATTAGGGCTCTTAAAATTTACTATGAACAATTGAAAGAAACAAAGGATGAGACGAAAAGGGATGCAAGCAGGGAAGAGAGCTCTAGTTCTAGCCGGTTGGGGTGAAGGTTTAATGATTATGGTGTTTGTAATATTTTAGTATGTTGTAACCTGGTTTTTATCTAATGTATGGTATGGTAGCTACTTTTTACTTCTTGATTGTAACATTACCTTCTTTAATTCTACCAGTTCCTTCTTTATGTAATGTGTAATTGTAGTCAATGCAAGTATATTAACCATAACATTTATATTACTTGAAACAACGACTACAACAATAACATACGATACGATAACTAAGAAACAGAAATTCAAACAACTAAAAAACGATACGATAAATAAACATAAAACTATGATTCAATAAAATGAATCATCCGACACATAGCCCTCGTGACTCGAATAGGAGGCACTTGAATCGTCCTCACTCGATGGCACAGGTGGAAGTCCCTGAGCCCATCGCCATTCAGCTCGTCTGTTCTTCCGATCCTGTTTCCCTTTGAGGTACGCCTCACGCTCCCTTTCCTGACGGGCTTGCTCAGCTTCATACTCCAAAAGCACTTCCATATCCAGTTGATACTGTTCTTCCTCAGTCAACTGACGAATGATGGGTTGGTTTTCAGGTGGAAAGTTTGGTGGTTGTGTAACAACACGTAAATTTTCATGACAAATTCTATTCGGAGGAACAACAGTTAGCTTTGAGTGTGGCGTTACTTGGAAGAAACTAGCCATAATTATGTCCAAATTTAACAGGAAAATGAATTTAAGAATAACGGCAATAATATCGGAGGCTCGGGAAATATTTATCGTACGTTTTATTGGTCAAATTCTCATCTCGTTGAAAATATAAGTGAAAGTGACGATATTGGTCCTCGGGGGAGCGCGATGGTTTGCTAGTAATCCCCCCCTCACATACCTCACCCTATAAATACATATCTTATTTCACACTTAGGGTTTTGGTACTCCTTCTCCACATCTCAGCCGCTCCACCCTTCCTTTTCTTCTCCGACCATCTCCGGCCGTATTCCGGCCACACCACCACCTTTCTGGTTACACTGCCACCACCCATTGTCCTCTCATGATCCCTCCTACAATTGTTGCTACTGTACGCGCTCCAAATGGCCGTCCACTATCCCCACGCGCCACCACAGCCGTGTATATCACCACCTTCATCGCCCATCTTTGTCGATCTATTGATTCACGCATTGCACATATTCAGATTTTGATGATTTCATGATAAGCGAAATAACAATAATTAAAAACAAGCTTAAATCGTGTTTGGTATCATTTTGTTTTTGTGTTGTGTTGTCGGTCGTGAATAGATGAAGCCGTGAGTATCAGACTCACGACAGAAGTGGTATTTCCTATTTAAATCTGGTTGTGCTCCTGGGTTTGATCGTATTTGGATGTTATTTTGTTGTCGAGAGATTAGGATAGTTGGGAGATGGATTAGGAGGTGTTGTTGCAGTTGAGAGTTGGGTTCGAATGTGGATTTGGGTGACAAAGTTTCTGGTATTGGATTCTTGTTGTCGATGGTGTTATTGTTCTGGTTGTTGCTGGTCCTTGTCACCATTGTTGTTATATTTGCTGTTGTTGGGTCTCGTTGTGGTTCTTGTTGCGATGTTGTTGTCATCCTGATGTTGTCGATGTTTTGTTGTTGTTGGGTCGAGAAGTAGTTGTTGTTGTTCTTGGATTATTGTTGTAATTGAGGTCGTTATTGTTGGTTGTATTGACCGAGGTATAGAATCCGAGACCATTAGGGTCTCAGAAAGCTTTTGGTTATTGATGAAGTTTTGAAGTTTGTTGTGACGATTAGATTTGACGGGGATTAGGGTAGTACATGTGCCGTAGTTGGCCGTGATTGTTGAAGTTGTTGCGGAAAATGGATTTTTGGTTGATATATGTTTAGGCTTGTGTTGATTTGTGCGTGTCGAGCGTCATTGAGACTTTCTAGTCTCGTGTGATCTCGACGTGCCAAAATGGACATGTTATTACTATTAGACTTATATTGGTTGACTAGTGGACTTGTGATAAATGTGACTTGAAACGTGAAATAACTTGAGAAAATATAAATTTTATTTGAACGTTACGTGACATGTTTATTAGTTAAATTAGTAACTTTAAATATTAACTAACGACTAAACAACGTTACTTAATATTTATAAGTTATCTATAATTATTAAATGACGATGAGAAGTTGTATAATGTTTTCTAATTAATAAGAAATATTAAGCGACGTTAAAACGTAATTAATATTTCTAAATTAGAAAGAAAACATTAAATAACTAAAAGAACATTATTTAATATTTTATGGAAATAATAAATGAAATGGTGTTGAATTTAATACGGATGAATTATTTAACGTTTCGAGGGCACGTTTATCAAGACTTACCCTATAGGAGTTATTAAGGTTCGTGTTAGTGTTTTCCGAGTTACGGATTGGTTAACATTAATATAATCATCCGACACGGTTAACGGACTAATTGAGATATTAACCCAATTAGGGTCGACAAACGTGTCGGGGGACAATATTAATGGGTGACCCATTCTACGACTTACCATACCTTTATTAGGTATGAGTAACTTTGGATTAACAAGTATATTGTAGGAATTGTTGAAATTATCGTATTGGCAAATACGATAAGTATTCAAAAATTCATACCATTTCCCTTGTTAAACTTTTGGTTACTCGAGATTGACTATGACCATAAGGTTGACTTAGTAGCCATTTAAGTATGATTGCTTTGGATGGATTTCGTAGTTTTGACCGGGATGTTTCGTATGGAGTTTTGTCTCGTTTTTTTGTGGAAATCGTATGTTACTCATTTATTGGCGTGAGTACTCTTGAGTCTTGTCTCGATTCTTGTCGACTTCACTTGTTTAGTCTTTGGCGTGAGTTCACTTGATTATATGTCGTGTTCTCACCAGACACACACCATGATACCAAACACAAACACTAATAAATGGATAACGAAAGATATGGAGATTTAAGAATGGGTATTATTTGGGAGTGGTCAGCTTATGGAGAATAATGCGCTTAGACGTCAAGATGAGTTTCTGTATTTGATTTTGCCACTTTCGTACCGTCGTACCATTCTTCTGGATGTCGTTGCGATTAGCTAGATGCCAGTTGTGTCAGTTGTGATCCTTGCATTGCTGTGGCCCAGGTGAGTTCATAGCCCCTACTTTTTACTGGTTTTACAACTGTTTTGGGGGAGAATACATGCTCGTTCATTTTAACTAAACTCAATGTTTTTCAAATGTTTATCATGCTGTGATCTACTGCTTTCATGAATTAGACAATATGTGCGTTTGATTGCGATTATGTGCTATGTGGTATAACTTTATTTTATGTGAGCAAGTATGCGCAACTGTTAACTCCGTTTGGAGCCGAAGCATTTGATAGTACTATCGGGGTAGCTCCCCTGTGCATCCTGACTGTATGTCGGAAGACCCTTGTGGTGTGTACATCCTGACTGTATGTCGGAAGACCCTTGTGGTGTGTCATTTCTATTGGCAGGTTCAGTTATCGCAACAGTAGCTATTTCATTGCAATATGTGCCTTATTGAGTAAATTCCAATTGGTGTGACTTGGCTTGAATGTGCGTAACTAGTTAGTGATGCATTGTTAGTACATCATATTTGGGAAGTGGCACCCAGTCAATGTGTGTATCATTTAGGCATATTTGATATCTGAGGTTTCGCTATTGTTAGTGATTATGTGCTTACGACTGTACATCCTTCTCACTATTGTCCTATGCTACATTTTGCACTAACTCTATGGACTCACCAGCGTAAGCTGACCGCTTTAGTATGTATTTTCAGGTTTAAGGCGTTAGCTCGCTATTTGAAGGTGCTTGGCAAGGGGCATCGGTCATAGGCGACTCTGATATATATATTTGGGATCGCTTAAATTGTTTTATGGGCCTATTTCCGCACTTCTTTTATAAAATGTAAACTTAACATTTTGTAAATGCATTTTGTTCTTAATAAATGAAATAAAAACCGTTCTTTGTACTTATATTGTGATACCAATTTCGTAGCACCCCAATATATGTATGCTTCCGCTAGACCCGAATTTTGGGGGTGTTACAGTTGGTATCAGAGCCAGGTTATAGAGAAATGGGTATTTTTAAAATCTAGACTATAACCACTTTTGTGAAAACTTAACCCTATGACCGCTACGTGCCTGCCTGCCAAGCTGATGCCTCGCGTATGATTTTATTTTAGGATATAATTGTTGAAATGTGTGCCTAACTAGTGGAGGATTCGTATCCGCCTATTTTAGCTAGTCACTATAAGCATTTCCGTATGCTTTTGCACACGCCATACCTGTCACAGAGTTACACTATTTCTTTGCGTAATCTCATGAATTGAATTTGAGTTTTGGACACTTGTCACAGTTTTGGGAATGATTTTGGATATAAAGGACATATTACTAGTATAACTAAGCTGAGTATTTCAAAATTCATTGAACCTCGGTTGAATGTAGACTGATTACCTACATTCAACCAGGGACAGTGGGACATGGCCTGATCACCTATGTCCGAGTCAGAGGTGAATTTTGTAATACAGGAGTAGTTATAATAGGATTATGTCCTGGGTAGAGTTCGATTTTGGGAACTATGAGTTTTGTAAGCACACAAACATTGAATATCACGAAAGCTTGCACCCACACACGACACACTGGCATCACAACACCACATGGATCAAAATGCTTTTGACGCCACAAAACGTCCTCATTTATGTGGAATTCTTATTTGTCGCCGTCGAGCGTAGTTCGCATTGGGTCGGGCTAGACCCTATTGACACCATCTGAATATGAGCTGCTTATCGTCATAAGCCTCGCCGATTTTATTGGAATTATTGAATTTTGTTTAGACTATCGTTTGGATTTGATTTTTGGCTTTGTCTTGATTTGATTTCCGGTTATATCTTGAGTTAACTTTTGGCTATTTTGGATTTGGATTTTGATTACTTTCTTATGATTTTGGACCTCGTTTCGAACTTGAACTTGTCATTCAGCCTTGTTCCATTGGTGATCTTGTCACAGTCACCTCTACCGTAAGCCCTGTGCTCAACCGACGATATTTATTTTCTTAATCGATTATGTTCATTTTTCTTAATAAATGATGTTCATTTCTTAATCGAGTATTTTCATTTTCTCAAATCGATGTTATTCAATCAATGTTGTTTTAACA
Organism: Artemisia argyi; assembly: GCA_030686995.1. NCBI lineage: Eukaryota > Viridiplantae > Streptophyta > Magnoliopsida > Asterales > Asteraceae > Artemisia > Artemisia argyi. Next base: position 16,676,888 of record CM060687.1, on the reverse strand, counting down.
ACAACGTTTAATTAAGGTTTTACTTTCCACCTCCAACCTAATTATCGTGCTGAGTCAATCAACTCCGATTGATTACTAGTAGCAGTCAACATTCTCTTACAGAGTCGTACTCTGAACTAACTAAAATTTTCGTTCAGTAGAGATTCCGTGCCCTACGAAAATCTTAAGACCTCGAGGAGTAACCTAAACCGCGTTCCTTGGGACAACCAATCAAATCCTTCACTCGTCCCTTAGAAATACCAATTATCTTTGCATTCCTCTTATAGGATAATAAAAATTGATTTGCAATTAATTTACAAATTGTTGTCATCTTACAAAATGTTTTACTGCTACTTCACAAAAATCAAAATTTTGATTCTACCATTATTTTATAAAGGGAGAATCGTTTTCCTGTTATCTCACAAACCATTCTACCAAATTATTTCACAAAACCAATTTTATAAAATGTTTCATTGCCTTGTTACAATATTATGGATCAAGAATGCAACCTTACTACTATCCTAAAAGATCAAAATTTTGACTATGATGCTGTTTTATAAACAATAAATTGTTTCTTATTATCCTATAAGATGTTCTATAAATCCTTTCACAAATCATTTGTGACTCAAATTGCTCACCTCTGCGTGAAGAAGATCGTTCGAAGGTAAAAGGGGATGCAGGCTAATCGCGAATCGTTAGAAACACAGATGACGAAAACCTCTTGAATCCACTGACATAGCCTTGATTATGCTTAAAGCTCGTCGAAAACCGCGTAAAGGCTCGAAATTCACGTAGGAGACGTGAAGATAAATCCTCGTGCGTATACACTCATTCTTTTAAACCTTAACGGGTAACTCGTATGGAATCGTGAGGACACGATTCCGTTAAGGAGGTGAGTCTGTAACAACACATAAATTTTCATGACAAATTCTATTCGGAGGAACAACAGTTAGCTTTGAGTGTGGCGTTACTTGGAAGAAACTAGCCATAATTATGTCCAAATTTAACAGGAAAATGAATTTAAGAATAATGGTAATAATATCGGAGGCTCGGGAAATATTTATAGTACGTTTTATTAGTAAAATTCTCATCTCATTGAAAATATAAGTGAAAGTGACGATATTGGTCCTCGGGGGAGCGCGATGGTTTGCTAGTAATCCCCCCCTCACATCCCTCACCCTATAAATACATATCTTATTTCACACTTAGGGTTTTGGTACTCCCACTCCACATCTCAGCCGCTCCACCCTTCCTTTTCTTCTCCGACCATCTCCGGCCGTATTCCGGCCACACCACAACCTTTCTGGTTACACTGCCACCACCCCTTGTCCTCTCATGATCCCTCCTACAATTGTTGCTACTGTACGCGCTCCAAATGGCCGTCCACTATCCCCACGCGCCACCACGGCCGTGTATATCACCACCTTCATCGCCCATCTTTTTCGATCTATTGATTCACGCGTTGTACGTATTCAGATTTTGATGGTTTCATGATAAGCGAAATAACAATAATTAAAAACAAGCTTAAATCGTGTTTGGTATCATTTTGTTTTTGTGTTGTGTTGTCGGTCGTGAATAGATGAAGCCGTGAGTATCAGACTCACGACAAAAGTGGTATTTCCGGTTTAAATCTGGTTGTGCTCCTGGGTTTGATCGTATTTGGATGTTATTTTGTTGTCGAGAGATTATGATAGTTGGGAGATGGATTGGGAGGTGTTGTTGCAGTTGAGAGTTGGGTTCGAATGTGGATTTGGGTGACCAAGTTGTTGTTATTGGATTGTTGTTGTCGATGGTGTTATTGTTCTGGTTGTGGTTGTTGCTGGTCCTTGTCGCCATTGTTGTTGTATTTGCTGTTGTTGGGTCTCGTTGTGGTTCTAGTTGCGATGTTGTTGTCTTCCTGATGTTGTCGATGTTTTGTTGTTGTTGGGTCGAGAAGTAGTTGTTGTTGTTCTTGGATTATTGTTGTAATTGAGGTCGTTATTGTTGGTTGTATTGACCGAGGTATAGAATCCGAGACCATTAGGGTCTCGGAAAGCTTTTGGTTATTGATGAAGTTTTGAACTTTGTTGTGACGATTAGATTTGACGGGGATTAGGGTAGTACACGTGCCGTAGTCGGCCGTGATTGTTGAAGTTGTTGTGGAAAATGGATTTTGGGTGGATATATGTTTAGGCTTGTGTTGATTTGTGCGTGTCGCGTGTCATTGAGACTTTCTAGTCTCATGTGATCTCGACGTGCCAAAATGGACATGTTATTACTATTAGACTTATATTGGTTGACTAGTGGACTCGTGATAAATGTGACTTGAAACGTGAAATAACTTGAGAAAATATAAATTTTATTTGAACGTTACGTGACATGTTTATAAGTTAAATTAGTAACTTTAAATATTAACTAACGACTAAACAACGTTACTTAATATTTATAAGTTATCTATAATTATTAAATGACGATGAGAAGTTGTATAATGTTTTCTAATTAATAAGGAATATTAAGCGACGTTAAAACGTAATTAATATTTCTAAATTAGAAAGAAAACATTAAATAACTAAAAGAATGTTATTTAATATTTTATGGAAATAATAAATGAAACGGTGTTGAATTTAATACGGAAGAGTTATTTAACGTTTCGAGGACACGTTTATCAAGACTTACCCTATAGGAGTTATTAAGGTTCGTGTTAGTGTCTTCCGAGTTACAGATTGGTTAACATTAATATAATCATCCGACACGGTTAACGGACTAATTGAGGTATTAACCCAATTAGGGTCGACAAACGTGTCAGGGGACAATATTAATGGGTGACCCATTCTACGACTTACCATACCTTTATTAGGTATGAGTAACTTTGGATTAACAAGTATATTGTAGGAATTGTTGAAATTATCGTATTGGAAAATACGATAAGTATTCAATAATTCGTACCATTTCCCTTGTTAAACTTTTGGTTACTCGAGATTGACTATGACCATAAGGTTGACTTAGTAGCCATTTAAGTATGATTGCTTTGGATGGATTTCGTAGTTTTGACCGGGATGTTTCGTATGGAGTTTTGTCTCGTTTTTTGTGGAAGTCGTATGTTACTCATTTATTGGCGTGAGTACTCTTGAGTCTTGTCTCGATTCTTGTCGACTTCACTTGTTTAGTCTTTGGCGTGAGTTCACTTGATTATATGTCGTGTTCTCACCACACACACACCATGATACCAAACACAAACACTAATAACTGGATAACGAAAGATATGGAGATTTAAGAATGGGTATTATTTGGGAGTGGTCAGCTTATGGAGAATCACGCGCTTAGACGTCAAGATGAGTTTCTGTATTTGATTTTGCCACTTTCGTACCGTCGTACCTTTTTTCCGGATGTCGTTGCGATTAGCTAGATGCCAGTTGTGTCAGTTGTGATCCTTGCATTGCTGTGTCCCAGGTGAGTTCATAGCCCCTACTTTTTACTGGTTTTACAACTGTTTTGGGGGAGAATACATGCTCGTTCATTTTAACTAAACTCAATGTTTTTCAAATGTTTATCATGCTGTGATCTACTGCTTTCATGAATTGGACAATATGTGCGTTTGATTGCGATTATGTGCTATGTGGTATAACTTTATTTTATGTGAGCAAGTAGCGCAACTGTTAACCCCGTTTGGAGCCGAAGCAATTGATAGTACTATCAGGGTAGCTCCCCTGTGCATCCTGACTGTATGTCGGAAGACCCTTGTGGTGTGTACATCCTGACTGTATTTCGGAAGACCCTTGTGGTGTGTCGTTTCTATTGGCAGATTCAGTTGTCGCAACAATAGCTATTTCATTGCAATATGTGCCTTATTGAGTAAATTCCAATTGGTGTGACTTGGCTTGAATGTGCGTAACTAGTTAGTGATGCATTGTTAGTACATCATATTTGGGAAGTGGCACCCAGTCAATGTGTGTATCATTTAGGCATATTTGATGTCTGAGGTTTCGCTGTTGTTAGTGATTATGTGCTTACGACTGTACATCCTTCTCACTATTGTCCTATGCTACATTTTGCACTAACTCTATGGACTCACCAGCGTAAGCTGACCGCTTTAGCATGTATTTTTAGGTTTAAGGCGTTAGCTCACTATTTGAAGGCGCTTGGCAAGGGGCATCGGTCATAGGCGACTCTGATATATATATATATATATATATATATATATATATATATATATATATATATATATATATATATATATATATATATATATATATATATATATATTTGGGACCGCTTAAATTGTTTTATGGGCCTATTTCCGCATTTCTTTTATAAAATGTAAACTTAATGTTTTGTAAATGCATTTTGTTCTTAATAAATGAAATAAAAACCGTTCTTTGTACTTATGTTGTGATACCAATTTCGTAGCACCCCAATGCATGTATGCTTCCGCAGGACTCGAATTTTGGGGGTGTTACAAGTTGATTGTTTGGTGGCTCATTGTTTGATGGCGGATTGTTTATGTGTGGAAACATTACTTCTGGTGGAGTGGCAGGTGGTGGATTGTCATGCACTTGGAAGAACGGAAACATATCTTGTGGAGTGCCAGGTGGTGTGTAAACCGATTCATTTTCAAGTGATGCATTGTTTGACATTGTGTTTGAAGAAGAAAACTGAATTAGTAGATAATTTGTGTGTGTAGTCACCATCCAACAATAGGTATTTATAGACCCAATACTCTGATAACCCACACAAAAAAAACCCTACTAATAATTTGCTCTTACCTACCCAAAAGAAACCCTAATAAACACAATAAATGCATGTCCTACCTATTAACCCTAAATTTATCATACACTTTTTAGTGCAGCTCCTTCCCCATGCAACATTTATGCATGTCGCGTATATATATATATATACTAGCTTCATAACCCGCCCGATGGGCGGGTACGCTTCATAAAATTGTTTTTCAAAATTATTTAGACGGAAAAATAATAATTGAACTACGGAAAATGTGTTTAACAAAGAATTGGAAAAACATCATATATTAATTAATAATTATGTATTATATGTACAAAAAACAATCAGAAGTATCATAACAAATTAATTACATGATGGTTACACTCATACGCAGAATAAAACTTCATATTACTTAGTTGATTTTTATGGTTCATAAACTTAAAAGGAAAAGGGTGCAATAAAGTAGTCAATTTCAACAATAAAAAGAAAAATTTTAATTTTCATCATCACTAAAAAAGTTGACATCAGGCACGTAATCATCGGTTATGTCATGCCTCACTTTACGTGCTTGTTTCATTAGCTCATCGGCCTTTTTTTATCTTTGACATCAGCTTATTCCAAGTGTCGTTATAATATAAATAGGCATATGTGATTCAATTAATAAAAAAAAGAATGCCTTTCCAAAAAAATAATTAATCAAAAAAATACTTTTCAAAATCAAAATATATTAAGAAAGTTAATTAACAATATGCAAAAATGAATTATAATTTCATATTTATTAACTTCATACATTCAAAGCTTATGAAAACTTATTTGTATACAACGTCGTTGGTGCAATTTTTATATTTACTATCTTCATCACAAACCAGTTGCACCAAAACTCATATGCACCACAATGTTTTAGATATTTGTACACGGTAATCTATTTTGATACGTCAAAAGATTGTGGATTGTGACTCAACATTTGTTTTATGAAGTTTAAAAGAGTAATCAAGCCATAACAATGCAAGACATTTTTTCTAACGAACAACGCAAGACAGTTGGAACTATAGAAATTAGCTTGTGAGATTACCATCGAATTGAAAGAAGTGCATTATCACTCATACTTGGACATTTGCAATCAACTTGTGAGCTGTTTTCCATAATCAAATATAAATAAATCAATAAAAGGTAGTGCAACAGGTTTACACTAAAAATCGTAACTTGGGGGTTCTATTTCCATTGGTGTAGAAGTAGTGATCCACCTCATAGTTGCACCATGTCACTATCTGGCTATTTGCTTCAGTTAAATGCACAAAAACAATATAGACATAATAAGTTGATTTAAAGGTACGACTCTATATTTGAAATAAGCTTAGATGAAATTCGTAATATATCTAAGATCAGAATTCATGATAGTTAGGATAGCGATCTTATTGTTTTTGTTCAAGCTCATGTTATGAGAACTGTATTGCTAAAGTCTTACAAAAATAAGTGTTGATGTCAGTGGCATCATTAAGGCCATAGTGGCAGCACTTTCAAGAAATGAGTACAAACTGGTAGAATTTAAGTTATAGAATGGTACAATTATTTGAGAAGGTCTTATGTGTATAAGAGGCCACAATCGAACAATTTTTATTGCTGAAATCTAAACATGAACCCGAGAAACATACTTTATCCTAGTTTATAAACACACTTGACATTCGTGAACAGTATTATCAAGCTTGAGCCTTCATGCTAACTTGATTGCAATAGCAAGGCCTATGCTCATAATTCCACGATTCACGCCTACAGTATACATAAAAGAAAAATATATTATCCTACCAAAAAGTATGCAACATAAGTTAGTTACTCCCCTGTGGTTATGACTAATAAGATTGATTGAGATCCACATACTCCGCCTAATATTAGGGATGTTTGAATGTACTTTATTAAAATGTTCATCGCAACTTATAGAATTGATGTTAGATTAGCAAGATGACCATTAGGTTAAAGCTTGAGACATATATAAGTAAATGGGTCAAAACAGCCATCTACAATGTTTATGCTTTGACAACAAAGGTTATTCACGCAAAATGATCAGTAGAAGACACTATTTACTTTATCATTATTGAAGACTTTTGAAATTAAGAGAAATTAGGCATTATTTACTAATTCTTATGTTTTCTTGTTTACATTATCTTTTTACAATGGAAATGAAAAATAAGTGAATCATACAAACAAACATTGAAACATACATATCTTTTGAAAAATAAACATTTTGCACTTACTGGAGCATGGGTGATTTTATTCAATCTTTTGCTTGCCATCAAGCTCATAAGTTTGTTTGAATCAAGAATTCAACAACAATCTCGCTTTCTTGATATCCAATATCTCAACATCATTACCAATCCTCATTCTCTGCAAAGCATTCAAATAACTTTTATGATCAGCAAAGTTAAACCTAGTAGTAATGACTGGAGGTGTTTAATTCTCGAATGTTTTTTAAGGTTTATCGTAAACTAAACTGGTGGTAAAAGCTCTTTTCTCACATTGGGAGGAGCTCCATCAATAGGAGAATCTGTATGGGTGTGGACACCTTGAGGTCTGTCCTTGTCAAACACTTAACATACATCATCACATGGCTATGTCAAGGCCATACATCAAGCTGAAAGTGAAAAAAAGAAAAATGAGTAATATGGTCATAATAATTAGACACGAAATGCTTATAGTTGCAAAAAGTGTAATGGAAAAGTAGAAAGAAGCATCATGAAGAACATGAGGGCCACTTAAATCATTATTACACAAATAAAAAATATAAAACCATATGAAATAAGAAAAGTAGACATGGCAGTGAGGGAACAACATAAGTAAAAGATGCATTATACATGGCATACGAATTACGATATGTTTTATATTTGGTAAAAACAAAGAAAAATAGCTATAGTAAAGTTATCTACTTATAAGCTTATAGAGGGTATGTTATATCATTTCATAATCATTTGATGCAAAACTTCAATAAAAAAATGCATACCGAGCCCTTTGATACTTTTTTTGGATAAACTATTGAACTCCAAAATTTTGCAAAGAAACTGGACAACTTTAAAGTTGCAACATGGTTATGTATATTGATTTACCTAAGCTCATTAGCCCACAAATACCTCATATGACCACAAAGTGACACGCTCACATGCATATATCGAAAGAAGAGTTCTAATGTAATTATGATTCCTGGACCTTAATCCTCTCCAAACAACCAATTCCAAATCTTTAATATACTTAAAAATACCTAAAGAAAACAGATGTTGAGTGTTTTTTTTTGGCTATTTTAGCATGTTGCTTATCAGAAAACTAACAAAAGAAGGAATAGGTCTGACTGGTAACTCAACCTGCCAATTAGATAGAATCAAACTAAAGGTCAAAGGCACTAATCAAATCTGGTACATATAAGCATAAAAAGCACATACATAGGAGTTCCAATTTCGAGCATTCAGAAATCTAAATTTTATGTAATTAGGACTATATGAGTACCTTGCAACAGTTGGCCGAATCACAGAGCTTTAAATTGCATACGGACAAAACAAATTTAGTTTTCCAATCACAAACAAAAATGTGTCTAGTGAGAGCTCAACTATTGTTATACAGAACTGTTAATCGTTTCGCGCCAAACCTACCTAGAAATGAAAATATAATCAACTGAAACATTTGTTGTTTAAACGGCTTGAAATTATCAATAAATTGAGCTTAGCACGCACCTCTAATTGAGTGAATACTGAAAATAATTTATCTACCGATTTTGTGTTGGTAGTTCCTGCATAATAGAGAAGATTGTAAAGAAAATTCCAAACCAAAATGAACGACTTGTGAACAAAAGGGGTTTACTTAATGTCCATAAGATAATATGCTTGCATGAGTAGAATCAACAGAAAAAAGCTCAACATGTAGTGATTCTAAACCCAATTGCTCCAACGCCGAGAGAAATCTTTGTCTTACACTATCACAGCAGGAAGGCTTGAACTCCAGAATGAGCCGAGAGTTTGGAACTGCACATAAAATTTTTGCCCAAACTTGAAACACTTTCAGTGTAATATGATAGAAAAAGATTTTCGCAAGTCAAGAAAAGCCAACTATTTCTCAATGGAATCCAGAGAATACTTAAGGTGGCCATTTTGACCCAACATACTTACGAATGGATTAGCTTGGATCGTGATTTAACTTAAATTGGCCAAACAGAAAATGTAGCTAAAGGTGTCAATGAAATATCACGAATACTGTTGATTTGACCTTTTGCTAAAGCGTGTTCATGCATTTCGATCAAAAGCTAATATTCACCATTACCTGCCCAACATTTCTGTTGCAGCAACAGTGCATGGCACAATGTTGGCCCGACCATGGCTCGCACTTCAGTTGTTTGTATGGCAGCAGTATTGGCATGCAGTGCGTCCAGGTATATCGAGACCAACAGAAGATTTGCCCATCGCCGCTTGTTTGCACCTCACATCCTGAAAAATGCTTTCATAAGATATCATTAACTTGAAAGTTCATGTAAGATGTGACGTTGCACCAGATTTTGATAAACTACGCCCAAACCATATGCCATAATGCCTACGAAAATGCTTAAAACAAATGTTTATGGGTCAATATTATTCAACCCATTTACTCTTTTGTTGTAAGAGTAAGTACCAACAACCATGTTATTTTTATGAAACAATTGTGAAATGGGTTTAATAGGTGCTATGTGAATAAACTTACTGAAACAAAAAAAGTGGTAGTCCTCGCCACAACAGCGGTGAAATAGTGGATCATTAAGTTGTACATAATAATGCCAATCATATAAATATAAATAAACAATGAATAAAAAATATACTCTTTAGTGTCACAGATTCTTACAGATTTTTTGTCGAGCATATTCAGAGGCGTTTTCTTCGACAATTCTTCCATCTTCATGTCTGTCATACTCTACATAAGCCACCACAAGATTTTGGGTCAAATAAAGATTATAATCTGCCCATGCACAAACATGATCAAACACTTAAAAACAACATTTTATAAAAGGACAAATTTGAATAATCGACTAATATTTTTATCCTAACATTTTATCAAGCACTTAATATGCAGATCAAATCATCACAAACCATTAGTTGTCATATATTCGTAAAATAATTAAGATTTCCATAAAATGAGTGAAATACATACAACCACATCATCTAACAGGTCCACTTCACAAAAAAAAATGTAGTTAAAGAACAACCGATGGTTTTCACATCTAATCGTTAAATATAAAAAGGAAAATAGTTATATTGCAAATCACAATTAATTGATTTAAAAAGCAGAATTAAAAAAGCACAAAAAGAAATTTAAAAATTATCAAACAAAAACCTGTATCTTAGAGTTTATGATTTCTGTTGAATCTCTCATCTGATATCCATTAGTGGTTCTGTAAATGGGATTTGAATCCATTGTCTGATGTAAAATCGGTTGGTAAACATGATTGAAGATGAAACTGATTGCCGTGATTTTCGATATCCATTAGTGTGTGTGTGTTTTGAATTTTGATAATGGCGACATATTTGGTGATTTGGTTTAGGTTGATTTAGAAAATCAAATGATACCTCCTTAATTAGAATCCCTAAATTGTAGCTAAAATCAATTTTGAAAATATGTAACTGATTTATGCATTCGATTTTAAGCATGTATATTTTGTTTTTAAAGATTACAACACAAACACTCAAAGTGCTCTAGTGGTTGAGAGTTTGTTGGTTGTTCAAGAGGTCATGGGTTTGAGTCCCATCAGCTACAAATTTTTTAAAAATGTTCAATTCATGCATTAAAAGTGTGTGCCATGTAGGCAATGACATGTCACTAAGTTGAATATGTGGCAATGAGGTGGCAAATGTTAGAGGTTAATGACGTGGCATGGTTAGCCTATTATATAGTGTAGGATATATATATATATATATATATATATATATATATATATATATATATATATATATATATATATATATATATATATATATATATATATATATATATATATATCTACATTATATATAACAGGAGGCGTATAACGTCATTAATGCCACCTCAATGCCCAGTAATTCATTATTGGCCATGTCATCAGCCATGTCATCACATTCTAGCTATGTATGGAATTTTTATAATTTATTTTGTATTTTTATGACTAATTTCAAAATTTTGTACATTAAGCAAATTATTTCTAAAATTCGTGTGATTTTTTTTTAAAAACATTTGCATGGTTTCGAACTCAAGACCATGCAAATATTATTTGATATGTTTACCATTGAACCACCACATTTTTTTGACTAAATATTGCAACTTCAAATCTATAAACATGTGCAAGAACTTATCTTATATACCTATCATTTTCTTAAATATAGTTCCAAATAAACACCACTTGACGTATCACATCACAAAACCGTAACCCTAAATTTGATTTGATACGTGAGACCTGTAGAAAAACATGCCACAACCAGAAGAAATATCCTCCATACATTCCCATCATCTTTGGCCACCAAAAATTAACCCTAAATCTAAGTAAAACAAATCAGGAACATCAGAAACATTTTGTATCATCAATTCATCAAAAATTAATGTGATAGGAAGGTATGTGATTATAAGTTCAGTTTCAATTTTTATTTTTATGATTTACAGGTTTTGATTGATTGATAAGTATTTGTATATAGGCAAATATTTTGAGATAAGCAGCGTTGTTAGAACATATTCTGTTTAGTGTATACTTATATAAACTAATATGTGATTGATTAGTACATATTGGTGTTTGTTAGCTTTTGTGTTCTATGGAGATTTAGGAATGCCAAGATGGTTAGATATTTATATTTTTTTAACATTCGAGTTTAGCCATGTGTATTAGCTTTTGTGTATTAGCACTTTTGGATTACATTTTTTTTTAAGTCTGATTTGTTTCTGTGCGGGTTTTTGCAGCAATATTAGGAGAAGGGGAAGTGAGTCAGAAGGCACCACTAGGAATTGGTGCCAGAGTTTGCTGAGACGATGTACTCTGGTTGTTCGGATTACGCTTGATCAGGTTACCTTTTTAGATCTTTTTTAAGCTGACGTTTAAGTTAGTTATTTATTCTCTTTCTAAGAGTGCGAGTCTTTTTGTGATCTGAGCGTGTGCCATATAATTTGCGATGAGAAGATCATGCGTGTGCCATACGGCAAGGAGATTCTGAACATACCAGGAGATAAGAAGGATTTGAGAGGCCCATCTAGATTAGCGGTCATATCTTGCACTAAATTGCCGAAGCTAATGGAAAAAGGATGTTGCCTTTTCTTAGCTCAAATTTCTGAGAAAGGAGAGAAGGAGAAGAAGGAAAGGTGCATTGGAGATGTACCTATAGTTCGTGATTTTTCGGATGTGTTTCCCGATGATTTGCCGGGAATCCCGCCTACTAGACAAGTGGAATTTCAAATTGAGTTGATACCTGGTGCTGCACCTGTAGCACGAGCGCCTTATCGTCTTGCACCTACTGAATTGGAAGAGTTGTCAAAACAATTAGCAGAGTTAGCCGAAAAGGGATTCATAAGACCAAGTTCTTCACCTTGGGGAGCCCCGGTCTTATTTGTGAAGAAGAAGGATGGATCATTTCGCATGTGTATTGACTATCGAGAGTTGAACAAGTTAACGGTGAAGAATAGATACCCGTTACCGAGGATCGATGATTTGTTCGATCAGCTTCAAGGATCGAGTGTGTATTCGAAAATTGATTTGAGATCGGGATATCATCAGCTTCGAATTCGCGAGGAGTATATTCTGAAAACGGCTTTCAGAACCCGTTACGGGCATTACGAGTTTCAGGTGATGCCGTTTGGGTTGACTAACGCACCGGCGGTATTCATGGACCTCATGAATCGGGTGTGTCAGCCTTACTTAGATAAGTTTGTGATTGTGTTCATCGATGACATTCTGATTTATTCGAAGAATGAGAAGGAGCATGAGGAGCATCTAAGACTTATTTTAGAATTGCTCAGGAAGGAGAAACTGTATGCCAAGTTTTCGAAATGCGAATTTTGGATTCCAACGGTACAATTTCTAGGTCATGTGATTGATAGACAAGGAGTTCATGTAGATACTGCTAAGATTGAAGCAATTAAAGATTGGGCTGCACCTACGACCCCAACAGAAGTTCGTCAATTTTTGGGATTAGCCGGTTATTACCAAAGATTCATTGAGGGATTTTCGAAGATAGCAAAACCGTTGACCAAATTGACTCAAAAGAGTGTTAAGTACGAATGGAGAGATAAGGAAGAGGAAGCATTTCAGTTACTTAAGGAGATGTTGTGTAGTGCTCCTATCTTAGCGTTACTTGAAGGTAACGAGGACTTCGTCGTCTATTGTGACGCTTCTCATAAAGGTTTAGGAGCTGTGTTAATGCAACGAGAGAAAGTGATAGCTTATGCTTCCCAACAGCTCAAGAAGCACGAGAAGAACTACACCACCCATGATTTGGAGTTAGATGCTGTGGTTTTTGCCTTAAGGGTATGGAGACATTACTTGTATGGAACCAAGTGTGTAGTGTTTACTGACCACAAAAGTCTGCAACACATTTTGAACCAAAAAGAGCTTAACATGAGACAGCGACGTTGGATTGAGTTGCTAAGCGATTATGATTGTGAAATTCGCTACCACCCTGGTAAAGCAAACGTTGTTGCTGATGCTCTTAGCCGAAAGGAGAGAATTCCACCGTTACGAGTTAGGTCATTGGGAATGACTATCGTATCGCCATTACCGTCTCAAATATTAGAAGCTCAAACGGAAGCGTTGAAGGCAGAAAATCGACCTGCTGAGAACATATTTGGGATGGCAGAAAAATGAGAAAGGATTTGTTAAGCGTTCTGATGGAGTATTATGTTTTGGAGAGCGAAGTTGGGTACCATTGTATGGAGGAATTCGAGAGTTGATTATGCATGAGTCGCATAAGTCAAGATACTCTATTCATCCTGGGTCTGACAAGATGTACTAGGATTTGAAAAAGTTATATTGGTGGCCAAATATGAAGGCAGATATAGCATTGTATGTTAGTAAGTGTTTGACATGTTCTAAGGTTAAAGCCGAACATCAAAGACCGTCAGGATTATTGACGCAGCCAGAAGTCCCGGTTTGGAAATGGGAGCGGATTACGATGGACTTTATTACCAAATTACCAAAGACAGCTAGCGGTTGTGACGCTATATGGGTAATTGTGGATCGTTTGACAAAGTCTGCTCATTTCCTGGTGATTAGTGAAGATGATAGTGTTGATAAACTTGCGAGGTTGTATGTGAAGGAGATTGTTTCTCGTCATGGAATTCCGACATCGATTATTTATGATCGCGACAGCCGCTTCACGTCAGCATTGTGGCGATCACTTCAAACCGCTTTGGGGACGAGACTTGATATGAGTACTGCATATCACCCCCAAACCGATGGTCAAAGTGAGAGAACTATTCAGACTTTGGAGGATATGCTTCGTGCATGCATAATAGACTTTGGTAAAGGCTGGGAGAAATATCTACCCCTTGCGGAGTTCTCCTACAACAATAGCTACCACACAAGTCTTAAGGCTGCACCATTTGAAGCTTTGTATGGTCGTAAATGTCGTTCACCTATTGGTTGGGCAGAAGTTGGAGATAGCCAACTCACAGGCCCTGAGCTTATTTTGGAGACTACTGAGAAAGTGACGCAAATTCGAGGTCGATTACAAGCAGCTAGAGATAGGCAGAAAAGCTACGCCGATCGGAGGCGTAAACCCCTAGAATTCCAGGTTGGAGACAAAGTGATGCTGAAAGTCTCGCCTTGGAAGGGTGTGATACGTTTTGGGAAACGTGGGAAACTAAATCCCCGCTACATTGGACCATTTCTTATTTTAGAAAGAATTGGGCCCGTAGCTTATCGATTGGAATTGCCAATGGAATTGAATAAAGTTCATGATGTGTTTCATGTTAGCAATCTGAAGAAATGTCTTTCGGGGGAAACGCCAGTTATACCAATCAAGGATATTCGTGTGGATGAGAGTTTAAATTTTGTGGAAGAGCCGATTGAGATAATGGATAGAGAGATTAAACGATTTAAGAGAAGTCGCATCCCACTCATCAAAGTTCGTTGGAATTCGCGGCATGGACCGGAATTCATGTGGGAACGTGAGGATGAGTTTCGAAAGAGATATCCGAAGCTTTTTACTTCGTAGATGGATTGTTCCGAGAGAAACCCTGGACGGGTTCCTTCTGAGGCTGGGAGGATGTGACAACTGGCAAAATAGGGAGCCGTTTTTAAAACCCGCATTACATTAAAAATTATAATTTTGGAATTTTTGAAAAGTTTATTGGACGAGATGTTTTATGAACGTTGGAATGTATTTTTGATCGTACGTTAATTAAGAGGATTTATTATTTATTTATGGTTTGGTTTGATTCGTTCGTGATGATCTATTTTGAGATTTTTACTTTGGCACTACATTGACTCCGGCACTAGGTTAACCTAACAATTTTAATTATATTTTAATATTGGTTCAGATATTATTATTTTTGGGACGAGTTCGGTTTGAGAAAGTTGTTTGGTTATTTAAGGTTTCGGGTTTGGTCCGTGTATTTACACCGGGCTACTTAACCAACCTTACCCACTTTATATTATTATTATTAATAAAAGAATTTTTTTTATAAGAGTTAATTACATGAAATCGTCCCTGTGAAGCAACATAACACACCACACCCTCATCACCAACTTTATTTCTCTCTCTCTCTTCCTTTGAAACACCATCACCGCCGCCCTCTTAACACCCAAATCGCACCACCACCGCCACCCTCTCATCAAATCTAACACCACCATCTTAACCATCTTCTTCCGATCTATCTTTTGGTGCAAACCACGCGCGATTTGGACCACTATAACACCTTTTTCGAATTTAATCACCACAAATAAATCACCACTTTTCGTATTTTTGGAGTTCCTTTCGATTCGGTCTTGGAGTTTGAAGGTAGGACGAGTTTTGACTCGTGTTTTGGTTCGAACCGTGACCTAGGGTCATGAATTTTATTTTTCTTTCAGGTTTTATGGATAATAAGGCAAGATTCAAGTGGGTTTTTGATAATAATGGGTTAAATGGAAGTTTGGTATCCGGGTTTGTGTTTTCTCGATGGGTCGAGACTCAACCGAGAGCTTTTGCTCTCGGCTTGGGTGATTATTGTGTTGTCTTCTTGACCTTTCGGGGTATATTTGATCTTTGGTGCTCGATTGTGATGTTTGGTTGTTCTTGGTTATGATTGGAGGACCCTTGTGGTCGTTTGGTTTCTCGGCCGACACCCCCAACGTGGGCTGTTTGGCTCGGTTTGGCTCGATAGAGCTAGCCGAGACCTTTTGGTCTCTGGTGATACTCCCGTATCTTGTTTCGGGCTTATGTTGACCCGGGTTGACTTGGTAACTCAACCCGTAACTTATTTGGTTTTCGGATATATTGTTACTTGTCGTGTTATTATTATTGTTATTGTCGTGGTTGTGATGTTTTGATCATGGTACTTATTGGATTTATTATTTTGGAGATGTGTTGTCGAGTGTGGATACTTGGGGACCGATTGTGAGACGGTCATTAGATGACGGAGATAGGTTAGTTGGGTGCCGTAGTCGGACCCTCATGTTGTAGCACGTGGATATGGGATTGATTTAGACGGAGATGATATATTTATTTTGACTTGTTTCTTATTTTGGACTTGGACTATGAGCCGAGAGTCATGACTCGGACATGTGACCAAATTCTATAACTCGATAAATATTTAAAAGTCAAATATTAAAAATAATACTCGTAATACTATTATTGAGAATATAATCGTTTATATACGTATATAGACGTGATATATATATATATATATATATATATATATATATATATATATATATATATATATATATATATATATATATATATATATATATATATATATATATATATATATATATATATATATATATATAAATGCGTATATGAATAATAAAACGATCACGAGTAAACGTTATAATAATATAACGATAATTCTTATACTACGCAAATAGTGTAACAAATGTCGGAATATTGTTATAAATAATAACTATAAATAACGGAGAAATAATAAGTCGGGTGAATAATAATTAAAAACGTGATTTTTATAAATTTGGAAACTATCGAGTTATACGAGTTGTGGTTCTTTAAAGTCCAAGCGGGCTTTATATTGTAACTTTTATGTTGTCACGGATATATGACGATTAATATAAACATTTTCTATAGCAAGTGACTTATTTAATCGACGGATTAGATCGAGTTATTTGATTATATAAAATGAGTATATTAATGGGCATCGTATCCCACGACGCCCATAGGTTGTGGTATATGTTTTAGGGTAATAAATTACTATGTATCTCATGGAATTTGGCCGATTCGACGATATATATAGGGAATTTATAGGACTACGATATATACCAAATAGAATTCTTTGTGCTATGTGCTTTAGGTTGGGTATAATTTTGGAACGATATATTACGTAAATAAATATGGGAGATTACCAAATCGACGGATTTGATGAGCTTCGATAATTATTTAAATAATATGTTGGGCTAATATTAGACCTATAGTTGGTTTATTATTTCGTTTGTTGTGGCTTTTTGGTTTGAGTTGTGTCGACCCTTCACCCATATGGATACCAAACGTCGAATTTCAAATTAATATGAAGTTAATTCGAGAAATGGATATTTTTGAAAAGTTAAATGGAATACGTTCGGGAATGGGAATATTTGATTTTGAGGAAATGATTTCTGAACGAGTTTGATATTGTTAGGAAGTGCCGAGTCTGTAGTCGCCGTTACGTGAGTTGCTTGAGTTTGCTTACGTCTTTCTTCTATCGGTTTCTTTTGAGGATTTCTGGACTTGAGGTGAGTCATAGCCCCACTTTTACTCTTGAACTTTGTTTTCAATACTTGGGGTGAGAAACGTACAAATGTTTTATGTGGACTATTATCGCTTTATTTATTTCAAAACTTGCTATGCTTATAGAACTAGGTAGGATTTAAGCGAGGCCTAGTCCCGAACTAGGTAAGCTATTGATTTGGTTGTTGAGCGAGGCCTAGTCCCGAACTAGGTAAGCTATTGGATTGGTTATAGAGCGAGGCCTAGACTTGAGCTAGGTAAGCTATTGATTGGATTGATTTGAGCTATAGCGTGCACCTATAGGGTTGATTTGTGTTGGTTGGATTATTTTGGTTGGATATTTTGGTTGGATGTTTGAGGCCTAGTCTAGCTAGCAAGCGTTTTGCGTATATGTCCACTATATTGAATTATGAATTTAAACCTATGATCTCACCAGCGAAAGCTGACTTTTAGCACGTTTTCTCTGGTAAGTAAGTGATGCTCTATGGATGCTTGGGATTGGAGGCTTGGCAATTGGCACTGGTTATGGATCTATTTTTCTAGAACTCTGATAACTATTGTGGACCTATGTTTATTTCTTTTGGACCTTACTTTGGATAATTCTTGGGATAAATGTAAACTCTAAAACCCGTTTTGGTTGTGTTTTCTTATGTTTACTTTATCTCGTTCTTTTATGACTTTGAATGGATACCAATCCCCGTAGCACCCCGAAAGCTTGTTGAGTCTTCCGCTGTATCAAGTTTTGGGGGTGTTACAGATTGGTATCAGAGCCAAGGTTATAAAGAACTAGGTAAATAGACACCTAAACTATAACCAATTTTTATAGAAAACGATCCTCGACCATTGCCCGCCAGCCCGCCAAGCCGAAGCATCACTGTTATTATTGAGGTATGATATAAGTCGTTTTATAGTATACTTTTTTTTACCGAATAAATGCTTAGGAAAGTATTTCCCCGGGTCGTGTCCCAGCGAAGGTGTGAATGGAATTTCGAATTCCCGATTCGTGAAACGTGTCGTGAAAACGGTAAAAAGTGATTTGAATGAGATTATACTAATAAAATAGAAAATGAAGCACAAATAATCAACTAAACACGTAATTCAAGTAAGGCAACTAGAAACGTAACGTAGAATCGAAAACGTAAGCTAAAACGTAAATAAAACGTACACGTGCGAAATAAAACGCGACTTTTAAGCTACACGACTACTACGGACTTGGAAATAATTTTCAAAAATTAAAAATGATAAAAGGAAATTTTGAGAAAAAGAAAAATATTTTTTTGACTTTTTATTTATTTTTTATGAATTAAAAACTAATTAACTAATTAAAAATTAAAAGAAAATGTAAATAAATTGAGAAAAATGAAAATTTAATTTTGAAAATTATAAAATAACTAAAAAGAAATTTTAAAACTAAAAACTAATTTTTTTGGCTTTTTACGTAATTTTTGAAAATTAAAAACTATTAAATCTAATTAAAAATTCAAAATAAATTCAAAATAAATGGGAAAAATGCAAAATAAATTTCTTTAATTCTAAAATAAATGAAAATAATTTTCTAAAATATTTTTGGATTTTTCTTGGATTTTTCAGATTTTTTTGGATTTTTAAGTAATTAAAAAGTATTTGTAAATGATTAAAAAATGAAAATAAAATAAGAAAAATAGTAAATGGACTCAGAAAAATTTGAAAAAATTACAGAAAATCTAAAATTATAAAATAAACTTGAGAAAAAATTTTGAAAGAAAAATAAGCTGGAAAAGTGCTGTAAAGCTTGAAAACTGCTTAATCAAAGTGCTTATTAATAAGCACTTTGACCATAATTGACCAACACTTAACCAAGTACTATTATGACTCTAAAAAGCTTAAATGAACAGTATTTAGACCAAGTTGAATTCAGAAACACAGGTAAGGTACAAAACAGTTCAAATAAGCAAAAAGCGAATAAGCCGTTAAGCTAAACAGATTAAGCAGTGAGCAAAACTAAATGGAAACAGCAACTATAAGCCCAAAATGACTTAAATGTTCAAACAAACTCAGGTTATAATCATAAACTAACAATTGCAGCCTTATTCAAAATAAGCAGAACCAGGTTCACACCACGCTCTTTGATAAGCAATTAAGCAGTTGAAATAAGCTGATAAAGGTGAGAAAGTGGGGGCAAAACCTAACTAACCAGCTGAGATTCCAAAAACAAAAGAAACTTAATCTCTAAAGCTTATTTGCTAACTCAAATTACCCCTTGAAATGTAATGAAAACTGATGGCGCAGGGGGTCTTATAAGCTAAACAGTCAACTTGAAGGGACTTTTCAAATAAGCAATTAAGTTTCAAATCTGAAAATTCTTTTTGAAATTGTTTTAGTGACTGCTAATCTCTACAAAACATTAAACAAAATGTATTTTCAACAAAAACTGAATCCTAGAACGGCTCACAAAGTTATGGCAAAATCTGAGTATATAACTTGTTTTGGCTTTTTGAATGCAACTAAACTTTGACTCAAATGAATTTTATCCTACTCTAACTGCTAAATTATGTATTGCTAATCTAATTTTAAACTAATTTAAGCTAAATTATTGTACTAAGCCACTACTTGAGTAATTATCTACCTAATACGCTAATTGATGTGCAAATGAAAGATCAAATTGACTTTTTGTAGATATGAACACTAACTTATGCTATATTAATCCTAAATGCAGCCTAGGTAATCTATTAAACTAGTTACAACCTCAGAAATACCCTAGAAACCAGCCAATCACTCAATGCCAAACACCCTTGATTGGACTGTCTAAACCAAGCATCACCACAGATCCAATGAGATTCTATCAAATCACAAACCTAGGTTCTACCACAGATTCAGATACTACCCAAAATGCATCAAATATATAGATCTTAATCAATAAGCCATACAACACAGATCCAAAGATAGACTGCTATGATGAAACAGTTGTACAAATAGAAAACAAACCAATATAATCAAAAGTGACTAATAAACTATTATAAACCAATATTCAAACAATATAAGTAACTATAGACTAAAAGTAAACAACTAATCAGAATTAAAACTACTATGATCAAGTAATGAAACAATAACGAAAAACGGATGGAACTTACAATACCAATACCCCCTCAGCTCAAACAGAGGGGGTTTCACTTAGCTTGCCTGTCTCTATGACAGGCCAAATGGACACCTCTTGGACTGTCTATTCTCCACAAATAAGCTGAAGTGCTTATCACAAAAAGCAGTTTCCCATGTATTGACCAAATGCTTGAATTGATTTGAAACAGAAATTTAACCAAACATCTTTCTATAATACCTTTGAATTATCTCAATAAAACACTAATTTAAAAATTGTAAATACTAAACAGAATAGAATTTAAGAAAAATAAATTGCAAGGAAGAAAATGATGAAAATTAAAATTATATTAAAACTGAAACGTTGAGTACAATACTGAAAATGGAGATTACAAATGAAACTGAAATTAACTGCTTAAATTTAAATGACAAGAACTTAAAATTGGTCAAAACTTTTCTAATAACATGAAAAATTGGACGAATTACAAAGAGTGAGGAGAGGGATTATATAGCTGAGGCAGGGGTGAGGTCTTGGATGTCCAGGCTGGCAATCCTCACCTTCTTGTGTTTCTTCTCAGTCCCTATCAACCCTTGGATTCACTTCTAGATTGTTCCCATCATTTTGAGCCCTTGATTGATTGATTGATGTGACTTGATCCTCGGTGTGTGATGTGATTGGTCCACGTGCCCTCTCTGACATTCCCTGGCCTTCTAGAAACTTTAATCATGAGGTAATAATAATTAATCGTGGGTAATTTGGTGGAAGTGAGGCTAAGGTTCTTCGTACAGTAATTTTTCTGGGTTTAGGTTAAAAAGAGGGGGCGGGAAGAATTTTGGGTATTTTTATTATACGTGGGTGTTGACCGGGTTTTAGTTATGGGTTGACCGGGGTAAAAGCATGCCGGGTCAAGGGTGGATTGTTTTAGTTGGTGGGCTTGTCTCATAGTTTGGGCTTTGGAAGGTTTGATGGGTTAAGTTATAATAAAAAGGAAGTGGATCCGGTTTGTATTATTTGATTTAGGAGTAGTAAACTAACAAGGACCAAAGTAGTATAATTGCAAATCATAGGGACCAAATTTGTAGTTTATCCAAAGTTTCTTCCAAGGGTGTTTCATGTCATTTCTGATTTCTTGGAGGACTGACTTTGACTTATTTTCAAAATTTCATTAAAGGACCTTATTTGCCAGAATCTAAAACTGCAGGGACTTAAATTGCCAATCTCTCCGAACTTTATCCAGGGACCAAATCTATAAATCTTTGAAACTTTGAGGACTACTAATGATGAAATGAGCTTTTCTTTGATTGTTTTGCTTCCCCGGCTTCGGCTTTAGACACTTTCCATTCTCGTGCTCGTTTTTGTCAGTTTTGGTGTCGTTTTTGTTCACTTTTCTCATATCCGTACCTGCACATACACAAATACAAAAACATACGTTCTCTTGGCATTTTTGGTTAGTATTTGGTGTTTTTGGTCTGAATTAAGGCCTAAAAAGGATGAGTGATTAAGCACTCATCAAAATCCCCCAGACTAAGGTATTGTCGTGCCCTCACGCAATGTCATCACCTCACGCTTAAGAGATAAATAATTTCAAAACCTCTCTTTACTGATGTTGTAAAGTAGCAATGATGTTCAAAAGAGATAGTAAAATCATTTATTCTCAAAAACGCTCCGTTTTCCCATTTTCATGAATAACAACTACAACTACTATTTTTGTACTTTTTCATTTTTATATATGTGACGGTTTGCTTTGACTTTCATTATCAATTCTTATCTGTTGATAACTTTCAGGGTCAACGAGTAGAAACACTTCTCACAGAGAAGAGACCGTACGGATAAAAATCGTCATCCTTGATTTTTCACAAGCTCCCAAACTAAGCGTAAAATCGAGATCATTGTTTATCCAGAAGTTAGATGCTAACACTGCCCACAAAAGTTAATTGTGTATTACCTCTTGTTCCCAGGTCCTAAGTTTGGTATCTCAAGATTTTAATTTGTGAGAAATGAATTGCTTCATATTTTCTCGTTTCGATAATTATTAGTCCCATAAGAGTACAAAATTTGAACGCTAAGTAGTTTCCAAACTTTCCCTCAAAAACCCCTGCATACAGAAATCGGGTCCACATGAAGGTCTTTGATTTAACATGATTTATAGGGGCTCCCTTTTTATTTACGACCGAGACATACCATGTTTGATACCCGAAACGGAAGCTTTTTATTAGGGAAACCCCCGGAGTCGAAGCTTGGCATTTTTGCATAATCATAAGCACTTTAATAATACTTTGGTCCTTAGTCCTTTATTCTTTTACAGTCAACGGTTTATGAGCCACCAAGATGTAAGAGCTTTATTATGACTTTGGATTTCTATCCGCTGCTTTTTGTAGCTTTGGATTCCTCTGCCTTTTTATTTGGCTTTGGACTATTATTATTGATATTCATAATCATATGCCAAACCCCAAGTCCTACGGCCTTTACTAAGATCACAACATCGGCTGCGAACCGGCAAGATGCAATAGTCTATTTCACCGTAACACTGGCAGTACCCCTGTGTGTACCAAACCCCCATATGCAGAGATTTTGTTGGGAACGAGAAAAAACTAAGTATTGCCCAAACCGTATACCCTTAATTAATCCTAGAGATCTATTATATATTGGTGACGTTGCTGATGGGAACAAGGAGGCCACAAGTACCTCTCGTGGGTTTTTTAAATCCCAGTAATGCGATCCGTGTATAGCACGAAACTTCTAAATAAACTCTATCATTCCTCGATCTCCGCAAATTTAAAATCCCAAATAATGAGATCCGCGGATGCTTAGCCATAATCTTTGATTATTTTGGTTAAGGGAGACGAGCTAGGGCTCAACACGCCCGGTCAAGTCGAAACATTTATTTCTACTCTCGCCGGTAGGAAAGTCAAAACAAGGTGTCAAAACTTATTATTCATATCATATATTTTTTTCATTTTTTCATACATTTTTTTTTTACACAATAAAGAGGTGACAAAAATTAAAATTTTTGGTGGAAAACGGAGTTGCGTAAGTTAAACAGCTCAGACGATGGTACAGGTCAAATCGAATCGAAGATTCACCCCCCCCCCCAGACTAAAGTGAAACATTGTCCTCAATGTTTTAAGAGACGGGTAATCCTACGTAAAATCTAAGGCCGTTTATTAAGTATGCCAAGAGATAAACGTTAGTCGATAAGATTTTGGATATGGTGAATTTCCGAAAGAGCAGCGAAGGATGAGACTCGAGTGGAGAGAACGACAAACCACGAGCACGAGAGCCCTCAAACTTCGGGGAAATTCCTGAACATTCGTAAACAACCACGAAAAAAAAACGAGTTTTGGAAAGGGTCGCCCCCCTCAAGTCACGTTACTTAGAAAATAGAAAATATAGAAAATGAAATGGATAAGCATGGGGTTGCCTCCCACGAAGCGCTTGTTTTTTTATCACCGAGTCACATGAGCTTGACTCGATCCCCGAATTAATTCGTCCTTGGGGAGAGCAGATGGAACGGACAACCGACATGATAAACAGAAATGCCGGGGTCAAAAACGGTATCCTCACTCCCGATGGAGTGAAAAAGAGAAGAAATGAGGGGATAAGTAAAGAACGGTTGAAACACCCAGATGGTAAAAGCAAAGTCAAGTTCAGAATCACGGGTGGGTTGGGTGGGTAAAATATCAAGCACAGGAACATCATGTTCATAAATCTCGTCCACCACTCCAAAAATATTTTCATTCGTATCAAAATCTGCATCGGGTGGTTTCGCCGGTGGACAAGAAGATGGTAAATCGGAAAGAATATTTCTTTGAACGTCATTCTCGTTATTCTCAATACCCGGTGGTATCGAGTCATCCGTAGCAAGAAATCGATCAACATCCTCTAAAAGAGGGTCACGTGTCGGATTATCGGAAATAGGTATAGAGTCGATCTCAAAGACAAAACGCTCATAATCCGGAAGAGAGATATCAGCATGAATAGTGGGATTGCCACTACTCGTCTCTTCAAATCGAAAAATTTCAAGCTCGGGTAAGAAATCATTAAAAGAAGTCGGAGGATCTTTCAACGCCTCGATCTTAGAAATGAGAAGATTGATATTAAATAATTTTTCACGAAGAGCTTCATCTTGGATTTCCGTTTCAACTTCTTCATCATTCTCTTCTTTTAAGCTGACGAGCTCAGAAGGTAATTCATCAACATATTCGATGTCTCCACAAGATATAGCATCGTCATTGTCAGAATCGGAGAAAATCTCATCAGGATCAATCGAATTTTTAATCGGAGATGACTCAATTTCTTCAGCCGTATCAAAAACATATTTCTCAAAATCGGGTAAAGAATCCTTGAGCTCGGGCTCCAAAGGATCTGACGGCGTAACAATCTCAGTCGGAATAGAATTATCGTTATCAAGAAAAGTATCGACTTGATTACTTCCCTCAACCGGTGTGAGGAAAGGATGAGAAAAACCGGATATAAGATGATCAGAGGATGGGGTGTGATTCGGAGATAAATCAAATACGTCTTCTTCGACCTTTTTAATGCATAATTCTTGGATCTCCTCTGCTAACAATTCGGCTATACTCTTATCTTCATCGATGGGTGTAACAAGTTCCATATCACCGTTAGAATTTTCCCCGGACTCACTTGGGATTGGGAAGAGGTTCTCAACACTAGACTTATTGAATTCATCAGATTCCATTGCCGGAATAGTGTTTAGATGTCCGTCCCCCATTTTTAGAGAGTCATCGGGTACTACGGGAGAAACATCGTAAGCTTTGTGAGGATTAAGAACAAACGTAATTTTCTCATCATCGTCGTCGGAATCATAGTAAACAAAATTTTTGAAAGGATTAGACGCTCTCTCTTCAGCAAGTAATTCTGTAATAGTCTTCTCACGAGGCTCGGGAGTATGCGTATAACGATTAGCCACCAATTCTTTTAACTTCTCGATCATGGATTTAATTTCACAAATATTATTAGTAAAATCGGAAGTTTGTGGGGGTTGGTTAAAACCATGAGAATCGTAACATAAATTCGGCTCACAATAAAAATTTTCAAACGATCCCCCACAATTTTCAAAATTTGTTGAATTTTGGAACGAATTATCATTGAAATATGATACTTGCTCATAAAAGTTTTGAAAAGGATGATTGAAATCGTTTTGAGGATAATTATCAAAACTCGTATCACAAGCGTAAGACGTTTCAGCACTAGGGGCGTAACATATACAATTCGTGTATCCACATTGAGTACAAAAACATTGCCCACACGGTAATCCCTCGTCGGATAGATTTCCACAATTAAAGCAAGTGAACGGAGACGGCGGTGGTGTTGGATAGTAATCGGGAACGTTTTGAAAGATTGCGTTTCGAACATACTCGGGAGTATTACAAAACAAACAAACTCCATCGTGAATATCATTACCACATTGTTCGCACGTACACCAAACACATGAACCTTCAAAGAACGGTTCACCACATTTAAAACAAGTCGGATCCATAAGAATTATCGTTTTAGAGGGTTAAAGAAGAAGAATCAAATGTTAAGAGGATAAGAAGATTATTTTTGGTTTTTAATTATCATAAAATCAAATAAAAGGAAAATCAAAATGGAAAAGAAAAATCTTTTTGTGTTTTTAATTTTTGGAAAACAAAATTTGAAAACTTAAAACTTTTATTTTCTTTTGTTTTTTCAAACGTTACGTTAATCGTAAACCGTTTTCCTCAAATCTACTCGCGACGGAACGGGAGAGAAGAATGGATCTCTCTTCAGCTTGCAATTTAATGTCAAACCTTCCGTATTTTCCGCTTATTTGGTCGTAGAATCCGAAGTAATCCGATTAGCAACTAATTTCACGTGTTGTTATATTGAGAAGCTTATTTGGTTTACAACGCTCTTCCTTTCGGTCGAGACAAGGCTGTAACTTTATTATTTTTTTTTTGGTATTTTTGAAAACATTTTAGGAAAAGTGTTTTTGATTTTTCAATTTTTTTGGTTTTTATAGAAAATATATACAAGGAAGGTTTTCAAAACACAATTTCGAAAAACGAAAACGAAAAAATTCACTTCAACCTTCCCCGGTAGCGGCGCCAAAATTTTGATATAAGTCGTTTTATAGTATAGTTTTTTTTTACCGAAGAAATGCTTAGGAAAGTATTTCCCCGGGTCGTGTCCCAGCGAAGGTGTGAATGGAATTTCGAATTCCCGATTCGTGAAACGTGTCGTGAAAACGGTAAAAAGTGATTTGAATGAGATTATACTAATAAAATAGAAAATGAAGCACAAATAATCAACTAAACACGTAATTCAAGTAAGGCAACTAGAAACGTAACGTAGAATCGAAAACGTAAGCTAAAACGTAAATAAAACGTACACGTACGAAATAAAACGCGACTTTTAAGCTACACGACTCCTACGGACTTGGAAATAATTTTCAAAAATTAAAAATGATAAAAGGAAATTTTGAGAAAAAGAAAAATATTTTTTTGACTTTTTATTTATTTTTATGAATTAAAAACTAATTAACTAATTAAAAATTAAAAGAAAATGTAAATAAATTGAGAAAAATGAAAATTTAATTTTGAAAATTATAAAATAACTAAAAAGAAATTTTAAAACTAAAAACTAGTTTTTTTGGCTTTTTATGTAATTTTTGAAAATTAAAAACTATTAAATCTAATTAAAAATTCAAAATAAATGGGAAAAATGCAAAATAAATTTCTAAAATTCTAAAATAAATGAAAATAATTTTCTAAAATATTTTTGGATTTTTCTTGGATTTTTCAGATTTTTTTGGATTTTTAAGTAATTAAAAAGTATTTGTAAATGATTAAAAAATGAAAATAAAATAAGAAAAATAGTAAATGGACTCAGAAAAATTTGAAAAAATTACTGAACATCTAAAATAATAATATAAACTTGAGAAAAAATTTTGAAAGAAAAATAAGCTGGAAAAGTGCTGTAAAGCTTGAAAACTGCTTAATCAAAGTGCTTATTAATAAGCACTTTGACCAGAATTGACCAACACTTAACCAAGTACTATTATGACTCTAAAAAGCTTAAATGAACAGTATTTAGACCAAGTTGAATCCAGAAACACAGGTAAGGTACAAAACAGTTCAAATAAGCAAAAAGCGAATAAGCCGTTAAGCTAAACAGATTAAGCAGTGAGCAAAACTAAATGGAAACAGCAACTATAAGCCCAAAATGACTTAAATGTTCAAACAAACTCAGGTTATAATCATAAACTAACAATTGCAGCCTTATTCAAAATAAGCAGAACCAGGTTCACACCACGCTCTTTGATAAGCAATTAAGCAGTTGAAATAAGCTGATAAAGGTGAGAAAGTGGGGGCAAAACCTAACTAACCAGCTGAGATTCCAAAAACAAAAGAAACTTAATCTCTAAAGCTTATTTGCTAACTCAAATTACCCCTTGAAATGTAATGAAAACTGATGGCGCAGGGGGTCTTATAAGCTAAACAGTCAACTTGAAGGGACTTTTCAAATAAGCAATTAAGTTTCAAACCTGAAAATTCTTTTTGAAATTTTTTAGTGACTGCTAATCTCTACAAAACATTAAACAAAATGTATTTTCAACGAAAACTGAATCCTAGAACGGCTCACAAAGTTATGGCAAAATCTGAGTATATAACTTGTTTTGGCTTTTTGAATGCAACTAAACTTTGACTCAAATGAATTTTATCCTACTCTAACTGCTAAATTATGTATTGCTAATCTAATTTTAAACTAATTTAAGCTAAATTATTGTACTAAGCCACTACTTGAGTAATTATCTACCTAATACGCTAACTGATGTGCAAATGAAAGATCAAATTGACTTTTTGTAGATATGAACACTAACTTATGCTATATTAATCCTAAATGCAGCCTAGGTAATCTATTAAACTAGTTACAACCTCAGAAATACCCTAGAAACCAGCCAATCACTCAATGCCAAACACCCTTGATTGGACTGTCTAAACCAAGTATCACCACAGATCCAATGAGATTCTATCAAATCACAAACCTAGGTTCTACCACAGATTCAGATACTACCCAAAATGCATCAAATATATAGATCTTAATCAATAAGCCATACAACACAGATCCAAAGATAGACTGCTATGATGAAACAGTTGTACAAATAGAAAACAAACCAATATAATCAAAAGTGACTAATAAACTATTATAAACCAATATTCAAACAATATAAGTAACTATAGACTAAAAGTAAACAACTAATCAGAATTAAAACTACTATGATCAAGTAATGAAACAATAACGAAAAACGGATGGAACTTACAATACCAATACCCCCTCAGCTCAAACAGAGGGGGTTTCACTTAGCTTGCCTGTCTCTATGACAGGCCAAATGGACACCTCTTGGACTGTCTATTCTCCACAAATAAGCTGAAGTGCTTATCACAAAAAGCAGTTTCCCATGTATTAACCAAATGCTTGAATTGATTTGAAACAGAAATTTAACCAAACATCTTTCTATAATACCTTTGAATTATCTCAATAAAACACTAATTTAAAAATTGTAAATACTAAACAGAATAGAATTTAAGAAAAATAAATTGCAAGGAAGAAAATGATGAAAATTAAAATTATATTAGAACTGAAACGTTGAGTACAATACTGAAAATGGAGATTACAAATGAAACTGAAATTAACTGCTTAAATTTAAATGACAAGAACTTAAAATTGGTCAAAACTTTTCTAATAACATGAAAAATTGGACGAATTACAAAGAGTGAGGAGAGGGATTATATAGCTGAGGCAGGGGTGAGGTCTTGGATGTCCAGGCTGGCAATCCTCACCTTCTTGTGTTTCTTCTCAGTCCCTATCAACCCTTGGATTCACTTCTAGATTGTTCCCATCATTTTGAGCCCTTGATTGATTGATTGATGTGACTTGATCCTCGGTGTGTGATGTGATTGGTCTACGTGCCCTCTCTGACATTCCCTGGCCTTCTAGAAACTTTAATCATGAGGTAATAATAATTAATCGTGGGTAATTTGGTGGAAGTGAGGCTAGGGTTCTTCGTACAGTAATTTTTCTGGGTTTAGGTTAAAAAGAGGGGGCGGGAAGAATTTTGGGTATTTTTATTATACGTGGGTGTTGACCGGGGTAAAAGCAGGCCGGGTCATGGGTGGATTGTTTTAGTTGGTGGGCTTGTCTCATAGTTTGGGCTTTGGAAGGTTTGATGGGTTAAGTTATAATAAAAAGGAAGTGGATCCGGTTTGTATTATTTGATTTAGGAGTAGTAAACTAACAAGGACCAAAGTAGTATAATTGCAAATCATAGGGACCAAATTTGTAGTTTATCCAAAGTTTCTTCCAAGGGTGTTTCATGTCATTTCTGATTTCTTTGAGGACTGACTTTGACTTATTTTCAAAATTTCATTAAAGGACCTTATTTGCCAGATTCTGAAACTGCAGGGACTTAAATTGCCAATCTCTCTGAACTTTATCCAGGGACCAAATCTGTAAATCTTTGAAACTTTGAGGACTACTAATGATGAAATGAGCTTTTCTTTGATTGTTTTGCTTCCCCGGCTTCGGCTTTAGACACTTTCCATTCTCGTGCTCGTTTTTGTCGGTTGTGGTGTCGTTTTTGTTCACTTTTCTCATATATGTACCTGCACATACACAAATACAAAAACATACGTTCTCTTGGCATTTTTGGTTAGTATTTGGTGTTTTTGGTCTGAATTAAGGCCTAAAAAGGATGAGTGATTAAGCACTCATCAAGGTATTATGAGATTTTTGTGATGATTGATAGATTTGGGATTCGTGAGATGATTTGAGGTTTTGAGGTTTATTGATTTAGTGATATGATGGCGTTTTGAGGAATTATATGCGTTTTGAGGAATTATATGGCTTAATTGTTTTACGAATGATTTTAGTAATGCGGTATTTTAAATCTTTCTTTGTTATATATGATTTGGGATTATTTGGTGATGTTGATATGGTATTTCGAGTTCGCGGTTTAGTTGTTTTGAAACACTTACACCTACCCTACGCCGTTGTCACAGACTATGGCCTCCCGTACGCCTGACGTTGTTGAGGATATCCTTACTGCACCAGTATTTCCAGCACAGTTCACCATGGCTCCTGATGACCCTAGCCAGGTTGCCATGCATGCAGCTACTGTGACACCGATAGGTTCTACTTCAGCACCACCTGCTGCATCTACGCAGGGACCCTCATCTTCTCTAGGGCTCCCTGGTACATCGAGGCAGCTTACACTTCATCAGGCTTTGGCTCGTGTGGCTCCACGTTTTGCCCACTGAGCTACAGCACGTATGTCGGTACGCTCTACTTCACCACCTTTACAGATAGATGCTCACTCTCTTCTGTCAGAGGCGCCACCTGCATCATTGCGTCCTCGTCCTAGATCACCTACCCCTTCACCACATGGTTCACCTGTTAGGAGACGACGATTGATGATGTACTCTTCCGATGAGGAGGAGGAGGAGTACGAGGGTGAGGATGAGGCTGATGACCCTCAGGAGGCTGAGCAGGGTGATGATGATGACCCTGAGAAGGAGGATGACACTCAGGAGGAGGAGATGCCTGATGATGATGATCTGTTAGTGCCGCCAGCTCAGGCTGAGGAGCCTGATTCACCTATACATCCGATTGAGCCTGATTTACCTGATAATCCGTTTTTGTTTGAGTTGCCACCTGGTAGTCCCGTTGAGTCGAATGCACCTTCTGAGGTTTCTGCTGAGCATGCAGAGTTAGGTGAGACTGGTAGGATGTGGGCTCAGATTACTAATCTTGGTGAGAGAGTTACACGTATATCTGATCGACTTGAGAGGGTTATTGGAGAGTTTATAGCGGATCTGAGAGTTGATATGACTGTGGTTGTGGGCAGGACGACTGAAATGAGGAGAGGTTTGATGGAGATTCACGAGCATATTGAGAGTTTACAGCGAGGTTTTATTACAGCTTGAGAGGCCGACCGCAAGTTATGGCAAAGGAATGCCGAGCTGGAGAAGGAGGTGGCTGACCTCAAGAGAGACAGCGACACACATAGTGTGGAGTTAGGATCATTATGGAGAGATCTTGATGGCTTGAGGTAGGAGTTGAGGAGCCTCCGCCAGCAGCGTGGCTAGATGTTTGAGCTATGTTATCTTGTTGCTTTCTTAACCGAGGAGTGTTCGGTTAGAAAAGCTAGTTATCCTATTTTGATGTATTTTCCGTTGATTACTCGTCTTGTTGGAACGATTATTATCCTTGTGTTTTCGGTAGTTGGAACGATGTTGGATCTTTATTGTATGGTTGATGGTTATTATTATATGGTATTATGTGGTTTTTGGATATTATGGAAATTGAGTTCCTATTCGCCTTATTGATGTCTTGTGGTGTATTGTTGATATTCTTTCCATGACTTGGCTTCATTGATTTAATTCTTGTTGAGCATATGATAAGTTCTATCGGAGACTCACGAACTTGTATGATGTTTCAGATCAATGGCCCCACGACGAAACCCTGTTAGAGCTACCAGAACTGGACCTGCAACGAGTACCCCTGGTCGTCGAGGACGTCGTCCTACTCGAAATGTTGAGACCCCTACTCCTGATAACCTGGACACTAATAACCACAACAACAGGAATCAAAATGTTGATGTTCAGGGAGACAATGATCATGTTCCACTTAATGCACCTACTGTGGATCAAGCAATGATCAATCAACTTGTGGAGCAATGAGTTGCTGAGCTACTAGCTGAGTCAAATCATTCCAACAATTCTGCTAGAACATTTCCACATGTTCGTGCTAATGGATGTAACTACAAGGAGTTAAAGATTTGTGGACCCGTTGAGTTTGGTGGAACCGAAGGAGTGGTCTACTTGGTCAGGTGGATAGAGAAGACTGAGTCAGTGTTTAATGTCAGTGGTTGTACGGAGAATACGAGGGTAAAGTTTGCTTCTTTTACTTTCAAGGATGAAGCTTTAACTTGGTGGAACAATTACCGAAATTCGGTTGGGAGTGATGTGGCTTATGCTATGATTTGGGAGCAATTTAAGTCTTTGCTAATTCAGACTTACTTCCCAAGGAATGAGATTAAGAAGCTGGAGATTGAGTTCTGGAACCATAAGGTGAAAAGTACCGATATGGCAACTTACAATCGCCGTTATCGAGAGTTAGCCTTACTTTGTCCCGATATGGTTAGGACTGAGACTCAAAGGATTGAGAGGTATACCGATGGGTTGCCGGTAGCTACAAGGAACGATGTGATTTCTGCTAAGCCTGCAAACATTCATGAGGCTATCACTATCGCTTAACAATTGATGGACTCATTGGCATTGGAAGAAGCTGAGAAAGACAAGAATGGAAAGAGGAAGAGGGATGATCACTCTAAGGGTAATGATCGTCGAAACAAGCGACAAACAACTGCTAGAGCTTATGCTATTGGAGATGGAGACAAGAAGAACTACAATGGAGACGCACCCAAGTGTAACCGATGTTACAAGCATCATTCTGGTCGATGTACTGTGATGTGCAAGAATTGTGCTCTAAGATGGGACACATAGCTAAGGATTGTAGAGCTCGACCACTTGCTATGGTTCAAGCTACTCCTGAAACTATGAACAAGGCTAATGTTACTTGCTATGGATGTGGAAAGAAGGGATATTATAGGAATGAGTGTAGAGAATCGTGGAACCGAGGAAATCAAGGATCGGGTAGTAATGGGTACAATAATGGAAACCGTGGAGCTGGAGGAAATCGTGGACGACAAGATAATGGGGACCAACGTGTGGAAGCTGGAGCTGCTCATGGGAGAGTGTATGCACTTGGGAACGAGAGAGGAGAAGATCCGAACGTCGTTACTGGTACGTTCCTTCTCAATAATCGTTATGCTTACATACTATTTGATACTGGTGCCGATAAAAGTTTTGTGTCCACTAAGTTTGCACCCTTACTAGAGAAACCCCCGATGGCCTTAGGAATTGGTTATGATGTAGAGTTAGCTAATGGGAACATAGAGAGGATTAGGACTATCATTCGCGGTTGCACATTAAACTTTCTGAATCGCCCCTTCAACATAGATCTTCTACCCGTCACATTAGGGAGTTTTGATGTTATTATTGGTATGGATTGGTTGTGGAAGTATCATGCTCATATAATTTGCGATGAGAAGATCGTGCGTGTGCCATACGGCAAGGAGATTCTGAACATACCAGGAGATAAGAAGGATTTGAGAGGCCCATCTAGATTAGCGGTCATAGCTTGCACTAAATTGCCGAAGCTAATGGAAAAAGGATGTTGCCTTTTCTTAGCTCAAATTTCTGAGAAAGGAGAGAAGGAGAAGAAGGAAAGGTGCATTGGAGATGTACCTATAGTTCGTGATTTTTCGAATGTGTTTCCCGATGATTTTCCGGGAATCCCACCTACTAGACAAGTGGAATTTCAAATTGAGTTGATACCTGGTGCTGCACCTGTAGCACGAGCGCCTTATTGTCTTGCACCTACTGAATTGGAAGAGTTGTCAAAAGAATTAGCAGAGTTAGCCGAAAAGGGATTCATAAGACCAAGTTCTTCACCTTGGGGAGCCCCGGTCTTATTTGTGAAGAAGAAGGATGGATCATTTCGCATGTGTATTGACTATCGAGTGTTGAACAAGTTAACGGTGAAGAATAGATACCCGTTACCAAGGATCGACGATTTGTTCGATCAGCTTCAAGGATCGAGTGTGTATTCGAAAATCGATTTGAGATCGGGATATCATCAGCTTCGAGTTCGCGAGGAGGATATTCCGAAAACGGCTTTCAGAACCCGTTACGGGCATTACGAGTTTCAGGTGATGCCGTTTGGGTTGACTAACGCACCGGCGGTATTCATGGACCTCATGAATCAGGTGTGTAAGCCTTACTTAGATAAGTTTATGATTGTGTTCATCGATGACATTCTGATTTATTCGAAGAATGAGAAGGAGCATGAGGAGCATCTAAGACTTATTTTAGAATTGCTCAGGAAGGAGAAACTGTATGCCAAGTTTTCGAAATGCGAATTTTGGATTCCGACGGTATAATTTCTAGGTCATGTGATTGATAGACAAGGAGTTCATGTAGATCCTGCTAAGATTGAAGCAATTAAAGATTGGGCTGCACCTACGACCCCAACAGAAGTTAGTCAATTTTTGGGATTAGCCGGTTATTACCAAAGATTCATTGAGGGATTTTCGAAGATAGCAAAACCGTTGACCAAATTGACTCAAAAGAGTGTTAAGTACGAATGGGGAGATAAGGAAGAGGAAGCATTTCAGTTACTTAAGGAGATGTTGTGTAGTGCTCCTATCTTAGCGTTACCTGAAGGTAACGAGGACTTCGTCGTCTATTGTGACGCTTCTCATAAAGGTTTATGAGCTGTGTTAATGCAACGAGAGAAAGTGATAGCTTATGCTTCATGACAACTCAAGAAGCACGAGAAGAACTACGCCACCCATGATTTGGAGTTAGGTGCTATGGTTTTTGCCTTAAGGGTATGGAGACATTACTTGTATGGAACCAAGTGTGTAGTGTTTACTGACCACAAAAGTCTGCAACACATTTTGAACCAAAAAGAGCTTAACATGAGACAGCGACGTTGGATTGAGTTGCTAAGCGATTATGATTGTGAAATTCGCTACCACCCTGGTAAAGCAAACGTTGTTGCTGATGCTCTTAGCCGAAAGGAGAGAATTCCACCGTTACGAGTTAGGTCATTGGGAATGACTATCGTATCGCCATTACCGTCTCAAATATTAGAAGCTCAAACAGAAGCGTTGAAGGCAGAAAATCGACCTGCTGAGAACATATTTGGGATGGCAGAAAAATGAGAAAGGATTTGTTAAGCGTTCTGATGGAGTATTATGTTTTGGAGAGCGAAGTTGGGTACCATTGTATGGAGGAATTCGAGAGTTGATTATGCATGAGTCGCATAAGTCAAGATACTCTATTCATCCTGGGTCTGACAAGATGTACTAGGATTTGAAAAAGTTATATTGGTGGCCAAATATGAAGGCAGATATAGCATTGTATGTTAGTAAGTGTTTGACATGTTCTAAGGTTAAAGCCGAACATCAAAGACCGTCAGGATTATTGACGCAGCCAGAAGTCCCGGTTTGGAAATGGGAGCGGATTACGATGGACTTTATTACCAAATTACCAAAGACAGCTAGCGGTTGTGACGCTATATGGGTAATTGTGGATCGTTTGACAAAGTCTGCTCATTTCCTGGCGATTAGTGAAGATGATAGTGTTGATAAACTTGCGAGGTTGTATGTGAAGGAGATTGTTTCTCGTCATGGAATTCCGACATCGATTATTTCTGATCGCGACAGCCGCTTCACGTCAGCATTGTGGCGATCACTTCAAACCGCTTTGGGGACGAGACTTGATATGAGTACTGCATATCACCCCCAAACCGATGGTCAAAGTGAGAGAACTATTCAGACTTTGGAGGATATGCTTCGTGCATGCATAATAGACTTTGGTAAAGGCTGGGAGAAATATCTACCCCTTGCGGAGTTCTCCTACAACAATAGCTACCACACAAGTCTTAAGGCTGCACCATTTGAAGCTTTGTATGGTCGTAAATGTCGTTCACCTATTGGTTGGGCAGAAGTTGGAGATAGCCAACTCACAGGCCCTGAGCTTATTTTGGAGACTACTGAGAAAGTGACGCAAATTCGAGGTCGATTACAAGCAGCTAGAGATAGGCAGAAAAGCTACGCCGATCGGAGGCGTAAACCCCTAGAATTCCAGGTTGGAGACAAAGTGATGCTGAAAGTCTCGCCTTGGAAGGGTGTGATACGTTTTGGGAAATGTGGGAAACTAAATCCCCGCTACATTGGACCATTTCTTATTTTAGAAAGAATTGGGCCCGTAGCTTATCGATTGGAATTGCCAATGGAATTGAATAAAGTTCATGATGTGTTTCATGTTACTTGTGGAAGAGCCGATTGAGATAATGGATAGAGAGATTAAACGACTTAAGAGAAGTCGCATCCCGCTCATCAAAGTTCGTTGGAATTCGCGGCATGGACCGGAATTCACGTGGGAACGTGAGGATGAGTTTCGAAAGAGATATCCGAAGCTTTTTACTTCGTAGATGGATTGTTCCGAGAGAAACCCGGGACAGGTTCCTTCTGAGGCTGGGAGGATGTGACAACTGGCAAAATAGGGAGCCGTTTTTAAAACCCGCATTACATTAAAAATTATAATTTTGGAATTTTTGAAAAGTTTATTGGACGAGATGTTTTATGAACGTTGGAATGTATTTTTGATCGTACGTTAATTATGAGGATTTATTATTTATTTATGGTTTGGTTTGATTCGTTCGTGATGATCTATTTTGAGATTTTTACTTTGGCACTACATTGACTCTGGCACTAGGTTAACCTAACAATTTTAATTATATTTTAATATTGGTTCGGATATTATTATTTTTGGGACGAGTTCGGTTTGAGAAAGTTGTTTGGTTATTTAAGGTTTCGGGTTTGGTCCGTGTATTTACACCGGGCTACTTAACCAACCTTACCCACTTTATATTATTATTATTATTAATAAAAGAAATTTTTTTTATAAGAGTTAATTACATGAAATCGTCCCTGTGAAGCAACACAACACACCACACCCTCATCACCAACTTTATTTCTCTCTCTCTCTTCCTTTGAAACACCATCACCGCCGTCCTCTTAACACCCAAATCGCACCACCACCGCCACCCTCTCATCAAATCTAACACCACCATCTTAACCATCTTCTTCCGATCTATCTTTTGGTGCAAACCACGCGCGATTTGGACCACTATAACACCTTTTTCGAATTTAATCACCACAAACAAATCACCACTTTTCGTATTTTTGGAGTTCCTTCCGTTTTGGTCTTGGAGTTTGAAGGTAGGACGAGTTTTGACTCGTGTTTTGGTTCGAACCGTGACCTAGGGTCACGAATTTTATTTTTCTTTCGGGTTTTATGGATAATAAGGCAAGATTCAAGTGGGTTTTTGATAATAATGGGTTAAATGGAAGTTTGGTATCCGGGTTTGTGTTTTCTCGATGGGTCGAGACTCAACCGAGAGCTTTTGCTCTCGGCTTAGGTGATTATTGTGTTGTCTTCTTGACCTTTCGGGGTATATTTGATCTTTGGTGCTCGATTGTGATGTTTGGTTGTTCTTGGTTATGATTGAAGGACCCTTGTGGTCGTTTGGTTTCTCGGCTGACACTCCCAACGTGGGCTGTTTGGCTCGGTTTGGCTCGATAGAGCTAGCCGAGACCTTTTGGTCTCTGGTGATACTCCCGTATCTTGTTTCGGGCTTATGTTGACCCGGGTTGACTTGGTAACTCAACCCGTAACTTATTTGGTTTTCGGATATATTGTTACTTGTCGGGTTATTATTATTGTTATTGTCGTGGTTGTGATGTTTTGACCATGGTACTTATTGAATTTATTATTTTGGACTTGAGTGGCATATTCGGGTTACGAGATATTTTGGAGATGTGTTGTCGAGTGTGGATACTTCGGGACCGATTGTGAGACGGTCATTAGATGACGGAGATAGGTTAGTTGGGTGCCGTAGTCGGACCCTCATGTTGTAGCACGTGGATATGGGATTGATTTGGACGGAGATGATATATTTATTTTGACTTGTTTCTTATTTTGGACTTGGACTATGAGCCGAGAGTCATGACTCGGACATGTGACCAAATTCTATAACTCGATAAATATTTAAAAGTCAAATATTAAAAATAATACTCGTAATAGTATTATTGAGAATATAATCGTTTATATACGTATATAGACGTGATAAACGTATATATATATATATATATATATATATATATATATATATATATATATATATATATATATATATATATATATATATATATATATATATATATATATGCGTATATGAATAATAAAACGATCACGAGTAAACGTTATAATAATATAACGATAATTCTTATACTACGCAAATAGTGTAACAAATGTCGGAATATTGTTATAAATAATAACTATAAATAACGGCGAAATAATAAGTCGGGTGAATAATAATTAAAAACGTGATTTTTATAAATTTAGAAACTATAGAGTTATACGAGTTGTGGTTCTTTAAAGTCCAAGCGGGCTTTATATTGTAACTTTTGTGTTGTCACGGATATATGACGATTAATATAAACATTTTCTATAGCAAGTGACTTATTTAATCGACGGATTAGATCGAGTTATTTGATTATATAAAATGAGTATATTAATGGGCATCGTATCCCACGACGCCCACAGGTTGTGGTATATGTTTTAGGGTAATAAATTACTATGTATCTCGTGGAATTTGGCCGATTCGACGATATATATAGGGAATTTATAGGACTACGATATATACCAAATAGAATTCTTTGTGCTATGTGCTTTAGGTTGGGTATAATTTTGGAACGATATATTACGTAAATAAATATGGGAGATTACCAAATCGACGGATTTGATGAGCTTCGATAATTATTTAAATAATATGTTGGGCTAATATTAGACCTATAGTTGGTTTATTATTTCGTTTGTTGTGACTTTTTGGTTTGAGTTGTGTCGACCCTTCACCCATATGGATACCAAACGTCGAATTTCAAATTAATATGAAGTTAATTCGAGAAATGGATATTTTTGAAAAGTTAAATGGAATACGTTCGGGAATGGGAATATTTGATTTTGAGGAAATGATTTCTGAACGAGTTTGATATTGTTAGGAAGTGCCGAGTCTGTAGTCGCCGTTACGTGAGTTGCTTGAGTTTGCTTACGTCTTTCTTCAATCGGTTTCTTTTGAGGATTTCTGGACTTGAGGTGAGTCATAGCCCCACTTTTACTCTTGAACTTTGTTTTCAATAGTTGGGGTGAGAAACGTGCAAATGTTTTATGTGGACTATTATCGCTTTATTTATTTCAAAACTTGTTATGCTTATAGAACTAGGTAGGATTTAAGCGAGGCCTAGTCCCGAACTAGGTAAGCTATTGATTTGGTTGTTGAGCGAGGCCTAGTCTCGAACTAGGTAAGCAATTGGATTGGTTATAGAGCGAGGCCTAGACTTGAGCTAGGTAAGCTATTGATTGGATTGATTTGAGCTATAGCGTGCACCTATATGGTTGATTTGAGTTGGTTGGATTATTTTGGTTGGATATTTTTGTTGGATGTTTGAGGCCTAGTCTAGCTAGCAAGCGTTTTGCGTATATGTCCACTATATTGAATTATGAATTTAAACCTATGATCTCACCAGCGAAAGCTGACTTTTAGCACGTTTTCTCAGGTATTTAAGTGATACTCTATGGATGCTTGGGATTGGAGGCTTGGCAATTGGCACCGGTTATGGATCTATTTTTCTAAAACTCTGATAACTATTGTGGACCTATGTTTATTTCTTTTGGGCCTTACTTTGGATAATTCTTGGGATAAATGTAAACTCTAAAACCCGTTTTGGTTGTGTTTTTCTTATGTTTACTTTATCTCGTCCTTTCATGACTTTGAATGGATACCAATCCCCGTAGCACCCCGAAAGCTTGTTGAGTCTTCCACTGTATCAAATTTTGGGGGTGTTACACAGATGCTGATAATCACATCAAACTCTTTTAGCTTATGATCCAAATTCTGAATGATTAAAATTTTCTGAGTAGTTGATTCGTGCTTGGTTCGTTGTTTTATGTTTATTAGTGGTTAAATCTGTTCAAAGTTTAATTATGTTTCTTTTTACCTCTGCAGCTATATTTGTCAAGGCCTGGACTAGAAAGACCATCCCTCTTGACGTCACATGCTTCTCAAACAGGACACTTCAATGTAATATTTATAATTTTATATACATTATTTAGGGCTTTGAGATTCACTTTATATCTAATTCTTCATTACCCTTTTCCTTAACAATCTGCTTGTGGCTTTGTAGGGGAAAAACAAAGTGGATTTTGCACCTAATGCTGATCAGAAAATTCAATATTCTATTTATATCTTGCGCGCCCTTCTTTCTTTCTTGAAGCATCTCAATGAAGAGCATATCAAGGAGATAGAGGCCAAATTTCAAGGTATTAAAAACAGAAGTGACCTCTTATTGGTTATCGTGGCTCGATAAGTTTGCCCTGGCTTGATCGTACTTTAGAGTTTTCTCTAAGTAAATTATAACAAGGGCTACTGTCATGACTTCTTTATTCATATATGGGGAAATTTAAAAGAATTGTCATAATTCTTTTGGTTGGATTGGGTGCATAGAGTATGGGTACATGGATGGTGTTTTGTTTTCTGCCAAGCTTTAGAACATATGTAATTATTTTAAAAGTTAATAATAGTGTGTGTAGCAATCATCCTTACTGGATGTAGGTTTTATGATTTTATATTCTTGAACAGGATGTAGTTTATCAATAGTGCAAGTAAATAATAGAATGTAGCTCTGATGGGCAGTCTTTTGCAGATCTTGCACCAAAAAAATTGCAAACTCATGATAGTCTGTCTGCTGCAGATCCTACACCAAAAGAACAGGAAACTTATGACCAGTCGTCTACTGTAGATCGTGCACCAAAAGAATTGCAAACCCACAACGGGCCGTCTGCTGCAGATTCTCCACCAAAATAGCAGGAAAGTCATGATTGGATATCTTTGGATGATGGCAGAATTCCCTGTCCTCCATAAAGTATGGGTGGTTGTGGGAATGGAATCTTAGAGTTGATTCATGCAATGGAACCTAACGATGTTTCAAATTTGTTGAATTATGAACAAGAGCTGTTAAAGAAGCACAAATAAGCAATATGTCACAAGATGTTTAAGTGAGATGGAAACTAAATCCTGCGGCAAGAAGGAACCTGTAGACTTTGAATGAGATTAAACCAGAGCTTTCTATTCTGAATTCTATTAAAATATGCTAGAGTGAGACGTAAATGAAGGCTTGTGGAATAGGCAAAGGCCTAGGACGAGACTGGTGAACCCAAGCCTTCTATTTTGAAACCTGTGAAAGACAGTACGGATAAGATGGAATTTGAGGGTTTGATTGATACTAAAGTGGAGTTTTCTTCTGATTTCCCTATTAAGGTGTGTAAACACGTGATAGTTACAGATCCTTGCATTAAGAAGGAGGTGAAGGAGGCTTCAAACGATGATATATGTTTGAGGTTTTAAACCCCATCGTATCTCCACATGATAATTTGAGTTTTTAGACTGTTAATAGCCAACCAGATGAGAAGCACGTCATAAAAAATCAAGTTATTTGTTGTGAAATTACACCAGGTCATTCTGGAAACTCGAGCAGTGAGGGATGCTCCAGCCAGGAGGAAAAGAGTACGGAGTTAGCATCACATGTTATACGGTTTACTTCAAGCACAAGTCTGTGTGTATTTAGACTTGTGCAAAGAGACAGACATATCAACAGTTTAGTCTGTTCAATTGATATCATATCTGATCTTATTGTTTCCACCAGCTGTACGAAGTCCAGTCCTCAACTATGTTCAAGATTGTTCTCACTTTATCTATAAATATATATTTTTACTAAAATAATACGTATTTATCAACATAACTTTATTCAATATATTATGGATTTTCATGTTGTACTCTTCCAAACACAATTTTCGTATGTTTGTGTGTTTATGTATGTGACTACATACCTAATATGATGCCAACAGTCTGCTTGTGAAGTTGGCTGGTTTTCAAACAAGGATAAAGGTTGTCTCCTTATGATGGCAGATAAGGTTGGTTAAAAACTCTTTCATTTTTGTTTAAAATACTTTATATATATTGCTACTCATTGATGTATATTACTGACACAATCACCCTACAATCTAATTAATTTCTTTTAGATCTGGAATGAGGTTGGAGACAACAAAAATCAAAACCTTGTATTATCCTATTATGAATATAAATTTTCTTATATATTATTTACCGATAACTAATATCTTTGTACACATATATCTTACTATTTGAAAAGTAATACACTCAAAGAATAATCACAAGTCATGCCCGAGTCACAAGGTATAAGCCCCAACGACTAAAGAACCTAGGCGCGGAGCATTTTTGGGGGTAGCTTCCTTCCTTTTTACTTGACTTACAATTCGATTTATTTTTCTTGAATTTGAATCATTTCCTCTTTACCGCCATTCTTCTGTTTAAGAACTGCGCCACCTTGCCTCCAGTGACTATTTGACTAAGGCTGTTTAAGGTTTATCTATAATATAAAGTGACATACCCAGTTTAACATTTTATATTAATCTTTTCAAAATAATTTTAATATACATTTAGCTACCAAAGTTCTATAGTTCAAAGTAAATACATTTGAGTAAACACATATGAACACCCATAATGGTAAATAGTAGTATCAAGTTAAACCACTATCAAATGAAGACTTAACCATGTTCCAACATAAAAGTCATCCAATTTCTTTTCAAAAATATTGGCTTCAATTGTTTCTCGAAAAAAAACATCAAAGGGCTTGGTATGCATTTTTTTATTGAAGTTTTGCATCAAACGGTTCTGAGATTATCTAACATCACCCCCTATAAGCTTATAATTATATATTATATAACTTTCCTATAACTATTTTTCTTTGATTTTAACCCAGATATCATTTATGGGTGCTTCCATACAATTAATATATAGTTGTGAAAAATGAGTCTCTTTAAACCTTTGTTTATCGACAACGACTTTATGTTTTCGTGAATGCACGAGTAGATGGTAATAATAATAATAATAACCATCACTTGCATAGTGGCTAGAAAGTATGGTTTTTATTACAACTTATAATCTTTGCCAACATTTCATGTGTACAAATATATTGATTATTTGGTGCAGGATAACAAAGGTGAAGAACTCGATTTGAGCATTTAAAACGGAAAAGTTGTTTGTATTCTTAATGTTCCAAAGAGTAAATAACTTTTTCCCTTTGCCCTTTATCTTATTTTGTTTAAGGTTTAGTGGTATAAATGTGTTATTCATTATATGTTTTATTTGTTTTGGAGTTGAAACATGGGATTATCAAATGCAAAGTATCCTAAGTTCACCGAGCTTTACAAAAAAATACAACACTAGAGTTAAGTAAGGTCCCAATTATTATACAGTGTAACTTAATAATTGATTTTGTTATGTTGGAAGACAAACTATAGCGTTGTAAAAGAGACTAGCAAATAACATTTTCATATTAAGAATGTATTTAAACTAAAAGCATATACTTTGTAATGGCAAGTAATTTATTAAGTTTTCTTTACTCTTATCGGGTTACCTTTCATTTCTTTTTTATTCATTTGACACTTTTTCAGCAATATTTTACCTACCTTCTTTCACTATAGTAAAATATGTCAACGATAATTCTAAGTCATGTCCGCCCAACGTTTATTTGAGTGTTGATTATACCTATAAAGAATCATTTGAGTGTTGATTATACCTATAGTTTACTTTTCATTAACTTAAGTTTTTAATGATATTTATAAGGCTTGCTTATGCTTTGATACTTTGCTCTTGCGTACCACTTTGAAACTTTTTTTTATCTCATATT
This sequence comes from Artemisia argyi, assembly GCA_030686995.1. Lineage (NCBI taxonomy): Eukaryota > Viridiplantae > Streptophyta > Magnoliopsida > Asterales > Asteraceae > Artemisia > Artemisia argyi. The sequence continues at coordinate 16,632,766 of CM060687.1, read as the reverse complement.
CGATTACCGTTTATTTCTTTTCGTTTTAATGAATTCAATAAAAAAATTGGTATGTCTATATCTCATTTCTTCAACGATAATCATAATTCCAACAATAATTATAAGTCATGCCCGCCTCCCTTATATATTATTTCCTGTTAACTAATACCTTCCTACGATAATTATAAGTCATGCCCGCCCATCGGGCGGGCTTCGAAAACTAGTATATATATATATATATATATATATATATATATATATATATATATATATATATATATATATATATATATATATATATATATATATATATATATATATATATATATATATATATGTCGCGTATATATATACGCGACATGTGTATTTTAATATTTTTTTTGTCCCGAGCGTAGAAACATGACACGTGTATCTCATGTATGTCGCGTATGATATATAAGGGAATGTTGGGGTATATGTGAAAACGGCTCAAGGTTGGGGTAGAATGGGACACACCCCTTCATGCAGGGGCACTGCAGTAATAATCGCTAGCTTAAATGATGTCAACCAAGTATATAAATATACTTATCCTTATATGACATATGTGCAAAGCTCATAATCTACAAAGTCCACCACTGACTTTTTAAATAATTAGTTATTAGTGATTGCATAAGGGATGTGTTGACCGAACCCTCTCTATGGGGCTAGGTTGTACTTTTTGTCTCAAAATGTACAAGCATTGAAGCAGACAGTACAAGCGGCGGCAACACTTTCTTCCACAAACCCTCCCTACAGGGGGGTCCGGCTATCCTCACCCTTGAATAATTGCAGACAGTTGATTATTTCTAGAGCATGCTATCTTATTGTCTTGATATTAAATCCATAATAGTATGTTTCTAAAGCATTGTTCATGTTGGTATTTTAGTGTAAAATAGATTGAGTTTAATATACATATAAGGGTCGACACTTATATGAATATTAACTGGACTAACGGGGGTTCCAAGGGGGCGGTAGCCCCCTTGGTGGGGGTTCGGGGGCAACGCCCCTGAGAGAAGCAGGGTCCACTAAGTTGCTATGTCAAAAATTCCTCAGAAAATTAAATTTTCGGAAATTGAGGGACTAATTTTGACAATTTGAGACCTTGAAACTGCCTAAAGGCAGTTAACCCTAAAACGTTTTATCACTAAAACGGTTCTTAGGAACAGACACAGAAAAGGAGACAGAAACGATTCTGATTTACAGAAACAAAAACAACATACACAAACTTGAATCAATTAGATTTTATCCGATTGTTAATTGGTATCCACTCCAATTAATCGATCTGAAAACGTTTTCTCGTGACTTCTAATTGCTATCAGGATACCCATTACCCCATATATACAACAGTTCATACAGCACACTACAACAATTACAAAGTGGTGCAATTCTATAGACAACGACCAAAGACTGCGAAAACAAATCTATTATAATTAAGTGTTAGGTGTTAACTCTTAGAAAAAGTCTAATATACCGAAAGGACTATTATATAGATGTAAAAAAGGGGTCAACTATAAATACTAGGTAAGCAACCGACTCTAATACGAACTAGAATCTAATACCGATTGAGACTCAAAGAAAACAGATTTTGATTGGGATTCAAGCAACTCCTAACAAACCTCTAATGTTAATCCTATTACTACTCGGCTAAGACACAAAGTAAACAAACAGTTAGACCCCTTGACAAATCATAAGCTAATATTAAGACAATATAATAAATAATTTTGTTCAAAAGAATGAAACTTTGACATGGCAAATAGGTTGACAAAAATGTTTGGCGTAGAGTAACAAGTTGCGCCGCAACCCTTTTTGGATGGCAAAAACCAATCCTACTAAAAATGAAGTTTTGTGTCTTACGGGTCGAAAAATTACTTTACACAACCCATTGAACCCTAGTCAAAAACTCTTCTGCTTCCGAAGCTTGGAAACCAAATGTAACATAAGCAAAAGGGATAAACACTTGATTTTCTAAACAAGCCTTCTCGTGTTTAGAAGGGCGATGGATGAACACAAAATCTAAGAACTGAGACACATATGATGCACCGGATCGCTTAACCTGATGAACAAGTCAACTGTCACTTTGTTGCATTCCGTTAAAGTTATACTCCCTCCGTCCCTTATTAAATGTCCATGTTTGACTTTTCAAGTCTTTATTTATCAACTTTGACCTTAAATATTTTTACTTGTGTTATATAGTATTTGATAAAAATTATACACAATTAAAATATATTTAAAACTTAATTCATTCATATATTTTGTATCAAATATTATATTACACAAACAAAAATATTTAAGGTCAAAGTTGAGAAATAAAGAATTTGAAAATTCAAACATGACATTTAATAAGAGACGGAGGGAGTAAAAAGATTTGAGAGATCCTCTATGTCTATCGTGTCACAAATCGGTCATATCCCGTCACATTAAAAAATTATTCAATCCATGTGTTATGAAACCATGAGTGGAGGAAAAGTTGGACTTGACATGTATTTAATAAAAGAGGTATGCTAGACCTACAAAGAAACTCCTACAAAAGCATTCACAAGCATACATGTCAGCGTTTTATTGGTGTATTGTGTAACAGTTTCTTTCTCATCTCTCTTACTGAACCAATCTGTCTCTGCCACATTAGTTTGTTGATTTTTTTTTGTGGAACTTTCTTTGTTGCTCTAGGATTTCTCTTAATAAAATAAACGAACGTATAATAATGATGATCCCAATATTCTCTATAGAAAAATGAATTATACAGTTGACTGGGTGATGTGACATTTATCAAACTTGTGATATTTGTCGTATGTTATAGTAGGTAGAAGTTGGAATGTTGAAACATGGTAGATATATGTTGACAGTTTCATTCTTTGTACCTGGTCTCAATGTCCTTGGCATTGATTAATTCTCTTTCGAATATATCATAGAATGACGTACAAAGTTGGCCAGTTTTTTTTTTTTTTTTTTTGAACAGCAATTGGATTAAGAAAACTAGCAAGTGGCTAGAAAATAGTTCCGGGGGCGTACAAAGTTGGCCAGTTTTTTTTTTTTTTTTTTTGAACAGCAATTGGATTAAGAAAACTAGCAAGTGGCTAGAAAATAGTTCCGGGGGGGGGGGGGGGGGGGGGGGGGGGGGAATAAGCCACTCTATCCGGTTTATAACCGTTGTCTTACATCTAGAGGAAATCCAATTGTAGGACAATAGTTTGATGTCGTTGAGAAGGTCTTTGCTCGGGCAAACATGAGAGAAAACCATGTTATTTCTGAATTTCCATAGAGACCAAATAGTGGTTTGGACAACAACATTAACAAACTTTGAGTGATTAGTTGTAATGCTTGCGCTATCTGCCAATTGTAACACTTCCAGGAGGGTCAGTAGAGACATTAGTAATTTTCCACCATTTGAGAACCTCTTTCCAGACATTATTTACATTTTTTTAAACACTTTTGACAAACAGGTTTTAATCCATCTTTTTGTTTTTCATCCTAATAGATACCCAACCATCAGTCATGAATCTGATCGATGTTTGGTTAAAAAAATATACACGATAAATACATTTGTTAAATACAGACATTTCAGCAAGCTACTAATTGTTGTTACATGTTTCATTATAACCAATATATATATATGGTCCAAGTATTATCATTTTTAGAAGAATTAGGCATTGTTTTATCGCATGTTTTATAATATTGTGTCGGTATGTGACCAAGTCCATTCCTTCTTCTCAGTTTTACATATTATTATTTGTCACTCTCCCATGCCAAATTTTTCTTTGGTCAATGGCTTAAAAAAACATATGCAGATTCATGGCGTAAAATATAGTACTAACGTAAGAAGCTAAATCTTTGAATAGACATACTAGTAATACCCTTCTCTCCAACTTACTAGATAGCAAATTCATTTCAACATTTCAATATGTCTTTACTTGTGCTTTTCATATACTGCATAAGCCTTGTTTCTGGCCTAACTAGAACACAGGCTGCTGAAACACGGTGCATTGAAAGAGAGCGAAGAGCACTCCTCCAGTTAAAAAGTGGATTCTTTGATGATGCGGGTATACTCTCTTCGTGGACTAGTCATAGGAGCTCACTGGATTGCTGCTTATGGAAAGGTGTAGGCTGTAGCAACAGAACTAATCATGTTATAAGCCTCAAACTTAACGGATATTGGTCAGAGGAACTTGTTGCGGTAGTTGGGTTAGGAGGTCAAATCAACTCTGCACTGCTTGAGTTAAAACACTTGAACCATTTGGACCTCAGTATTAATAGCTTCACCCGTATTCCAGAATTCATTGGTTCCCTTAGAAGACTTCGCTATCTAAACCTTTCAACGATTGATTTTGAGGTATCCAAAGTCCCGCCTCAATTAGGCAATCTTACATACCTACAAACTTTTGATCTCTCATATTCTTATATCTCTTTGAAAAATACAGAGTGGCTCTCTAAACTTTTCTCGCTTGAATACCTAAGCCTGAGTGGTGTAGACCTGAGTGAGTCTAATAATTTGGTGAAAAATGTGATCACCCGTATTCCATCCCTGTTTGAACTAAAGCTAGATAATTGTCTTCTGCCGAAAGTTCGTGCTAATACGTTGCTTACAATCACCAATTTTTCGGAGTCACTTTCTATTTTAGACATATCGTCTAACGATCTTCCCTCCTCTTCGATATATCCTTGGTTATTCAACTTCAGTGGCAGCCTTACGAATGTCGATCTCTCTTACAACAAGTTGCTCGGTACCATTCCAGAAGCATTTGGTACATTCACATTCCTACAGAACTTGGATCTGACCTATAATGGCCTTAAAGGTGGTATCCCAAGATCGTTTGGGAACTTCAGCAACTTAGAATCCCTATATCTTTCAGCGAACGGTCTAAAAGAAGACCTCCCGAACATCTTCTATCTCTTGGGGCCAGCAAAAAAGTCGATCCAAGTTCTGGAGTTGAGTAATAATAACATAAGTGGTTCTTTGCCTGATTTTACAACATTCACGGCTTTAAAAGAATTACATCTTTCTTACAATGAGATGACGGGAACTTTCCCTGAAAGATTTGAGCAGATATCGAATCTCATCATCCTTGATTTGGCTGATAACCAGATCAGTGGATTGCTCCCAGATCTTTCACCTCTTTCTTCATTGCAGGAGTTATATTTCGAGAGAAACCGTTTGGAAGGGACTCTAGGAGAAAAGATTATGCAACTTTCAGAGCTAAAATGTTTGGGGGTCTCATCAAATCTCTTGCATGGTAAAATCTCTGAAACTCATCTTATAAATCTATCTCATTTAGTTTATCTTGATTTGTCAGACAACTCCCTCATTCTCAAACTTGATTCTAATTGGTCTCCAACCTTTTCACTGGATACCATCTCGTTGTCATCTTGCATGTTGGGACCTTCTTTTCCAACGTGGATGCGATCTCAGAAGAATTTCTCCATACTAGACATATCTAACTGCCAAATCAATGACTCTATCCCGAATTGGTTCTGGGTTCAATTAACATCCCGTCTTCGTTACTTAAATCTCTCACTTAACAATATTCATGGCACCGTGCCAGATTTGATGTATGCAGAACAACCTGTATTTGATTTAAGCTCTAATAATTTCTCAGGCCCGATACCGTTGTTTCCTTTCAGCACCCAAGCATTGGTTCTCAACAATAACATGTTCTCGGGAACCATTTCATTCCTGTGGAATCTCACTGACATATACAATCTTGATCTTTCAAGTAACCAGCTCACAGGTGAGATTCCTGATTTTTGGATGAACTTCACTAGCATGTTTTATTTTAACCTTGAAAATAATAATTTCACAGGGAGGATTCCCGCATCGATGGGATCCTTTTCCAGTGTTTTTATGTTAAGTATGCGTAGAAATTGGCTTATTGGAGAGCTGCCTTCCTCCTTTAAGAACTGGGCCGAACTACAATTTCTTGATCTTGGAGAAAATAACCTTTCGGGTAGCATACCTGGTTGGATCGGGAAAAGCCTTTCAAGTTTACGTGTTCTTAGCTTACCAGTCAATGGGTTCCATGGGACCATTCCTACAAGCCTATGCAGGCTTGAAAATTTGCAGATCTTGGACATCTCTGTCAACAATATCTCAGGAACCATTCCCAGATGCCTCAGCCACTTGCAATCCATGACTGAGAAAAAAACCGTAGCATTTTTGGGGGTACATAATGTTAGGTTGGCACGGACCCGGCTTTATTTCAGTAGAGCTACATATGCATTTAAGGTATTGTTGGCATGGAAAGGGATGAAATATGAGTACAGCAGTACCTTGGGCCTTGTAACTAGCCTTGATCTTTCTAGCAATATGCTCCGCGGAGATATACCAGGCGAAATCACCAATCTTTTTGGTCTTGTTGCCTTAAATCTTTCTAGGAACAACTTGACATGGAGAATTCCTCAAGATATCGGAAAATTAAGATGGTTGGATTTTCTCGATCTTTCGAGGAATCATCTAGCTGGTGACATCCCGGCAAGCCTTTCACAGTTGACCAATCTTGGCGTGCTGGACCTTTCATACAACAACTTGTCAGGAAGGATACCAACTAGCACTCAGTTACAGAGTTTTGACAATTCATCCTACATCAGAAATCCTTCACTATGTGGGCTTCCCCTTTCTAATCCATGCCCAGGAGATACGGTACCTCAGAATCCACCAACTGCAGTACATACCGACGATGATGAAGATAAGCTGATAACTCGTGGTTTTTTCATTACTCTTTTTATTGGATTAGCATTTGGATTTTGGGGAGTGTTTGGCACTTTGATTGTCAGTAAATCATGTAGATATGCATATTTTAGTTTCATTAGCCACGTCAAAGATTGGATCTATGTTATGGTAGCCATGAATTACGCCAGGTTGAAGAGGCGTTTTTGGGCTTAAAGTTTTCCAGTTTCATAGTGTATTTAATTTGAAGGCAGATCTGTCTACATTGGCTTCGTATTTATTTGCCCAATAATGACCATGGCTATCGTTTGATAATTCCCTACTAATAATCCGCAAGATATTACTGTGAAGAAACTCAAAGAACCATGAGTCTTTCATTCTCCCTGTTCATCTTTTCAAGTTGTATTTGCAATATTTAATTATGTAATATTATAAGAATGATTTCTTGTTTGTAAAGTATGGCTAAATAAAATGACTTAAATCATACTCAGTAATTCCAACTTTACTGAACGTGTGTGTCGTTATTACATCATGATTAGTGAACAAATAAACAAGGCAGTGTTTGTCAATCAGTGAGTCATATATAGAAATATAGATATTGAAAGTAATTCTTTTATAAAGTATTTTGAATCTTAAAGTAATTTTCTGAAAATTATTTTAACTATCTTAACTTTGAATCTTAAAGTATTTTGAAGCATTTCGTTCATGTTATATTTATAATTTTTTTTTTAATTCTATATTTAAAAATCTAATCTAAATCCGATTAATCGCTACCTAGCCGATTAATCGCTAGTCAGTACCAACCACCCAGCTAGCACTTAGCGATGTTTACAACCTTGATATTGGGGCATATATGTAGGTCCCACAAAATACCCCACAAAGAATACCTCACTCACTTAGAAAACAAAAAAAGGAAAGGGATGGCACCAGTTAGTACAATGGCTAGGGACGAATGGTGTACTGGGGGAGGGGGGGGGGGGGGGGGGGGGGGCAATATTAAGTGTTATTGGAGAAGCATTGGTATCCAAATATGCGAATGGTGTTGGTGCACCCTCGCTGTGCACTCTAAAGGAGTATTGGTGTTTATATTTACACATATAGTCAAAGCATGTTCTCTAGGAAAAGTCATGTTCTAAAAGCATGTTCTCTAACTTAATTCAACTGTATATGCAAATATCAAACCATCGTGTCACACTCTAAAGGAGTATTCGATACCTTAATTCTAAATGATCCTTATGCAGCAAACTGCAATAATTCCATATTGATCCAACTTATATAAAAAAGGCAAATTACACTGAAAAGTATCACACTTTACGTCAATTTTAATTTTAGGCACTCAACTTTTTTTCTCTAGATTTAAGGTATCGAAGTCATTTTTGGGCAATACAAGGCTTTTTATACTTTTTGAAAGCCATTACCGGTCTAATGTTAGCCGAATGATTTTTAAATGCTCAATTATAATGATATACGGAGTATCATATTAATTAACCAATTCAGCTGCAAAAATGGTTGATAACACCTATCGAAAAGTCGAAAAAAACCTTACATTGTACGAAAAATAACTTTGATATCTTAAATGGGAAAAATAAAGTTGAGTACCTAAAATTCAATTGACTTTAAGCATGTTCTCTAGGAAAAGTCATGTTCTAAAAGCATGTTCTCTAACTTAATTCAACTGTATATGCAAATATCAAACCATCGTGTCACACTCTAAAGGAGTATTCGATACCTTAATTCTAAATGATCCTTATGCAGCAAACTGCAATAATTCCATATTGATCCAACTTATATAAAAAAGGCAAATTACACTGAAAAGTATCACACTTTACGTCAATTTTAATTTTAGGCACTCAACTTTTTTTCTCTAGATTTAAGGTATCGAAGTCATTTTTGGGCAATACAAGGCTTTTTATACTTTTTGAAAGCCATTACCGGTCTAATGTTAGCCGAATGATTTTTAAATGCTCAATTATAATGATATACGGAGTATCATATTAATTAACCAATTCAGCTGCAAAAATGGTTGATAACACCTATCGAAAAGTCGAAAAAAACCTTACATTGTACGAAAAATAACTTTGATATCTTAAATGGGAAAAATAAAGTTGAGTACCTAAAATTCAATTGACTTTAAGTGTGATACTTTTTGTAAGATTTGCCCTTTAAAAAATAAAAATGAATATTGCCATTAATGATAAGATTTGGTTCTTTGACAGAGTTGTCATTATTGTGAAGAGTTGACTCTTTGAAATAGTCTAATGCTTCTGAATTCTAAAAAAGATTACAATCAATATTTCTTATTGATGTATAAATAATACTTAACAGGATTACATCCATCCTCATATATAGTTATCGATTAGTTTTCCATGGGAAGAGGTAGAATGATAATGCAGCTTTTTCCCATGTCTTTACTTGTATTATTCATATGCTGCCTCAGCCTTGTTTTTGTAGAAACACGGTGCATTGAGAGGGAGCGGAGAGCACTACTCCAGTTAAAAAATGGGTTAGTGGATGATGCTGGAATACTCTCTTCTTGGAGTAGTCATAGAAGCTCACAGGATTGCTGCTTATGGAGAGGTGTAGGCTGCAGCAATGGAACTGATCGCGTCATAAGGCTCAATCTTAATGGATTTTGGTCAGACGATCTTAGTGCGAGAGTTGTATTGAGTGGTGACATCAACTCTTCTCTATTAGAGTTGAACCACTTGAATCATTTGGACCTTAGTTATAATAGCTTCAACCGGATTCCGGAATTTATTGGTTCCCTCGGAAGACTTCGCTACCTAAACCTTTCAAACATCCTTTTTGAGGATTCCAAAGTCCCTCCTCAATTGGGGAATCTTACAAACTTACAAACTCTTGATCTCTCAAGTTCTTCCATCCTTTTGAAGAACACGGAGTGGATCTCAAAACTATCCTCTCTCCAAACCCTACACATCAATTATGTAGACCTCAGTGAGTCTGATAGATTGTTAGAAAATGCGATCACTCCGCTTCCATCCCTATTTGATCTCCATCTAATTAGTTGTTTACTTCCACAAATTCCTTTTACTATTCCACTCAGCAATATCTTAAAGTCTCTTTCAATTCTTGATATATCTTTCAACGATCTTCCTTCTTCTTTGATATATCCTTGGTTATTCAACTTAAGTGACAGCCTTACCAGCATCGACCTCTCCATAAACGACTTGCATGGTACCATTCCAGAAGCTTTTGGTACACTCGCATACTTACAGAACTTAGGCTTGAGTAGCACTCACCTTGAAGGTGGCATCCCGAAATCATTTGGGAACTTCAGCTACTTAGATTCACTATATCTAAATGGGAACAATCTGCGTGAAGACCTTCCTAGCTTCTTCCACCAGTTGGCACCGGCAGAAAAGTCGATCCGAGTTTTGGACTTGAGTTCTAATAATTTTACTGGTTTCTTGCCTGATTTTACGGTATTCATAGCTTTAAATGAACTACATCTTAAGGATAATGAATTGAAGGGATCTTTTCCAGCTAAACTTGAGCATACTTTTTTTTTTGGGTAAAAGGTCAATGACCCGGTAAATATATTATCCAAAAAAACGTTTAAGTACAAATGAAATGTGGCTGAAGTACCACATTAACCTCAAGCACAGGCGCTTGATAAACAAGTGTTTATGACAGGCCATAAACACAAACAAAACCTAGCTAATTACAAAGTATCAAACTAGGTATAAGAACAAAACAAACTTGAGATGCGAACATCCCACATCCATCCCACATCACAAACCATTGAAGTACATAGGAGGAGGGTGAAATCCCTCACCTCAATCCCAAAGGACACTTACAGTACCACAATGCAACCATGGTAGTAAATCACCAAAGCTGAATCATCGTAGAACATCCGATCACCTCCACTATGACACGATCTGTAAACCATAAGGCAAACACAATCTGCCATAGACGAACAATAGGATGATACAAATCCTAACAAACAACGCATGATCATGTAGCCATCAAGTATGAATCAGTTCACAATACAGAACCGAGTACCCATAAAATACAACCAAAGCGCCATGAATCAGCCAACCGAAGGATCATAATCTGCCATAGACAAAACAAGGGTTCCACAAACCCTACCAGTCAATACATCGATCAATTCTGCAGCTACAAATGGTCGACAGAATTATACGCAGAAAAGACCAGCCACACGACGTCCGCGACTTCCACTCTCCCAAACCCACATACAATGATGAACCTCAACAACCAGACAACCCAGCATCGACTTGCAAGATCAGAAACCACAAGAGTTACTTAAATTAACGAATAAAATCAAACCCTAAAAAAGGGTATCGATTGTACATTAAGCATATGAATCCCAATACAAACCAGATCGTACATCTTATATATTGTTAAGACATAGGATCGACCCAACGCCAACCATAAAACCCTAAAAAGCGATTAAAATAAATCATTAATGCTTAAGTGTTTAGGGTTATGAACAAAAAAAAACCCTAACTAAAGATCGATCAGAAGATGTTTAGGGTTATAAATTAAGTACAGGATGCGATATCAAAGATGAAGAATTAAGTGACACACCCCTTCCCAGATGATAACTACCATCAACCCGATTGCATATCATTCATAGAACAATAGAGAGGCGGATTTAATGGACAGTTAATTGATCGGAAAACTTGAGCATACTTCAAATCTCTTAATCCTTGATTTGGCTTATAACCAGATCAGTAGATTTCTCCCAGATCTTTCGGTACTTTATTCGTTGAGGGAGTTGTATTTTGAGAGAAACCGTTTGGAAGGGACCTTAGGAGAAAGGTTGATGCCACTTTCTGAGCTACAATTCTTAGGGACCTCTTCAAATCTTCAGAATGGTACAATCTCTGAAACTCACCTAACAAATCTCTCCAGCCTAGTTTATCTAGATCTGTCATATAACTCCCTGGTTCTTGAAATTGTTTCAAATTGGTCCCCAACTTTTTCACTCGATACCATTTCATTGTCATCATGCAAGTTGGGTCCTACTTTCCCAGCGTGGCTACGAACTCAGAAGAATTTAACCAAAATTGACATCTCAGATGCCCAATTTAATGATTTTGTTCCCGATTGGTTCTGGGAGCAGCTAACTCCCAGTTTCCGTTATCTGAATCTATCATCTAATCAACTCCATGGCATTGTGCCAGATTTGATGTATGGGAGGCAACCTCACATTGATTTAAGCTACAATATCTTCTCGGGCCCAGTACCATTGTTTTCTTCACAAATCTTCACTTTACATCTTCAAAGTAATATGTTTTCGGGATCAATATCCTTCTTGTGGAATCTCACCTCCATTGGTAGACTCGATCTTTCAAATAACCAATTATCAGGAGAGCTTCCTGATTTTTGGATGAACTTCACTGGTTTGTTTTATTTGAATCTTGAAAATAATAATTTCACAGGAAGAATTCCTACATCTATGGGAAGCCTAATGTATATTCTGGTGTTGAGTATACGAAGAAATAGGTTGACCGGAGTGTTGCCATCCTCTTTACAGAATTGTACCAGAGTTCAGGTTCTTGATCTCGGGGAGAATAATCTCTTGGGTCCCATACCTGCTTGGATTGGGATAAGCCTATCCAATTTGCAAGTTCTAAGCTTAACATCCAATGGGTTCCATGGCACCATTATTAGATTTTCACAGGTCTCTAAACTTGATATTCCCAGGATCATATTGCACAAGATTGACAAGAGAAAGTGATTCATTTTATTACTAACAACGTAAATGGTTACATCGTTATTAAAGACACTATGCGTCTCCTTTATCAAATGAGACACACACTATATCTCTATCTGAGATTCTAACTAAACGTTTACAGATAAAGGACTATTTATAGATATGAAGGGGTATGACCCAATGGTCATGATGGTTCGAATGGTTTCAACCAAACGACACAACCCTTCATCAAGTTACAGAAATAACTACTTTAACTACCAACCGAAATAACTACCATTCGGTTATAAACTTTCTACTTAACACCTTTGGTCCTTCATCTATCATTTTTCCATAATACAAGACTTGTACAATTAAAGTCCAACAATTTCCCCCTAATTGTTTAAGTCTTGTTCTTCGAGTTTTCATGCTCTTCTCCGTGTCTTTTCTTTCCTTCTTCCTGTCTCCATGATTTGTTGCTGCTATTGCTTGTTCCATTCCATCGTTGTACCACAATACTTCCTTGTTTTTCTTCACTTTTACACCGTATCTTCAACAACTCTTCAATACCCGTCGGTATTTTCCTATGAACGAGTGATCAGCCCATCTTTTTCGTTATTTGTTGTTGTTCTTGTATTGCTAAACGTCTCCACACAATCCTTGATTGTTTCCTTGCCTCGGTATACCTTTTCAGATATGCAAGCAACGCCTTTTTTCTTTTGTGTATCTCGTTGTTTATACACAAGGTTTCTTCCTTGGTGATTCATCCATTGCATCTTCCAAATCTGCATCAGGCTGTGGTTCTCCAATGTCTGCAATTCCTTTGCCATTATCTTCCACATCTGCCTTTCCTTGCTTTGCTCTAAGTGCATCCTCATAATAGATTTTAACCATGCCAATGTATTCTTTGTAACATTCTTTTACTGCCACCTTGCCTTGTTGTCTCAAGTTCTTCCTTGAATCTCAACCAAAGTCTTGGCCTCCTTTTATTATTGTTGTTGTCAAAATGTTTGTTAATAATTCGACACAAACAAAAACAAAAAATCTTGTACCACACTACACGTTCTTCTTTTCCTTTTTGTGTGTTGTTCTTGATTTTAGTACCTTCAAAATTCCTAATAATCTTTCTACACACAATCTTTGGTACCACACCTTGGTAACCAAATCGAACCAGAAATCAGTCCTTCGCTTCTGAATTTGTTTCAACGAAACAAGGCAGTCCTTCGCTTGTTTCTTCTTTCATTGTTGTTGTCGTTCCACCGAAACAAAACAGTCCTTCGTTTGTTCCTTCTCTTGAGTACTCCTTCTTTGTTCTACGTATACGTTTTCTTCTTCACAACAATGTACCTTGCGCGCTAGTTCAGCGTCTTATACCTTGCGCTCTAGTCCTGCGTCTTATATCTTGCGCTCTAGTCCTGCGTCTTATATCTTGCTTTGTATCTTGTTTTCAACCGGTTTCACAAAGCCTTTGCCACTCGCTTTGTATCCAAGCGATGTGTCTTACTTCTTTCTTCATGTGTCGCATTGACAGCAAACACAAAAAAATCTCCTTTAGCGCTTCCTACTCTTGCTTCCTTCAACGTCAAGAGTTTCATTTTTCTTTCTTTTGTGTCGCGTTCCAGCAGTCCCACAAAGTCTTACAATATTGTTTTTTTTTTCTTCTTGTTTGTTGTCGTGTTTCCAGAAATCACAACAAAACTCCACCAATTCGTTTGGTTTCCATTTCCGTTGGTTCTGATCATGCATTATCTTCCCCAACATCCTTGGTGTCTTCCTTCTTGGTTTTTTTGATCTTCTTGATCAAAAGGCTTGAATCACATCTTGTAACCTTGCAACAACCTTCGGCTCTGATGCCATATTAGATTTTCACAGGTCTCTAAACTTGATATTCCCAGGATCATATGGCACAAGATTGACAAGAGAAAGTGATTCATTTTATTACTAACAACGTAAATGGTTACATCGTTATTAAAGACACTATGCGTCTCCTTTATCAAATGAGACACACACTATATCTCTATCTGAGATTCTAACTAAACGTTTACAGATAAAGGACTATTTATAGATATGAAGAGGTATGACCCAATGGTCATGATGGTTCGAATGGTTTCAACCAAACGACACAACCCTTCATCAAGTTACAGAAATAACTACTTTAACTACCAACCGAAATAACTACCATTCGGTTATAAACTTTCTACTTAACACCTTTGGTCCTTCATCTATCATTTTTCCATAATACAAGACTTGTACAATTAAAGTCCAACAACCATGCCTGAAAGCTTCTGCCTGCTTTCCAATATGCAGATCTTGGACATTAATCCCTATTTATAGGCTAAACAAACTTGCAGGACAAGTAACACAAATTACCAAATAACCCCTAAATTTTAAGTCACTTTTCTAACAATCTCCACCGTGATTTAAACTCCTCCACCTGCTTCAAATCAAATTTAAAGTTCCAAATGCTAGAGATACTAGCCAAATTCAAATCAAACGATCAATTCCAAAACCAATCCGAAACAAAATCGATCCAAAGCAAATGCCGATAATCTTCAAAACGAATAATCAAACGTTAACCGATAAACTCAAAATGGTTAACCAAACAAACAGATCGTCTCAAATGATCTTAAACAAAGACAATCAAATTCAGGAAACCAACTTCAAAAGCCCAACGAACGAAGATCCAAGTTTTCAAATTAACAAATTCCAAACGATCGAACAAAATTCAAATGACTTGAACCATGTCTTTAAATACCAAATCGATCTTCAAATTCCAAATATGAAATTCAAATTCCAATGATGCACTTATATAATAAGAATTATGACCCAAATATCAAATTCAAATTCTTATAACCCACTTATCGATAAGTATTACGGTACAAATTCAAACTTATTATCATAGTATCAAACCAATTCAAGTTAACAAATAACTTGACAAACGTACTCTAATAATTCAAACGTCCCAAATATTGATACTCGATAATAATTCTAATGACCCACTTATATAATAAAGATTACGGTCCCAATTCAAAATCAAATACCAAAACAAAACAAATAGTAATGCCCAACTTGTCATAAGAACCAGAAAATACGATTAGTTAAAGTAAGACCCAAAATTCAATTGCCCACTTTTAACTACAAAAGCTCAAAACCACAAAAGTGATCCACGAGGATGTACCATATATTCAACCATGCAAACCCAAGACTTTTTTTTTCCTTTTTTTCCTTTTTCTTTTTTTTTTTTTTTTTTTTTTTTTTTTTTCAAAACAAAATCGAAACAAGCTATAGCCATATATTCTAATGATCCCTTTTAGATCGACTAAACAAAAATCATCAATCAAAGTTCCAACTTTAGTGAATTCTATAACACCAAAACCAAACGAACTATTTTTTTTCTTCTTCATCTTCAAGGCTAAACAAACCTGGCTTGGCTCTGATACCGCTTGTTGATAATTCAAAGACGAACGAACAAACAAATTCAAACAAACAAAGCGGAAGCTTTATTAAAATTACCAAATCAAATACAAAACCAAATTTCAAAAGACAAATTCTAATTCAAAAGTACCAAACCCTCATTCAAAATGTACAAAGAAAACTAATACAATCAATCTCTATTTATAGGCTAAACAAACTTGCAGGACAAGTAACACAAATTACCAAATAACCCATAAAGTTTAAGTCACTTTTCTAACAATTTCTTATTTGTAAAGTATGGCTAATTAAAACGACTTAAATCATACTCAGTTACTCTAACTTTAAGAGATGATTATAAGGTGAATGTCTTTCAGAGGATGAACTGGGTTTACCAACAATTATTACACCTTCCATTCATAATAGCCAAAAGTTTGACTTTACATGCAACAAGTTTCATAAGAGCTGAGCCGTTTGATTATTGAACGTGTGTGTCCTTATTCCATCATGATTAGCGAACAAATAAACAAGTTGGCAGTGTTTGTCAATCGGTGAGTCATATATAGATAAGTAAATATTGAAAGTAATCTTTTTATAACATTACATACTTTCACCCATGTAAATTTAGAATTTAGATCATTGGTTTATTTCTACATGGTTATAACTTTGAACACCATAGGTAAAAACTAAATCACACTACCAAAGCCACAGAGAAAAAACCATGTGCAATTGGCAAATTCGTTGTAGTACAAAAAAAAAAAAAAAAAAAAAAAAAAAGTAGCTACAACATTTTTTTTTTTTTTTTTTTTTTGTTAATTTGGTGGGCTACAAATCATTTAGTTTACTATTATATAATATTGTATTTTTATAAATATGAATGCTTGTTTTTAAGGGGTAACTTTACAAAAATGCTTGTTTTAAAGCAGATGCCTTCTTATTGATTTTTTCTTTGACCTTTTCTTATTGATTTTTTACTATTTATGTCTATAGCTTAAATGCTGTCAACCAAGTATATAAATATACATTGATTTTTCCTTATATGACATATGTGCAAAGCTGATAATCTACAAAGTCCACCATTGGCTTTCTAAATAATTACTACTTCCGTCTCAAAATTATTGTCATAAGTGAGAAATCACAAAATTTAATAAAAATAGGACAACTATAAATCTCAACCACTAAAAGAGAATATTCCCCTAATATATTGTTTTAGTTTTTATTAAAAAAAAAAAAAAAAAAAAAAAAAAAAAAAAAAAAAAAAAAAAATGGACAATTATTTTGAGAAATCACAAAAAAGAAATGTAGACTATAATTTTAAGACGGAGGGAGTAGTTATTAGTGATTGCATAAATGCAGACAGTTGATTATTTCTAGAGCATGCTATCTTATTGTCTGGATATTAAATCCATAATAGTACGTTTCTAAAGCAATGTTCATTCAGCACACTACAATAATTACAAAGTGGTGCAATTCTATAAACAATGACCAAAGACTGCAAAAACAAATCTATTATTAGTGTTAGGTGTTTAGTCTTAGAAAAAGTCTAATACCGATTATGACTCAAAGAAAAGAAATCGGAGTATTCTTCGACTTAAGCAACTCCAAACAAACTTCTAATGTTAATCCTAATACTAGAACTCGACTAAGTCACAAACTAAACAAACACTTACACCCCTAGACAAATCATAAGCTAATATTAAGACTAAATGTAACAAATAATTTTGTTCAAAAAAATGAAACTTTGACTTAAAAAATAGGTTGACAAAAATGTTTTTGACGTACAGTTTATCAAATACCTAGCTAACTGTATAATACGTTGACTTTTGTGATCTCATGGCTTCATATTGAGATAAATTCTATTATGCACCAAAAGCAACCGGTGGTATTGTGTTTTAAAAATTGTTACGTACTAGCTTTCGACTTGGACATCCGAGATATGTTTTTGAATCTATCTTAGGTTGAGTAGAATAGACCATAACTATAAGAAGGCTGCAAATTTTCGTACAAACTCTGGAAAAAATAGGACATGTGCAAAGAGATATCTAACGACTAAGAAAGATATGAAATGTGCCAGATCGCTTAACCTGATGAACAAGTCAACTGTCACTTTGTTGCATTCCGCTAATGTCTTAAAAAGATCTGAGAGATCCTCTTTGTCTCTCGTTTCACAAATCGGTCATATCCCGTCGTCACATTAAAAAATTATTCAATCCTTGTCTTATGAAACCATAAGCGGAGGAAAAGTTTGACTTGACATGCATTTAAGCAAAATAAAAGACCATATAACAATGATCAAATACCTAATTACCTCTCCAGGAAAATAAATTATATATAGAATGGACTTTGTCATGTTCTGCCTTTATATCGTATATTTGTGATATATGTCCTACGCTGTCGTAGGTACAAGTTGGAATGGTGAAACATGGTCAAACTGTACTATTGATACCATATCAAACTGTATAATTTCCATGACTGAATAATGAGTTTGAGTATAATATAAATATTTTTTTTGGAATGGAGTATAATATAAATAATTCTAAATGATCAAATGAGCTTGGCCCAATACAAAAATAATACTAACACTAAATACTAGTCCACTAACAATATATTGAATGTTTGTTCTATAAATATACATATTTCAGCAAGTTACTAAGTGATCTGGTTTTAGTTATCCAATACAAGATCCAAATATTTTGTTTTTGGAAGAATAATGCGTTTTTTTAACGCAAGCGTTATAATATAGTGTTGGCAGGTGACCAAGTCCATTCCATCAGTTTTAAATGATATTCTTTGTCCCTCTCCAATGCCAAAATTTTCTTTGGTCAATGCCTTTAAAAAAATATGCCGAGATCATGATGTAAAATTGTCCCTCCTAAAACCCTTCTCTCCAACTTACTATAGATAGCAAATTCATTTCAGCATTTCTTTATGTCTTTACTTGTGCTTTTCATATACTGCATAAGCCTTGTTTCTGGCCTAACTAGAACACAGACTGCAGAAACACGGTGCATTGAAAGAGAGCGAAGAGCACTCCTCCAGTTAAAAAGTGGGTTCTTGGATGATGCGGGTATACTCTCTTCATGGAGTAGTCATAGAAGCTCCCTTGATTGCTGCTTATGGAAAGGTGTATGCTGTAGCAACAGAAGTAATCATGTTATAAGTCTGGATCTTCATGGATACTGGTCAAACAACGTAGATAAAGTTGGGTTAAGAGGTCAAATAAACTCTTCGTTGATTGAGTTAGGCCATTTAAACCATTTAGACCTCAGTATTAATACTTTCACCAAAATTCCAGAATTCATTGGTTCCCTTAGAAAACTTCGTTATCTCAACCTTTCAATGATCGATTTTGAGGTATATAAAGTCCCCCCTCAGTTAGGGAATCTTTCATACTTACAAACTCTTGATCTCTCACATTCTTCTATTACTTTGAGAAACACAGAGTGGCTCTCTAAAATTTCCTTGCTTGAATACCTAAGCTTCAATGGTGTTGATCTCAGCAAGTCTAATAATCTAATAGAAAATGTGATTACCCGACTTCCTTCGCTTTTCGAACTACAGCTAGTTTCTTATTTTCTTCCAAAACTACCTGCTAATACGATACCTCCATTGACCAATTTTTCAATGTTGGACGATTTAATGTCTCATATGGCCAAAGAATAAAAGCCCGTATGATTTCTGACTTGGCCCTACAGGAACCCATTAGGAGAAACGGTTATTTAGTCAGATTATTCAGGAATGTATCGTTTAGTTTAGGGTTGCAACGGTTTATATGAATCGTTGTGTCTCTTGTGAAGCATCGATTCATTGTGTATAAATAGATTAGGAATTCTCTGTAAACAAACAACCCTAATCGATTCACTTTATATCAATATAAAGGGTTCTACCCATCTTCTTTTGTCCTACTTTTATTCGATTCTCTTTGCATGATTATACATGATGTTGTTTGATATTTTCGATCCTGGAAACACCCCTAAAGGGCCTGTGAACAGTGGTATCAGAGATTCAAGGAATCAAACAACGATCAAGATTAAGAGATTATCATTAGCCAAAGGGCGGGATTGATTAACAACAGCGAAGCAGAATTATTCAGGATCAACAGCGAAGCAGGTTTGATTGTCAGAAACGGAGAAGCGGGATTGATTGTTATTAGCAGAAGGCGGGATTAACAATCATTGGCAAGACGAGTTTGACTTTCAACAGCGAGGCAGGTTTGATCAAGAACTAGAGGACCAAAGTAAGAAAGAAAGGAAAATGGTTACCACCAACCGGGGTTAACCAAAAAGAAGAGAAACAACAGGTTTGCCCGGGAATCAGAAAACCAAAGAACTGCTGAGACAGTTGGTTGATTCGCCCCGCAAACAAGGAAGAAATTTTTGCCCGGTGAAAAAAGAACCAGGTGGTTTGATTCGCCCCGCAAACAAGAAGAAAATATTAAAAAAAAAACATGAACAAGAAGGATTAAAGAATGAAGACTGCGGATTTAAAGATTGAAGACCTGCAAGTAACACTGCAGATTTGAAGATCGAAGTTTTTGGCATATCGACATTAGGGGGAACTGTTGGACGATTTAATGTCTCATATGGCCAAAGAATAAAAGCCCGTATGATTTCTGACTTGGGCCTACTGGAACCCATTAGGAGAAACAGTTATTTAGTCAGATTATTCAGGAATGTATCGTTTACTTTAGGGTTGCAACGGTTTATATGAATCGTTGTGTCTCTTTTGAAGCACCGATTCATTGTGTATAAATAGATTAGGAATTCTCTGCAAACAAACAACCCTATTCAATTCACTTTATATCAATATAAAGGGTTCTACCCATCTTCTTTTGTCCTACTTTTATTCGATTCTCTTTGCATGATTATACATGATGTTGTTTGATATTTTCGATCCTGGAAACACCCCTAAAGGGCCTGTGAACATTCAAAGTCTCTTTCTATTTTAGATATCTCCTCTAACTATCTTCCCTCCTCTTCGATATATCCTTGGTTATTCAACTTCAGTAGCAGCCTTACCAATGTCGACGTCTCTAGAAACGACTTTCATGGTACCATTCCAGAAGCTTTTAGTGCGTTCACATATCTCCAAAACTTAGATTTGACCTCGACTAACCTTGAAGGCAGTATCCCGAGATCATTTGAGAACTTCAGCAGCTTAGATGCACTATATCTAGCTAGCAACAATCTCACAGAAGACCTACCCAGCCTCTTTCGGCTCTTGACGTACACCAGCAGAGAAGTCTGTTCAGCTTTTGGAATTAAGTTCAAACAAGTTAAGTGGGAACTTCAGCAGCTTAGATGCACTATATCTAGCTAGCAACAATCTCACAGAAGACCTACCCAGCCTCTTTCGGCTCTTGACACACCAGCAGAGTGTTGTCCCACTATCTTTGGATCGATATAATAAGTTGCAAAGTAATATGAATAAGTAAATCTATATATTGTCTAACCATTAAACGATTCTAATACATATGTATATATAAGGTTTGAATCGGTATGACCCAACCAATGTGTCCTTTCGGTTATAGTTCCAACCGGTATAACTAATAACTAACTTTTCAATAACTAACTTCTGTAACTAACTTTCGGTTACAAAGTTTCTAACTAACATCTTTGGTCCTTCGAGTTTTAAGAAGCAATGAAGCGAGATTATAGGTTCACATTCTCCTCCTTAATCTTGATCGTTGCTTCTTGTTAAATCTTGAACTCCGAGCATTTGTCGCATTGTCATGAACTTCAATCTTGGTAGAGCCTTTGTTAGTATATCTGCTCTTTGTAGTTCTCCGCTGACATGTTCTATGTTGATGTGTCCATTTTCCACGCATTCTCGAATGAAATGATATCGAATGTCGATGTGTTTACTTCTTCCATGAAAAACTGGGTTCTTGACTAGTGCAATTGCTAAAACGTTATCTACCTTCAACGTAATCTTTTTTTCTTCATTTCCAGTTAATTCACTAAGTAATCTTTTTAACCATAAGGCTTGACATGATGCTGCAGTAGCTGCCATAAATTCTGATTCACATGATGATAGCGCCACTGTCGGTTGTTTCTGAGTACTCCAAGTAATGGGTGACTCTCCAAAATAAAATACTATGCCAGTAGTTCCTTTTCCTTGATCAGTGTTGATTCCATAACTACTGTCGCTGTAACCTGTAATCTTGCATCCGCCTTCTTTCTTGTAAATTATGCCATGCTCCTTTGTTCCTTTGATATATCGGATTACTTGCTTTACTGCCTTTAGATGATGTTCCTTTGGGTCTTGCATCCATCTACTGAGTAGTCCGACTGAATAACTAAGATCTGGTCTTGTATGTAGTAAGTACCTGAGACTTCCAATTAAGCTTCTGTAATAAGTTGCGTCAACTGATTCTCCATCTTCCGCCTTGACCAACTTAGTACCGGGGTCCATTGGTATCTTCGTATCATTACTATCATTCATATTCGTTTCCTTCAAGATCTTGTTAATATAACCTGTTTGCTTGATTGTAATCTCTCCTCCTGTCTGTGTAACTTCTATCCCAAGGTAATAAGCTAACAATCCTAAGTCGCTCATTTCAAACTTTTCTTCCATCTGGGATTTGAATAATTCTACTTCCTTCTTTGGAGTGCCAGTGATTATCAAATCATCTACATAAACTCCGACTATAATTGTAGAATTCTTGTTCCTCTTTGTATATACTGCTTGTTCGAGATTACACTTCTTGAATTCTAATGACTTTAATGTTTGATCAAGCTTCACATTCCAAGCTCTCGGTGCTTGTCTTAAGCCATATAAAGCTTTAATAAGCTTGTAAACTTTTCCTGAGTTTTCTGGTTGTACAAATCCTTCAGGTTGTGTAACATAGACTTCTTCTTTCAAATCTCCATGTAAAAATGCTGATTTTACATCCAAGTGATGAACTTGCCAACCATGATATGCTGCTAACGCTAATATTAATCGTACTGTTTCTATCCTAGCAACTGGGGCAAATACTTCATCAAAATCTATTCCTTGTTCTTGTACATATCCTTTTGCTACTAACCGTGCCTTGTATCTAATGATCTTTCCTTGTGCATCCCTCTTGGTTTTAAAAACCCATTTGAGTCCAATTGCCTTGTGATTTTCTGGCAATGTAGTAAGAATCCATGTCTTATTCTTATTGATTGAATCTATTTCAATTTCCATAGCCTCAATCCATTTCTTATCTACTGATGCTTCCTTATAGTTACGAGGTTCTTCTTCTGTGAAAAATAAACTAGGTGTTTCCACTACTCTTGCAGTTTCGTAAATTTCTGCTAAACCTTTTAATCCTCGTACTGGTGTATGATCATATCTTTCATCTGATGTTTCTAATGAACTAATAGTAGCCTCTTCTTCTGCTGAGTTAGGGTCATAATGGAATGTTGGTGGTGTAATTGGTGAGTTTGGTTCTGATGTTGGATCTGGTAACGGATCCGGTGTTGGATACATAACATCATCATTTTCTATGTTGACAGTTATAGGAGTTGTATTGTCAACTTTGTCTACCACAAAACTAGTCCAAAATGTGTCTTGTGTACTTGTATCCTCTTCATTCTTCTCCCAATTCCACGGTTTTGTTTCCATAAACTTTACATCCCTACTAACATGTTTCTTTTTCCTTATTGGATCATATAACCTACATGCTTTTGATCCTTCCTCTACTCCTAAATAAATCATTGGTATGCTTCTATCATCCAGCTTCTTTAAATGAGGAATTGTTACTTTTGCATAAGCTGTGCATCCAAATATCCTTAGGTTCTCTAAATTTGGTTTTCTATTATAGAGTGCCTCATATGGAGTTTTATCTATCAGGGCTCTTGTAGGTACCCTATTTAGTATGTAAATAGCATGTTTCACTGCTTCCGCCCAAAAAGTTAAGGGTAACTTCATGGCTTTCATCATACTCCTCGTAGTTGATAACACTGTTCTATTCCTTCTCTCCACTACTCCATTCTGTTGTGGTGAATATGGTGCTGTCAACTGTCTTGCTATTCCATTATCTTTACAATATTTGGTGAATTCATTTGATGTAAATTCGCCTCCTCTATCTGTTCTTAGCATTCTCACTTTCATTCTTAACTCCATTTCTATTTTCTGCTTAAATTCCTTGAATATACTAAATGCTTGATCCTTTGATTGTAGAAAATAAGCCCACATAAATCGTGTACAATCGTCTACTAACAAGAATATAAGTTTCTTGCCTGAGTGTGTTGCTGGACTAATAGGACCACAGAGATCTCCATATATTAAGTCCAACGGGTTCTTTGATCTGAATTTAGCTTGGTTTGGAAATGGTGTTCTACTATGTTTTCCTAATAAACATGCATCACAAATCTGTCCGGCATGATTTATTCTAGGTATTCCTTCTACTAGACCTTTTCTAGTCATCTTGTTGATATCTTCAAAGTTTAGATGACCTAATCTAGCATGCCATAACCATGCTTGGTTATCTATATTTGCTAAGAGACATATAGGTGTGTCTATCCGTAATCTAATACTGTAAAGTCTGTTCTTGGATCTTTCAACTTTCATCAATAACTTCCTGCTCTTATCATACAAAGTCAATCTATTTCCCTCCATTATAACTTTACAACCTATTTCTGTAAGTTGTCCTAGACTTAGTATGTTGCTCTTAAGGTTTGGTATATAATATACATCCGATACGACCTTTTGTTCTTGGTTTTTGCAACCTAACAATATAGAGCCTTTTCCCTTTATCTGTACATATGATCCATCTCCAAAACTTACTCGTCCTGTTATGTTTTCATCCATATCTCTAAAATGACTCTTGGTTCCCGTCATATGATTACTTGCACCGTTATCTAAATACCATATGCTTTCGTCCTTTGAAGCATATTTTCCTGGTTGAATTTGGCCTTCATTCAACAATACTTCCTCGTGTTTGGTTTCATGCATAGTCATTAATAGTGATGGTTCTTCATCTTCTAAGATAAGGTTTGATTGTTCCTTATCTGTCAATTTTACTCTACACTTTCTCATAAAGTGTCCAAGTTTGTTACATCTGTAACATCTTAACTTACTCACATCCTTTCTATTCGTGTTCTTATTAGGGTTTTCCTTATAATTGGGTTTTCCCTCTTGTGAGTTATTTCTGTGTTTGTTATTTTGCCAGTTTCTTCGTGCATAGTTTGATCTACCTCCATGCTTATTAAAATGTTTTCCTCTACTTGAGTGTTCACCGTGTGTGAATAATAAATTATCCTGGCTTTCAACTTGATCTCCCTTCCGGAGTTTTATCCTTTCCTCAAATGCTTTGAGTTTTCCTGTGATCTCATCTAGGGTAATGTTGTCTAGATCACTAGTTTGTTCTATGGATGCTACTATCTGAATGAATCTATCTGGTGTGGAATCTAATAATTTTCTAACTATGAGTGATTCATCTATTGTTTTCCCTAGTTCTGTTGCCTTCGTGACATAACCATTTAACTTATCTGCAAATGCATCCACCGTCTCATCATCCTTCATCTGAAGGGCATTAAATCCTATCATTAAAGATTGTAATCGTGCTTGTTGCACTTTCTCTTCGCCAACGTGTCTCCTTCTTAATGAATCCCATAATTCCCTCGCTGTTTTACAACTTGCCACTTGTAAAATTACATCCTCTGTCAACGCTTGATATAACAAGGCTATTGTTGCCTTATCTTTCTTAACATCTAATTCTGTATTCTCCGTAGGTTCTATTGTCTCCCACAAACCATGTGCTTCTAATATAACCTTTATTTGTATAGCCCATACCGTGTAATTTGTGTTTTTCAACTTAGGACATTGGTATTGTGCTATAGGTGTTAAGGGTTTTAATGTAGTTGTTGCGTTCGTATCATCGCCCATCTTGAAAGTATTTATGATCTTCACTTTCTAATATTCACGGGAATTTTCTAATATGGTATCTCCTCTAATATGGGAATATATATAGTTTTCGGGAATTCCTAGTAATTACGGGATCAATAGTAGTTCTCGGGATTCCTAATAGTATAAACTAACAAAATCTATACTATTCTAATGAATTGAAATCCAGAAAATTAGAACTTGTGACCTCGTTATCGTATTGAATATGAAACGTATTCCCTTGTCTCCTTTTCGTTTATTTTTCTGCCTCGTTATGTCTTTCCAGATCGACTTCAAATCTTTCCAAGCAACCTCTCGAATTTTTTTGCCTTACTTCTGATTTTTGCTTCTGATTCGAACCAGTAAATAAACACCAAAGTTCTTTTGTTCTCCTTCTTGTCGAATTGTTGATGTTGTTGTTTTTTTATTAACGAGTCCCTTTTTTTTTGTTGTTGTTGTTGTCGAATATTGTTACAGAAATTCGACACAAACAAAAATAATACCACTCTACACGTTGTTATTTCCTTCTTCTTGTGTGTTCAACTTGATCTCGTTTCTTGAAATCTCCACGTATCTTACACACATCTACTTGTTACCACGCCTTGGTAAATATGAATCAAATCTGTCTTGTCGTTTGATCCTTGCTGCAACGAAACAACCAAACTATGGTTATACAGTTTCTTGCGCCTGTCGTTGTTGTTGTTCTTTTGTGTTAATATCGACACAAATTCCACACTCTTCTTCCAAATGATCAATTAATACTACGTATACGCTTTTCTCAACCAACAACGCCCTTTGCTTTGTGTTTCTTTGCCTCGAACTAGTTCCTTTTTCTTAATACACAAAGTCTCCACTATCTTCCTCGACACCAATACGCTTGATGCTATGCGTTTTGCAACTTCTACGTAAAACAGATCGTGCACTATCTTTTCTACGCGTTTCCTTATTCAAAACGTGTTTCCTTCGAAGATTTAAAAGAAAACAAGTTGTATCTCTTCTCGCTCAAAGGGAATAACGAATTGTTCTTCCACTTCTCCTGCGTTTTTCTTTTGGCTTCTCACTGATTTGTATTGATTTCGTTATTGCAGAAATCGTTGTGATGATGTTGATGTATAATCCTTGCTCTTGATGCCAATTGTTGTCCCACTATCTTTGGATCGATATAATAAGTTGCAAAGTAATATGAATAAGTAAATCTATATATTGTCTAACCATTAAACGATTCTAATACATATGTATATATAAGGTTTGAATCGGTATGACCCAACCAATGTGTCCTTTCGGTTATAGTTCCAACCGGTATAACTAATAACTAACTTTTCAATAACTAACTTCTGTAACTAACTTTCGGTTACAAAGTTTCTAACTAACATCTTTGGTCCTTCGAGTTTTAAGAAGCAATGAAGCGAGATTATAGGTTCACACAGAGAAGTCTGTTCAGCTTTTGGAATTAAGTTCAAACAAGTTAAGTGGTTCCTTGCCAGATTTTACCAATTTCACAGCTTTAAAAGAACTATATCTCAACAAGAACGAGTTGAATGGATCTTTCCCAGAAAAATTTGAGCAAAACTCAAATCTTTTGATCCTCGATTTAGCTGATAACAAGATCACTGGATTAATCCCAGATCTTTCGGCACTTTCTTCACTGCAACAGTTATATTTTGAGAGAAACCGTTTGGAAGGGACAATAGGAGAAAGGATAATGACACTTTCTAAGCTACAAAGTTTGGGAGTCTCTTCAAACTTCTTGATTGGTAAAATCTCGGAAACTCATCTGAAAAATCTTCTCGCTTAGTTTACCTTGATCTGTCAAATAACACCCTGGGTCTCGAAATTGATTCTGGTAGGTCGCCATCTTTTTCCCTCGATGTCATTTCTTTATCATCTTGCAAGTTGGGTCCTGCATTCCCGACCTGGCTACAAACGCAGAAGAATTTCTCCATAATTGACATCTCTAATGCTCATATCAACGACTCTGTCCCTGCTTGGTTCTGGAAGCACTTAACACCGAATCTCCGTTACATGAATCTCTCATCTAATTATATTCATGGCGCTAGATATAACTTATGGAGATCAGCCTATCATTGATTTAAGCTCCAATAACTTTAGTGGCTCGGTACCATTGTTTCCTCGGAACACACAAACACTAGTTCTGTACAATAATATGTTTTCTGGATCAGTCTCCTTCTTATGTTATTTCACCACCATAGGCCAACTTGATCTTTCGAAAAACCAACTTTCAGGAGACCTTCCGGATTGCTGGATGAACTTAACACGACTATTTTATCTTAATCTTGAAAGCAATAAGTTCTCTGGGAGAATCCCAACAACAATGGGATCTTTATCAAATATGTCAATGTTAAGTATGCGTGCCAATAGTCTGACTGGAGAGTTACTGTTATCCTTACAGAATTGTACCTTGCTGATACTTCTTGATGTCGGAGAAAATAATATCTCAGGTAGAATACCTGCTTGGATCGGGGAAACCCTATCAAATTTGCATGTTTTAAGCTTGACATCAAATCGTTTCCATGGTACCATGCCTACAAGCTTTTGCAGGCTTTCAAAGATGCAGATCTTGGACATCTCGGTCAACAGTATTTCTGGAACCATCCCAAGGAGCCTAAGCGACGTGAAAGGCATGACCGACAGTAAAACTGGACGTTCATTGATGGTGATTAATAATGTTCAATTAACACATACCAGGCTTGCCGTTAGACGAGCAACGTATGTGTTTAAATCATTGTTGGAATGGAAAGGAAGAAAATCTGAGTACAGTAGAACATTGTTTCTTGTGAGAAGCCTTGATCTTTCTAGTAATATGTTCACCGGTGAAATCCCAGACGAAATCACCAATCTTTCCGGACATGTTGCCCTAAATCTTTCCAGAAACAACTTAACGTGGCCAATTCCTCAAAATATTGGAAGATTAGGTTGGATTTCCTCGATCTGTCGAGAAACCATTTGGTTGGTTCCATTCCAACAAACCTTTTACACTTGACCAATCTTGGCGCGCTGGACCTTTCATACAACTTGTCAGGGAGGATACCAACAAGCACTCAGTTACAGAGCTTTAGTAATTCATCCTACATTGGGAATCCTTCACTATGTGGACTTCCCCTTTCTATTCCATGCCCAGTAGATTTGGTACCTAAAAAACCCACGAACTAAACTACATACCGACGATGCTGGAGATCAAGATAAGCTGATAACTCGTGGTTTTTTCATTAGTCTTCTGATCGGACTAGCATTTGGGTTTTGGGGAGTGTATGGCACTTTGGCTGTTAGTAAATCATGTAAATATGCATATTTTAGTTTCATAAGCCATGTCAAAGATTGGATCTGTGTCATGGCAGCAGTAAATTATGCCAAGTTGAAGAGGCGTGTTTTGGCCTAAATGGTAATTCTATGTACTTTTTCAAGTAAGTGTGATATATTCACTTTTAAGACATACAAGAATTTCCAATTGTTTGGTACTTCTTAGGTTTGGCCTCAGCTCGATCATGACCGAGATGTATTACTGTTGCATTCTATGAACCACCAATCCAATTGTAGGATATATAATTGTTGAATCTCCTTGAAAATTTCGATGCAGATTGAGACTAATACATGAGCACCTTGCAATTTCGATTATTCCACATTATCTAAACAGATGAGAACAAGACGGCTTCAAAACATCTTAATTGAAGAGCTTAAACATAGCTTTTTTCCCTTTGACTAAAATTCGAACAAAATTTATAATGTTTAACAATGTACACCCATGAGAATGCTCAGGCAAACAAAATTGCTACCAATGGAAAACATAACTCCAGATTGTATTAGATTCCACTTTCTCTAATGGCTAACCTGTCACAAATGATGGGAAATCTTGAAAAGCTTATTATTGATGAGAAAGCTACCCTTGTGGATGATAATGGTAAAACTATTCTGGTGGCTGATGGTAAAAAGAAGGGCAACCCATTCTCTAAAGTGAGTGAAGTGGTTGATTCAGATAGTGATGATGAGATGTTTGAGCATAATGATCCTATGGGCAGTTACTTTTGTTGTCCCACTTTTCTTTAGATCGATATAATAAGTTGCAAAGTAAAATGAATAAGTAAATCTAAATTGTCATTAACCATTAACGAATGTAATACATATGTATATATAAGGTTTGAATCGGTATGACCCAACCATTGTATCCTTTCGGTTATAGTTCCAACCGGTTTTACTAATAACTACTTTTCTATAACTAACTTTTGTAACTAACTTTCGGTTACAAAGTTTCTAACTAACTAGTTTGGTCCTTCGAGTTTTAAGAAGCAATGGAGCGAGATTATTTGGTTCACATTCTCCTCCTTAATCTTGATCGTTGCTTCTTGTTAAATCTTGAACTCCGAGCATTTGTCGCATTGTCATGAACTTCAATCTTGGTAGAGCCTTTGTTAGTATATCTGCTCTTTGTAGTTCTCCGCTGACATGTTCTATATTGATGTGTCCATTCTCTACGCATTCTCGAATAAAATGATATCGAATGTCGATGTGTTTACTTCTTCCATGAAAAACTGGGTTCTTGACTAGTGCAATTGCTGAAACGTTATCTACCTTCAACGTAATCTTCTTTTCTTCATTTCCAGTTAATTCACTAAGTAATCTTTTTAACCATAAGGCTTGACATGCTGCTGCAGTAGCTGCCATAAATTCTGATTCACATGATGATAGCGCCACTGTCGGTTGTTTCTGAGTACTCCAAGTAATGGGTGACTCTCCAAAATAAAATACTATGCCAGTAGTTCCTTTTCCTTGATCAGTGTTGATTCCATAACTACTGTCGCTGTAACCTGTAATCTTGCATCCGCCTTCTTTCTTGTAAATTATGCCATGCTCCTTTGTTCCTTTGATATATCGGATTACTTGCTTTACTGCCTTCAGGTGATGTTCCTTTGGGTCTTGCATCCATCTGCTGAGTAGTCCGACTGAATAACTAAGATCTGGTCTTGTATGTAGTAAGTACCTGAGACTTCCAATTAAGTTTCTGTAATAAGTTGCATCAACTGAGTTACCATCTTCCGCCTTGACCAACTTAGTATCGGGGTCCATTGGTATCTTCGTATCATTACTATCATCCATATTCGTTTCCTTCAAGATCTTGTTAATATAACCTGTTTGCTTGATTGTAATCTCTCCTCCTGTCTGTGTAACTTCTATCCCAAGGTAATAAGCTAACAATCCTAAGTCGCTCATTTTAAACTTTTCTTCCATCTGGGATTTGAATAATTCTACTTCCTTCTTTGGAGTGCCCGTGATTATCAAATCATCTACATAAACTCTGACTATAATTGTAGAATTCTTGTTCCTCTTTGTATATACTGCTTGTTCGAGATTACATTTCTTGAATTCTAATGACTTTAATGTTTGATCAAGCTTCACATTCCAAGCTCTCGGTGCTTGTCTTAAGCCATATAAAGCTTTAATAAGCTTGTATACTTTTCCTGAATTTTCTGGTTGTACAAATCCTTCAGGTTGTGTAACATAGACTTCTTCTTTCAAATCTCCATGTAAAAATGCTGATTTTACATCCAAGTGATGAACTCGCCAACCATGATATACTGCTAATGCTAATATTAACCGTACTGTTTCTATCCTAGCAACGGGGGCAAATACTTCATCAAAGTCTATTCCTTGTTCTTGTACATATCCTTTTGCTACTAATCGTGCCTTGTATCTAATGATCTTTCCTTGTGCATCCCTCTTGGTTTTAAAAACCCATTTGAGTCCAATTGCCTTTTGATTTTCTGGCAATGTAGTAAGAATCCATGTATTATTCTTATTTATTGAATCTATTTCAATTTCCATAGCCTCAATCCATTTCTTATCTACTGATGCTTCCTTATAGTTACGAGGTTCTTCTTCTGTGAAAAATAAACTTGGTGTTTCCACTACACTTGCAGTTTCGTAAATTTCTGCTAAGCCTTTCAATCCTCGTACTGGTGTATGATCATATCTTTCGTCTGAGGTTTCTAATGAACTAATAGTAGCCTCTTCTTCTGCTGAGTTAGGGTCATAATTGTATGTTGGTGGTGTAATTGGTGAGTCTGGTTCTGATGTTGGATCTGGTATTGGATACATATAATCATCATCTACTATGTTGACAGTTATAGGAGTTATATTGTCAACTTCGTCTACCACAAAACTAGTCCAAAATGTGTCTTGTGTACTTGTATCCTCTTCATTCTTCTCCCAATTCCACGGCTTTGTTTCCATAAACTTTACATCCCTACTAACATGTTTCTTTTTCCTTATTGGATCATATAACCTACATGCTTTTGATCCTTCCTCTACTCCTAAATAAATCATTGATATGCTTCTATCATCTAGCTTCTTTAAATGAGGAATTGTTACTTTTGCATAAGCTGTGCATCCAAATATCCTTAGGTTCTCTAAATTTGGTTTTATATTGTAGAGTGCATCATATGGAGTTTTATCTATCAGGGCTCTTGTAGGTACCCTATTTAGTATGTAAATAGCATGTTTCACTGCTTCCGCCCAAAAAGTTAAAGGTAACTTCATGGCTTTCATCATACTTCTCGTAGTTGATAACATTGTTCTATTCCTTCTTTCCACTACTCCATTCTGTTGTGGTGAATATGGTGCTGTCAACTGTCTTGCTATTCCATTATCTTTACAATATTTGGTGAATTCATTTGATGTAAATTCGCCTCCTCTATCTGTTCTTAGCATCCTCACTTTCATTCTTAACTCCATCTCTATTTTCTGCTTAAATTCCTTGAATATACTAAATGCCTGATCCTTTGATTGTAGAAAATAAGCCCACATAAAACGTGTACAATCGTCTACTAACAAGAATATGAATTTCTTGCCTGAATGTGTTGCTGGACTAATAGGACCACAGAGATCTCCATATATTAAGTCCAACGGGTTCTTTG
This sequence comes from Artemisia argyi, assembly GCA_030686995.1. Lineage (NCBI taxonomy): Eukaryota > Viridiplantae > Streptophyta > Magnoliopsida > Asterales > Asteraceae > Artemisia > Artemisia argyi. The sequence goes on along the minus strand of CM060687.1, from coordinate 16,600,245 downwards.
ATCTGAATTTAGTTTGGTTTGGAAATGGTGTTCTACTGTGTTTTCCTAATAAACATGCATCACAAATCTGTCCGGCATGATTTATTCTAGGTATTCCTTCTACTAGACCTTTTCTAGTCATCTTGTTGATATCGTCAAAGTTTAGATGACCTAATCTAGCATGCCATAACCATGCTTGGTTATCTATATTTGCTAAGAGACATATAGGTGTGTCTATCCGTAATCTAATACTGTAAAGTCTGTTCTTGGATCTTTCAACTTTCATCAACAACTTCCTGCTCTTATCATACAAAGTCAATCTATTTCCCTCCATTATAACTTTACAACCTATTTCTGTAAGTTGTCCTAAACTTAGTATGTTGCTCTTAAGGTTTGGTATGTAATATACATCCGATACGACCTTTTGTTCTTGGTTTTTGCAACCTAACAATATAGAGCCTTTTCCCTTTATCTGTACATATGATCCATCTCCAAAACTTACTCGTCCTGTTATGTTTTCATCCATATCTCTAAAATGACTTTTGGTTCCCGTCATATGATTACTTGCACCGTTATCTAAATACCATATGCTTTCGTCCTTTGAAGCATAATTTCCTGGTTGAATTTGGCCTTCATTCAACAATACTTCCTCGTGTTTGGTTTCGTGCACAGTCATTAATAGTGATGGTTCTTCATCTTCTAAGATAAGGTTTGATTGTTCTTGATCTGTCATTTTTACTCTACACTTTCTCATAAGTTTGTTACATTTGTAACATCTTAACTTACTCACATCCTTTCTATTTGTATTCTTATTAGGGTTTTCCTTATAATTGGATTTTCCTTCTTGTGAGTTATTTCTGTGTTTGTTATTTCGCCAGTTTCTTCGTGAATAGTTTGATCTACCTCCACGCTTATTAAATTGCTTTCCTCTACTTGAGTGTTCACCGTGTGTGAATAATAAATTATCCTGGCTTTCAACTTGATCTCCCTTCCGGAGTTTTATCCTTTCCTCAAATGCTTTGAGTTTTCCTGTGATCTCATCTAGGGTAATGTTGTCTAGATCACTAGTTTGTTCTATGGATGCTACTATCTGAATGAATCTATCTGGTGTGGAATCTAATAGTTTTCTAACTATGAGTGATTCATCTATTGTTTTCCCTAGTTCTGTTGCCTTTGTGACATAACCATTTAACTTGTCTGCAAATACATCCACCGTCTCATCATCCTTCATTTGAAGGGCATTAAATCCTATCATTAAAGATTGTAATCGTGCTTGTTGCACTTTCTCTTCGCCAACGTGTCTCCTTCTTAACGAATCCCATAATTCCCTTGCCGTTTTACAACTTGCTACTTGTAAAATTACATCATCGGTCAACGCTTGATATAACAAGGCTGTTGTTGCCTTGTCTTTCTTAACATCTAATTCTGTGTTCTCCGTAGGTTCTATTGTCTCCCGCAAACCATGTGCTTCTAATATAATCTTTATTTGTATAGCCCATACCGTGTAATTTGTGTTTTTCAACTTAGGACATTGGTATTGTGCTATAGGTGTTAAGGGTTTTAATGTAGTCGTTGCGTTTGTATCATCGCCCATCTTGAAAGTATTTATGATCTTCACTTTCTATTATTCGCGGGAATTTTCTAATATGGTATCTCCTCTAATATGGGAATATATATAGTTTTCGGGAATTCCTAGTAATTACGGGATCAATAGTAGTTCTCGGGATTCCTAATAGTATAAACTAACAAAATCTATACTATTCTAATGAATTGAAATCCAGAAAATTAGAACTTGTGACCTCGTTATCGTATTGAATATGAGATGTATCCCCTTTGTCTCGTTAGTAAAATTCGTTCACCAACGTTGGTAATTCCCTCCGCTTCTTTTGTTTATTCCTGCCTCGTTATATGCTTTCCAATCGACTTCAAAAAAAACTTCTTCCAAGCAAACCTCTCAGATTGCCTCTTTATACCACTTTTGCACATATCTTTGCTTCTGATTCGAACCAGTAAACAAACACCAAAGTTCCCTTTTCTTCTTCTTGTCGAATTGTTGTTACTGTTGTTTTTTTTTTAAAAAAACGAGTCCCTCTTCCTTTTTGTTGTTGTTGTCGAATGTTGTTTCAGAAAATTCGACACAAACAAAATAATACCACACTATACGTTGTTATCTTCTTCTTGTGTTCAACTTGATCTCGTTTCTTGAAATCTCTAAGTTTCTTACACACGTCTATTCGTTACCACGCCTTGGTAAATCTGAATCAAATCTGTCTCTTCGTTTGATCCTTGCTGCAACGAAACAACCAATATTTTGGTTATACAGTTCCTTGCGCCTCTCGTTGTTGTTGTTCTTTTGTGTTAATATCGACACAAATTCCACACTCTTCTTCCAAATAACCAATAATACTACGTATACGCTTTTTCTTTCAACCAACAACGCCCTTTGCTTTGTGTTTCTTCTCTTTGAACTAGTTCCTGTTTTATACACAAAGTCTTCTCTATCTTCCTCGACACCAATACGCTTGATGCTATGCGTTTGCAACCTCCACGTAAAACAGATCGTGCACTATCTTTTCTACGCGTTTCCTTATTCAAAAACGTGTTTTCTTTGGAAGATTTAAAAGAAAACAAGTTATCTCTTTTCACTCAAAGAGGAGTAACGAATTGTTCTTCCTCTTCTCCTGCGTCTTTCTTTGGCTTCTTTTGGATTTGTGTTTTGATTTCGTTATGCAGAAATCGTTTTGTATTTTGATGTATAATCCTTGCTCTGATACCAATTGTTGTCCCACTTTTCTTTAGATCGATATAATAAGTTGCAAAGTAAAATGAATAAGTAAATCTAAATTGTCATTAACCATTAACGAATGTAATACATATGTATATATAAGGTTTGAATCGGTATGACCCAACCATTGTATCCTTTCGGTTATAGTTCCAACCGGTTTTACTAATAACTACTTTTCTATAACTAACTTTCGGTTACAAAGTTTCTAACTAACTAGTTTGGTCCTTCGAGTTTTAAGAAGCAATGGAGCGAGATTATTTGGTTCACAACTTTTCATCAGCAGGAGGACATAACGAGCTTGAAGGCTATCTTTCTCATGATTATGCGCTATGACTTACCTGGGCAATTTAAGGAATTTAACAATCACTTTGATTTTAAGCTGCAAGGCCATTTGAGGAAGTAATCTTTTTATGTGGATTTGTTTATTTGTTTCGCATTCTTTTTATGTTTTTAGTGGTTGTTCTAGTTGTTCATTTGTGGCATTTCATAAATGATCTAGTGGTTGCTTGAGGTTAATGTGGCATTTCAGTCACATTCCATTATATTTTAAAAGGTTTTTTGGTTAATATATTTTACCAGGGTGAAAGTTCCCTTTTACCAAAAACAAACCTATCACATATGGCCCTCCATAACATAATATTAACCTTATATGGAACCAACCATGTTTTTATTGAATTTTGACATATCATGTTGAAACCAACTTGAGAGAATCTTAATCCTTTAGTAGATGACATATAATGCTTCTATGAGTATATATGAAGTTAGGCGTACATATGCAGAAATTTCAAAAATATTTTGATTTATTAAGTATATTGATTCTATATATATGAAACTAGTGCTTAACCATAACCTATAGAAATAAAGTTAGCAAAACCCTTTAAGAAAATTTAACCAGTCTTCATTAATTCATTATCAGCATATACCACAAAAATATAAGTAACATAGATTAATTAATTAACCCACAAAAGTAAGCTAAACAAAAGATTTTGCGTGGATTATTGAGCACCAATACCATCTCCATTAAAGAGAAATCAAAATCCGCCAGCCTGAAAAATTGGAAGGAGTTGGAAACTAAAATAATATCCACCCTGAAACACCATAGAGCTAACAAAACCCCAAACCAAAAATGTACATCGGACATGAACAACACCACAACAACATAAGTAAGTACACAACGTCAAAAGTAATATAGCACCTCGAAAATATAAATCTACCTCTAAAAGCTTGCTAGAAGTTGCTAGACTATTGTCTTTGGATCTTAAAATATATCTGAGGGTATACCACGGTCATCGAAATGATCGATATCGTCCATTGAAATATTAAGCTCGAACCGAAAACACCATATACCATTTAGTTGAAGAGTCAGTCACTCATAATTTTGATGTTATGACTTTTGTAATGTTTTTTAGAAGATGGTTGTACAAAAAATGAAGCTTGACTTGACTTGACTAGGGGTATAACATAGACAATTGACAAGTGATCAAATACATATATTACTTACTAGAACGGTATCCGCGCAATGCGGAGGCGGGTACCGTGTGTTTATATTTTGAGTTGCGGTGGCGGGTACTGTATGTTTATATTTTGCGTTATTTGGTTACACGTTTAGTTGTCTTCATGCTTTATAAGTAGAGATATTAGAGATGGTTAAGACAAATAATTTTAGTTTGAAGAACCAATCGCTTTTTAACAAACTTCCTAACCAACTTGCTTCCTAACAAATTAATTTTGAAATCTTTCCATAATAAGCAAGAAAAAAGTCTGAATTTTAAGCATTTCTAATTATAAAATACTCCTTAATGCATTATAATGTTTTTTTTGGGTAAAAGGTCAACGACCCGGTAAATATATTACTCCAAAAAACATTTAAGTACAACGGATATGAGTGAATCCCATATCTTAGCCCGTTACATAGGCGAAAAGCTTACATAACAAGATACTTCCTATTTTCTAGACAAGAAAACAAAACCACTACCACATAATATTGAAAGACTCGGACAAAAATATAAACTACTTCCTACGACCTTGGAGATTAAAGCCATAAATGGCATTAAGAGCATCCAATTCCCCTGGAAGATCATAAATTTGCTTCGAGTAATCATCATAGTCATCAAACTCATCTTCACGCTCATGACCTCCACCAAAAAGATTTGCTGATTCGTCGAACGTGTTAAGAACCTCATCCTCATCACTATCAGAAACCACAACATCACCCACCTTGGAAAATGGGTTAGCCCTCTTAGTGACAGAGGCAGACGGAATAGGATGACCTTCATCATCTACAAGAGTAGCTTTCCCATCGATAAGTAGCTTTTCAAGCTTACTAATTTTCTCAACTATGGGAGTAGAACCAACTTCCTTAGTTCCCATTGAATCACTCACAAGCGGTTCTTGTGATGTAGTACCAGTCTTAACCGACTCATCCTCATTAACTTCTATTGTACGGCCAGCATCCACATCCATGTTGGTGTCATAAGTAGGAATACCAAACGCATCCGTATCATCCATATTAAGAGCATCAAATTGGTTAGATGTAGAAATTTTAGTACCACTAGAACTAGCCACATCAGAAGTCGTCTTCTTAGTGCCACCAGCATTCTTAGTCGTCTTTTTAGGTTCAGGAGGAGTCTTTTTGGGTTGATACTGAAACTGCTTACCCACAACAGGTTTAGTAAACCCCCCTTGACCCGGAATTATATGACCACCTTGCTTTCCTTTCTTCCTGTGATTGACAGTCTTGAAACTATCATTAGCAGGCTTAGTAGACTGAACAGGAGGTATAACAACTGTAGGACAATCAGTCAGAGTATGACCAAATATCTTACACTTGTCACAACGAGGTGGTTGCCACTCGTATTCAACCCGTATCTTCTCAATAGTCGAACCCGAACCATCAAGTAATGGTATCTCAACAGTGAGGCTGTCCCGAAGCACCTCATCCGATCTCACTTCTATCATGCACCTAGCAAAACTACTACGGCCCCACGATTCCTTGCACATTTGGCTTGTAAAAGCATCTAACCTTTTGGGTGTGCCAATCAGTGTGGCAAGAAGACTGAGGCCATCATCAGAAAACATAGCAAGGGGAACATCATGGAATTTAACCCACACCGGGATATTAGTCAAATCCTCTTTAAGTAGGTTTGTGTTCAAAGTCCATGGTTTAAGAATAATAGGAACATTTCTGATCAACCAAGGACCGTTTTCAAGCACATCATCAACACCTTTCTTCGAGTTGAATTTAAAGAAGAAGAACCCCTTAGCATTCATCATTATAATGTTGTATATAGATTAGAATATATATTTATGCAGTTGACATTTGTGATTGATGCCTTTATATTGAATATTTGTTATATGACGTGGCAAAATATTTGTATTGCTTCTTAACTTATGGTGCTGCCAAAACACAAAGTCCACTGAAATGGTTATTTTTTCTTTGATCAAACAAAATAAACTTTATTCAGTTGGTTTTCAAAAACAAAAGACCATACTGTGTTGTTATTAAAAGCTAGACTCCACACCCACAGTGTGCTGATTAATTAGAAGTAAACATAAGTTCCACCATTGCAAAATTGGACATACATTTGACTGTTGCTAGAGAACATGCTAGTATGACACCAAACTATTATTTGTTTACTTGAATCTTTGTGGTACAAGTTTTATTCTTGTTACAAGGAGTTGAATGCTTCTTGATTTGAACGCGCGCAGGTCTTCAAAGACATTCCTGGTCGCTAGATTCTTCATTACTTTAAGCAGCCGACAGGCTACATAAATTACTAAATGTTAGGAGTTGAATATACGGAAAAATCTAATACATCTGAAAATAGAATTATCAGACATCCTGACTTACTTTTGGTTTGAATATAAATACTACTTATAGGCTTCCGTCCTTTACAACAAATATCAAAGAAGAAGGCTATTGCATAAAAATTACCCATATCTTTACTTGTCCTTTTCATATGCTGCACCAGCTTTCTTTATGGCGTAACTAGAACAGAGGCCGCAGTAACACGGTGTATTGAAAGCGAGAGAAGAGCACTCGTACAATTTAAAAATGGGTTAGAGGATGATTACGGCATTCTCTCTTCTTGGAGTAGCCATGGAAGCTCACATGATTGCTGCTTATGGAAAGGTGTAGGCTGCAGCAACATAACTAATCATGTTATAAGCCTTAAACTTAACGGATATTGGTCAGACGAACTGGTTGCGGTAGTTGGGTTTGGAGGTCAAATCAACTCTTCACTACTTGAGCTAAAACACTTGAACCATTTGGACCTCAGTTTTAATAGCTTCACCCATATTCCAGAATTCATTGGTTCCCTCAAAAACCTTCGCTACCTCAACCTTTCCATCATTAACTTTGAGGTACCCAAAGTCCCCCCTCAACTGGGTAATCTTACGTACTTGCAAACTCTTGATCTTTCAGCTTCTTCCATTATTTTGAAAGATACGGAGTGGCTCACTAAACTTTCTTCGCTCAAATACCTAAGCATGAGTTATATAGACCTCAGTGTGTCAGATAATCTCTTAAAGAATATCATCACCCGACTTCCTTCCCTTTTCAAACTACAACTAGTTTCTTGTTCGCTGCCGCAGATTTCTGCTGCTACGCCAATTCCATTCACCAATTTCTCCAAGTCTATCTTTTCTAGATATTTCCTTTAATGATCTTCCCTCCTCGTCAATATATCCTTGGTTATTCAACTTCAGTAGCAGCCTTTCATATATTGACCTGTCCTACAACAAGTTGCATGGTATCATTCCTGAAGCTTTTGGTGCATTTACATCGTTACAGAACATAGATTTGACCATGAATGGCCTTACAGGAAGTATACCAAGATCGTTTGGGAACTTCAGAAACTTACGTTCGCTATATCTAGCTGGGAACACTCTAAAAGATGAGCTTCCTAGCATCTTCCAACGCTTAGGGACAGCAAAAAAGTCAATCGAAGTTTTGGAATTGAGTGATAACAAGATAAGTGGTTCCTTGCCAGATTTTACAACATTCACAGCTTTGAAAGAATTATATCTTAGCCACAATGAGATGAATAGTACTTTCCCAGAAAAGTTTGGGCAAATCTCAAATGTCTTCATCCTTGATTTAGCTGATAACCAGATCAGTGGATTCCTTCCAGACCTTTCGCCACTTTCTTCATTGAGAGAGTTATATTTTGAGAGAAACCGTTTAGAAGGGCTCTTAGCAGAAAAGATTATGCCACTCACTGAGTTACAATCCTTGGGGGTCTCTTCAAATCTCTTGCGTGATACAATAACTGAAAGTCACCTAAAAAATCTTTCTCATCTGGTTTATCTTGATCTGTCACATAACTCCCTAGTTATCGAACTTGGTTCTGATTGGTCTCCAACTTTCTCCCTGGACGTCATGTCATTGTCATCTTGCAAGTTGGGTCCTCCTTTCCCAGCCTGGCTTCAAACTCAGCAGAATTTATCCATAATTGACATTTCTGATGCTCAAATTAATGACTCTATCCCTGATTGGTTCTGGAAGCAGTTAACCCTGAGTCTTCGTTACCTGAATATCTCAGCTAATGAAATTCATGGTATTGTTCCAGATTTGATTAATGGGGACCAACCTTTCATTGATTTAAGCTCCAATAACTTTTCGGGGCAAGTACCATCCTTCCCTTCCACCACTGTATCACTAGTTCTTAGAAATAATATGTTTTCTGGATCAGTTGTCTTTTTGTGTGATCTCACTTTCATAGGCAACCTTGATCTTTCGAATAACCAATTGTCAGGAGAGCTTCCCGATTGCTGGAAGAACTTAACTCAACTTTTTTTTCTTAATCTTGAAAACAATAAGTTCTCTGGGAGAATCCCCACATCAATGGGAGCCCTATCATACATTGTTTTGTTGAGTATGCGTAGCAACAGCCTAACCGGAGAGCTACCTTTATCCTTACAGAATTGTACAGGGCTGACACTTCTCGATGTTGGAGAAAATAACCTCACAGGTGCCATACCTGCTTGGATTGGGGAAGGTCTATCAGAGATGCGTGTTCTTAGCTTACCATCCAATGGGTTCCAGGGTACCTTGCCTGAAAGTATCTGCAGGCTACCGAAGATGCAGATCCTGGACATCTCTGTCAATAATATTTCTGGAACCATACCAAGGTGCCTCAGCAACTTGACACGTATGAAGCAAAGAATAACCAAAGCTGATCAGTCTTTTCAGATTAACATGGTTGGTCTTACACGGACTAGGCTCACCATCAGTAGAGCTACATTTAAGTTTAAAGCATTGTTGCAATGGAAAGGAATACAATCTGAGTACAGTAGTACCTTGGGTCTTGTCACCAGCCTTGATCTTTCTAGCAATAAGTTCAATGGAGAAATACCAGGCGAAATCACAAATCTTACTGGACTTGTAGCCTTAAACCTTTCCAGGAACAGCTTAACCTCACAAATACCTCAAGATATTGGAAGGTTAAGATGGTTGGATTTCCTTGATGTGTCAAATAACCATCTGTTTGGTGCAATCCCAACAAGCCTTTCAGAGCTGAGCAATCTTGGGGTCCTTGACCTTTCAAACAACAATTTGTCAGGTAGGATACCACTTAGCACTCAGTTACAAAGTTTTAGTGCTTCATCCTACACTGGCAATCCGGGACTATGTGGGATTCCACTTCCTAATGCATGCCCGAGAACTTTGGTGCCTCAAAGCCCACAAACTATAGTAGAAACTGTTACAATTAAATAACATGACAATCATATAAACAGGTAAACACATATGCGGAAGCGTAGGAACATCTATAACATATAAGAGATTAACATAAATTAAATAGGAACGTACCTTTAGTGATTCTAGCAAAACAAGAATCAATAAATAATCTTGAACATGTGATGAACCCTAATTAGGGTTTATATGGATCAATGATTAACCCCTTACCGTTTTGTTAATCGATCCCTTGATAACAACAAAAGTATGTTGTTACCTCGTTCTTGTACACACAAACTAATACCGAATCAAATTAATTGCAAGATTAAACACAAGTATTATTTTGATATAAAAAGTTTCGATCAAACCCTAAGGGTTTAGGGATTCGATCGGCTGGAATAAACAAGAGAGAAAAACACAAATTTAGGGTATATTGTGTGTGCACAAAAGATCACCAAACAATAACCCTTTGATTTGTATTTATACTAGATTAAATCTTGGAGAGCAAGACAAAGACATGGGTCGACCCCTTTGGGCTTGGTTCGACCGGCCATGCACACCAAAGGGTGTTCCGGATCCTTCTTGTCATCCAATTTATAGTCTAGTCCTTTCCGTTTCTTTTTAACGATAATTAGTCCATACATTTAATAACTAACGATCATTAATCCTTAAACTTGTGTTATTAATAAATATAACTAACAATTAATATTTATTAATCTTTGACTCTCGTTTGTAATGTGTGCAATCCCGAGGTCTCGGGTTCGATACTAGACATTTACATATTAATATTTATCCAATATTTTAACAGAAACCGAAGATGTTGGATATCAAGATAAGCTAATAACTCATGGGTTTTTCATTTGTATGGCAATCGGATTAGCCTTCGGATTTCTTGGTGTTTGTGGCATCTTGGTTGTCAGTGATTCATGGAGAAATGCATATTTCGATCGAGTTTTTCAGCCATGCCTTAGATTGGATCAAGATCAACATTATGATAGCAACGAACTACACCAGGTTGAGGGACGCTCTTATTCCATTTAGCAAATTTGCAAGTATTATTTTCATTTAAAATAATTGGAGCTTGTCTCATCTTAGTAAACACATAATAAAGCTCATGATAACTGAAAACACAAACAAGACAATTAAATATCAAATAAATACTTAAATTGTTTATTAGTATAATTACTATTGTTGTTGTATAAATGTTTCTGTCTAGGGGAGGTGTTTATGTGTGGGCTGGAATGAGTGGAAAGCCTAAGTATGTGTGTTGCTCAATAAATCCAACACAATCCAGTTGTATGAGTGTGTATTGTGCAAATGTGTGTTAAAAAGCTAGGTTACTAAGTTGACTTTGGATGACGTTTGGGGACAGAATCAAGGATTGAGACAACATAAAAAAAGACATATGATATAAGAAAGATAAAAGAGAATAATATCTTCCATAAGATGATTGAACTTTCATATTATTTTCAACTTTTATGTGTTAATATACTATAATATTTTCAGTGTCGTACAAATTACATCATCTCAATTCGAGGACTTGGCATTGGAAGTAAACCTTTTAGCGTTTTCCAATCAACTATTGAATAGCAACATGGAAGATATGAAAGGATTGGTGTGCAAAGAACAACGTTTTTCACAACTATTATTTATAGAAATGCCGATAGGTCACACCAGTGAACACTAAACGGAGCCCCTAAGTTGGTAATGAAAAAAGAGTGACGAAGTAAAATGAAAATGAAGAGCAAATATTCTCATACAGGGGTAAACGGTAATTATCCAGAGTGTAGATAGTGTAAATATTTATCTGGGATAAATATATTTAGATATAGAAGGCAAAACCATAATCCTTAAGGATGTATGGAAGTCGGTCGAACCCCATGGGGGAAGTTTGACTTCTTGCCAAACTTGTATTACTTAATAGAGAATTATTAGAGACTTTTAGTGCAATTTGTAAAGTCATTATTTCCCTATAAATAAAAAGGCACATAAATAGAAATCATAAATATCCTTTAAACCCTAACTCCATCCCCTCTTCCTGTTTTCGTCTGATCAACCAAAGCAAAGGGTCGAAACCATTTTAGGTGGATCCCTAATTAACCAAAGTCGATTACCAAGTCGACTTGTTACCCGATTCCGTACTTTTCAACTTGCATAGGTCTCGAAGCCTAAATCTATATGTGCAGTACTGGTGGATAATGGACGCAGCTCCCATGGTGATTCTTCCAAGAAACCCTAAGTGATCGACTGAAGCGTCAAGATCAAGAAGAAGGCAATTTCATGCAATTCAAGAAGGTATAGGAGCTTACGTTACCCCACGATCAAGTAAGTAATTTCTAAACACCCTTTATACGTGCTAGATTAGGTTATATCCCTGATTGGGAGATCTATGTATCAAGGGATTGGTCTGCATGACCATGTGTGTTGGTAACCACTAATACACTATAAGATAAACATGCAAAGGCCAGGATTTTCGAGCTAGGCTAACCATGCGATGCAGGATTTATAAGCAAACTTAAACATAATTTAGGGACTTAAGTCTATGTTGTAATTTAGATTAGGTTAGCTAGAACTATGACTCGGTTACTTATATGGCCAGATGTTCATGAAGGGGTCGGTTGAGAGGATTCTTTAGCCAGCACTAACATGGTTTCTTTACAACCCCCCCCCCCCCCCACCCATCTCTATAAATAGAGATGAGAGGGGATGCTAGTTTTTTACGTTCTTCTTTCTCGACGTAATCTTTATTATGATTAATACAAGGTGTTCGAGGGTATTAACATAATAACTATTAGTCGATACTTTTGTTATTGGCCCGTTTATTTGTATAGTGTTAATAGGCCTAGCCCATTGTATTTACTCTAGAACCATCATCTGTAACTTATATATTAGTGATCTTGATATCAATGTAAATCAAGCAATTATACTTATCAGCCTAAACTAACCGTTCCTTTCCTAAAAATCCTCCCTAAATTCGTCCTTCTCCCTACTTTTCCTCCAACATTGGCCAACACTTTCTAAACCCTAAACAACATCATCAACTACCATGGCAGTCGAATCCACCCCTCCCCCCCCCCCCCCCCCCACCACCTCCTTCTACCTCTGCTGATAAGTTAATCCCTTTAGTATCACCAACAAAGTTCCCATAAAATTAAACCTAGGAAAACATAACTACACCTCATGGAGTTCTTTCTTTCTCATCCGTTTTGGAAGTCTTGATCTAAAATCTCATGTTGAAACCATAGCCTCGTCTAGTACTCCTGATCCGGAGTGGTCTAAACTTGATGTTCTCATCAAGATGTGGATTCTTGACTCATTGTGTGACTCCTTACAAGAACAGGTTGTCTCTACACGGGCAATGCCAAGGCCTTGTGGGATCATCTCATAGCATTGTTTCACGATGACAAGAATGCTAGGGTTATCACTCTCGACAACGAGCTTCGTTCCATCAAGATCGGCACCATGTCAATCAATGACTATTGCACCAAAATAAAGTCTATGGCGGATAGACTCCACAATCTTGGCTCGTCAGTAAGTGAACATAACTTGGTTACATATGCGGTCAATTGGTTAGATTCACAGTTTGCCACTATTGTCAAAATAATATGTCATCGTGAACCCTTACAAACATTTAAAACAGCCCGAAACATGTTACTCCTTTAGGAGTCTACTTTGAACAACCAAAGTAATTCTCATACCACGTTTGATAGCACCTCATCCTCGCCTACCATTCTTTTGGCTAGAAACTTGTCGGGTCAAAAAGGTACATGTAATGCTAATTCTAATAAGTCTCTACCACAATTATGTAATCATTTTAGTAAGGGGATGTGCAAGTTTGGGGATCAATGTAAATTCATACACGACCAAAGAAATAGAGCAGGTCTAAAAAATACTACTGGGTACTTTGGTCAAGGGTCTGGTACCACACATAATAGCCAAAACACTTTTACTTGGGCTTTTGGTTATTACCACGCTAGACAGGCCCAATCACAGCCTCCTTTTCCATCTGTTTTGGGCCGACCACCAACACCACAAGCCCATCATACCACCTTATACCACCAACAATCTTATAGCCCAACAAACAACCACCCCTATGCAGCCCAACAACCTTTTACTGCCCAACAGCCATACCATTACCCGGCCTAATATCCACATCACCCCCACCATCTCGACCCAATCCACATCACCCCCACCGAATCTACCCGTACTCACTGCATGGTCACTCGGCCTCAATCAGGCATTATCAAACCCGTTGAGCGTCTCTCCTTACATACCTTTCCTATCTCACCCCTACCTAAATCTCCCTTCCTCGCCTAAAAAGACCCTTACTAGAATAATGCTATGTATGATGAGTATAACGCATTTACTAAAAATGGTACTTGGATTCTTGTACCACGGCCCTCCGGTGTTAATTTAGTGAGATCTATGTGGTTATTCAAGCACAAATTTCATGCTGATGGGACTTTGAGTCATTATAAGGCTCGTTTGGTTCAACTTGGTATTGACTGTGATGAGACTTTTAGTCCGGTTGTCAAACCGGCTACCATCCGCAGTGTTCTTAGTCTTGCGGTGTCTCGCAAGTGGCCTATTCATCAGCTTGATGTTAATAATGCTTTTCTTAACGGAGATTTATCCGAGACTGTATATATACATCAGTCACCGGGATTTTTGGACTCCCGGTACCCTCATCATGTTTGTCTTCTGCATAAATCTTTATATGGGCTAAAGCAAGCACCTCGTGCTTGGTTTTAGATATTTGCATGTTATGCTACTCGGGTTGGATTTTACCACAGTCGTTGTGACTCTTCATTATTTATTCTTCAACAGGGCTCTCAAGTTTCTTATTTACTTATCTATGTGGATGATATTCTCCTTAGATCCTCTTCTACTAATATACTACAGCAGATCATTGCTTTTCTACACAGTGAGTTTGACATGATTGATCTTGGGGCACTCAATTAGTTTCTTGGTATCCATGCTACGCGCCATTCCACAGGTTTGTTTCTATCTAGAGGAAGTATGCTATTGAACTCCTTGAATGTGCTCACATGACCAACTGTAACCCTTCCCGAACTCCAGTTGATACTGAATCCAAACTGGGTCCCGAAGATGTTCTAGTTTAGGATCATACTTTATATCGCAGTCTTGCAGGTGGTCTCCAGTCTCAAAAGTTTACTTGACCAGATTTATCTTATGTCGTTCAACAGATATGCCTTTACATGCATGACCATAGTGAGCCACATCTTGCTGCACTTAAGTGTATCTTACGCTATGTTCAGGGGACTATGGATTTTGGATTCCACTTATACTCTTCTACACGGTGGTCCACGTGAGGCTATTGTTTGTTTCTAGGTGATAATCTCCTGTCTTGGTCTTCTAAGCGTCAGTAGACTATCTCCCGTTCTAGTGCCGAAGCAGAATACCGGGGTGTTGCTAATGTCGTGGCAGAGACTGCATGGCTTCGCAACCTTCTTCGTAAGTTACTCTCCTTTATCCGCTGCAAATCTTGTCTACTGTGACAATGTTAGTGCCATTTACCTATCAGCCAATCATGTTCAACATCAACGGATAAAACATATCGAGATCAACATCCATTTTGTTCATCACATGGTTACCACAGGAAAGGTGCATGTTCTTCATGTACCTTCTTGCTACAAGTACTCTGATATATTCACTAAGGGTCTACCCTCAGCTCTCTTTGAAGAATTTTGGACCAGTTTGGGCGTCCGCCTTCCTCCCGCTCCAACTGCGGGGGAGTATTAGTCAATATATTTGCTATTAGCCTATTTATTTGTATAGTGTTAATAGGCCTAACCCATTGTATTTACTCTAGAACCATCATTTGTAACTTATATATTAGTGATCTTGATATCAATGTAAATCAAGCAATTATATCAATCAATAATAACATGTGCATATTGTTCATACTTATTGTCAATATATTTGTAGTTTCTTGTTCTTCTTTGTTCGTTCATCCAAAGCGGGTTTTGTGCCTCGTGTTGCAGCTTTGTGATAGACACTACGTCTTCTGTGTTTTGATATTCAGGTTTGTTTTTGATTTATTCCAACACGTTATATCAAGAGGAGCGGGTATTCAGTGGTTCTCAATATGGATTGCTAGAAACGAGTTCATTGAAAAAGAAAAGGGTTTTGGTATTGATCTTTTCTTGGAATGAAGTCGACGAAAAGGTTTTTCTTTTGGCGATTGTTTTTCAACACGTAATACGACAAAGAACGGTTTTTCTTTATACATGCATATGAAATAGAGATGAGAGAGGATGCTAGTTATTTATGTTCTTCTTCCTCGATGTAATCTTTATTATGATTAATAAAGGAGGTTCGAGGGTATTAACATAATAACGTGTGCATATTGTTCATACTTATTTTCAATATATTTGTAGTTTCTTGTTCTTCTCAGTTCGTTCATCCAAAGAGGGTTTTTTTGTCACACCCCGCCACGGCGGAAACGCGCAGGTGTAACTTCATGAGTAACACCCCCAAAATCGGGTCCAGCGGAAGCATACATGTCACTGGGGTGCTACTAAATTGGAATCACAACATAAGGAAATAAAGAACGGAATACATATTCCGTTAAAATACATTAAGTTTAATAAAGCCGAGTTACAACAACGTTTTTAAGATTAATAAATAAGCCCAAGTTAAATGGTCCCAATAAAACAAGTCAAAGTCTATGTGTGAAAACACTTCGGGGTAAAGTTACGACCATTGCCTTGCCATGCCATGCCGAACAATAAACGACTCAAACACCTGAGAAAAACATGCTAAAAGTCAGCAAAAAGCTGGTGAGTCTATAGGTTTAGCAGTAAAGTAACAAGTTGGACCAATAGTTTTGTGTACGATCATTACAACGCATATAATGTCATACAAAATAGTCTATCGCGCTAGCACTAAGTTCATGCAACCGAAACTAGACAGTTCAGTGCGCTACAATGTGGCACATAAATAATAATCAGGGGCCCATAGCGAGTGTTTTAACCCAATACACTCGTAGTCCGACTTGATACACGCTCGCATTGACCCGTCTGGCCAACCGAGCGAGGGGAGTCACCCCCAATAGATCTATTTATATCAATCGCGTTTCCCAACGGGAATTAACGGTTCATGAAGGTGGGCATAACAGTGGGTCTAGGGGCTTAGGCTAACTACGCAATAGTTTTGAGCAAATAAAATAGTATTGTGGTCCAGAAAACGTTTTGCATGTTTCTCACCCCATAGTTGTAAAACAAGTATAAGAAAAGTGGGGCTATAAACTCACCTCAGTAGTACAGCAGTAAGATAGTGCAATAAATCAGATAGTGTTCGGCACCAACACGCGACCTAGATTAGTAAGGCATGTCTTAGTTCATAGTTTAAGTTTAAGACTCAACGAAGTTAAAATAAACTCAAAGTTTTAAAATGTTGCGCTATTGTTGCATGTGTGGCATCATTTAAGTTTGAAAACGGTTTTCTAAGCGTTTGTGTGTATTGGCTCTTGGAAGAGTATAAGTATGTAAGTGGCTAAAGATAGAATATCAAGGACGAGGGAACCATTGGTTGGATGATAATCGAAAGGCGAAGTACGGGAAGTTGATTTTCAATGATTGTTAGACGTTGACGGAAAATAATGACTTTAACGTTAGAAGTATATATATACGTATTTAACTTAGTACATTTATAAAAATATATAATTAAGTGATGATTTTATTTAAAGTATTTATATTTAAAATAAACTAGTAACTATATACCTTAAAAATGTATGTTTGTTTAAAATGTTTATTGTCCATTTATTAGAGTCGTTAAAAGTATGTAGGATTTTTATAAAAGTTGAGCGTGACTTCAATATATGTTTAAATAATAAGACGTAGTACATTATTTATAGAACTCAAATAAACATTATTTATAGAACTCAAATAAACCTTTATAAGTCGAAATATATTAAATACATTTAAGTAATGGTAAATTCAAAACTTAAAGTTTGATTTAGTCTCATTTTATAGATTTTAAATGTATGTGCATATAGCTTTGCTTATAATAAGTGTCATGAGCTCGTTATAAGTTATGTCGCAACTCGTGGTTGAGTGATATGAATTTAGTCATGTCCTGAAATTATGCCGAGATTGGATAGTCGAAACATGAAAGGAATAAGTAGAAACGACATATGCAAACCAAACGCACCCTTGTGTTAGTTTTTGAAGAGGGAAAGAGTGGAGTGGGCTGGCCCAATGTGAACAAGTAGACGCCCTTTGTAGAAAATAAACAAGGAGATGCATCATTTGGGTTAGGGGCTGAATTCAGCGGCTCCAAACGTGCCCCTTTGTGCAGGTGAATAAACAACAAAACGCACCCATTTAGGGGCTGATGTGTGCAGCTCCAACGCACCCCTTGTGTAGGGAAATAAACAAACAAAATGTACCCAAATTAGGGGCTGACATGTGCAGCTCCAACGCACCTTTCTGTTGGGTTCTAGACATACACAACTACATGCAACGCAATATAACTCCAAAAGCTAAACAAGACCCATTTCATAGTTAATAAAAATACTGTTTTGTTTTAGTAATCCGACCACAGAAACAAGAAATCAAAAGCACGCTATTATCACTTATTAAAATATAAAAATTTTCATCATCTCGCTGTAGTGAACTTGCCATAAAGCACAACCAAATCTAAGTTAAACAACCTTGTTGAGGTAAACAATGACCCCGGGACTACCTTAGTAGCCTCGTTGTCAAAACTGTTGAACAAGAATACGCAAAGCCAATGAACAAAACCGGACGCTATGTATTACAAATTAATGAGTCACGAAAGAAAACGAACCGAGACTAAAATATTACCAAATGACCAATTTTATTCCAACGAATTACATGAGCAGTTTCGGATTCAACCTAAGGTCGGAGCAAGGTCAACCGGTTCTAACGAAGCAATTAAACATAACCTGGAACCCTTACGGGTTTTCTACCCAGGTTCACAACACGTAGCGTCAAAACAGAATCAACAAAATATCAAAAGTAAGCCAAGAAAGATAGCACTTCCGATTTCGAGCCAATAAGCAGGTTTTAATTGTGAGAAAGTATACTTATGCCACACACTAACAACAGCAACAAAATTGTGGATTTAATCCCAGTTATGAATCGAAGTCAACAATTAGATAACATCACCAAAGAAAATGATACAAACAATTTACAAGATATTACACAAAACTCAGTTTTCCAGAAACATAAATTCGAATTTAGAGCAACAAAACAAGGGTTTGAGATCCTTACAACACAAGATGATTGAATCGATTGACAAGGGTTAACAACTTCTTCGAACAACAATAACTCCGGCTTCGATCCAAACAAGCTAACCACCACAGGAGACCTCCTTGCTTTGAGAGAAATTTTTGAGTGAAGTGTTTGGGAGTGTGGCTTAGCTTGTGGATCTATAACCGATATAAAAGAATTAAAATGAGTAGAGTTGATGCTCCTTTCTTGGGTTTCAGACGCTCCATGGCCATAGAAGGAAGCCATCGTCCTTGGCTCTCATCAATTATTGTTGGGATTAGTTGACTTCGAGAGGGAGACAAAGGAGATCAGGTCTGCACCTGTTGTGACTGAACTTGTTGTCTTGTAAACTTTGTTTGGATTATCAGAAGGTGGGGATGGAGGTGACGAATTTTCTGAGGAGAGGGGAGGGATAGCAGCGAGTGTAATGGGGATAAGGGAGAGGTGGGTTGTTTGTATCTTCTCTTATTATTATTATTATTATTATTATTGTTATTATTATTATTATTATTATTATTTTAAATTAAATGTGAAGGTAAAAAGGAGAAAGGTAAGGTGAGGTTTAAATAAAATGTAGTATTTGATTAGTAGGTAAGGGTATCTTGTATCTCGTTGAGCTTCGGTTTAACTTAGTGTTTTTCGGGTTGTCGCGAGCACAAGAAAATATAACTTATGAGAGTGTTTTCATAAAAGTAACGTAAAACACCGTTTTGACTCCGGATAACCAATATAAAATTCATGCCATTACTAGGATTTGTGTTGGCACGCGTGTGGTGTTTGGTGCGAGATAACTTCTCGTAAATGATCAATAATAGTCAGAAAACGTAATAGTTCGTGTACTATTGTTAAAATAGTTAGTGAGGTGAGTTGCTGTAAGCTACAGTGTGCGGGTTTGTTTTCCCGAAATAGTTACTCTAGTTTATGAATGCGTAGCTTAGATAGTCAAAACATAAGAAGTCAATATTTATAATTAAAATATGGGTCGAAAATTACCGTTTGTCACATCCTCCCTGCCTTAGAAGGAAAGCCGTCCTCGGCTTTCACTTAGAGTTATTCGATGGATTTGAGAAAAGGTGTGGGTATTTACGCTTGATCTCATCTTCACGCTCCCACGTGTATTCGGGACCTCTTCGAGAGTTCCAACGGACCTTTACGATAGGAATGCGGCTTTGCTTAAGCCGTTTGACTTCTCGGTCCATTATTTCGACAGGTTCTTCAACGAAGTTTAGTCTCTCATCAATCTGGATTTCTTCTAAAGGAATGGCAAGAGTTTCGTCTGAGAGACATTTCTTAAGGTTGCTCACGTGAAACACGTTATGCACAGAACTAAGCTCTTGTGGTAAGTCAAGTCGGTAGGCTACCGGCCCGATTCTGTCGAGAATTGTGAAAGGTCCAATGTATCGGGGATTTAGTTTCCCACGTTTTCCAAAGCGAATCACTCCTTTCCATGGCGAAACCTTCAACATAACTCGGTCTCCTACTTGGAACTCAAGTGGCCTTCGCCTCTTGTCTGCGTAGCTTTTCTGACGGTCTCGAGCCGCTTGCATTCGGCTCTTGATTTGCACAATCTTTTCCGTAGTTTCTTGCACAAGTTCAGGTCCAGTAAGCTGACTTTCTCCGACTTCCGCCCAGCATATGGGTGATCGGCACTTTCGACCATAAAGTGCCTCATAAGGGGCGGCCTTGATGCTCGTATGATAGCTATTATTGTAAGAGAACTCGGCTAATGGCAGATGCCTATCCCAACCGTTCCCAAAATCTATCGCACACGCTCGCAGCATGTCTTCTAACGTTTGAATGGTCCTTTCACTTTGACCATCTGTTTGGGGATGGTAGGTGGTGCTCATATCAAGGTTGCTACCCAAAGCATCTTGTAGTGATCTCCAAAAGTTTGATGTGAAACGGCTATCTCTGTCAGAGATGATAGAAATCGGAACTCCGTGTCGTGCTACAATCTCCTTTATGTATAACCGTGCAAGCTTATCCATGCTGTCATTCTCTTTGATTGGTAGGAAGTGGGCGGACTTGGTGAGGCGATCAACGATTACCCAAATGGTGTCGTAACCGCTTGATGTCCTTGGTAGTTTGGTAATGAAGTCCATGGTTATGCGTTCCCACTTCCACTCGGGAATCTCTGGTTGTACAAGTAAACCTGATGGCCGCTGGTGTTCCGCTTTAACTTTGGAACAAGTCAAGCAATGATTGACATAATTAGCAATGTCAGCCTTCATGTTTGGCCACCAGTATAGTTTCTTCAGATCGAGGTACATTTTGTCGGCTCCTGGGTGAATGGAGTATTTAGACTTGTGGGATTCGTGCATGATGAGATCACGCATCCCTCCGTAGAGTGGGACCCAACTTCTGTCCTTAAAACACAACATCCCATCTGACCTCTTCACGAAACCATTTTCATTTTCATGCATTCCATAGATCTTCTCGTTGGGTCTGTTCTCTTCCTTGAGTGCTTCGGCCTGAGCCTCAATGATTTTCGATGGGAGGGGTGAAACAATTGTCATACCCAACGATCGTACCCTCAGGGGTTTTGGTCGTTCTTTCCGGCTAAGAGCATCTGCTACCACATTAGCTTTGCCTGGATGGTATCGAATCTCACAATCGTAGTCACTGAGTAATTCTAACCATCGACGTTGTCTCATGTTAAGTTCCTTCTGGTCAAGGATATGTTGCAAGCTCTTGTGGTCGGTGTAAACTACACACTTGGTGCCATAGAGATAGTGCCTCCAGATTCTAAGTGCAAACACTACTGACCCCAATTCCAAGTCGTGTGTAGTATAATTCTTCTCATGCTTTTTCAGTTGTCGAGAGGCATATGCTATCACCTTCTCTCGTTGCATTAGAACGGCTCCCAACCCCTTGTGTGAGGCATCACAGTAAACTACAAAATCTTCGTTGCCTTCAGGTAAGGCCAAGATGGGTGCACTGCACAACTTATCCTTAAGGAGTTGGAAGGCTCCTTCTTCTTTATCTCCCCAGTCAAACTTCACATTTTTCTGGGTCAGTTTAGTTAAAGGCTTTGCTATCTTTGAAAACCCTTCGATAAACCTCCTGTAGTAACCAGCAAGTCCTAAGAATTGGCGTATCTCAGTGGGTGTTGTGGGTGTCGCCCAATCCTTTATTGCTTCGATCTTTGAAGGATCCACATGAATGCCTTGACTATCAATCACGTGACCCAAGAATTGGACAGTTGGTATCCAAAACTCACATTTTGAAAACTTGGCATACAACTCCTCCTTCTTCAGCAGTTCTAGAATTAGTTTAAGGTGTTCCTTGTGCTCCTCTTCGCTCTTGGAGTAAATTAAGATGTCGTCAATGAAGACGATTACAAACTTGTCCAGATATGGCTTGCACACCCGATTCATAAGGTCCATGAATACCGCCGGTGCATTGGTCAAGCCAAACGGCATAACTTGGAACTCGTAGTGGCCGTAACGAGTTCTGAATGCCGTTTTCGGGATATCCTCTTCCCAAACTCTGAGTTGATGGTATCCGGATCTCAAGTCGATTTTTGAGTAAACGCACGATCCTTGGAGTTGGTCGAATAGGTCATCAATTCTCGGGAGTGGGTATCGGTTTTTGATGGTTAGTTTGTTCAGCTCCCGGTAGTCGATGCACATCCTGAAAGACCCATCCTTCTTTTTGACAAACAAGACCGGAGCTCCCCAAGGTGAAGAACTCGGCCTGATGAATCCTTTCTCCGAAAGTTCCGACAATTGGTTCGATAGTTCTTGTAGTTCCGTCGGAGCTAATCGATAAGGTGCTCGTGCCACAGGTGCGGCACCAGGCACTAGATCGATTTGAAATTCTACTTGTCGAGTTGGCGGGAGCCCAGGTAAGTCTTCAGGGAAGACCTCCGGGAATTCTCTCACAATTGGTACATCTTCCAACCGTTTTCCCTCTGGCTCCTTCTCCGTTTTCTCGGCTACTTGTGCTAGGAAGAGGTGACATCCTTTCTCGATGTACTTCTGGGCCTTTGTGCAAGAGATGATGTTTAGTCTTGACGAGCTTCTTCGGTCTTTTCGGTCACCTTCTACGATTAGGACTTCGTTCCCATAAGGTAGCCGAACGATTTTCTCGTCGCAAATGATGGCGGCATGGTACTTCGACAACCAATCCATACCGATAATAACGTCAAAACTACCCAATTCTACCGGCATAAGGTCAATGTTGAAAGGGTGGTTTAACAAGTTTAGTGTACAACCTCTTATAATAGTATCTACCCTTTCTACGTTCCCATTTGCTAATTCCACATCATATACAGTGCCTAGGGTGGTCGGGTCAATACCAAGTAGTGGACTAAATGAAGTAGAAACAAAGCTCCTATCTGCCCCCGTATCAAACAATATAGTTGCGTAACGGTTATTTAAAAGGAACGTACCCGTCACGACGTTCGGGTCCTCTTGAGCTTCCACTTTTCCCACGGCATAGACCCTCCCACGGGCTCCTCCATTGTTACCTTGGTTTCCCTGATGCCAAGTAGCTCCTTGATTTCCGCCGGTTCCTTGATTCCTTTGGTTACCCTGATTCCCCTGGTTACCTGGGTTACCACCATTATTCTGATTCTTGGACCTTTGGCATTCACTTCGGAAGTGTCCTTTCCCACCACATCCAAAACAAGTCACTTCAGCCTTCGGGTTGTTTGTTGGTGCGACTTGTGCAGTTGCAAGGGGCCTTGACTTGCAATCCCTAGTCATATGTCCTATCTTTTGGCACTTGTGACATTTGACCGTGCACTGACCCTTGTGGTGCAACTTGCAGCGGTTACACAATGGCAAGTTCCCTGCATACTCCTTTTTCTCTGTTGGCCCAGCAGCATAAACTTTGGCAACTTCTTGTCTTTTGTTTGGGTGGTGGTTATTGTTGTTGTTTCGGGAGTGATCATCCCACTTCCTCTTATTAGTCACCACTGTTTCAGCCGAATCCTCAATAACTTGGTCCATCAATTGATTAGCTAATTCCATTGCCTCATGGAGGTTAGCAGCCTTGGAGGTGGTGACACTACCCTTAATGGACTGAGGCAACCCCTTAATGTACCTCTCAAGCAGACGAGTCTCAGTTGGGACCATTTCAGGGCATAGCAAGGCTAACTCTTGGAAACGTTGGTTGTATGCAGCCATGTTGGTACCTTGTACCTTGAGGTTCCAAAATTCAACTTCCAACTTCATAACTTCATTGCGAGGGCAATACTTTTTGAGTACCATTTCCTTGAAGTTTTCCCATGTCATGGCATAAGCAGCGTCATAGCCAGCAGACTTTAGGAAATTGTTCCACCAGGTTAAAGCAACCTCCTTGAAAGTGAATGACGCATACTTAACCCGGTCCTCCTCAGCACAATTACATATTCGAAACACAGTCTCCAACATTTCAATCCACCTTACCAAAACAACAACGCCTTCGGTTCCTCCAAAACTGCTAGTCATGGTCTTACGAAATTCTTGGTAGGTGCAGCCACGGTTGTGGTTGTTTGTGGGTCTTGAGTTTCCAACATCGGTAGTTGAGTTGTTTGCATTTGCTGCAGCTAGTGCGGCTGCCACCCGTTCTTCAACCAATTGATCAAGTATAGCTCGGTTCACAGGTGGAGCTGTTGCATTAGCCCTGGTTGGGCCGGGATTGGTTGGTTGCGCACGAGTAGTCCTAGTTGATTTCTTTTTGGGAGCCATTTGCTACATAAAGAAAAGAAAGAAATAACAATAGAAATAAATGAGATTTCCATATGAAGGGTTTGTTATCACGTAAGAACATCGTCACCATAGTTAGAGCATGTGAATAAGATCAATCATAAAGAAAGTGATACAACAGGGTAAACAACCAAGCTTGTTATAGATTAGAAGTCGATACATGTCCACAAAATTACAAGCTCATGGTGCATAGAAGGAAAGTACAAGTTTTCGAATACATAATGGAAATACAAGGTTCGAATGAAAGGAAAATACAACAACACTAAACTAGCATCATCTGATACAACATCACTAGTCTCGAGCACGCTCGAGGCGTAATCGCTCCATCTCTCCTGTCAATCGCTCCACAGCAAACTCCAATCGTCCAACTGTGGACTCCAATTGTGCAATGCGTCTCCTGGACGCTAGGACCTCCCAACGGTCCTCTTGCTCCGCCCTCATCAACCCCGCAATCACTGACTCCATCTCATGCATCCGATGCCAAGTGGTCCACTCAGCATCCCAAGCTCTATCCTGATCCCTCCCAATATCCATCACCTGACGACGCACATCTGTAAGCTCTCTGTCCATCCTATCTGTCCGCTCATCAACTCTCCCAAGTCTCTCCAGCTGATCTGTATGGACATCTAGCAGGGTAGCATGTGCCCCTAACTGAATGAGAATCTGCTCAGCACCAATCACCTCCCCCTCCTCAGGTGATGAGGCAACTGGAAGTGGGGAAGGTGGTAGAGATGGAGATGGTAAGTAAAATGATGGTGGAGATGGGGAAGGTGGCACAAAAGATGGAGAAGAAGGTGTGTACTCGGGACTCGCAACACGAGGTGCGGTACTGATCACGCACTCAATGTCCCTCCATATCTCCTCATCAGTCTTCTCCTGATGAGCTCCCCTAGAGCTCTGCCCAATCTCAAAAGTAGCAGGGACAACATCCAAACCCTCCTCCCTGGCACGGAGCATGGCAGCTCTCTGACCCAATCCTAAAGGTACATCAACATCCGTATCCACTCCCTGAATCTGTGCATCCCTCGAGCTCTCAAAAGTGTTCGGTATCTCTTCCTTCGGTTCTTCCTCGGGATCCTCCTCAGGCTCAGTCTCCTCTTCTGCAGAGTAGGAGTCATCGGCTCTCCTGAGCCTTTGACGAAGTGGTGTACGGTCAGGGGATGGAATGGGTGAGTGAGGTGGAGTAGAGGCACCCTCATAAGTAGCTCGGGTCCTCCTACGGGGTACGGGTGAGAAAACGGATGGTGACTGGAGGCGACGCCCTCGGACCCTCGTGTAAGAGGCCCGGCGCCTGGTAGTAGGAGTTTGGGTGGAATGTATGGCATGATCAGTAATGGGGCTTGGTGCGGTCAAGGGTGATGGTGAAGTGCGAGTGGGTAAGGTGTCCTTAGTGTTGTCAGAGGAAGGCATAGTCTGTGACAAGTACGGTATAAGCGTGTAAGTATATATAGAAATACTTATAGTATATATATGCGTATATATATAATATCAAGGCATAACATATAGTTAAGACAAGTACTCAGTATGAAAAAAAAATGACAAGCAAGGCAGGCAGGCAAGTGGCGGTCGTAGGGACTTGTTTTTGTAAAAAGCGGTTATAGTTTAGGGTTTATATGTACCTAGTTCTCTATAACCTTGGCTCTGATACCAATCTGTAACACCCCCAAAATCGGGTCCAGCGGAAGCATACATGTCACTGGGGTGCTACTAAATTGGAATCACAACATAAGGAAATAAAGAACGGAATACATATTCCGTTAAAATACATTAAGTTTAATAAAGCCGAGTTACAACAACGTTTTTAAGATTAATAAATAAGCCCAAGTTAAATGGTCCCAATAAAACAAGTCAAAGTCTATGTGTGAAAACACTTCGGGGTAAAGTTACGACCATTGCCTTGCCATGCCATGCCGAACAATAAACGACTCAAACACCTGAGAAAAACATGCTAAAAGTCAGCAAAAAGCTGGTGAGTCTATAGGTTTAGCAGTAAAGTAACAAGTTGGACCAATAGTTTTGTGTACGATCATTACAACGCATATAATGTCATACAAAATAGTCTATCGCGCTAGCACTAAGTTCATGCAACCGAAACTAGACAGTTCAGTGCGCTACAATGTGGCACATAAATAATAATCAGGGGCCCATAGCGAGTGTTTTAACCCAATACACTCGTAGTCCGACTTGATACACGCTCGCATTGACCCGTCTGGCCAACCGAGCGAGGGGAGTCACCCCCAATAGATCTATTTATATCAATCGCGTTTCCCAACGGGAATTAACGGTTCATGAAGGTGGGCATAACAGTGGGTCTAGGGGCTTAGGCTAACTACGCAATAGTTTTGAGCAAATAAAATAGTATTGTGGTCCAGAAAACGTTTTGCATGTTTCTCACCCCATAGTTGTAAAACAAGTATAAGAAAAGTGGGGCTATAAACTCACCTCAGTAGTACAGCAGTAAGATAGTGCAATAAATCAGATAGTGTTCGGCACCAACACGCGACCTAGATTAGTAAGGCATGTCTTAGTTCATAGTTTAAGTTTAAGACTCAACGAAGTTAAAATAAACTCAAAGTTTTAAAATGTTGCGCTATTGTTGCATGTGTGGCATCATTTAAGTTTGAAAACGGTTTTCTAAGCGTTTGTGTGTATTGGCTCTTGGAAGAGTATAAGTATGTAAGTGGCTAAAGATAGAATATCAAGGACGAGGGAACCATTGGTTGGATGATAATCGAAAGGCGAAGTACGGGAAGTTGATTTTCAATGATTGTTAGACGTTGACGGAAAATAATGACTTTAACGTTAGAAGTATATATATACGTATTTAACTTAGTACATTTATAAAAATATATAATTAAGTGATGATTTTATTTAAAGTATTTATATTTAAAATAAACTAGTAACTATATACCTTAAAAATGTATGTTTGTTTAAAATGTTTATTGTCCATTTATTAGAGTCGTTAAAAGTATGTAGGATTTTTATAAAAGTTGAGCGTGACTTCAATATATGTTTAAATAATAAGACGTAGTACATTATTTATAGAACTCAAATAAACATTATTTATAGAACTCAAATAAACCTTTATAAGTCGAAATATATTAAATACATTTAAGTAATGGTAAATTCAAAACTTAAAGTTTGATTTAGTCTCATTTTATAGATTTTAAATGTATGTGCATATAGCTTTGCTTATAATAAGTGTCATGAGCTCGTTATAAGTTATGTCGCAACTCGTGGTTGAGTGATATGAATTTAGTCATGTCCTGAAATTATGCCGAGATTGGATAGTCGAAACATGAAAGGAATAAGTAGAAACGACATATGCAAACCAAACGCACCCTTGTGTTAGTTTTTGAAGAGGGAAAGAGTGGAGTGGGCTGGCCCAATGTGAACAAGTAGACGCCCTTTGTAGAAAATAAACAAGGAGATGCATCATTTGGGTTAGGGGCTGAATTCAGCGGCTCCAAACGTGCCCCTTTGTGCAGGTGAATAAACAACAAAACGCACCCATTTAGGGGCTGATGTGTGCAGCTCCAACGCACCCCTTGTGTAGGGAAATAAACAAACAAAATGTACCCAAATTAGGGGCTGACATGTGCAGCTCCAACGCACCTTTCTGTTGGGTTCTAGACATACACAACTACATGCAACGCAATATAACTCCAAAAGCTAAACAAGACCCATTTCATAGTTAATAAAAATACTGTTTTGTTTTAGTAATCCGACCACAGAAACAAGAAATCAAAAGCACGCTATTATCACTTATTAAAATATAAAAATTTTCATCATCTCGCTGTAGTGAACTTGCCATAAAGCACAACCAAATCTAAGTTAAACAACCTTGTTGAGGTAAACAATGACCCCGGGACTACCTTAGTAGCCTCGTTGTCAAAACTGTTGAACAAGAATACGCAAAGCCAATGAACAAAACCGGACGCTATGTATTACAAATTAATGAGTCACGAAAGAAAACGAACCGAGACTAAAATATTACCAAATGACCAATTTTATTCCAACGAATTACATGAGCAGTTTCGGATTCAACCTAAGGTCGGAGCAAGGTCAACCGGTTCTAACGAAGCAATTAAACATAACCTGGAACCCTTACGGGTTTTCTACCCAGGTTCACAACACGTAGCGTCAAAACAGAATCAACAAAATATCAAAAGTAAGCCAAGAAAGATAGCACTTCCGATTTCGAGCCAATAAGCAGGTTTTAATTGTGAGAAAGTATACTTATGCCACACACTAACAACAGCAACAAAATTGTGGATTTAATCCCAGTTATGAATCGAAGTCAACAATTAGATAACATCACCAAAGAAAATGATACAAACAATTTACAAGATATTACACAAAACTCAATTTTCCAGAAACATAAATTCGAATTTAGAGCAACAAAACAAGGGTTTGAGATCCTTACAACACAAGATGATTGAATCGATTGACAAGGGTTAACAACTTCTTCGAACAACAATAACTCCGGCTTCGATCCAAACAAGCTAACCACCACAGGAGACCTCCTTGCTTTGAGAGAAATTTTTGAGTGAAGTGTTTGGGAGTGTGGCTTAGCTTGTGGATCTATAACCGATATAAAAGAATTAAAATGAGTAGAGTTGATGCTCCTTTCTTGGGTTTCAGACGCTCCATGGCCATAGAAGGAATCCATCGTCCTTGGCTCTCATCAATTATTGTTGGGATTAGTTGACTTCGAGAGGGAGACAAAGGAGATCAGGTCTGCACCTGTTGTGACTGAACTTGTTGTCTTGTAAACTTTGTTTGGATTATCAGAAGGTGGGGATGGAGGTGACGAATTTTCTGAGGAGAGGGGAGGGATAGCAGCGAGTGTAATGGGGATAAGGGAGAGGTGGGTTGTTTGTATCTTCTCTTATTATTATTATTATTATTATTATTGTTATTATTATTATTATTATTATTATTATTATTATTATTTTAAATTAAATGTGAAGGTAAAAAGGAGAAAGGTAAGGTGAGGTTTAAATAAAATGTAGTATTTGATTAGTAGGTAAGGGTATCTTGTATCTCGTTGAGCTTCGGTTTAACTTAGTGTTTTTCGGGTTGTCGCGAGCACAAGAAAATATAACTTATGAGAGTGTTTTCATAAAAGTAACGTAAAACACCGTTTTGACTCCGGATAACCAATATAAAATTCATGCCATTACTAGGATTTGTGTTGGCACGCGTGTGGTGTTTGGTGCGAGATAACTTCTCGTAAATGATCAATAATAGTCAGAAAAACGTAATAGTTCGTGTACTATTGTTAAAATAGTTAGTGAGGTGAGTTGCTGTAAGCTACAGTGTGCGGGTTTGTTTTCCCGAAATAGTTACTCTAGTTTATGAATGCGTAGCTTAGATAGTCAAAACATAAGAAGTCAATATTTATAATTAAAATATGGGTCGAAAATTACCGTTTGTCACATCATGGATATCATCACAACACCTGGTGTCAACATAGAGAACAACTACATGCACATAAATAGAACAATGTACCAACACACAGTATTGTAACAATACCCCAAGATAAAATAAATAACCAGAACAAAATCCAAAAGGTATCTTCAATAGATATGAAAGTACCAAACGGAAAACATAAATATATCAAAACCAAATCCAAATAAAGCCAAATCCCAAAAACATAACAAAGTCTCCATATGCAACTAAGTCTCGCCTAATTGCTGCCCTCAACTTTGGACTTAGAATGCTCACCTGAAAATGATGCTTAAAATTTCAACATAACGTTTGTGAGATTCATAGATTTAGACACACATACACTCACAAGGCAACCAGTTCACTGTGATTATAAAACATAGCTGGACAAATAAATATAGTTATCATACAAGCTACATGTATCCATAAACCAATCATCACAAAAAAAGGCAACCATCGGGCCGGAACGTGACCCCCGCTCCAAAACACATCATCAATTGGGTCACATGCGCGAGCAACAGGATAAGCATCCTCCCAATTGTAAATCACACAGCATCAATTAGGTCGCTCACCTAATCGGAATCACATATCACACAGCATCAATTAGGTTGCTAACCTAATCGGAATCACACTTTCATGTACCACATAGCATTATTACGATAACATTATAAGTCCAAGCTTTTAAACCACACATAATCACAGTAACTCAAATATTTAAGACATGCATCATTCCCATCCCAAGTTTAAAAATAAAGTAAAATATGGTACTATGAACTCACCTTAAACTCCGCAGCTTCCACAAAAACAACTCACAATCTAAAGCACACAAAAATAATCCACATTACACAAGGTCAAGCTAAAAGCTACAACCCATGTAATACACATATGATGGATGTCTAAGACTCGTATGACCCACCATGGATCTCCTAGACACCATACTAACCACCTCCATAACTTAATACTAACTAAATCCCTTGCACCTTTAAAATCAGAAAACGCAGAATTTTTGGTTAAATTCGCCTACACAAAATCACGACAAATAAAGCTCAACAACTCACACCAAAAATTAACCATGGTCTCTCATAAGCATAGAAGCTAATCCCAGAAGGCCATGGACCAATAACACACACAAGCACTCAAAAGAAAATCAAACTTGTCAACTACTCAAATTCGGATCTGAACGCACGCCAAAAAGTTTTGATTTACATAAAATACTTCCACAAGTTTTTATCGCGAATCCTTTTCGTGGTAGTCTAATATAACCTAATACTTAACTATTACAGAAGGCCTAGTCAAAATACCACTTTTACAACCACAAAACACCCTCAAACTTTTACCAAAAATCTGTCCCGGTTTGACAACTTTGACACCTTAACAAAGAAAAATCAAAAGACCAACTTCCCACCTTGAAATCAATCGTGGCTGGACTTTTTGGAAAGATCTTTCAATAAACTTCAATTTAGACCTAAAATTCGTGACTTAACTCTTCACCATCTGTTATTTACACTCACATCTTTACAGCCATAATTTTCTGCCCAAACCTTAACACATAATCTAACGCGTTTTACACTCAATTCTCTTATCCAATAACCATATTATTAACAACTAATGATCCTAACATGTTTTACTTCATTAATTTACAGAAGTATATAAACCCTAGATTCCATCATATTAACATGAATCATAACAATAATTAATTAATTACATGAAAACTAGTATTAAAAATATACCTTGATCTTGGTTTTAGCTTCAAAAACAAAACCCTAAATTTTTCTCTTGTTTCCCCCTCCTTGGTCGACCGTACATTCAAGAAATAGGGGTAGGGAGGTTTTAATTTTGTATTTATAATTATATTGGATAACTCTTAAGACTTAGAGTTGTATTTGGTATTAAATTTGGTTTCGTTTTTTCCCCTAATTCATATATTCCCCCCTCCCCCCCTTAATTATATTTACTTTTTTATTTTTTTTATTAAATTTATTTATTACACTCAAAACCTCATACTTTTCATATTTTATGTATTCACATAACAAAACCTAACGTTTTTCGCGATAAACCTTAATTTTACGACAAACCGGAAAATACTCATTTTCAAAATAAAGTTTCCAAAAATAGATTTTCACACACTCCATAACCATTTCTCACAAAAACAACATTCCCGTAACTTACTAACGCTCAAATACTTGAATGAAGACTCGTCACGCAAAACCTCAAAACACCAAATATACACAAGCCATTTCTACACCACATGGGTGATCAAAATGAACTTTGCCAAAATCAATATCATCAAAAATCACAATAACAACCACAACGCGAAGGGATTTAGTGCTAACCCAAATACTAATCACACTATAACACACAATAACACACATATACCCATATAACTACTCAAACTACACCAAACAAAGTTAGATTAACTCAAGGCTAAAAGTCTAACTAACCTGCTAAAACTCACGGTTGTTACATCATCCCCCACTTAGGGAAAGCTCGTCCCGAGATTTAACAGCTCGTATCATCAGACTTCTTAGCAAACAACTTAGGATACTTAGCTCTCATTTGATCCTCACGCTCCCAAGTAAACTCAGGACCACGCTTATAATTCCATCGTACCTTTACCAATGCAATCTTACTACGCTTCATATTCTTAACTTATCGATCCATAATCTCAATAGGTTCCTCCACAAAGTGAAGTGTTCTATCAACCTTAATTTCATCTAGTGGCCCATGCAAACTAGCATCCGCCAAACATTTCTTAAAATTAGACACGTGAAACGTATCATGCACACCACTTAATTCCTCAGGCAATCTCAAACGATACGCCACAAGTCCAATCCTCTCCGGAATCTCAAATGGCCCAACATATCTAGGTGCTAACTTGTCTTTCTTACCGAAACGCACAACACCCTTCCATGGTGACACCTTCAACATCACAAAATCCCCAACACTAAACTCCAAGGGTTTGCGGCGATTATCCGCATAACTCTTTTGACAATCTCAAGCAGCCTTAAGTCTTTCTTTAATCCGAAAGACCATATATGTAGTCTCTTGTACTAATTCAGGTCCAATTAACTGACTCATCCCAACCTCTGTCCATAACACCGGTGATCTACACTTCTTTCCGTACAACATCTCAAATGGTGCACATCTAATGCTTGAATGGTAGCTGTTATTATAGGAAAACTCAGCCAAAGGCAAATGAGTATCCCAGCTTCCTCCAAAATCAATAGCACAAGCACGAAGCAAATCCTCCAATGTCTGAATCATTCGCTCACTTTGCCCATCGGTCTGTGGATGATAAGCAATACTCATATCTAACCGCGTATTCAAAGCCTTTTGTAACGACTGCCAGAACCGCGAAGTGAATCTACTATCCCGATCTGAAATGATAGACACAGGCACACCATGCCTTGCCACAATCTCATTTATATAGATCCTTGCCAACTTCTCCATCTTGTAATCCTCACGAATGGCCAGAAAATGTGTAGACTTCGTCAATCTGTCCACAATGACCCATATAGTGTCATGTCCATTACTTGTGCGAGGAAATTTAGTAATAAAATCCATAGTTATATTATCCCACTTCCACTCAGGAATTGGCGGCTGCTGCAACAATCTAGAGGGTTTCTGACGTTCAGCCTTAACCTTCAAACAAGTTAAACATCGACTAACGTACTCAGCTATCTCCCTCTTCATTCCCGGCCACCAATAAGCATCTCTAAGATCATAGTACATCTTATCAAACCCTGGATGAATCGAGTGTCTCATCTTATGAGCCTTATCCATGATCACCTTTCTCACATCTCCCACTAGTGGAACCCATATTCGATCTAAGAAATATAGTCCACCATCTTCCTTTCTCTCCATCTGCTGATCTAAACCACGCAACATTTCAGCCACAAGGTTCTCATCCTTGAGAGCCTCCTCTTGTGCTGCCAATATCTTACTCTTAATTTCTAACTGCAATGTTATGCTCATAGCTCGCACACGTCTTGGCTTAATTCTTTCTTTTCTACTCAACGCATCGGCCACCACATTCGCTTTTCCAGGATGATAACTGATTGCTCAATTATAGTATATATATATATATATATATATATATATATATATATATAACTATCGCTGAAATTCGCGAGAAATACGGATTTACCGAGTTGTTCTCCCAACGAAAGTTGAATGGAACTTCGAATTATCGAATTGTGAATCGTGTAGTGAAAAGTGAATAGTGAAAAGTGATGGTGAAATTCTAATTATGAAAAGAAATAGAGAATTATGCAGAAAGTACAAGCTATATATGCACAAGTGTCTAAAATTAGAAAACGGAAATGCAAACGCAAAATTTAAACGTAACGTACGAAATAAAACGTGACTTTTATACTAAAAATGATCCTACAAATATGAAACAAATTTCTAAAAATCTTAAACTATTAAAAAGAATTTTGAGAAAACGAAAAATATTTTTTTGGCTTTTTATTTATTTTCTATGATTTTATTTTCTATTTATTGAATTAAAAAGTAATTAAAAATAAAGGAAATTGTAAAAATAAATGGGAAAAATATAAAATCTAATCTGAAAAATCTAGAATATTATAAAAGAATTTTCTAAAATATTTTTGTATTTCTAAAGGCTTTTTCTTATTTTTTATTGATTTTTGATTATTAAAAATGATTATAATTGAAGAAAAATATCAAATCAACTCAGAAAAATATGAAAAATTCACATTTTTCACAGAAAATCTAAAATATTATAAAAAGCTTGCAGAAAATTTTGAAAAGAAAATGATAAGCAGAAGTGCTTATTTGAGCTCAAACAGCTTATGGCAAGTGCTTATATAGAAGCAATTGCCACAAAAATTAACCAAACTGATAACACAGATCTAATATGCTACAATAAGCTCAAACAAGCTCATAAATGCACAGAGAAAACACAGAAGCACTAGATATATGCAATAAGCAGTTGGACAAAAGCTTAAAGAATAAGCAGATTCTGTTCTGAATAAGCTAGAAGCTAAGAAACAATGAACTCAACTACTAATCATTAAATGAGACTCAGAAACTACAACTAAGCTCAATCTATAATCCTACAATCACTTCTGCATTCATAGAGTCACATCAGCAACCCTATTTTCAACACCTTAACTTGCAGGCTACAAAAGGCACTCCTATTAAGCTCTGAGGTACCAACTAATGGGGGCAAAAGTATCACTGAACTACTAAGATTAAGATTCCATTAAAAGCCCTATCACATTTACTCTTTAACTGATCTAAATGTAGCTTGAAACAGCAACCTATTGTGACCAAATATCTGAGAACAGTTGACTTTTAACTAGCTTAATTAATTGACTAAATCTAATTTCTAATAATCAAATCTAACTCTAATTGTATTATTAGACTAGGATTACACTAGATTAAGCTACAATGTTCTATTATGCAACTATCACCACAC
Source organism: Artemisia argyi (assembly GCA_030686995.1). Lineage (NCBI taxonomy): Eukaryota > Viridiplantae > Streptophyta > Magnoliopsida > Asterales > Asteraceae > Artemisia > Artemisia argyi. The sequence goes on along the minus strand of CM060687.1, from coordinate 16,564,955 downwards.
TACCACTAACTGATTCTTAATACTCTAATAGTTAAGCTAAATTAAACCTAACTTTGACTTTTCTATGAAGTACCTACTGAGTTTTATGCTATATTACTCTATTATTATACTAATATAGTCTAAATGTGATCATGAAATAGTGATCTAGCAACAACAAACCACAGCAATGCACAGATCCAAACACCCCTGCAACAGCTATAACCATGAATAGATGCAATCAATTATAAAATACCAATCTAATGATCCAATTAGCTATAATAACAATAACAGAAACTATATTATCAATCAAACACAGCAAAATCAATCAGATACTCAGAAATACAATCTAAACTATTATGAAGAAAAAATTGAAAACAGATCTTACAATTTTGAATCCCCTCAGCATGAAAAGAGGGGCTCACTGAGCTTGCCTATCTTTAGACTCCAATAGAACTATCAGTACCTCCACTGGATCAATTCCTTAACCACAAAATTGACTTTTGTTGACTGAGACTTCAAATGAATTAAGAGATGATAAAACTGACTAACAAACTCACAAAAGCTATAGAGCTTATATGAGCTGAATAACACTACTAAACAGCTTATTTGAAAACTGGATTAAAACAAAAACTATTTTTGAATTTTCTATATTTTTCTAATTTACATGAAACTTTTAAATGAAATAAAGACTGAAATTGAAAGTTAACTTTTATGAAATGAAAAAAACAAACTGAGATAGCTAAAAACTAAAGAGATATAAGCTAGACAATCACAAGAAAACTAATAACTAAATTGATTAACTGTGAAATCTGATTTCATTAGAAAATTAAAAAGTACAATTAAAGAGAATTTAAACTATTACAATTGAGAATAGAAATGGGCAGAGCTTCGCTAGCCTAAACTCCACCACTATTACATTGACACTACACCTCTATTTATACTAGCTAACGGATGATTCTAGAGAGGAATATACGGATTGCCAGCTTGGCAATCCGTGTGGTGTGCTTCTTGAGTATCATTCTGAGTCCTTAGATCATCTCTTCATGATTGCCCTTTGATTAATCACCCTTGGATCATGTAATATGACGTGTAGCTTCCAATCATCGACTGCCATCTATCCCCATGTGTGTTTCTTAGATCCCTGACATACCCTGACACATCTGACACCCTTTGATTTGACTCAAATGCCCTTAATTATGGTAATTAAGGGTGGGGTAATATTAGGGTTCATGGTAAACAGTGTTTTTCTGGGTAAAGGGTGAATTGGGGGCGCGGGTAATATTTATTTGACCTTGGCTGACTATTTGACCATTTGACCCTGAGATATATGGTTGACTGTGGGTGGGCTTGGGAAGGTTGGGCTTTGGGTTGTGTCATTGGATTTGGTTATTTGGATTGGACTAAGGTTAAAATTGTATTGGATTTTTAGATTTGGTATTAATAACAAATAGGGACTAAAATTGCAAAGACTGAAATTATGAGGACCAAACATGTGTTTTTCTCAAAGTATTATCCAAGGGCTATTCATGTAATATCCTGATTTTCCAAGGACCATAGATATCATAATATGAAAAGTATTTTCCAAGGACTAAAATTGCCAAAGTCTGAATCTTGGAGGACCAATTCTGACACTTTCATGAAACTTCATCCAAGGATCAAAAACTGATAAATCACATATCTCTGAGGACTTCTAAGGCTCTGAATTGACTTTCATTGACTGAACTGCACATATTCTACTCTCGTGCACATTTTTGTTGATTTCTGCTTGTTTTTCGTCATTTACCGAGATATCCGTACCTGCACGTTCACAAACATAAAAACACACATTCTTTGGCATTTGTTAGCATAATTAGTCTATTTGGGTCGGTATTTGGCTATGAAAAGGTATGTGAATTTACACATACCAATAACGAATGTCGCAGTCATAATCACTTAACAACTCCATCCATCTTCTTTGACGCATATTCAACTCCTTCTGATTAAAAATATGCTGAAGACTCTTATGGTCGGTATAGACCGTACTCTTCGTACCATACAAATAATGTCTCCAATTCTTGAGAGCAAATGCCACCGCACCAAGCTCTAGGTCGTGAGTGGTATAATTTTTCTCATGAACCTTGAGTTGTCTTGATGCATAAGCTATCACCTTCCCCCTTTGCATTAACACACATCCAAAACCTTGATTCGACGCATCACAATATACCACAAAATCATCTGGCCCGTCAGGTAACGTCAGAATAGGTGCATTACACAAACTATCCTTTAGTGTCTGAAAAGCCACTTCTTGCTCATCTCCCCACTCATACTTTTTATTCTTCTGAGTCAACATAGTGAGAGGCTTAGCAATCTTTGAAAAATTTGCTATAAATCTCCTGTAGTATCGTGCCAGTCCTAAGAAAGAGCGTATCTCAGAAGGTGTCGTAGGAGCCTTCCAATTCTTGACCGCTTCTATCTTGCTAGGATCTACATGTATACCTTCACTATTCACTATATGACCAAGAAATTGCACCTCTAGGAGCCAAAATTCACATTTAGAGAACTTAACGTACAATCTTTCATTCTCCAACAAGCCAAGTATTACCCTCAGGTGTTCCCCATGCTCTTCCTTCGACTTGGAGTAAATCAATATATCGTCAATAAACACAATTACGAATTTATCCAAATATACATACACGATTCATCAAATCCATGAATACCGCAGGTGCATTAGTCAACCCAAATGGCATAACCGTAAACTCAAAGTGTCCATAACGAGTTCTAAAAGCTGTCTTGGGAATATCCTTCTCATGCATTCTCAACTGATGATAACCAGATCGCAGATCTATGTCACACCCCAAAAATGGCACAGCGGAATGTCATTTAATGGGTATGACTTCATAGACATGAACACAAGGCGTCAAAATAGAGAAATACTAAATTTCAACATCACGTCATAAGTCAAGTTACAATTATCCCAAGAGTCGGGTGAAACAAGTCATAATACATAAGTTAACAAAATGATCAAGTCTTAAGGCAATAAGCTTAATGCATAACTCTTCAGGAACTCAGTCCGGAAGGGTCTTGTCTTATGTATGGTAGGCCAGGCCAATACTCAACCTTCTAATGCGACTTCATTCTTAACACCTGAAAATGGATACTCGAAAACGTCAACATAAAGTTGGTGAGCTCGTAGGTTTAAGAGTTAAACCACGAAGCTGTCAAATAAGTATAGTAGGACAATAGTGAGCAAGATACACGCATATATGCATTTAAATGGAACATGATGCTAGCGACAACTGAACCTGCCAATAATGTTACACACATGTTACCAATAGTGGGGAGCTACCCCAGATAGTACTATCTAATGTTTCGGCTCCTACGCGGAGTTAAACAGTTGCGCATACATGAAACACAATTTGATAATCCCAATGAGTCACATATTGCAATCAAACGCACGTATTGTCCAAAAACATGTAAACAGTTTATCACAGCATGAAATCAGTTAGAAACCATTTGAGTACCACTTTTCCCCAAGGAAAACATATGAAAAAGGGGCTACGAAAACTCACCTTAGTAAAACAGTAGTCTATAAGCGGTAGTCAAGTAGAAATAGTTGATGGCACTGACACGCGACCTAGATTAATATGGCAAGTCTTAGTCTAATAACTCTTTTTTTTTTATACTCGATGTGAAACAATTAAATAAGTTTGAAAATCTTTAAGTGTTGTGTTATCGTTGCTTGTGTGGCAATGCTTAAAGTTTAAAAACAAGGGCTTCCTAAGTGTTATTAAGTTGTGTATGTTATATATATATAGAGAATATACGTCGAATAAGTCTTTGTTTTAGAAACAACTCAAAGATTAACACGAGATTTATATCGATATATAGTTACATAAATAATAGATGTTGTCGTTAAACAATGATATTTATTTAGCTACGAGTATATATTTTTATATGAAAAGTTTGATGGTAAATTAGGAAAACAATATAACATCTTTATTCCTATTAACTTTATGAAATATATCTTCCAAATATAAGTTGAGTCAAAAAGATTTTAAAAATGAGTGATATAATTTAGAAAAATATACTGTGTTCATTGAGTTAGCTACAATTAATAAACTAAGTCCAATAACTAAAAATTAGTAGCAAAGAAGTCCAAAAGATACTAACAAAATATAGAAAGCAGCGAGATTCGAACCCGAGGCTGTGGGTTCATAACCACGCAGCTCACCACTGGGCTAGATGCCTCTTTGTGAATATTTAGTATATATTTGCTACTTAAATGTCTACTCGACTGTGATATATCATTTCTCTGTAAATGAAATGTTTTATGTTTACATTTGTTTTTGTTTCCTTGGATGCATCTTCCTGTGTGTTTCGTTAATAAGCTCGAGAGACCAAACTTAAGATGTAAAGTTTGTAGTTTCTTTTAGTTGCTTAAAGTCAAAACATTTTATATAATCTTAAAGCTTATATATGTATACGAACTATATATATAAAAGAAAACAAGCTCTAGTTTATTTTTAAGTCCTTGTTTATATAATAAATAGTTTTTCAAACACCACACAAGCTCAACAACACAACCTCTTTAGGTGTTCATGTATGTATGCCTAACGAAATATAATGGAGAAACACACTTTCTAGTTTTTGTTTTCAAAGAGTTTCAACAAGATACTTTGACATATTAATATACATTCTTCATTTTTTTTTTTTTTTTTGCATTTTGTAAACCAAAAAGGAACATAACTAAAATGGTTTTGTGTCCTTACAGTGAGTTGTAGTCGAGCAAGAAAAGTAGGGAGGAGAACCAAAAGCTTATAATCCTTAACCAACCAACTCCAAATTTACCCAAGTTCCAAGCCTTTTTTTTTTTTTTCTAACCGATTCCTATGTATGAGTGAGTGAATGTATTTGTTTTGCAAGTGTAAAAAAAATAACTACAAAGACCCTCCTTATATGGCCAACAAAGGTATGGTTTCTGGATTTTTTTTTTTTTTTTTATTAAGCTAAACACTAGCTACAAAATAATAATAATGGGGGTGGCGTTTGGTTATAAATTGCCGAACAAAAGGGAGACACAAATTGGTCAAGCACACAATTTGTATAGTCATGGTCTTTCTTTTGAATTTTTGGTACAAGCTTGGTCAAAGTTTCAAATATAGGTCACTATTGTTAGGGAGGGGGCGGCTGAGTTTGAAAAATAAGTAAAATTATGTGATGATTTTATATAAAATTTATTTAGTGGGTGTATTGGGTAATAAAAATAGGTATGTGGTAATAGTTTTTGCGATTAAAGTTAAATACGTATAATTAAGTGGGCCTAATAAAAGACTTATAGGTGTAAGAAAATAATCTTTTTGCACTTTTGTAGTAATATAGGGAATGTAAGAATGTATATAAAAAAAAATTGTTGGGTGTGTCGGGTATGTTGGGTGTTCATTTAAATTGTGAAAAGCATTTATCAAATTAATACTTGCGAGTAAATAAGGATGCAATTGCCCTAGCAAATAAATTATGAATTTGAGTAGTGGCAGGGTTCCGTAATGTTGTAGACAAAATTTAGTCTAAAGTCATATTACACAAAGGGTGTTCTTGTTTTAATTAAATAACGTAAAGGTAATTATGTAAACTTTCAAATTAAATATATTTTAAGCCTGAGGTTGAGTAAAGACCTGGAAAATTGCGGGTTGTTATATCTATCTTTGAGAAAAATCTAGCACCCTGCAACTGGTCGAAAAGATCATCAATTCTAGGTAGATGATACCGATTCTTCACCGTCAACTTATTCAACTCTCGGTAGTCAATACACATTCTAAACGAACCATCTTTCTTCTTAACGAACAAAACAGGCGCTCCCCACGGGGAATGACTAGGTCGAATAAACCCCTTATCTTGAAGTTCTTTCAATTGTGCAGCCAACTCCTGCATCTCCGTAGGTGCCATTCGATAAGGAGCTTTCGCTACCGGCGTCGCTCCAGGAATTAAATCAATACGAAACTCCACTTGTCGTATCGGCGGTAATCTGGACAAATCCTCAGGAAAAACGCCCGAAAACTCACACACTACTGGAATATCCCCCACTTTGAGTTCCCTAGACTTCGCACTCATAAGGGATTTCGAATTCTTCTCCACACTTTCTCCTTGTACTCGCAGTACCTCACCATTCTCTAATGGAATTCGAACCACCTTCTCATGGCATACTACTTCTGCCTTATGCCTAGTCAACCAATCCATCCCTATTACCACATCAAAACTACCATGTCCTAAAGGTAATAAGTCAATATTAAATGTAACACTCTCTAACACGATAACACACCCACGAATAACCTTATCAACCTCTATTTCTATACCACTAGCTATTTCAATCAAAATACTAGGTCTAAGTTCACTAAACTCAACACCCAATATTCTAGCAAATTCAGTAGTAGCAAAACAATAATCCGCACCCGTATCAAATAACGTAGTAGCATAATGACCATTGAGAGAGAACATACCAGTAACAATGTTCGGGTCTTGGCGCACCTCGCTTGCATTCATTGTAAATGCCTTTCCCTTAGCTGCATTTCTATTAAACCCTTGTCCTTGTCCTCCTTCAATAGCCAGTTGATTCCCAGGCCGTCCAAACATTCCAACAAGTTTGGGACACCAGTTTCGCAGGTGATCGGTACTACCACACTCATAACATGCCCTGCGATTAACCCCGGCGCAACCGAGTTGATTGGAGTCGCTTGAGTAAGCACCACACGGCAGTCCTTAGCAAAGTGTCCAGGTTTGCCACACCTGAAGCACACACGACAAGCAGTATTCTCAGGATGATTGCCACTACACTTAGCACATCTAGGGGCATTACCAACATATCCCCTCTTCTCATTATTACCAGTCACAGCCGTAGAAGCTGTTCCCACATAACCTGCTGCCATTGATGCGTGGGAATCGCAACAGGCTTTACCTCTCGAGGGATCTCGAGAAGCTTACAACCCCCACCAGGCAGTGTACCTGATCGTTGTAGTATAGTATAGTGACAAGTACCGGGGGATTGATCGTTCAGCTAGGAATAGTGTCGTTAGGATTGAAATTAATCTAACTAGGTCTAAAGGTGAAGGATGATTCTTTTTGTATTTTTATATTTTATGAAAAGCAAGTAAAAATCTCGGGTATTGGGAGAGTGGGCGGAATTAGTTGCTAATCAACTAACCCAAAAGCTACTAATTGAACTAATTAACAAGAAAACTAAACTAAGGTTCTACAAGATAAGTGAAGCATGTCTACCCATGATATGTTACTCCTTGCTAGCTATCCAATCCTACCTATTGAATTGTAACCTTGTTTTAATTGACGGGTTGTATTCCTTAATACCATTCATGGGGTGGCATACATAACTCCCCAATTCTATGAGCTCTTATCTCCTCCTACACCATGCCCAGCACAACTATAGGGATTGTAAACAGTGGCTCATGCATTAAATACAACCAATAAAGACCTCGTACGCCTCGGTTCATGTTTCTTAAGACGTTCAAGCATGTTACCATTTGGAGATCTGCCAGTTTTCTTAAGACTAACATATAAATCATTCAATCAAAACAAGAATCAATAGGAAACAAGGATTATAAACTAAACCAATTAGGTCTATCGAAGTGTCACGCCCTAATTGATGAAGATAGACACAAACATCAACAAGGAATCAATAAGATCTAATCAATTATATACAAGTTTCACACAATCATAAGTAGGCACAAGGTGAATTAACAAAACATAATCAAAGAAGGACAATCAACAAGAATAATGAAAGACATAGTTGAGATAGAATCATCAAACCAATACATGATGTTTATGGAGTGATTGAAACCCTCTAAGTTGCTGGAAAAACACCCACCTAAACCCAGGAATCGACCTTAGGGTTTAGGGCTTACAAAAAGTGAAGTTATGAAGTTATATTTATAGGCATGTTTTCTGTCAGCCCTTCTTGACGGTGTCAGCCCGTTACTCTTGACGCCGTCAAGGCCACTTTTTCACCAAATTGTAGATCTCTTCGTCCTCTTCGTGTGGGCTTTTGAATCACCTAAATCCGAGTTCGTATGCAAAAGTTATGACCAAAACAATATCAGCTACTCCGCTCGCAAGTTTTGACAAGTTTACACGTGACGGTCTTGGTGACAGCCTTGGTGACGCCGTCATCAACTACGGTATTTTATTCTTGGGACTTTGACGCCGTCAAGAGCAACTCTTGACGCCTTCATGCACTGTTCCCAGCATAGAAATTTGAGACTTTGCCGTTTTCTTCACTTTTATGCTCCAAAAACGTCCAAAATGGCTTCTTTTCCAGAATTCACTCTCCAAGTACCTAAAATCACAAAAGGAACGATTTAGGGCAATATTTGATCAAATAAAGTCGGATTCGGGCTTAAATGACCCCCTAAAAACGGATCATTTTTCGCCTCATCAGCCATCATAGGATCCGTTGCTATGAACCCCTTCCCTTTCCTGGCTTTCTTATTGTCACCACTAAAACCAACTGTCTTAGTAGTATCAACCTCCTATCGTTTCTTCTCTTTTGACTTTGCAAGTGTTTCACTCCTAACCGCTTCATCTGTCAGTGCACCAGCCATTTGAATAGCACTTAGAAGCGTTGTCGGCTCAGTCGCCCTAACCATCGAGCGAATCTGTGGAACCAACCCACGGATATACCTCTCAATACGCTTCGATTCAAGAGTTACTAGATGAGGAACCATCCTAGCTAACTCATGAAACCTATCAGTATACCCCATATGATTAGCCCCAACCTTAGTATGATTCCACAACTCTTCCTCCAATTTCTGCATTTCATTGGTTGGACAAAACTCCTCCACCATTATGGCTTTGAAGTCCTCCCAAGTCATACCCAAAGCCGCAACTCGTCCTCTAGCTTGCAGTTGCGTGTTCCACCAGGTCAACGCCTTGTTAACCAAGGAACTAACCGCATACTTAACTTTCTGGCCCTCACTACATCCACTTATGTCCATCACCGACTCCATTTTCTCTATCCATCGAGTGAGTGCAATCGCCCCACCCTTCCCATCAAACTCCTTGGGCTTACAAGCCATAAAATCCTTATAAGTACACCCATTATTTCTGCTTCCTCCACTCCCAGCACCATCAGGATGAGCTCCACTGCCTATCTGCGCACTCAATTGAGTCACAAGTTCAGGCATCAAAGCTTCTAGCTGCTGATTGATCATTTGCTGAAAGATAGGGTTGCTATCCCCAATAATGGGTGTCGACTTCTTAGACTCATAGGTGACTTAGTGATAGGTCGTCTTGGTTTCCTTGGCGCCATTTCCTAAACACGCAGGACAATAGAACCATTAGAGACCATTCACAAGATTCCACAATTTCCGTAATCATACCCAATCATCTACCTCCCATCACATGAGACACTCTTAATCATATAACCAAATTAACTCAACTCTACCACACATAAGCATATCACCATCGGTTCAATGTAACATTGGCTGTAAGTCCACATATGTCTGGATACATTTATAATTGTGTTGGCCACCCACAATTTTAGATGTATCCTTCCACATGTGTACTTACTTCCAAAGCCACACCAAACAATAGTAACATCTTATAACAAATAACACACAATCAATACCATCCAAACTATACTCCCATAATACACATAATATACACACCAAAATATTCAAACTTGCCCAAGGCTTCTCATTAAAAAAAACGGGATAAATCCCAAAATCCGAAGGAATTCACATTCCAACATACAATCAACGTCAAAATAACTCAACAAAACCATAAAACATTAAAAACATAACATTGAAAACAAGTCATACGCGGTTCGAGTCCTATCTAAGACCTAAAACGGTGTACGCGTAGTGGACTCCAAGTCCGAATACACTTCCTCCTCCTCGCTCACCCAACCATTCTTATTTCCATGATTCTGTGGTAGAGGATGTCTTGCAAAATCATCTTCACGATTTCTTAACTCTTCGTCTATCCTATCCACAAAATCATACAACCCTCGGGGTCTAGCCCAAACTACCCCATCATCTTCCAGAAACTGAGGACACCTACACGGGTACTTGGTGGTGAAACCTTCTTTATCAGCTACCTTTGTCTCATATCTCTCCACCATTTCCCCATTCACATTCTCGAGTGTCAGCTTCTCTTCAATCACACATGGTAGCATGCTAGCGGGGACCAATATCCTCCTGTTGGTTCTCTTCATCTTCCCAACTCTCTTACGTCCCTTAGCGACTACTGTGGTCCAACGAAGTGTCTTTCACGCAGGTGGTGCCATTTTATAAATGACACACACACGATGCTAAGTACAGGGTTCGATAGACATTCAAAAACTCGGTAAAATATCTCATAATTTAGGAAAATAGACATGTAAGGATATTATACTTACACATAGGTCCTAAATGCAACTATATGAGGGACTCCTAAGCTATAGACTAGGTTAATCCACCTAATTCTCTATAACCAAGGCTCTGATACCAATCTGTCACACCCCGCCACGGCGGAAACGCGTGGGTGTAACTTCATGGATATCATCACAACACCTGGTGTCAACATAGAGAACAACTACATGCACATAAATAGAGCAATGTACCAACACACAGTGTTGTAACAACACCCCAAGATAAAATAAATAACCAAAACAAAATCCAAAAGGTATCTTCAATAGATATGAAAGTACCAAACGGAAAACATAAATATATCGAAACCAAATCCAAATAAAGTCAAATCCCAAAAACATAACAAAGTCTCCATATGCAACTAAGTCTCGCCTAATTGTTGCCCTCAACTTTGGCCTTAGAATGCTCACCTGAAAATGATGCTTAAAATGTCAACATAACGTTGGTGAGATTCATAGGTTTAGACACACATACACTCACAAGGCAACCAGTTCACTGTGATTATAAAACATAGTTGGACAAATAAATATAGTTATCATACAAGCTACATGTATCCATAAACCAATCATCACACAAAAAGGCAACCATCGGGCCAGAACATGACCCCCGCTCCAAAACACATCATCAATTGGGTTGCATGCGCAAGCAACAAGATAAGCATCTTCCCAATTGGAAATCACACAACATCAATTAGGTCGCTAACCTAATCGGAATCACATATCACACAGCATCAATTAGGTCGCTAACCTAATCGGAATCACACTTTCATGTACCACATAGCATTATTACGATAACATTATAAGTCCAAGCTTTTAAACCACACATAATCACAGTAACTCAAATATTTAAGACAAGCATCATTCCCATCCCAAGTTTAAAAACAAAGTAAAATATGGGACTATGAACTCACCTTAAACTCCGCAGCTTCCACCAAAACAACTCACAATCTAATGCACACAAAAATAATCCACATTACACAAGGTCAAGCTAAAAGCTACAACCCATGTAATACAAATATGATGGATGTCTAAGACTCATATGACCCACCATGGATCTCCTAGACACCATACTAACCACCTCCATAACTTAATACTCATTAAATCCCTTGCACCTTTAAAATCAGAAAACGCAGAATTTTTGGGTACATTCGCCCACACAAAATCACGAAAAATAAAGCTCAAAAACTCACACCAAAAATTTACCATGGTCTATCATAAGCATAGAAGCTAATCCCAGAAGGCCATGGACCAATAACACACACAAGCACTCAAAAGAAAATCAAACTTGTCAACTACTCAAATTCGGATCTGAACGCACACCAAAAAGTTTTGATTTACATAAAATACTTTCACAAGTTTTTATCGCGAATCCTTTTCGTGGTAGTCTAATATAACCTAATACTTAACTATTACAGAAGGCCTAGTCAAAATACCACTTTTACAACCACAAAACACCCTCAAACTTTTACCCAAAATCTGTCCCGGTTTGACAGCTTTGACACCTTAACAAAGAAAAATCAAAAGACCAACTTCTCGACGTTGAAATCAATAGTGGCTGGTCTTTTTGGAAAGCTCTTTCATTAAACTTCAATTTAGACCTAAAATTCGTGACTTAACTCTTTACCATCTATTATTTACACTCACATCTTTACAGCCATAATTTTCTGCCCAAACCCTAACACATAATCTAACGCGTTTTACACTCAATTCTCTTATCCAATAACCATATTATTAACAACTAATGATCCTAACATGTTTTACTTCATTAATTTACAGAAGTATATAAACCCTAGATTCCATCATATTAAATATTACATGAATCATAACAATAATTTATTAATTACATGAAAACTAGTATTAAAAATATACCTTGATCTTGGTTTTAGCTTCAAAAACAAAACCCTAAATTTTTCTCTTGTTTCCCCCTCCTTGGTCGACCGTACATTCATGAAAAAGGGGTAGGGAGGTTTTAATTTTGTGTTTATAATTATATTGGATAACCCTTAAGGCTTAGAGTTGTATTTGGTATCAAATTTGGTTTCCTTTTTTCCCCTAATTCATATATTCGGCCGCCCCCCCCCCCCCCCCTTAATTATATTTATTTTTTAATTTTTTTTATTAAATTTATTTATTACACTTAAAACCTCATACTTTTCATATTTTATGTATTCCCATAACAAAACCTAACGTCTTTCGCGATAAACCTTAATTTTACGACAAACCGGAAAATACTCATTTTCAAAATAAAGTTTCCAAAAATAGATTTTCACACACTCCATAACCATTTCTCACAAAAACAACATTCCCGTAACTTACTAACGCTCAAATACTTGAACGAAGACTCGTCACGCAAAACCTCAAAACACCAAATATACACAAGCCATTTCTACACCACATGGGTGATCAAAATGAACTTTGCCAAAATCAACATCATCAAAAATCACAATAACAACCACAACGCAAAGGGATTTAGTGCTAACCCAAATACTAATCACACTATAACACACATATACCCATATAACTACTCAAACCACACCAAACAAAGTTAGATTAACTCAAGGCTAAAAGTCTAACTAACCTGCTAAAAATCACGGTTGTTACATTTTTGCTTGGTGTTGCAGCTTTGTGATAGACACTACGTCTTCCATGTTTTGATATTCGGGTTTCTTAACGATTTATTCCAAAATGTTATATCAAGAGTAGTGGGTATTCCGTGGTTCTCAATACCGATTGTTAGAAACGAGTTTATTGAAAAAGAAAAGGGTTTTGGTATTGATCTTTTCTTAGAAATGAAGTCGACGAAAAGGTTTTTCTTTTGGCGGTTGTTTTTCAAAAACATAATACGACAAAGAAGGGTTTTTCTTTGTACATGCATGTGAACATTAAATTTTGTTTTTGGGCATTTTTTTAACATCAAAGAAGTATATTTATATATAAAAACAAAAGAGCAACTTAGCAAGAAGCTAAAAGCATTTTGGAACAATGTTCAGTTACAATGAGTATTACACGGATTATCAAACTATTCAATCCAATTAAGTGTAACCGTTCTCACTCTAGATGAAATCCAATTGTAGGAGGCAAGCTTGATATCATTGAGGATAAGAACCTTTGAGGGATGTTTAAGGGAGAAAGACATGTCGCTCTGAAATCTCCATAGGAACCATATGGTTGATTGAACAACAACATAAAAAAAATCAACAAGATGATTTGGTATGTTTGACTCTATCCGCAAAATTAGCAACATCATGAAGGCATGTTATAGATATCTTTTGGATCTTCCACCATGTTAACACTTGTGACCATATTTCTTTTGCTACTTCACAGGAAACGGAAATATGTTCCTCGGTTTGATGTCATTGTCATACACGGGGCATAGGATAGAATGGAGATCAACACCTCTTTGATCTAAGTTTGACCTTGTTGGGAGTCTTTCATGAATGATACGCCAAGAGGATATATTGATTTTGATTGGGATGGCATTATTCCACCTATAAGGTTGCGGGTTTGAGGTGTAAACATGGTTGGAGATGTGTGATCGCATATCTTTGACTGAAAAAACCCTATTGTTGCTGATGGTGCACTCCGACAGGTCATTATTGTTGGTTAAGCAAAGGTTTGAGAGGAGAGTCATTAATTCAGTTAGTTATTGTTGTTCACCTGAGGTCCAAGGGTGCCTTGACCAGGCCTGATAACGCTCATTTTGTACATGTTTTAGTAGCGTTATTCATATGTTTGTGCATGTTATTTGGTTGTATTTGTGTTATGCTTAAAAAGTACAAAAGATGTATTTAGGTTCAGGTACAACTATGTCAAAGGAAATAACTAAAAGATGAAGAAAAGTCATCAAATCAAGAACATATGCACGAAGAGAAGTTTTCCGTCCAAGATAAAGATTCATGCTTTGATTATTTCCAAGTTCAAGTAAAGATTATGAAGTTATTCGATGAAGGAAAGAGTCAAGAATAAGTGCCAAAGATGTTTGTTAAAGATGGAGTTTATTGCCAAACCAAGGTTGAAACACTTATGCAAACCAAATTCCAACCTAAGGTTGAAGTTGTGGTTCAAACCCAAGGCTTAAAGTCCAATTTGAAGGTGTGTATAAATCCAAACCACCGGGTTCAGACCCAAAACTTGGGTTTAGATTGATTTTTGTGGTCAGAATGCTCCAAACCGCCAAGGTTCATGTCTGAACCGCGGGTTCTTGCACTAAAAGTCTTCCAAACTTGCATTTAAGTGTAGAATTAAGTACCATTACTCCCAAGTCTGATCATATACTTCTAATAACTCATTTTTCCTACACTTTATTACACTTTGTGGTCAAGAAAAATGCTTAGAGGCCAAGGATTATTCAACTACAAATAAGAGTGCTTGGCTAAGTATTTCTTATGCATCAACAATGCATCAAATGCATCAAATCACCATTTGATCATCAAACCAAATGGAAAACGCTCCCTTACACCATAAGGGCAGATTTTCTACAACTATCTAAACCCGAAAGACCCTATTCACTCTACCATTCATGGAGGACGTATCACCAAGATGTATTGGAGCAATTCTCTAGTGTGGTTAGAACGTGTAACGGTTGATTGGAGGCTCGTAGGATTTCTCTAAATCCTATTCTTTAATCATTGTAATTGCTACTTGGGTAAACCTTCTTATTATCAAGATGTTGAATTTCATATCTCATGTTTGGTTCTTTGTGTTTCATGTGATGTGTTTTGATAATGATAATCTCTTAATGCTTGTTTGGTTATTATGAGAACTTGTGATAAAAGGATGTTTGGATATAATTAGTCTTTGTTTGGATTATAATGAAAGACATCATATTTGGTTAAATTGGAGTTCGTAATTATTTATTGTTTTGGTTGATCATTGTTGAGTCTAGAGGCCGAAAGGATTCTCAATAGTGATTAGTTTCAATTCATTAGTCGATGAATGATTTTGATCTTGTACTTTGTGACGATTGTGCAAGTGAATTATAAACATAACAAGTGAAAGTTTAATAAAGATTAAAGGTTGAAAGGAGTCTTTTGAATATGTGTTCTCATCATCTTTCAAGTAAATGGAACTTCACAAATTAATGACATCAAAGTTTATGGGTCGAAAGAACTCTTTGTTTGTTGTTGGTTTAGGCATAAGCCTCATGACATGACCATACGAGTGAGACTTATGTATATTTGATTTATAAAACACTAGACTATTATAATTGGTTTTATAGGTCGAAAGGATTACCAATGATAATATGCTTTCCAAACTAAACATCCTAATATTCTTGTGATCATTTGTCCATACAAGTATGTTCTTTGTTATGTTCTTTGTTTGCTTACATCATGATTTCCATATTGCTTTTCTTGTTGGTTTGATCCATGACAATCATAACCATCACACTTGTTACTTGTTTAGACAATCAAACAACACTTAAGTACAACCAAGTCTCTTGGGACGACCTTGACTTACCAACCCTTTTACTATGATGAACGAGTATACTTGCTCGTATGTGTTCCTAGTTAACCTATAATTCTTGTTACTATAAATTTAAAACATGGTTGCTAACCGCGCATCAAGGCCCACTGATATAAGAGACCAGGAGAGCTTGAAGGCATTTATACGCGTGTGGAAATGGCAGGGTGCGAGATGAGATGACCTTGCGTAAAGGAGGGAACAATAACAGTAGGTGAGGCAACACACCTTGAGCCAATGGTAAGTCTATGAGGAGCTCGATCACAAATAAGGCATTCTGAATTCAACTCCAACCGATATAATCGTGGGAAAGTGAAGCGTAAAGGAGGTCCTCCGAACCACGGGTCTATCCAAAATCGAGTTATTTGACCGTTCCCAACTTTTTCTTAAAGATAGCAGGAAGAGAAATACTGTGTGAGGTGTCAAAAGGGGTATTGCATATTGCATGCACGTGAAGAACTAAAAGGGTCATAGGAAGTTGTAGACTTTTGGCGGTGTTCTAAAAGTTCGATGCTTTTCATGTTGTGGGTTTGTTTTCAAGTTTCGATCGTGGTTGACTTGGGTTTCAAGTTAACGACCAGTTTGCTTGTTCAAAATCAAGGGTTTAGGGTTTTTCTAATTAATTCAATTTGCAAGAAAGATTTCTTTAGAAACAACGGGTTTATTGCACAGGACTTGTGAGATTTGTTGGTAAAGTTGATTAAGAAATAACTTGACAATGATGTAGCAAGGTTAAAGAAAAATGATTAGTTCTATAACTAGGTTTGACATCAAAAATTTCGATAGGAATGGTGTAGAAAAGCATGGGGGTTCAGAACAAATTGGGTTGGTCCTTGTATTAGAACATGAGTCTATGAAGTACATGATCGAAAACGTTTTTAGTTTGAGGTGGAACTACAAGGAGCTCAAAGAAATCGTGAAGTTGAGATTATTCACGTTAGTAGTGATGATACTATGATGGCTCAAAGAAAGTTGGAGGTTACACAACTTGAAGAAAAGACAAGCATGGTCTGGTTGGTAACCTTAGTATAAAGGTGAGAGTAGACATTGTGGTAACCGAAGTACCTGGTCAAGAAGGTGTGAAGGGTAATGTTGCTGAAGAGAAGAAAAATGAAAGAGTCTAAGAAAGCTAATCTTAGGAATTTACTGAAGTACAATGCCTGATCGACAAGGTGGGCCCCCGCTTTGAGGTTCCACCACCAGGAAAAGGTGTTGAGTATCACTTTTGTTTAAGTGTTACTCAAGTTGGAAATTGTAGGATATTAGAAGCAAACTTAAATGTAGTTTAAGGAATTAAGTGTACGTTGTAATTTAAATTAGGTTTAGACTAGAACTATGACTCGGCTACTTGCCTTGGAAGGCAAGTAAAGACCATATTGCATGGCTGTTCATGTAGGGGTCTTGAGGGGATTCCTTAGCCGACTCTAACATGGTTTCTTTACCCCCTCATCTCTATAAATAAGTGTTGCAAAAATCGGCCTTGGCGGCCGATTAATCGCTAGGCGGGGATTAACCGCCACAATTTTCACTAATCGGTCTTATTAATCGGTTTGGTCAAAAAACGGTCAACATACCGATTAATCGGATAAGAATCGGCCTAATCGGGCGTAAATCGACCAAATCAGACAAAAATCGGATAAATCGGCCAAATAAGTTACGGATAAAAATCGGCTAGATTGGCCAAATCAGGCATATAGTTTCAAAAAATTTTAATTTTATATATAAAAATCCAATCCGATTAATCCCTGCTTAACCGATTAATCGCTAGGCGGTACCCGGCCGCCACGCTACCGCCTAGCGATTTTTGCAACCTTGCTATAAATAGAGGTGAGTGGCAATGCTAGTTCTCTGCGTTCTTCTTTCTCGATATAATATTTATTTTGATTAATAAAGGGGGTTTGAGGGTATTAACGTGTGCATATTGTTCATACTTATAGTCGATATATTTGTAGTTTCTTGTTCTTCTTTTTTCGTTCGTACAACACGGGTTCGTGTTTGGTGTTGCAGCTTGGTGATAGACACACTACGTCCCTATATTTCGTGTTTCGATATTAAGGTTTGTTGTCGATTTAATCCAACATGCCATGGACAATTGTGTGCATCCATGAATGAGCTAACACAATTGAAACATAGACCGACAAAACCCATTAGACACAACAATTCAATAAATTGATCACCATGTTATGGATAATGGTGGTTTTGCTTATGCTTGAACTTCCGATAATAACAACATAATCTGTTCGTTCATATCTATAATATGTTGGACCTTGTAATTGTACAAGTCTTGTATTATGAAGATAACGATAGACGAAGGACTAAATATGTCAAGTATAAAGTTTATAACCGAAAAGTAGTTATTTCGGTTGGTAGTTAAAGTAGTTATTTCTGTAACTTGGTGAAGGGTTGTGTCGTTTGGTTGAAACCATTCGAACCATCATGATCATTGGGTCATACCCTTTCATATCTATAAATAGTCTTTTATCTGTAAACGTTTAGTAAGAATCTCAGATAGAGATATAACGTGTGTGTCTCATTTGATAAGGAGACGCATAGTGTCTTTAGTAACGATGTAACCCACTGTTATGTTGATGAATAAATGAATCCTTTCTTGTCAATCTTGTGCAATATGATCCTGGAATATTCAAGTTTTGTGGAACCTGTGAGAACTCAATATGGCATCAGAGCCGAAGGTTGTTGCAAGGTTACAAGATGTGATTCAAGCCTTTTGATCAAGAAGATCAAAAAAACCAAGAAGGAAGACACCAAGGATGTTGGGGAAGATAATGCATGATCAGAACCAACGGAAATGGAAACCAAACGAATTGGTGGAGTTTTGTTGTGATTTCTGGAAACACGACAACAAACAAGAAGAAGAAAAAAAACAATATTGTAAGACTTTGTGGGACTGCTGGAACGCGACACAAAAGAAAGAAAAATGAAACTCTTGACGTTGAAGGAAGCGTGGAAGCAAGAGTAGGAAGCGCTAAAGGAGACTTCTTTTGTGTTTGCTGTCAACGCGACACAGGAATAAAGAAGTAAGACACATCGCTTGGATACAAAGAGAATGGCAAAGGCTTTGTGAAACCGGTTGAAAACAAGATACAAAGCAAGATATAAGACGCAGGACTAGAGCGCAAGGTATAAGACGCAGGACTAGCGCGCAAGGAACGTTGTTGTGAAGAAGAAAACGTATACGTAGAACAAAGAAGGAGTACTCAAGAGAAGGAACAAACGAAGGACTGTTTTGTTTCGGTGGAGTAAGTGTCAAGATCGACACAAGAATAACAACAACGAAGGAGAAACAAACGAAGGACTGATTTGTTTCAATGTAATTCAGAAACGAAGGACTGTTTACTGGATCGATTTGGTTACCAAGGTGTGGTACCAAAATATTGTGTGTATAAAGATTCTTAGGAATTTCGAAGGACTGAAATCAAGAACAACACACAAAAGAAAAAGAGAACATGATAGAAAAGGTATACCGAGAGAACAAAGCAATCAAGGATTGTTTGGAGACGTTTAGCAATACAAGAACAACAACAAATAACGAAAAAGGACGGGTTGATCACTTGTTCATAGGAAATACCGACGGGTATTGAAGAGTTGTTGAAGATACGGTGTAAAATTGAAGAAACACAAGGAAGTATTGTGGTACAACGTTGAAAAGGAACAAGCAACAGCAGCAACAATCATGAAGACAAGAAGAAGGAAAGAAAAGACACGGAGAAGAGTATGAAGACTCGAAGAACAAGACTTAAACAATTAGGGGGGAGAATGTTGGACCTTGTAATTGTACAAGTCTTGTATTATGAAGATAACGATAGACGAAGGACTAAATATGTTAAGTATAAAGTTTATAACCGAAAAGTAGTTATTTCGGTTGGTAGTTAAAGTAGTTATTTCTGTAACTTGGTGAAGGGTTGTGTCGTTTGGTTGAAACCATTCGAACCATCATGATCATTGGGTCATACCCTTTCATATCTATAAATAGTCCTTTATCTGTAAACGTTTAGTAAGAATCTCAGATAGAGATATAACGTGTGTGTCTCATTTGATAAGGAGACGCATAGTGTCTTTAGCAACGATGTAACCCACTGTTATGTTGATGAATAAATGAATCCTTTCTTGTCAATCTTGTGCAATATGATCCTGGAAATACCAATTCTGGAACCTGTGAAAATTCAATATAATAATGACCCTGCTTAAACAAAAAAATATCTGTTTTGGCCCTCTCAAGTCTCAACCTATCACATTCATTCTTTTTGCTATGTCGAAATAGATTTGAATTCTCTATTATCCACACGAGAATCAACACTGAATTACCATGGGGATCTATAACAGCAATAAAGTTGTACTCAAAAGTGAAAACAGAACAGAAAAAAAAAATGGACACGGATTCATGGGAATTTTAATATGGTACAGGTTATTTTTTGTTGGATATGCTTATTTTGTCATCATGTTTTTTCATTATTTTAAGCAGCAACCAAGTGACTTAGTCAAAGAAATTATTCCAAGATGTCAGCCGGCCTTATGAGAATAAAAACACATGAATATGATGTTGTCCCTTTCTACAACCAAAGACTGGAAAAAGGAATTATTCCAAGTTGTCATTAGTTTTCTTATATGTATTTGGTCAAAGAAATTTTTTTGCGGGATATGATTGTATCATCAACATGATTTTTCTTTAATTTAAGTAGCGTCAAGGTGAATAAATCTGTTTCCACCTAACTTTTTCAGTTAAAATACTCTCATCGGATATCAGCCCTTCAGTTTCATTGGAGTGAACGATTAAAAAACATGAATCATGATGGTGTCCATTTTTTAAAACTAAGACTATGGAATTAATGCATAATTGCGCAATGTTCGGAATGAATAGACTTATTTGAAATATCTCATCTATGTAAGAGATTTGAAAAATGATTGTAGTATAAATACCATTGGCTTCCTTTAATCTTCATACATATCAAATCATAGCCCATGGGGAAAAGTAGCAAGTCACTGCAGTACGTATCCATGTCATCACTTTTTGTCCTCTTCATATGCGGCATCAAACTTGCTTCTGTCATGGCGAGAAATGAGGTCGCTGAAACAAGGTGCATTGAGAGGGAGAGAAAAGCACTACTCCAATTCAAAAATGGGTTTGTGGGTGATTTTGAAATATTTTCTACATGGGAGAAAAGCTCTCAGGATTGCTGTTCGTGGAGAGGTATAGGCTGCAGCAACCAGACTGGCCATGTCATAATGCTAGATCTTCATGGCAAACTTGATGTCAGAGCTGGATTAAGCGGTGATATCAATGATTCACTGCTAGAGCTACACCAGTTGGAACATTTGGACCTCAGTTTTAATAGCTTCTCACATATTCCAAAATTCATTGGTTCCCTGAGAAGACTTCGGTACCTAAACCTTTCCCACATCGCGTTAGAGGTATCTGATCTCCCTCCTCAGTTGGGGAATCTTTCTTACTTACAAGTTCTTGATCTCTCGACTTCGTCCCACAAGTTGAAAAACACGGAGTGGCTCTATAAACTTTCCTCACTCGAGTACCTAGACCTCAGCTTCTTAGACCTCAGTGAGTTTACTAATCTGTTAGGAAATTTGATAACCAGGCTCCCGTCTCTTTTTGTACTGCAATTACAGAGTTGTCAGCTTCCCAATTCGGCTGCTAATTCGTTCTTTTTGGTCACCAACTTTTCAAATTCTCTTTCTGTTCTCGATCTATCTGTAAACTTTGATTTGTCTTCATCTTCAATATATCCTTGGTTATTCAACTTCAGCGGAAGCCTTACCGATATTGACCTGTCTTACACTGTGTTGAACTGTACCTTTCCTGAAGCTTTTGGTTCATTCAAATCCCTTCAGAACTTACATTTGACCAGTACAGGCCTAGAAGGGGGCATCCCGAGATCATTTGGAAACTTTAGCAACCTACAATCGTTAGATCTTAGTTCTAACAATATCGTTGAAGACCTTCCCAACTTTTTCCACCTCTTGGCACCAGCACAAAATTCGATCCAGGTTCTGAAACTGAGTAACAATAACATAAGTGGTTCTTTGCCTGATTTTACAACATTCACAGCTTTAAGAGAATTACATCTAGATTACAATCAGATGAATGGATCCTTCCCAAATAAATTTGGGCAAATCTCAAATCTCTTAATCCTAGACTTGTCTGATAACAAAATCGATGGCCTTTTACCAGATTTTTCAAATCTTT
The DNA here is from genome assembly GCA_030686995.1 of Artemisia argyi. NCBI lineage: Eukaryota > Viridiplantae > Streptophyta > Magnoliopsida > Asterales > Asteraceae > Artemisia > Artemisia argyi. The sequence continues at coordinate 16,542,909 of CM060687.1, read as the reverse complement.
CTTCATTAAGGACGTTGTACTTGGAGAGAAACCGTTTGGAAGGGACTCTAGGAGAAAAGATCATGCAACTTTTTGAACTACAACACTTGGCGGTCTCTTCGAATTTGTTAGACTGCATAATCTCTGATGCTCACCTTACCAATCTTTCTCTTTTGGTTTACCTTGATCTTTCATTTAACTCAATTGTTCTAGAAATGGATTCGGGCTGGTCTCCAACTTTTTCCCTTGATGTCTTGGCTTGTTCGTCATGCAAGTTGGGTCCTTCTTTTCCAACCTGGTTGCAAACTCAGGAGAATTTTTACATACTTGATATCTCTGATTCTAAAATCAACGACTCTGTTCCTGATTGGTTCTGGAAGCAGCTAACACCGAATCTTCGTTACCTGAATCTTTCATCTAATCACTTTCATGGAAAATTGACAAATTTCGTGTATGGTGATGGACCTATGCTTGATTTCAGCTTTAATAACTTTTCAGGTCCAGTTCCATCGTTTCCTTATAACACCCTACAATTGGCTCTCAACAATAATATGTTTCGGGGATCAGTCTCATCCTTGTGGAATCTAACCTACATACTTTATCTTGATCTTTCGAATAATCAACTTTCAGGGGAGCTTCCTGATTTCTGGATGAACTTATCTTATATCGATTTTCTTAATCTTGAATACAATAAGTTCAGAGGAAGAATACCCGCGTCTATGGGAGGCCTAGTGTATGTTCAAATGCTGAGCATCAGAAATAATCGCCTGACTGGAAATCTGCCTTCTTCCTTAAAAAATTGTATGCTCCTGCAGCTTCTTGATCTCGGAGAAAATAACCTCTCGGGTCCCGTCCCTGCATGGATTGGGGAAAATCTGTGGCAGTTACGTGTTCTTAGCTTACCATTCAATCGGTTCCACGGACCTGTGCCTACAAGTGTTTGCAGCCTTGCCTACATGCAGATCTTGGACATCTCTGTCAACCGTATCTCTGGAACCATACCCACGTGCCTCAGCAACTTGACAGGCATGAGCGAGAGAGGAAACAGGGTTGCATTTGTGTCAAACTCTCTTGCGCTGTCAGGTACTAGGTTTGGCCGCCGTCGAATTGTGTATACGTCTAGAATATTGTTGCTATGGAAAGGAAGGGTGTCTATGTTCAAGTATACTTTGGGTCTGGTTAGTATCCTTGATCTTTCAAACAATAATTTCAACGGAGAAATACCAAGTGAAATAACCAATCTTACCCAGCTTGTAGCCTTAAACCTTTCAAGAAACAACTTAACCTCGCAAATACCTCAAGATATCGGAAGGTTAAGATGGCTGGATTTCCTTGATTTATCGGGAAACCATCTGACTGGTAGCATCCCGGCAAGCATTTCACAGTTGACCAATCTCGGTTTGTTAGACCTTTCAAACAACAACTTGTCAGGTAGGATACCAACAGGCACTCAATTACAGAGCTTTAGTGCTTCATCTTACTCTGGGAATCCTGCACTTTGTGGGCTTCCACTTCCTAACACATGCCCTGGAGATTTGGTACCTCAAACTCCACCAAGTACGCTATTAGAAACTGATGACACTGAAGATCAAGATAAGCTGATCACCCGTGGGTTTTTCATTAGTCTTTCCTTTGGATTGGCTTTTGGATTTTGGGGAGTTTTTGGAACTTTGGCTATCAATCAGTCGTGGAGATACGCATATTTACATTTCGTGAACTATGTCAAAGATTGGATCTACGTGATGATAGCTGTGAGTTTTACCAGGTTGACAAGGCGTTCTTGATCGCAATGTTAATTTCATATGTATTTGTTCATATGTATAATATATGCTTGCTTTCTTGTTACGGGTTTTCTTTCTGTTTTTCGATTTCTAGCCGGTTGACGTGAGATTACAAATTTTCCAAAGACCAGATGATCAAATCTTCACCACTCATTTTCAGTGGCGGACTCAGAACCGAATCTAAGGTGGTTCCTTAATTTGGTCGAAATAAACAAATTAACGGGTCAAAAAGTCAACCGGTCATGCTGGGTTGGGTTTGGTACAATATAACGCAGAAAGTCAGAACGTAAGACTTAATAGGAGTCATGTTGATTTAAATGTTCTTCGAATTATTAAAACAACAACGCATATGCTATTATTTAACTATTCGTGTATATGTTTTAGCAATACAACCCATTTTAAATCTCTAAAGTTTAGAAAACAAATCAAGTTCAATATTTGTGTTAAAAAATTACTAGAGGATCTTGTAGCTAGATACAATAAAAAATAATACGTAGTAGTAAAACTTAGAAGGTTATAAATAAAACGTTAAAACTTAAAAGAGCATTTCAAAAACAGCAAAAATTTTCAAGAAAAACTGGAGTAATACTCCCTCCGTCCCATTTTAATTGTACGCGGGCCCGAATTTGACCGTAAATATTTTTGTTTGTATTATATAACACTTGATGAAATTTATATCATTGAAAAGTAACGAACTTTTCAATGATATAAATTTCATCAAGTGTTATATAATACAAACAAAAATATTTACGGTCAAATTCGGGCCCGCGGACAATTAAAATGGGACGGAGGGAGTAGTTGCTAATAAAATTAATCTTGGCTGACACGTAAAAGACTCTAGCCACACCCTACCAACATCACTCTCGAATCAAATCCTTTACAAACTAAAAACACTTCATCCAAACTTAAAAAAATTACTTTATCTAGCTAAAATAATCCTTCTCTTGGTATATATGTATATAATGTAAAGGTGGTGAGTGTTGGGTAGTTTGTGTATGCATGCATGCAATATAATGCAAGTTTAAACAACTTACTTCAATTTTATAAAACCAAATGTAAATGACTTGTAAAACATGCTCTTGAGTGTTTTAAAGTACTTATTAGACGTAGACTAAACTTAGTCTAGTGTCAGTATACATTCAAAGTTGTTTTCCGTTTTACGTCGGTTACCCTAACAATTATAAGTTAAATCAAATATAAGTAAAACGTTTTAAGTTTACGTTAACTATCACCTTGAAAATGCCGATTGTCAGTCTTTTCCTTCACTTTAAGTGCTACCACTACATTTTTTCCAAATTTCTCCCGCTTACCCACCTTACCACCATACTCACCAGCACCATCACCAACATCCGCACCACGAAAATGAATCCGGTCAACATTCCTAATACTATTATACAACACACCAAACATAGAATCCCCATGAAAATTGATTAAAGACATCTGTTAGAAGACTAAGCTTCAGCTGTGAATAAAAACATCGGTCTTATTGTCATTCCTACAAAGTTAAAGTGTAAAGTGTACCCGCTTTTATCAAGAAGGACTAAAGTGCAAGTTTAGAAGGACTAAACGATAAACACAAAAGAGTTACATCATCCAGCTATATAATGTACAAATTGCATTATCTCTTTCATATTTTTCTGTGTGTTTTTGTTATCTCTTCTCTCTAGTGTTCTGAGTTGAGAGAAGCCCTAGTTTGTGTAATTGTTTTATTCTTTCTGTATTGTAAACTAAGTGCTATTCTTAGTAGACTGATATTAATAAAAGAGTGAGCCAAGGGGAGGTTGGTTGGGTTCATTCTAACTGATTTGTGCTTTTCTAGCTTTGGTTTATAAATTTCTACATGGTATCAGAGCCAGGTTGGCTCTATACCGAAGCAAATTAATTGTTTTTTAAAAGGTTTTGAAAATTAAGGTTTTAATTTTTTTTTGGGAGTTTTCTGATCATGGTGATTCTTGAGTCTTTTACGACTTGATCTAGAGTTCTTGGAGTCTATTAGACTCTTGGAGTTGTGTTAATTTGATTTTGTGTCAAATTATTAAAATTAGGGTTTACTATATCAAACCCTAATTCAGGTTAATTCCTAATTGTTTGTTGATTAATCTGGCTTATTTGACTTTAATTTCAAGTTTCTTGTAATTAAAATCAAAAACCCTAAAAATTAGTTTTAGGGTTTCGAATGTCAGATTAATCTGTTTAAATTGGTTGATTACTAATTCTTTGTTTGCTATTTCAGGTATTATTCCACTGTGCTACTGTTTGGTTTGTGTGGATCTCCTTGATCCTTGGTTACTGATTGTGGAAGCTAGCGTGCACTGTAACTACCTCTCACACTCTTTCTTTAGGTTTTTTTATTAGGTTTTTAGAATTGGATGTGACGAAGAGTAGGTCAAGGGATTTGTTTTTGAGAAGTTGTGTTGATTGGGATTATTTGTGTTTGAGGAGTTATAAGGTGTTGGTGCTGTTGTTTTCTTTGTTGTGCTTTGTTTGCTCTTATTTGTCTGTTTGTTCTTGATTGTTTGTCTTTATTTTTTGTTATCGTATCTTAACTGCTTATTGTAATAATGGCTGGTGAAGATGATGACAATAAGAATAAGGGTAAACATGGTGAAGGGAGTAGTGAGTTAAAATTGGACATATATGACCCTTTATACTTACATCCTCAAGACATTGGTGCTCAGTTGATTACCTTCAAACTTGAAGGTACTGAGAACTATAAGGTCTAGTCTGCTGTTGTGCAGTTGGCTTTACATACTAGAAACAAACTTGGTTTTATAAATGGAAAATGTGTTAGAGATCCTACTGATGTTCTTTATCAGACACAGTGGGATAGGTGCAATTCTATGGTGTTATCTTGGATTCTCGGTTGTATTTCACAAGATCTTTATAAAGGGCAAGTGTTTTCTGTGAATGCTAAATCTGTTTGGGATGAATTAAATGAAACATATAATAAACAAGATGGTTCTGTGATTTATAACCTGCATCATAAGATATATACCCTAACTCAATCTCGTATGAGTCTATCTGAATACTATCATGAGTTTAATGCATTATGGAGGCAATTTGACTCACTTGTTGACTTACCCTCTTGCATTTAAGACACTGCACCTAAATTGAAAAAGCATTCAATGGTGTTTCGATAGCCTTGATGGCTAGGACGGGAATACTCTCCTAAAGTTTGGGGCCTAGGAGGTTGGTTTGCTAGTGGTGGGTTTTGTGGGTGGTTTTGAAGTGGTGGGTTGATGGGTTCAAAGATATTACCACCTTCCATGACGTCAGGTAGTAATGGTTACGAACAAAGAAACGAAGAAATAAGATAGACTAAGGAAAACCTAAAAATAAAAAATAAAAATCTTACTAGAAAGGAATCGAGCAAGTAGACCTAATAAAAAGAAATCCTAACCTAGACAATAACTATTCCCCGGCAGCGGCGCCAAAAACTTGATACGTGGGAATTGCACCCTCGCAACAGGTTTTACTTCTCAAGGGATCTTGAGAAGCTTACATGTCACAACTCGTAAATTCTGGTCATTTCCCGAACTTTCACATTTACTATTCATCGGTTACTATTCACATAACACTATTTATCATTTTATTATTCATCGTTTTTGGAGTCGGTTTGAAATATTGAGATGTTTTTCAGAAATTTTACTATTCATCAAACACTATTCACTCCCGAGAAAAAGTTTGTCATTCAGCATTTCAGTAAATCTAGTTTACAAGTGTCGAAGTCGCGTAACCTTAAAGGTTTAGCAGCTTATTCGGGGAACATATTTCAGAAACATCACGTAGGCTAGAATTAGTCTGCATATCATCAGTAATATCATCTGCATACATTCATGCGTGAGTTTGCATTATTTCAGTATACGTATGGTTATCGATTTAATAAACGTTTATAACTACAACGGTTTTCTGTAACTTCAATCCGATAACTATTTTAACACCCGATACTTGTCAGAAATGTAAATTCATGAAGTTTACAACTTTAATATATCTCGTCTTGTTCCGTCAAAATTGATTTCTAGTTAACCCGGTACCCAAAACTTACAATGTAATACATTATACACCTCAAATACATACATGTACTCCAAGAATACAAGAAAAACCACAAATATCTTTATACATATACATACATGGTCAACATATATACACTACACATTCAAGACTTTGTTACCATGAGTGAAATTACCTTTTTACCCTTCCTAACTAGATATTTCATACATAAACACATAATACCATTTACAATTCATTATATAGAATCATAAGTCAAGGTTTTCTTTCTTTTTCTCTTGCTCCTACCCACGTTAACATCAACAACAACAATGAAGATCCATAGTTTTTCAAGAATCAATCATATTATTAACCATAGATTACTCCTTATTCAAGTTTTGAAATAAAAACTTAAGAAGTATTAGAAACCTTGATCTTTTTAAACCTCATCAATCACTAGTAAGTTTCATGTCATGTTTTTCATCATCTAATACTTTCATTTTCTTGATAACATGATGTATTTTCTATTTATTTTGACATTCATGCAAGTATTCATGTTATTAATACCACTTTCAAGTATATTTTGATTTTACAAGCTTATAATTAATCCTATGATCATCCCTTTGATATCCTATTGGTTTTATGAAGTTTAGGACCCCATGACACCCTAAGAAGGTGTATGGTAGGAATAGACTAGATTTGTGGTGATTGGAAGTGATTTGGGTGGATTAGAAACTAGTTTGGAACCCTATAATTGATTTTTAAACGTATATATATACCTACTGTCCCGAATCGTCAAATCCAGAAAACTCAGGGGTTTCCAGGTAACTTTGGGCTAGAGATTTAGAAAATAATTTCAAAAACGAAGCCGTGGGCGAAAGAACGGATTAAAACGAGCTTATAACGAAAAAGATACAAGCGTTTGAACTTAGACGATTTTAATATTTTTGCTTCAGCAACACTTATTTTCCAAGTATTAACCATTTCGCCAAGTGACCAGGTTGAGAGCCAATTTACTCATTGATAAACTCATTTATAGAAATTTTACATCATTGACAAAAAGTTAGTTCACCCAGCCTAGTTTTCAAAACATCCAACCGTTTGTCAAAAAGATTTATAACGAATAACTTATGGTCTTCCAAACTTTCCCGAAAACTGCCCAGAATCTGCCAAAACAGCCCAAACACCTCACTTGATGGCTATTTTCCTTTATTATTGAGACCCGTATGGACAAACATCAGTTCTGTGACTTTTTAGATATGGTGAAAATCTTCTCAAAACTACTGAGCTTCTTTCCTAACTCTTAATATTCACTATTTCGCGACTAGTTTTGCGAGACCATTTTGGTCATATTTTCAAGTTATGAAAAGTGTCATTTTACGTCGAAAACCTTATATTTGCCGATAGAACACCAAACGAGGATCGTGGAGAACCGTTTCAACCTATTTACATGGAAAGTATTTATTAACCTAACGAGACGTCAAAAACGTATTTTTCGACGATAAACGTTATTTTCAAAACTAACGAGTGGTATCGATAACATACGTATTTGCATGTGTAGCATCATTTCATTTCTTACATTAGATCATATCATTCATATTAGGTTGCGGTTAGAGATCGTGCCTCATTTCTGTGTATCCACTTTTGTCCTCATAGCTATCGCACCAGGTGAGTCATAGCCCCTACTCTTTTAATTGTTTGTAAACTCTTTGGGGGAGAATACATGCTCGTTTTACTTAAACGAATTACTTGCTTTACCTGGTTGATTACCTACATTTCATTGGTATGTTTGATTACCTGCATTTCATTGGTATGCTTGATTACCTGTATTTCATGTGACTTGTCTCTTAAACATTATTACTTATTTTATATGACCTCGTTGTCATTATTGTTTACTTGGCGACATTGTCAAACTTATTTTATATGACCTCATTGTCATTATTGTTTACTTGGCGACATTGTCAAACTTATTTACATGACCTCATTGTCATAGTTGTTTATCTGGCGACATTGTCAACATTGTTTTATAGCGGTATTGCTACATTTATCTTTGAATCTAGATACAAGTATTACCGTTGTTCACGTAAACATATTACATTTGGCAGTGGGTCGTAAACACACAGGTTACAAGTCTCTTATGGCGGGACTTGTAACTGAGTGGATTTACGATGCCTTTGCTGGGAAATCTTCATTCATATGCATTACATTCTTTTTCACAAGACTCTATGAACTCACCAACCTCGTGTTGACACTTTAGCATGTATTTTCAGGTATTAAGCAATGGCATGCTACAGGAGGTTTTGGCAGGGTATGGCATAGTCATAGAAGACTCTAATTATTCATTTGGGGACCGTTTTAAACTATTTTAAGGGCCTACTTCCGCACTACTTTTAACAATGTAAATTCAACATTTTTGATTAAACTATTTTATTCTAAATGATTCAAGTGAAAACCATTTTTGAACTTGTGTTGTAATACCAATTGAGTTACACCCCAGCTACATGTATGCTTCTGCTGGACCCGATTTTGGGGGTGTGACATTACAACCCCCACCAGGCAGTGTACCTGATCGTTGTAGTATAGTATAGTGACAAGGACCGGGGGATTGATCGTTCAACTCAGAAATAGTGTCGTTATGATTGAAATTAATCTAACTAGGTCTAAAGGTGAAGGAAGATTCTTTTTGTGTTTTTATATTTTATGAAAAGCAGGTAAAAATCTCGGGTATTGGAAGAGTGGGCGGAATTAGTTGCTAATCAACTAACCCAAAAGCTACTAATTAAACTAGGGTGCAAGGAAAGTAAATTAAGGTTCTACAAGGGAAGTGAAGCGTATCTACCTATGATGTATTACTCCTTACTAGCTATCCAATTCTACCTATTGAATTGTCACACCTTGTTTTAATTGACGGGTTGTATTCCTTAATACTAGTCGTAGGGCCGTGTAAAATATTCCCTAACTCTATAAGATCCTACTTCACTCCTATGTCGAGCCGTTAAAAGCTCCTAACATGGGATCATTAGAATTCTCTTACGCATTAAATACAACCAAAATCGTAGTACACCTCCGATCATGTTTCTTAAGACATCAAGCATGTTACCAATTGGAAGTCTACCAGTTTTCTTAAGCCTAACATCGATATCAATCAATCAAACAAGGGACAATAGGAAACAAGAATTATAAGCTAAATCAACTAGACCTATTGAAGTTGTCACACCTTAATTGACGAAGATAGACACAAACATCAACAAGGACATCAATAAGATCTAATCAATTATATACAAGTTTCACACAATCATAAGTAGACACAAGGTGAATTAGCCAAGCATAATTAATGAAAAACAAGCAATAATAATGATAATTGAAGACATGAATTAAGATAGAATCATCAAACCATTACAAGATGTTTATGGAGTGATTGAAACCCTCTAAGTTGCTGGAAAAAAACCTACCTAAACCCAGGAATCGATCTTACAAAAAGTGAAGTTATGATGTTATATTTATAGGCTCTTTTCTGCCCGGCCCATCTTGACGGCGTCAGCCCGTAAGGAGTGACGGCGTCAAGACCAACTTTTCTTCACCAAATTGTAGATCTTTTTGTCTCGATCGTTTTCTTTTTTGAATCGTTCAAATCCGAGTTCGTATGCAAAAGTTATGGCCAAAACAGTGTCAGCTACCGCGCGCGCAAGTTGTGACAATTTAACACGTGATGGCCTACGTGACCCCTTCAGGAAATCTTCTGGGCCATCACCCTTTAATTTAACACGTGATGGCCTACCTCCATTACCACGTGACGCCGTCACTCTTTAATCCTGATGGCCATCACTCTTTGCATTTACACGTGACGGCCTTGATCACCTTAAACGGTGACGCCGTCACGAACTCCTTCAAAAACCTTCTGGATCGTCACATGTATTTTCCACTTCCACCTCTTTTGCCAAGCTTGACACCGTCATGTGTTAACTCTTGACGCCGTCAGGTACTGTTCCCAGCAAGGATTTTGAGACTTTGCCGTTTTCTTCACTTTTACGATCCAAAAACGTCCAAAATGCTTTCTTTTCTGAATTTCCTCTCAAAAGTACCTAAAATGACAAAAGAAACGATTTAGGGCAATAATTGATCAAATAATCACGAATTCGGGCAATAATTGATCAAATATTCTTAAAAGCGGTACACTTTTTGTCTGATCAATAAACAAATTTAAGGAATATTTGAGTTCAAAGTTTTTAATAAAAGATTTGGGTAAGCTCAAATATTTCTTAGGTATTGAAGTTTTGGATATTGAAAATGGTGTTTGTCTTTCATAAAGAAAGTATTGCACTGAGCTTTTAACTGAGTATGGTATGCTTGGTTGCAAGCCATATAGTACTCCAATTGAAACTAATCCAGATGATAAAAAGCTTGTTTCTAAATTTGGTGATGATGAACTTTTAACTAGTATAACACTTTATCAAAAACTTGTTGGCAAATTGATATATTTGACTTTAACAAGGCCAGACATTTCATATGTTGTGCATTGTTTGAGTCAAGTTATGCATAAGCCTATGAAATCTCATTTAAGACTTGCATTCAGAGTTTTGAGGTACTTGAAAAAGGAACCTGGTCTTGGTATTACTTTTAAAGAAAGTGAGAATACAAGTCTAAAGGTTTTTGTTGATTCTGATTGGGCAAAATGTAAGGTGACCAGGAGGTCTGTTACTGGTTATGGAGTGTTTCTGGGAAACAATTTGGTTTCTTGGAAAAGTAATAAACAAGCAGTGGTGGCTAGGTCATCAACTGAGGCTGAGTTTAGAGCTATGTGTAATGTTTGCTGTGAGGTTTTGTGGATTGCTAAGATATTAGCAGATCTGCATGTTAAAGTTCAGTTACCTGTTGCTATGTATTGTGATAACAGTTCTGCTATGCAGATAGCTATTAATCCTGTGCTCCATGAGAGGAGTAAACATTTTGAAATTGATCTCCATTTCTTGAGAGAAAAAGTTGCAGATGGTTTCATAAAAAATTTTAAAGTTAAGTCTGAGGATAATATTGCAGACTTGTTCACAAAAGGGCTTAACATTTCTGACCATAATGGTTTTTGCAAGCTTCTTGGTTTGTTTAATATTTTTTAGGATAAGTCAAGTGAACAAGGGTAAGGCTGCTGGGGGAGTTACTGGAAGCTAAAGCTTATGGGGGAGTGTTAGAAGACTAAGCTACAGCTGTGAATAAACACATGGGTCTTATTGTCATTCCTCCAAAATTAAAGTGTAAAGTGTACCCGCTTTTATCAAGAAGGACTAAAGTGCAAGTTTAGAAGGACTAAAAGATAAACACAAAAGAGTTACATCATCCAACTATATAATGTACAACTTGCATTATCTCTTTCATATTTTTCTGTGTGTTTTTGTTATCTCTTCTCTCTAGTATTGTGAGTTGACGAGAAGCCCTAGTTTGTGTAATTGTTTTATTCTTTCTGTATTGTAAACTAAGTGCTATTCTTAGCAGATTGATATTAATAAAAGAGTGGGCCAAGGGGAGGTTGGCTGGGTTCATTCTAACTAATTTGTGTTTTTCTAGCTTTGGTTTATAAATTTCTACAACATCCCAGCCCTCAACTAATGTTAAAAGATGCACATGTGCATTATACTTACGCTCCCTTCTCACCAAAATATAAGATTCACAAACAAAACCAAGCACAAACATACAACATCAACATCTTCAATATTATCCCACGCATTACCATCAAATGCATTCTTCAAATGAGAATCGTTACTTTATTATAACCATGTACACGATCTCTAAAAGGGACATATGTTGCTTTATCTAAATCCTTAACATCGTAGTGACCAAACTTCATGTCCGTACATATACAAAATTCTCCACGCCGAAATTTAATATATATTTGTGAACATTAAATTGTAAGTCGTCATATTTAGTGTGGTTCCCGTCTCCCTCTTGTTGATTAAGAAGCATCGAATGTATCAAAAACGTTCAGGATCTTTAAAGAGGGCATCTAACCAAACACCAAAACAAGACTCCCTAAACAAACTCAAACCGGCAGGCCTCATTTCCAACAACTCTGTCATATCCTTAATCAAACTCATTCTAGAACGTATAGTGGGGTTCACATCATAAAAATACAAAAAACATATAAACATATATTTTAGACATAACACGTATTAACATACATAGAAAATGACTAGAAAGGTGCCCGCGCGATGCGGGGGCGGATTATTAGGGTGAAGAGGAGGGAGGTGGGGTGGTGGAAAGTGGTTGTTGGGGTGGTTATTGAGGTGGTTATAAATTGTTGGGGGTGGTTGTTGAGGTGGTTATAAATTGTTGGGGGTGATTGTTATGGGTGGTTGTTTCCATAATTAGTAAATAAAAATCTGAATTTTTAAGCCTTTCTAATTATAGAATAGTACCAAATACATTATATAGTAGTATAGATATAAACATATATTTTAGACATAACACGTATTAACATACATAGAAAATGATAACGATAACAATAACGAGTACATGTTTTCAAATATATGTCACAACACTAGTTGTGCTTCAGCCCTTTTTCACTTTATGTGCTCTTTATTTTTTAAAAATTTACCGATATATAGAACATATAATAGAAAACCAACAAATAATGTATACAATTAAAAAATGAAAATTTTATACCAGTAAATGTGCTTCATTTTGAGTCATATTTTCAATAGGGTGTTATCTTCCACACACCACCCTCAAATACAAACAATTTTGTACCATGCTCTTTTTTTACTCGTCACTTCCCAAACGAGTATAAAATAATTTTCACATTTTTTTATGAATGTACTTTTCATACTACACACCACACCTAACATTTTTTTCTTTAAAATATACTATTCTCTTTATTTTTCCCAGCACCCCATTGTCTTCCTCACCTAAACCCTACCAAACAATTACCACCACCAGCTTTGCCACTCAACTCCGACCAAAACCCCACTAACCGAACCACCAAAGGAACCGTCACACGACGACAACCGCTAGAACTTAATCTCGTATTTTATTTTTCCGGCGCTCTTGACAATGTTTGGAACACCACGCGCCGGCAACAACAGTTTCCAACCGCTGTTTTCTGCCGTTGTCTGCCGCCTGAAACAGCCAACCACCGCTGACATGAGAGGCGGTACAACTACTAGATACCGGATCTGCAACTTGCAACACCACAACAACCGTCGAACTCCAGATCTGGAGCCTATTTCTCCCGCGGTAGTATTGTTCTGTGGTTGGCGCTTTGATTTGGCCGTTTTGCGAGAGTTATGTTTTTTTTCCGCTGTGAGATTTTGTTTTTTAGAAAGAGAGTATGAGATACTTGTGTGTGAGAGAGAAGTTTGTGAGAGAGATATATCATTTTTTATTTAGGTCTAATGATTGGATGTGATCAGTGGTGTGGAAAGACTAATTTGGTGGTGTGTAAAGACACAAACCCTTTCAATAACAAAAGTGGACCAAAAGGAATGAACAAACTGGGGACCTAATGACAGTCAATAACCCAGGACCAAATGACAGTCAAGTAATGCATCAAACTCAATCCCACGTACCAAAACTCGCACCACACGTGAAACGACAATTAATTTTTGAACATATTTTTCGAATTTAATTTGGGGGTCTTTTTCCGGGTTTTATATTCGGATATTTTGGGTCAAGGAATTATTTTTAGATATATTATGATTTTTGTTTAAGGATTGAAGATTGAATTGCAAGTATTTTTTGTTAAGGAAGTATTGAAAATGAAGCAAAAGGAAGATGAGTGTTACAAATGAAGACAAAGACAATGTATTAATGGGCATTTAAAAATGAGTATTCCATGCGAATGGTTATGAATTTTGGTGTACACGTACCGCCTTTATACGTGTAAGTTTCCGGTCTATTTAAAAATAAAATGGTGCGCAGACACCATATTTTACGCACCGCATTGACCATAATCGTAAAAAGTAATATTATATATATAGTAATTTTAGGACAAGTGACGCCATCCCACGTCATTTAGGCTCCCGAAATTTTTTTTGGCCTGCTAACCAAGGCCCAGCCCGTGTGGTTGCTGCAACTTGCAAGTAGTGCTTGATATTTATACATGTAAATAGATGTGCACGTGTAAAGAGTGGTAGAGGAAGCCACGTGCAAGTGTGTTACGTGCGAGTGCGTGAGTGAGAATTTGAGATATTTATGAAAGCTTGTGTGACTTTGTTTTAAAATGCACTCAAATTTTGTTTCGTGAATCAAATTTACAATTCTTTTTTAGTGGATATGAATATATGATTTTCAAATTTGTAACTATATTGTCTTCGAAATCCTAATAAAAAAAGGGAGAAATATATCAAAAAAAATATCTAGCAAAAAATAATGAAAAAACGAGACGTAAGTTAAAACGTCACAAAAAGCCCCGCCGCAACGCGGCGGCTATACCTACCTTGTTTTAACTAAGTTTTGATCGATTTAGTAATTCTTTTAATATAATCATTAAACAATAAATGTTGTAACAATTGGGGTAGACTTTTGTACACACCATTACTTAAGGGTGAGCACAAAAACCATAAAACTGAATCGAAATCGAAAAAACCGAAAAAGCCGAACCGAAAAAACTGCCCCATTTAACAAACCGATGGTGGTGATTTTGAATTTTATAAAAACCGAATGCTTGGGGTGGTTTTTGGTTTCATAAGAAAAACCGAACCGAAAAAACCTCCCCGCCCCATCTTTATATATGTTTTTATACAATTTTATCTATATAAGAAATTTGCAATTTAATTTTAAAGATTTGAGTATACTACTTTATCTATTAAAAAAATAGTGTTGTTTATTTTCTATACATTCAAATTTGTTATATTTATAAATATTACATCTTTGTTTTCGAACAATAATGTTCTTTGAATGTTTTTGAGAATGAAAACTGTAAAGCGCAACGACCAGCATTTTATATTTTAGAAAATGTTTGGTTGTTTTGTACGTTTTTTCGAAGCTTTGGATTACAGGATAATATGTAATTGTTGATATTTGTTTAAATATTTTTGCTTGATACTTGGAATAGTAAACTTTATATAAGATTAAAACTTGCTTGTTTTTAAGTAAGAAAAAACCGAACAAAAACTAAAACCGAACCGATTCAATGTCAAAAACCAAAAAACCAAAACGGAAAAAACCGAAACCAAACGGTTTGTAGTTTTCGAAAACTGAAATATACGATTCGGTTTTTAGTTTTACCATAAAACCGACTCACCCCGCCCCATGCTCCCCCTACTTACTCTATTGAAATCTAAAATCATGAAGCATCTAGTGACGTTACACCCAAGAAAATGATAAAATAACCATACTATTTTAGAAACATTAACACCCCTTTTAAGCAAAGAATCAGAAGCATCCAAATGTTGCCATTTTGCATGACGGTGGTAACTACCAATCATATCAAAACTAGTACGTAACCCAATAAAACCCCAGATCTCTCTATCCATACCCCCTTAACTGTGTGTGTGTTTTTTTTAGTATGTGAAAGAGAAAGATAACCCTCTTTGAGAAATGGTTATAGAGGGAGGTGCTGGTGGTTGTTCTCTAGGAGACTCAACAAATTTTGTGGTTTTATCAGAAGAGTGTGTTTCATATATTCTTGCTCACACGTCACCACGCGATGCATGTAGAGCTAGTTCTATTTCTAGAGGGTTTAAGTGTTTTGCTGATAGTGATGCTGTGTGGGAGAGGTTTTTGCCTGTTGATTATCAGGAGATTATTTCAAGGTCTGTTAATCCTGTGGTTTATGGTTCTAAGAAGGAGTTGTATTTCTTCTTGTCTGATTCTCATATACTACTTGATGATGGGAATTTGGTAAGGATTTTTTTTTTTTTTTTTTTTTTTTTTTTTTTTTTTTTTAATCTTGTATACAAAAGTGTGTGATTATTTGCATGTGTTTAGTACTTGAGTAACTTACTTTAGTTTATTTCTCTTTATGTGATAGTATTCGCCCTTTTACAATTTACTCAAAAAAATAGAGATTTGTGTGTCTTAAGTTCAATCCCGGTGCGAACAATTCTGAAGTGGCCACGCCAACCTCCTAAAAAGGAAAAGCTTTACCTAGTTTGAGTATGTGTGGCGGTGGGTTTAAACCCCGTGCATTAGTAAGACAAAAGGTTGGAAACCATGGTTACCCAAAAAAAATGTTTTAATTGCGAAATTGGATTGTAGAATAGAAGTTTTTTAAGAAATAAAAGGTTTGTTAATGCTGGGAATTATGGAGCTATAGTCTTGGTAGGGCCTATGCCTTTCTAGCTAGCACACTACTTTATAGTTGATCTAAACTCGTTAATATGTTCTTCAGCTTATAACCAAGAAATTATAGTCTGCTCATACTCTTGATAGGTATTCGGAACTTCCTTGTGGTGGTCAAGGATGCCATTGTTTAAGTGGTGATCAATTAGCCTGAATTATATTACTAGATGCACTACTTTAATCTTAATAAGATTAGGAGTACTAAAGTTATAGTGGATGTTATGAGTAGCCCACTTTTAGCAATCAAATTAGACAAAGTTCATTAAAATTGCCAAAAATTGTTGTCATAAAATAGAAAAGTAGGAAGAAAAAAAAGGTGCTTTGTATTTGCAAAAAATTGTGTCATAGTCATGCATGGTGAGGGCCCATACCAATCTAGCGTACTAATTTGCCTGACCTTCTTTTACTAAGGATCCAAAATTGTAACATAATTACGTCTTGTAGACAAAAGTGGCTCTTGTTCCACTACAACGTTTTCAACTTTTAGCGACGAAATGATTCGTTACTAATAGCATTTGTGACGACACGTGTCGTCACCAAGAGTGTGGTCTCAAGGTCAAACTTATACTAAAAGTCAACATTGAAAGTGTAGGTCTCATAGGCTTTTAGCGACGACATGCATAGTCGCTAAAAGTTGGTCGTCGCGAATAGTGGTTATTATTGTAGTGTTCCTTTGATTGGTCTAAACTTTCAAATCTTCCCCTACCCGTAACCAATAATTTGCAAAGGTATTATAGTTCATTTTAGTTATTTTAGTAGCTATTTGGAACTATCTTGCTGAAGTTTATGGTGCTTGTCGTTAGGTGTCATTGAATCCCCTTCCAAGAGATACACCACTCCTTCTGATATTGTTAAGAGTACTTGATAACATAATTAATAGCCAGGACTCAAAGAAGTGGTCATGCCCAATACCTCTCATATAATTATGTGCAATTGGTTGTTACAAAATCCCCATTTACATTTCTAGGCATAAATGCGCACAAAATCCTAAAATCAATTCAACTGGCTATTACAAGCTCTCTATTTACATTCCTAAACAAAAACCCAAAAAAAATAAAATCAACACTCTAATACCATTTGTGACCCCTGTAGATCCAAAATAAGGAAGTAGCTAATTATCAGGGAGACTTCTACCCTCTACCCATTGAGTGGAAGTCCCAACTTCCTTTTCATACCTATTAGTGGCCTTGACAAACATTACTTTGTGAAGAAGTTGTCTTTTGTTAGGGGTTGATCATCAAAAAATTTATTGGCTTGAGCACGGATTTGTTCACTAAGACATTTTTCTAGGTTAGGAGAGCTAGTGGCCCATTTTTTGATAATTTTCTTCGGAGAAGAGAGTTCTTCTCTAAGCTCTTGATTACTAGCACGAGCTTGTTGTTTCAAGTTGAAGGGTCTAGTAGTGAACTTTTATATTCTTTAGGTCAAGCAATTCAAACCTAGGTAAACTTGCTAAGCAAATTCTTCCTCTCATCTTCCACTATACATAGTGGAGATCAACTAGAGTATAGTCAAGACAATGTTTTCTTTCAACATTATCATCCATATCTAAGTGTACCTTTTTCATGGTGATGGCAACTCATTGGCCTAAACTGTAACAGAGGGCTCATCTTCAGCTAGAGCAATAAATGCCTTTATAGAGATGAATGCATAACCCTCAGCTCTTTTGCTAGCTCTTTTGCATTCCTGTCATATGACTCAGTAACTAACCCTTTGTCCTTGTTCTTGTTGTTGTTAAAAGTTACGTATAAATATTAATATGTAAATGACTAGTATCGAACCCGAGACCTCGGGATTGCACACAATACAAACGAGAGTCAAAGATTAATAAATATTAATTGTTAATTATATTTATTAATAACACAATTTCAAGGATTAATGATCGTTAGTTATTAAATGTATGGACTAATTATCGTTAAAAGGAAGGAAAAGGACTAGATTGTAAATTGGATAACAAGAAGGATCCGGAACACCCTTTGGGTGTGCATGGCCGGTCGAACCAAGCCCAAAAGGGTCGACCCATGCTTGCCTTGCTCTCCAAGTTTACTCTAGTATATAAGCAAACCTTAGGGTCATTCATTCACATCTTATGTGCACACACAATACCCTAAGTTTGGTTTTTCCTCCTTGTTTTCTTCCAGCCGATCGAACACCCTAATCCCTTAGGGTTTTCGATTTTTGTTTTATTAAAACAAATATTTGTGTTTAATCTTGCAATTAATTTGATTCGGTATTAGTTTGTTTGTACAAGAACGAGGTAACAACTCACTATAGTTGTTATCAAGGAATCGATCAATAAAACGGTAAGGGATTGATCATTGATTCATAAACCTTAATTAGGGTTCATCAATTAATTGAAGATTTGCTTATTTGATTCTTGTTCGGGCAAGAATCACCACGGTACGTTCCTATTTATGTTTTAGTTAATCTTATGTGTTATACTTGATCCTAGCTTCCTCAAATACGTGTACTTTGATTGTCAAACTCTAACAGTTGTTGCTTGACGAAGGTTTTTGATTAAGGAGAGCTAGCTCAGCCTTTTTTCTTTTATATTTGAGAATTTTCGTATGCGCTAACATGTTGATTTGATGAGAATGATGTGCTTGGTTAATGTTTGGGTTTGTTTTGGAATCTGGATGCTAATGGATAGGATGACGAGGATGTTTTGTTGTGAGGATAGTCCCTTTGACTTGTTAGAGGGCATCCTAGGTTTTTTTTTTTTTTTTTTTTTTTTTTTGGTAAAAAGGTTACCCCCGCTAAAATAAGGGCATCCTAGTTGCTGCAACTCTCCCTAGTATCTTGTAGAATCTTCTCTGATAGGCCAAAAGAGCCCAATCATTGAATTCAACAGTTAGATCACGGATATATTCTTGGTTGCTCCTAGTATTTTTCCTCTATCAAATTCATTGTCTTTAGGCTGTACAAGTGAGTTAGAATACAAAGCAGTTGATATAGAGGTATGGGCATGAACCATTTTTGATTCAGGTTCATAGATTTGGTCAATTAGGTGGTCCTCATAATTGTACTTGCAGACTATCATTTTCGATAGCATTGTTTGCCCTTTAAGTCTGCTTTAGACTCGGCCATTTCCTAGGTAAACTTTTTACAAAGGTGGCAGTTATTTCAACTTGAGGAATTTTAACTCCCTTTGTTTTCTATGTCATTTAGCAAGATTTTTATCCTGGTGTAAGTTTGTGCAATCTTTTCACCTTCAAGTGCCTTAAAGGCATTGAATTTCAGCCTAAGAGCTACTGTTTTGGTGTAACGGGTCTCAGACACACCTTGATGACCTAGAATAAGGTCGGTCCATATTTCGTTGGCAGTTTTACACCTGATGACAGATTTCATAATGTCATTTGGAAGGCTTGAAATAACAATACTTTTGAGTCTCTTATCTTGGTTAGCAAGCCTCCTTTCCTCAGAGTCCATTGATTTTGTGGATTAGCCAAAAAGTTTTCACAAGTGGATCCAGGAGACTTTGGGATATATGGACCATCTTCCAAGATTTAAAGAATAAAAGGTTCAAATCCATCAAGATAGACTATCGTAGTATCTTTACGGTTTGGAAAATCATCCACTTCTAGTAAAGGTATAGGAGTAATATGAGCTCCTTCTTTGAATCTAGGAGTTGTGGTAGGTCATTGTTTGCAATGTTATTTGTAATCTTGTTTGCATTATTGTTAATGTTAAAATTAGGAGCATTATTTCCAACAACATTTTCAACATTCTCATTGTTTCTGGCCATGGTTGGATCTTGGTTTTAAAAGATTTGTACAAGTTTTGAGTATTGAGCACTAGTTTTGTAAATGTTTTAAGGCCAAACTTGCTCTAATACCAATTGTAGTTCCCAAATCCTTGGTTGTTCCATGAAACAAGATATAAAATATTTAAATGCAAACACAAAGATCACTTTTCAATCGTATAATTCTTATTGAATGAATCAAAGAATTACAAAATATTATACGGAATTAACACTTAATTGGATGACAATGGTTTTGCTCTCTAACCAAGCAAACTAAAACAAAGTATAAGTTTGCAAGTGAACTCTAAAGTCACTGATCATGGACCAAAACGAGGTCAAGTGAGAGTAAATGCTCTTCTTGAATGTTACAATAAATATGAAAGTGATGGCATTTACTTCAACCAACATTCCCTTTATATAGGGGAGTACGAGGATGTCATATGTGGGGTTGTTGTGACGTGTTAAGCATTTATTGGAGAAGTACATCTTCCATTAAATGTTTTTATTCTTGGAAACATAACAACCATGCGTTAGTGAATAATTCTGCCAACTGTTCACTGTCTTTTCACACACTCGTACTTGTTTTGACTTTATCAAGGATTCACTTTATCCTGCTATAACTGTTCACCGCCTTTTCGCCAACTCTTACTTGTTTTGACTTTATCAAGGATTCACTTTATCCCGCTATTTTGCAATCTTGAAAAGTCCCGCCTAAATATCTTAAGAGATATTTCGAGCTATGCTATGTTGGAAGAATCAGAGAGCTTATAGATTTATCAGGGCATTGTCAATACCTGATGAATCTTTGTCCTTTAGCCTCATTTCCTTATACATACTAGCTGACTCCGCATTAGCCAGAGAGTATCTTCAAGTTATCTTTGATTCTATGATGATGATTGTGACTTAACTTTGTTAAGGTTACTCGTTGATTTCCATATCAGCGAGTCTTTTTTACTTAGTCTTATTTATATTTAAATCTAGACAGAGAGACCATTGGACACTGAATTGGCACAACAACATCACTCATTGCAATGAAAACTAGAATGCTAGTCAAGTTTTTTAATGTTATCATCTAACTTGAACCCTTTTTTTTTTTTTTTTTTGCAAATTTTAAAAATTTAACCAAATTAGTTTTTTACTCCACATTTTTTGAAAATAACTTGACAACGAGCCTTTTTTAAATTTAGGATGTAATGATTTTTTGTATTGTTTAAATTGTATTATCAATACATAGAAAAATATCCGGCAAGTTTTATCAAATCTTTTATATAATAAAATAAAACCTCTATTCGAAATTTTGTATTTCAAAAAAATCAATTCATACTTGATTTAGTAATAATTTTATTAAAAAAAATTATTTTCTTATTAGGTAATATTTTATATTTATCCATAACACAAGTAGAAGATAAATATAAAAAATATAGATAAGATATTTAAAAAAAAGATTACTTATTTTATATTTATCCACAACACAAGTAAAAGATAAATACAAAATATATAGATAAGATGCAATATCGGATTAAAATTTTTAAATAATTATTTCAAAAAAATTTAAAAAAAAACTCGCGCGTGCGCGGGTATTATAACTAGTATAATCTTATAAAACAAAGATACATTGTTTTATAATTGGTAATAAAAGGCGTGCTAAAACTAATCTCACAGGTGAACTAAGGTGATCCATTCCATTAGCTTGTGTAAGATAATGAAACCTGTAGGTATAATCTTATTAATCATCCACTATTTATAATAGTGAAACCCTAATACCCTAAACCCACAAACCGGGCTTGGGCTTATACTTATCCCTTAACACTCCCCCGCAGTTCGAGCGGCGAAATCGCGAAAGCTCGAACTGGAGTAGTAAACTAAGAAAACAAATTAAAACAATAAACGAAAATAAACTAAGAAAGCAAATATGACACAACCAAAAGTCGTCTCGGGAATTGATACCCTGGATTCGACACCAACAAAAGTCGTCTCGGGAATTGATACCCTGGATTCGACACCAACACAAGTCGTCTCGGGAATTGATACCCTGGATTCGACACCAACAAAAGTCGTCTCGGGAACTTATACCCTGGATTCGACACCAACAAAAGTCGTCTCGGGAACTTATACCCTAGATTCGACACCAACAAAAGTCGTCTTAAACAACCTTAAAATACTTAAAAGAAAAAAACCTCCAACCATTCTTATCTCCACAGCTCCACTGATCTCATCTAATCAGGAAAAAGAATGTCCATAAAAGAAACGCAGCAAGCTACAAACCTTTTTTTTTTTTTTTTTAATCACACAAACTTAATATCCGAAGAATCAATACACAAACCAGCTTGGTCTCCACACAAACGAATCTCAAACCACAACCCGTACGAACCAAGCAAACCCACCAAGAGATGATAGTGTCTCAACAAATCCGATTAGATCTGACCACACTACGCCGATTCAAGATCGGTGATGAACTTTCTGAAGTTATGATTTTTTTTTTTTTTTTTTTTTTTTTTTTTTTTTTTTTTTTTTTTTTTTTTTTTTTTTGTCGATGAGGGGTTTTTTGGATCTTGTTGTTTCAAGATGAGATGAGTTGTTGTGATGAATGAGTTCTTAAGGGTGCTTGTGATTGTGGTTTTGTTTAGAAAAGAAAGAATAGGAGCGTGGTTTGTGTTTCTTTCACATAAAATGGAGTATGGTGGATTTAGAGATGGTGGTGATTGAAGGGTAGTATAGAGGAAATTAAGTTGGAGAATAGTGATATACATGCGCCGGACCGCCGGCCGAAGCCGACGGCCGGAAAAATAAAAGTAAAAGTGGCGGTTGTTTTAGGGTTTTAGAGGATCGTTACCCTCTGATACCATGTAAGATAATGAAACCCGTAAGTATAATCTTATTAATCATCCACTATTTATAATAGTGAAAACCTAATACCCTAAACCCACAAACGGGCTTGGGCTTACTAACATAATCTATTCTCTTTTTTTAGTAAAATCATATTTGTAATTGGAAAAAGGGAAATATGTAACGTAAAAACCATATGGAGAAGATAAATGGTGACAGAAGGAGAAGGATAAGGAGAAAATTTGACGGGGTGGGTGGTAAGAGACAGCGGCTCATGATGGCCGACTAGGTCATAGAATCAAACCCGCTCTGGTACCATGTTGAAAGGTTAAACCCCTGGGTTGCAATGTATTATTCCACAACTATTTATAAGTACAAAACATAAGAAACCCTAACGGGCCCTAAGCCCACAAACGGGCTTGGGCTTACTAACATAATCTATTCTCTAATAGCTTGTCCATTCAGGGGCGGAGCTATGCCTTGGCCACCTGTGGCGCGTGCCACACATGGATTCGCCATGTGAAGTAGGGCCGGATTTGAGCATCTAGGCCTTCATCTTTTAGGGGCGTTTGATAATAGACTTGGTGGTTGATTTAATTCGATTTCAGGCACCAAACTGATAACAATGTGCTCAAGAATGAAAACTATGAGATTTTAGAGAAAGAATGAGCTTAAAATTGATTAGGATAAAGTAAGTTGAAAACTAAGGTAACAGTAGTATATTATTGTCTGTTCTTAGTTGGGTGAAGAAGATGACCATTTTGAGTCATTTACACATTGCCCCTAAAGTTTCTAGATTTTACACACTTATCTCATATTTTTAGTTTGTAGTTCTAAAAATGTATAAAGGCACAAAAGTAACATTATTAACCCTTGTTTGGAAACATTAAAACATTACTTTGATTGGTCATAAGTCATTCATAGCGTCTTTTACACATGCTAGTTATTGTCTTAAGAAGTTTTGAAAGACGGTTCAATAAAATTAGTGTCATAAATTTGACATCAGCTATTGTTTCTAAGCTTATATATTGTTTAACTTTTTTTACCTTTTTGATATTTATAGTTTTTTGCACGTCTTAGTGTTTTCGAGCTCAAGGGCCGTGCTGTGTAAATACTAGATTTATGATGTTATAGGGTGATCGAAGTAACTATACTAGCTTGTATATGATTTTTCTAATACGGCAGTTTTTATTCCATTCTCTGTATTAGTTAGAACTTGAGGTAAAAAAAATCGTTTGTGTCGCACATGTTTAAAATACCTAGATCCACACTGTGTCCATTCCATTCCTTTGTCAAACAGGCCCTTAGATAAGATATTACGCCCTGAATTGCTAATAAGCGTATTTTGGGTCACACTAACATAATATAATTAGAATCGATTGTATTGATTTAGATATTACCCTTGGACATTTCATGGGCTTATATTAGGTGGCTTGTACTTGAAAAGCAATGAAGAACAAGTAATAGAGTCCGTAATATAACTACAAAAATATGAGTCTATAATTCATAATAGAACATAAGGTCAAGACCCTAATCTGAACTTTGATAATTCATTGCGCAGATTTGGGAAAGGAATGGAGAATGAATAATGTATTACATTCCAAAAGGTGTGTCGGAACAACAAAGTCAAATGCTAAACTGCCAACCCATGAATAGCGATTACGATGATGTCATGATGATACTAATCAACAAAGTCAAATATATTTAGCATCAATCAATGAGTACTTATGTCTATCTTGAATCGTCTTGTGTTTATTTTATAATGGTGAATTGCATGAAAACTTTCGTCAAGAATTTTATTGGATTAGTAACATTGTGGCTCTATTTCTAACCCAATTTTAAAAACCATTGGGTACAGAGCTTCTCCCTTAAAAAACAGAATGGAAAAAAATGCTTTATGCTAGGAGCGAAGGCACTTTCAATTGCGTGGCAAGACACTTTGATTTTCTGGAGATGGAGATCCTTTCCTGAATCAAGGTCCCTCCTTTCTCTCCCCCCGTTGTTGTGTTTTGTTTGATTCATCTTCTGTAAACGTGAGTTTCAGATTTTCATAGGTTGTTGTGTAAATTGTTTGTCATTCTTAGAGCATCTCCTCTCTTTGTGCTAATTGTACTCTTGTTCTAACTGGAATACTGCTAAAGTGCTAAAAATATCCAATCCAATGTTAGCACTATTTTAGTGTACAACTCGGAATTTTCACTATTCATTGCATTAAACATTATTTTGTTGCATTCAGAGGCGAAGCTTCATAGGGGCCGGGGGGGGGGGGGGGGGGGGGGGGGGGGGGGGCGCCCGACCCCCGAAATTTTTTTTGCGATGTAGGGGGTATATAGTTTTCGTGTAGAAAAATTTCGGTATATTCGGTTTCGACCCCCCAAAAATTTCGGTATACCTGAAATATAGCCTTAGGAAAAAAAAAATTTAGATCCCGACCCCCCACTTACAAAATCCAAGCTTCGCCACTGGTTGCATTAAAACTCAAAGATTTCACTACACTTTTGTTTTTTAATATAAAACATACAAGTTAATTTATGCAAAAAAATATGAGCCCAATATTCAATATTGATATATGTTGTTTTAGCTACTATTTTTTTTTTTTTTTTTTTTTTTTTTTCATTGCATTATTCTGTGTTATAAGATGAATAAAAACGATTCATCTTATATGCACTATTTTAGTGCTAACATTGGAGATTCTTTGATTTGAAATGATGAAATGAATATACTTAAAAGAAGTTGAATTATATATTTGGCGAACGAATTGCAGATTTTCGAAGGCAGCTGAGCTTCTAGCAGTGTGTTGGCTTGAAGTTAAAGGCAAGTTCAATACTAATATGCTATCGTCAGATACTAGTTATGCAGCATACCTTGTGTACAAAATTGGACAAGTCTCACATGGGCTTGACTTTCCAGCAAAGACATTAGTTAGGCATGTTCGTGAAATAGAAGACACGGATGATGTTAATGATGTGGCAACGACTGTTTACTTAAAACCACCAAAAACGGGCGAGGGTACACAGAATTCTGCACATACGCATAGACAAGTAATAGGTGGGGTGCCACAAATGCGAGCAGATGGGTGGATGGAGATTGAATTAGGTAGGTTTTATAACGATGGAAAGATGGATGGTGAAGTGGACATGCGGTTTATGGAGACACGTGAACTTCATTGGAAGTCTGGGCTTATTATCGAAGGGATTGAAATTCGTCCAATAGATGGGGAAAATCATACGTGACAAAGAATGGGTCAAACTTGTTATATAACTTGGTTTTGGTAAGTGTTCACTTCTCAATTAATATGTGATTGTGGTTCATCAACAAGAGTCATACATGTCAGGAGGTGAACGTAAGAGCCAGGTCGAGTAGTCTCATCATGTACCCGTATTGGGTAAAAGAGAAACGGCTGGTGGGCCATGGCCATGCCAGCTTTTGTTCAGTTAACTAGTCGACTTGATTGCCTGGTAGTGAAAAAAGAAACTTTAAAGGCCATCTAAATCATATATGCAATTCAGCTTTCGAACATTTAGATGTGTTTTTGAAGGAAGCGAATTGCAAGTCGTGTATCGTTGCGGTAAAAGTCCTCTTGTAATACTAATGTTAGAGAACTTGCATGCATTTATTCTCTGTTTTAGAAAAAGGGTTAATGGCATGTAATGGTTATGAACATTCTGGTTCACATACTTTTTTTTAGGGAAGTGATACTTACACCACTTTTTTTTAAGCACACACCACAATTATGCATATAGCATGTTGTAACATGTGCATTAATTATTTAACATTGTGGTGTGTGCATCAAAAAAAGTGATATAAGTATCACTTCCCTTTTTTTTATGTCATATATATGCAACGTGATGCTGTCATAATCTTAAATAGTGTGTCAATTAGTATGTCAGAATTGTTGCACAAACAGACTTTGTTCTCGGTAGAGTGAAAAATATGTTGCATTGGGTAGTCTTGGCTTTTAGCGCCGGCAGAAGGTAATCTTGGAGCTGTCTACTTGCCGATACGATGCACCGTCTAAAACGGGATGGCAACTTCTGTTTATGTGTTATTTGCTTTTGGGGGTCTTAGAATGCATTATTAAAGTGAGTTGCAACTACAAAAGGCAAAAAGTAATTTAATACAATCAAGGATATGTACAAAGGGGTTTCTGTTTTATATTTTTGTTATCATAAAGAACATCAAAGAGTGAGGTGTTAAGCTTAAAAGCTGAAAAATAAGCAAAATCATGATATCAATGTCGCAAAAAGAATTCATGCATACGAACTGGCCTTTTAACTGCATTTGTGTACCCCTGCATTAGCACAAAGACAGTATCAGGCAAAAGATAATCCAGAATAAACATTGCATTGCGGAAGAAAGAATCGAGTGGTTTTACATCTACAATTGTTAGAATTTTCAAAATAGTTACCTCGTTATACTTAAATAGCACGGGACGTGAATCTCTCTCTGACGTTGCCGGAACCTTTTTCACAGGTTCAGTAATTTGAGATCCATTGACGCTCACTCTTTTAAACCTGGTTTACAGATTAACAAAAGAAATCATGATGATAAGTTATAGGCGGTGAATTAGCCATATTTAATATATAAAATATGCAAAATAACAGATTACCTCTCAAAGAAGTTGAAGGACCCGCTTACTTTCTTCTTTTTAGTTTCCGAGGGTTTTGTTATCTCACTTGATACAACACTTTTTCCAGATGCGGAAGTAGAAACCGCAGTATTAGCAGAAGTTTTTATTTCACTCTGCTTTGGACCAGACGGATTCTTTGAATTGCTGATAGTCTTAGCATTTTCTAGTAAACGTTCAGGTTTACTCAAATTCTCTTTACCAGCAAGATATGCTCTTTTCCCATCAGATACATCATTTACGTTCTTCGTTCTGTTAATGCTATTTTGTAGTATTTTTTGCTTTTCAACCTAAAATCAGAATGGAAGTACATTATCATAAGCCGCTGCTGATTTGATTTAATATAACCATAGTAAGCTTTATGGTTACCTCATGACAAAGGACCTGCTTCACAGCTAAGGCAAGAAGGAAATAATTACAATTATAGCCCTGCAGCATAATATCATAGATTAGAAATCATTAAAACCATAACTTAAATCTTATACGGAGTAATACAAATTGAACATCCCTAACCTCAAAGTTTACAAAATCGCCAATTGGGGGATCAAATGAGAGAACTGGAGCATCTGTAGTGACTTCATATTTCATTTTATTAGGTAACGGGTCAACTTTTTTGTTCTTGTATGTTATGGCATAGGACACCATGGTCTTCACGAGCTGAGTCATTTCATTCTTCTCTTTTTCGGATAATAAATGTAATGCGACCTGAAAATCAGCAGAGGACCATTGTGATTTACATGTAGGTAGCAATACCTAACTTTTACAGTGGGTGGCATATGTGGTAAATTAGACCCATTTACTTATAAAAGAGTGTATTTGGGTTATTTCTCTAACGAGTCATATACAGATATAAAAAACAAGATTAGTTATAAGATAACAAGTTAAGCGGGCCAAAAGCTTCCCACTATTTTACTTTTTTTATGCATTCAACCTCGTAAATCAGTTTATTAAATTGTAACAAGTACAGTTTTGAATTTATCAAAAGTGGACAACACGTGTTTCAGGTGAGCCTAATTTGACCTAACGTCCTGACCCGTCTCAAACCGTACCAAAAAGTACATATTTTGACCCATTACCCAACCACGCTACCCGCCAATTTTGCCACATCTAGTAAATACTTAGCTTCTATCTTAACTGCATATTTTATTATAGATCAGCTTCAAGTGTCTCTTAAAACATGTAAACTATTTCACTTACATACGTAGATATAATGTTACTTATTAAAATTTACATGTGGAAATTGTATCTACTAATTTAAGAATAGAAGTGAATGGCAAAAAAGAAATGGTAAAATGAAAGTTGAATACAAGTAAATTACCGGTCTTAAAGTTGGTGGTGACAAAATATGTAATAATGGCGAAACCAAATCTTCAACAAATGATTTAGTAGATATGTGTCTTGAAATGGATGGTGATATTTTGTTGTGCCACAAGTGCAACGACTCCACTTTGTCAATCAGTGTCGTTCGATACCTGTAGGTTTCGTTAAAGACCAAGGAAGAAGCCGAGAGTTTTTTTACCAGCACAAAGCTCTAGTCAGTTGACATACCTATGAAAAGACTTTGGCCACTGAATATTAGGTTTTTCAATCTGAGATACCACACCATGTATAGTAATTGCATTGGCAGGCTGATAAACTGCAATAAAGAATGACAGATTATTAGCTTCTAAATTAACTCTAGAATTTACTTAAGTTTGTGACCAGAAGCTTAACTACCTTGAAGGGACATTTTTTGTGTCCGCATAATATATTGATGAAGAATGTCAGAAGTCTCAAGACTATGCAAACACTTGACCTGCATGATGGAAATTCTTTAGCTACAACTCTACCGACAATCAAGAGTAGAGGTGCCAAAATAGGCTGGGCTGGGTATAGAGTCATTTTGATAACAAATTCAAATAGGCTAAGTTGGATTGACCCGTTCGTATTTTCAACTTTTGTTTTGTATTGAATTATTGATGTAACTAACTTAAGTACAACAACTTTTATTTATAAATAAAAATTTCATAGTAAAATCTACGAGCAACTTTGACACACTGCCAACAGAATTTGACCCGCTTAGCATCTTAATTGTATAAATTTTCATCCAATTAGAACCGTTGGGTGATTTTCATTGAACCAAATCTGCAGTGAACACTTTGGGCTACTTGTATTTGTTTTGGGCAGGGAACTTACAGTTTTTCTCATTACTGGATCATGATAATTTAAATGCAGCATGTTCTCGTGAATCCCATCTAATATTAGATCATAGCTGCCACTGAAAAGTCGAAAGTCAAGTTAAATGATGTGGTACTTAAAACAAGGGGAAGTATTGAGTTCGTATAAAAAATTCAACATACCAATTAGAAATCAGAGAGTGAAGAGAATCAAATTCATTAAGCATGCTTCTGCCGTCATCCATAGACTTCCTAACCCCCTTCAGTCGTTTCTTCTGAAAAACCTTTTAAATACAAAAAAGACAAATACTACTATCAATGAGAATGACAATAACTAAATAGACATGATTATAAGAAACAAATCACTAAATCATACCTCCTTCCATATGTCGAAAACACTTTTTGATGAATCCTTCCTACCGACCACTTGAGAACTGATGTCCAACTACAAGTCAAGCAAAACAGTGTCTTAGATACAATGGATTGTGAATTCCATCATTTCATGTATAACAATACATAAGAATTAGCTCAAGTCAGCATACCACATTGAGCATTTCCTTCTTCTTGTTGAGGAACTGAAGAGTATTCAAGCATGATCGTATGTCGCATTCTAAGGGAGAAAGAAAAGAGATGATATCAGACATATATGAATCTAGATGAAGCGATGTCAACTTGTTATATTTAATAAATATATATATATAGTAGACTTTTATCAGTAGAAATTATATACCAGTATATTCAGCCAGTGCAGTAAGTGCTACAGAACTTGTCCTCATTCCTTCCTTGTTGCATATATATTTAAGCCTAAATATTCAGCAATAAACTGAGGTTAGGTGCATATTACAACAAATAAGATAAACTTTACATAGAAGCAATGTTTGATTACTAGAACTAAAGTAATTATCACCTGCTCACAATGCGATTTACCGTTGGCTGAACAAATACATGAACCCTGCAGATGTGACAAGTAGTGGTCAGTTTAAATTGCTTCGAATGTTGCATCATTCTCGCATTATCAGGATAAGAAGTGAACGCATTAAAAACTAGATACCAAAGAGGAAAATGAACAAAGAGTGTCCTATCATTTAAAGCTTTCCTAATGGGCATAACATACCATACAATCATTGAAAATAGCAAGACTAAGAACAAATTAAGTTTTGACTTCTGCATAACGTAAACATGCTCCTTAATGTGGTCTGGAAATATTATAATGCTGACTAAGAAAATACTTACTTTGCCACCTGGCGCAACGGTCTCAAAGCAGGCGCATATAGGTCATTGCAAATGCAAATCACCTGCATAAGAAGACAAACCATGAGTATTAAACAAACAACAGAATTTGATCATCAAATAAACATGCACAGTAAACAGATCTTACAGGTCTAAGAAGTGGTGCGTCCTTCTTCTTCTTCTTTGACTTTCCTGATTGTTCTGATTCTGCCCCTGTGTCAGACCTCTTATCAGCAGTGACCTGCATTGATAATAGTGTGAAAATTTTACTTGTGTGAAAAAGAAAAATAAAAAACAATAAATATACCTAACCATCATATTGGCAATATACATATAACAAGCCTTATATTCAAGCTAGTAGGTCTTGACGAGATTTATGAACTATTTAATACCAACGTCCACATTTGTCACTGCCTTTTAAAAACTTTTAAGACAACTTAAAGTTTCATATTCGGTATCAGAGCTAAAAGCCTAAAACAACTTAATAGCTTACTTATGGCGCTAAAGCAAAACATAAATGGTCAAGAAAAATCATATATATTACCATCTTTAGAATAACATCCACTGCGCCTTTTCCATCACCAAGAGCTCCATCAATTTCATCAATTACCTACAAAGTCATTTCAAACCTTCTACCCAGAACAAAAAACCATGTATACTGTGTATATTGAAGGTAACTTACCAAACACTTTGGTCTTGAATCAGCAATGACAGAATTCATCTGAACCACGTCGAGAATCTTGGTTTCAATCGTTGAGGAAGACCGGTCATCACTGGCATTAATCTGCATACATCAAAGTTGATGATTTAAATAAAAAAAACCAAAAAAATCTTTACTCATAGCCTCAAACTGACAAGCGTGAGGCATTAGGTGATTATAGGTATGTAAATATTTGCCTCTCATAAAAACTTATTTGTACTTTGTGAAAAATAAAGAATAGCTAAATACTAAAATGCATGTGAATTTTGACAGCTAGTTTTAATTCCTCTGCGGACTAAAACTGCTTAGAAATGTTGAAATGTGTACCAGATAGTTAGATTTACATCAAAATAAATAAAATCAGTTGGATATTAGAGTACAGATGTTTATTAGCATGTGCCAAAGAAACCAGTGACTACCTCCACCACACGGTATCCACAATGCCTAGCAGCCACATGTGCAAGTGTTGTTTTCCCAAGCCCTGGTGCACCACATAGTAAAAGGATCTGCAACAGTTGAGCATAGAACCAGGATATTAATAATGTTGGACTTAAAAACACAATTCACCTTGATGGAAATATTTTCATAAGGTCTAAAAACAGTATCAAACTAGTTCCAAATGTTACCTTCTGTTCTGGTGGGCCGGGCTCCTTACTCTTCTTGTTATGGAGTTCCTGATCGCCATGAGAATTGTAGTTTTCTTTGTCAAAGTGATTGTGTTCTTTAAAAGTTCCACTGTTGGATTTAAAGTCTTTGTTCCACCCAGAAGAATTCCTGTTAGATACTTTCTTTTGTTGAGAGACAGTGGTATGTCTTTTTAAAGCGGACAAAACATCATCTGTTGTGGTCTTGAGTTCAGACCCGAAAACAGAAGAATCCCACTGTTTCAACCACAAAAGGACCTGAAAATAACAGCAACAAAAAAAAAAATAAGAGTCGATACTTGAGGCCGATAAAAAAGTTCATGGCACACTTTTCGGAACATGTACCTCTCTATTGGTGTGCTCGTCGCTGAGAAGCTCCATGAATGAATTTGGAGAATATTTATCCACCCATAGTCGTTCACTCACCACTGGTGTTCCCGGAATAACTGCATCAGTCTGACTAGAGACACTATCTTGCAAAGCCTTCATGACACAGTTATACAAAATTTAGAAGTCCACAAAAGTTATAACCAATATAATAAGACATTAATTTCATACTTGGCATTAAAATCTTTGAGCAAAAAACTATTGTTTTTCTAAACAATAAACAGTCCCAAGATAATCCTGTAATAACTTCCAAAGCAATATAATACTTAAAATTCATCATCTCTGCTAATAATGATATAATTAGTTAGAGAAACTAGCAAATCATCTGAACGCAAACCTGGGTAAGTTTTGAAAACGGAAACTTGTCATTTAGAAGAACGTAACCCCAACCATCTAATAAAAAGAAAAAACTTGTTCGATTACTGATAAATTATAGCAGCTTAGAGTCTCAGACTCAAGCTGCCTGTGGTGAAAATAAGACAGTAACAATTAGTTATGCAGAAATGATGGTGTAGCTAAATTTCTTATACTTACAAAAGATTAGGCTTTCTTTATGTGAAGGCAGGTGCCATTTCGCATAATTACAAATAGTGTACAAGAGACACAAAATTAATTAAAGGCCTTTCTTAATCCACTTATTCGTCCCCTTTTGACACCCAGCCAATTATAACAATAATAATATCCGGTTGTCTATACACAGCAAATACATAATCAAGGCAAGCTTTAGTTGGAACTCTAATCATAGTATATCTTTAACTCACAAGCCCTATATTAGTAACTGGCATGACCATAGGTCCAGATGAGTCAAATCAGAAAGAAAAAGAAAAAAAAAACGCACTGTGCCATATACAAGAAGTACATGTTACATGTTGGTGACCAAATGATCGTAACAACAGAGTAAGCATACCTTTTGCAAAGCATCTTCTTCCAGCTTCTGCATTAGAACGCTTATGGGTTCCATCATAAGACCTACAGAATTAACCCAAAACATAACTCAACTTTTGTTATTATAAATGACGCCCTAACAGCAAACAATCACACAAACAAACAATAACAATCGCAACTCAAAACCAAAATGCAGAAGAACGCGTAACACACCAATTAGTATTAACAACCATAAACATTGAAGATACATTAATAGACCGAATTGGGTAAAACAAATCTTCTTTCACCCAATTACTACGATTTGACTAGATTAAAAGCTTGAACTATCACCCAATTACTAACAAAAGTAGGGAAGTTAACACACATAGGATCCACTTAATCCAACAAATTAACGTCATCAACGTAGTCTCTTATTACTATCCATTCGAGTTCAGGACTAGAAGCATAGCATAAACGGGTAAAATGAATGAGTATTCGGCTACATAGAGAGGGGTAAGTCTTTGACTCAGATGTAAGCCGCCTAACCAAGTTATCACCGTGACCATTTCCCTTTCCACCCCTAAGTATGAACCCTCAACCTCTTAAGTGTGTTACCACTAGGCCATTTGGTAGTGGTTTAGAGGCTAAATAAGCTTAAACAAACATCCCATCAACATAATTCAATATATGAATCATCCAATGATGCAATGTACTAAGCGGGTGTTTGTTTAAGCTTATATAGCGGACTTATGGCTTATTTGGTTTTATGCTTATTTTTCGTAAGCTCAATTGTTTGTGGCTTATTTTGAAACTTTTCGACTTATATAACCTTATTATGTCTTAATAAGCTTATACAAAAGTTTCAAAATAAGACACAACAAATGAGCTTATGAAACATAAACACAAAACCAAATAAGCCATAAGACTGCTATATGAGCTTAAATAATTACATTATCAATAAGGTAGCTAAAGGTATATCCGTCATAAGCTCATTTTTTGTGGCTTATTTTGAAACTTTTCGGCTTTATATAACCTTATTATGTCATAATAAGCTTATATAAAAGTTTCAAAATAGGCCACAAGAAATGAGCTTACGAAACATAAGCAAATAAGCAGAAAACCAAATAAGCCATAAGCCCGTTATATAAGCTTAAATAATCAGATTATGATTAGCACGTAGGAAGTCTAGTGGTTAGTCTAAGGTTCAAAATTGACCCAAAACAAAATTCAGCTCTTCCATTCGAACCGAGCCCAAACAGCAATCACGTATGAATAAGCAATCAAACAAACACACAATCGCAGCCCAAAACTATAAATGCATGAGAAAAAGTGACACACCAATTAGTTTGAACAACCTAACACATAGGAGATACATTTATACAGACCAAATTAGGTAAACAACTCTTTTGTCACATAATTGCTAAGGGGATGCTTGTTTTAGCTTAATTGATGTGCTTATAAGCTTAATGAAATTTTAATAAGCTCTTTTTTATGGCTTAGGTGCTTATAAACTTGAGCTTATAGCTTATTTAAGTTCATAAAATCAAGTGGATAAGCACATAAGCCATACAAAACGAGCTTATGAACTAATCAAAATCTCAATAAGCTTATATGCACATCAAATTAGCTAAGACAAACAACCCTTAAGAGTCAGCTGAGCCAAAAGCTATCAAATATATCCTAAATTCAAACTTTACACATCCCAACAACCTAATAACATTAATCAACATAACGTACCACGACAAATTAGCAAATTAACAACACACAGGATGTACTTAATGCAACAGATTAACACCATCAACCTAGTCTATCTTTGACTCCAGTGACCATCACCGAACCTTTCACTAGCGAGGTTTGAACCTTAGACCTTTTCAGGGTGCCTGCCTAACCACTAGGCTTCCTACGTGGTTATCATAATCTAATTGCTTAAGCTTATATAGCGGGCTTGTGGCTTATTTGGTATTCTGCTTATACTTCATAAGCTCATTTTCGGTGGCTTATTTTGAAACTTTTTGACTTATATAACCTTATTATGTCATAATAAGCTTCTATAAAAGTTTCAAAACAAGCCACAAAAAATGAGCTTACGAAACATAAGCAGAAAACCAAATAAGCCACAAGCCCGCTATATAAGCTTTAAAATAATTAGATTATCAATAAGGTAGCTAAAGGTATATCTATCATAAGCTCATTTTTTGTGGCTTATTTTGTAACTTTTCGGCTTATTGACATGATAAGCTTATATAAGTTTCAAAATGTCACAAAAAATGAGCTTATGAAACATAAGCCGAAAACCAAATAAGCCATAAGCATAGGCGGAGCTAAATGAGGACCGGGAAGGGTCCCAGCCCCTTAGGCTTAAGTCCGTTTGTGTAATTATTTCGATTTCATGTGTAAAAAGAAATATATTTTGTTTCGGCCCTCCCACAAAATTTTTTCTAGCTCCGCCGATGGCCATAAGCCCACTATATAAGCTTAAACAATTAGATTATGATAATTAGATTGTAAAAGTTTCAAAATAGGCCACAAAAATTGAGATTTACGAAACATAAGCAGAAAACCAAATAAGCCATAAGCCCGCTATATAAGCTTAACCCCCCCCCCCCCCCCCCCCCCCCCTCTTGAAAGTAAGCCAATGTAGTACTAACTACCTTTAAAAGAATTCGCCAATTTAACATCCATCTTCCTCCCCCCCTCCTCCGCCCCAACTTTCTTCGCGTAAACCCTCTCCCCATCCGTCCCAGTCACCGGCATAAACTCCCCCTCAATCTCCGCCAAATTACGCGCTATAAACTTCTCCTCCACAACCTCCACCACTTCCACAACCTCCTCCACCTCCACAACCCCCTCCTTCTCATATCGCATCCACTCGTCATCCTCCTCCTCCTCATCATCAACCACCTTAGCAACATCAATTTTGCATCTCTTGTCTCTATCTTCTGTAGTCGATTTGGTTAGGTCGATTGGATTGGCGCGTTTCTTTGGATTTGAGTTGTCGGTGGTTTCGGGTTGGGGTTCGGGTTCGGGTTTTTCGAATGGTGGTGGTGGTTCGAGGTCGAATTCGTATTGGTTTTCGTCGAGGTAGGAGTGTAGATCGGCTTCGAGCCAGTCGAGTTCGTCTTCCATTTTGGGGGTGGTGATTGATTTGAGATTGAAGACTGTGTGTTTTGTGTGAATAATGAGATTTGTGGGTAAAGTTTTGGCGGGAAATGTAAGAAAATTGCGCGGGAAAAAGTATTGACAAATACTTTTAAGAAAAAAACAGGTAATAATTATTTATTGTTTTAATTTTTACTTTTTTTGAAAAGACAGTTTTATTTTTTAACAAATAATTAAGCTTTTTTTTTTTTTAAGTGTAATATTAATTTTAACCAAAGGTATTATGATAAACTAAATCGAATTTACCTATCTACCTGTAGTAATGAACAATTAAATTAAGTGAGGGAGGGAATACTTGTTAATCACTTAATCCTACAGTAAAATCTCTATAAATTAATAGTGTTGGGATCGGGATATTTTATTAGTTTAACAAGATATTATTATATCGATAAATTAATAATTTATTAATTTAAAGAGGTTTTACATATGGCCTTTAGATTTTCAAGTGTAATATACTAGTTGCAATTATGTATACTCGTTAGAGATGAAAAATAAATTTGAAAAACAAGTTCTAATTAAAATTTTATGAATTCAGATTCACACTTTATGCAAATAAAAACAATTTTTGTTGCAGTACAAGAGGACAACACCCAATACTACAATAAAAAGATTTGAGATAAACTCAATATAGATTTGAAGTTCAACAAAAAATAACAAGTTGCAATGAATTCATTTTTTACTAAACAATCTTACGATTTTAAAGTGTATCTCTCTCTCTCACACACACACATATACATATATACATATGGAATTTTTAGTAATTATTAATTTATAGTTTTGTTGGGACTAATATATATACATTGGGGTTTCAAAAAAATTATTATCTTATTATTTTATCGATTGGGGTCTAAATTTATACTAGTCCCAAGTTGTTGGGACTGAACAAATTATTAATTTTATTGAGGTTATTAATTTATCGAGTATTAATTTATAGAAGTTTTACTGTATTTAGTTAGAAGCATCTTATCGGGTTGTACGGTATGCAGTGCTGGTTGTACGGTTTGACCAAATCCTTCCTCATCTGACAACATAGAGAGGGTTTTTATAACACAACCCGCGTCTAAAGGTTTGGATAAAAATGTCACTTGATCATTAAGAGGAAACAAAATGCAAAAACCTTTTATTTAATTAGATGTCGATAAGATACTTTAATAATTCTTAATCTTACTTTCCTTTGTTTATTTGTTTTCTTATGTTATGATATTTATTTTTATTTGGTCTTTTTCTTTTTCTTTTTTATTGTCTTTGTGGAAAACTAGATTATTGCTTTTTGACTTGATTATCTTTTAAAACATTACGTTTGTTTAAAGATATACACACAACATTATATGTTCAATTCCTTGAAAAGCTTTACGTGTATATATCAATCATAACTTTACTTTTTTAGTTCTTTGAAAAGCTTTACGTTTGTTTAAAGATATAAACACAACTTTACTTGTTTACTTCTTTGAAAGAAACGATCAAACCACAACACGATTGTTTATCGTGGTTCGGCTACAAGGACTCTTTTTCCTTGCCCTACATCCACGCCTCGAGTTTCCAACTCGAGAGTTATAAGCACTAATCAACAAGCTCCTTTCCCGGTGGAGAAACCTTTACAACTTCGCTTACACTTTTACCGACACTAAGCTAGATGTCGAGTTCTTTTACACGGGTACAACCACTCCCATCGTCGCTTACACTTTTACCGACACTAAGCTAGATGTCGAGTTCTTTACCAAGGGTACAACCACTCCCGTTAGTTCTTTTACAAGGATACAACAACTCCCGACACACTATGTATTTTGAGGCCTAAAATACTAACCAATCACTTCTACATACATAATACAAATGAAGTATAAAACTGCCAAAGCTTATACATGACAAGGCTAACAAGACTTGCAACTTTAGAGTTGAAGCTTGTAACTTCTTGAATGATCTTGTGAATTCCCTTGCTACATAAGAGGATCACACAAGTCAAATGTTACTGAGTTAGTTGAGAGAGTATATGAAAATATGTCCTAAAATCATTACACAAAACTAACAAGTGGTTTGGTATTTATAGCAAAACATTCTGCAGGTCTGGCGGATACGGCGGAACCCTTAGATGGGTTCCGCCTGTGTACCCCCAGGGTTCCGTCAGGGCTGCAGTTGGTTTTGCAATAAATCTTCCAAACCAAACAAGGTCACATCATATAAATACTAGTCAAACACACTTTCTTTCCATAAATGTATAATGACAAACTTACCATAAATGTGATATGATATTTCTATTTAAAGAAATAAATGTGATGTGACAAGACACTTTTTAATTTAAGAAATAAAAACAATGTTTTGTTTAAAAGGAAATGTAAACCTTAGATAAACAAGACTTAAACACTTAAAGTGATGATTTACTCTTAGCTAAAGTTCATACTTTGTCATTAACAAAACTTAGCAAAAATCGTAAAATATAAATAACGTTTTTAGACGATATTTGTATTAACAGTCTTGTTCCACTTCGTATTAAAAGTGGGTTTAAATTGAAGTATTACATATTTTTTGTTACACAAAAAAAGGGGGGAATGATAATAATTACATGACAATTTGTGTTGTTTTTTTTTACGGATTCAGGTTAGTAGATTCACATATCTCAAACCGTAACCCGAACCATTTAGTTAATTATTTAGAAAAAACAATGGAAACCCAAAAATAAACATGAGCTTGAATTTATGTTTTTTATACTTCTCTTAACTTTTAATTGATTATATTATAAATTTGGTTATTTTATATCTAATAAATTTCATTATTCACGTGAATGCACTTATGTTTAAATCATAAAAATTGATAATTTACAATAAACAGACATTTTTACCAAACAAATAGTTTGTTTTAGTCGAATTTCAGATTTCCCATACACTGATTCTGATTAACATGGTATCACATTTAGACTTTTTAGCTATATGTTCAGATTCAAATGGGTGTATCAGATTTAAATTTAAAGTTTCTTAATAAAGAAAACAACACCTAAGATTATTTTTTTAATTGTTTATAAGTTAATCAACTTGATCTAACTACTCGTAATATTTATATTTAAATACTCTTATAAACTAATAATATGAGCTAACTAATAATTATATTTAAATATTCTTATAAACTCATCAAATATCCACTTAATATGTTTATTGCGAGTAAACAATAAATTAAAATTACTATTTCGTACTACATAAGTAAGTTGTAAAAGTTGTTACCTGCCTATTTGCTTTTACTAAACACCAGTAACTTTGATTTAATCGACAGACGTCAATGCATAGCACCATGTAGAAAAGGAATATGAACTTTAGCCTGACTTTTAATGGCCGGTATGAGGCCGGGTGTAATAACGAGACCTCAAGATCGCATTCATTATCGCCACTTCATTATCACATCAGTTTTTTCTCTATACAACCAACTTCACCATCAACATAATGTAATAAAACAACCAACATTACTACCAAAATATACCCCACTTATATATATATATATATATATATATATATATATATATATATATATATATATATATATATATATATATATATACACTAGCTTCATAACCCACTCATCGGGCGGGTTCGCTTCATAATAAAGGGGGGGTCCGGGGGGGTTCACGTGACCCCCAACGAAAAAACTTGTAGTGTAAATTTTCGGAATTTTTCGGCTATTTTTGTAATTTGCCCACCTACGGACCAATTCTTAGCGTAGTTTCTAAACATTATCATATTTTGCCCCCTCGACAATAAAGTTCTGGCTCCGCCCCTAAACCAAATAAGCCATAAGCCCGCTATATAAGCTTAAACAAACACCCCCTCAATATATAAATTAACCAATGAAACAATTTAGTGCTAACTAACTACCTTTAAAAGAATTCGCCTATTTAACATCCACCTTCCTACCCTCCTCCTCCTCGCCAACTCTCTTCGCGTAAACCCTCTCCCCATCCGTCCCAGTCACCGGCATAAACTCCCCCTCAATCTCCGCCAAGTTACACGCTATAAACTTCTCCTCCACAACCTCCTCCACCTCCACAACCCCCTCCTTCTCATATCGCATCCACTCTTCATCCTCCTCCTCATCATCATCAATCACCTTAGCAACATCAATTTTGCATCTCTTGTCTCTATCTTCTGTAGTCGAGTTGGTTGGGTTGATTGGATTGGTGCATTTCTTTGGATTTGAGTTGTCGGTGGTTTCGTGTTCGGGTTCGGGTTCGGGTTCGAATTGGTATTCGGCGTCGTCGAGATAGGAGTGTAGATCGGCTTCGAGCCAGTCGATTTCGTCTTCCATTTTGGGGGTGGTGTTTGATTTGAGATTGAAGACTCTGTGTGTGTGTGTGTTTGTGTGTGTGAATAATGAGATTTGATTTTGGGGGGTAATGGGTTTTGGCGGGAGATCTAATAAAAATGCGCGGGAAAAAGGTCTCCAAATGAAACACGCGTGGATGTTTACTTGCAATTGAAAAGTGTGAAATTAAAAATGGTAGGGCTAAGCATTATCTAAAAACATAACTCACATGTCAAATGACGAAAATCGAAACCGAAAACGATTAGCGTATGAAATCGAACCGAATATGATCGGTTTTGTGTCGGTTCAGTCGATTCAGTTTGATTTATATGGTTTAGTTGTGGTTTTTCTAGGTTTTGTGTCGTACCGAACCAAAACCGAACAAAATATGGTCGGTTCAACTCGATTTTCCAGTTCGTTCTAATATGCTCAACACTACTTGCACCTTAATTATATTATTCCCAAAATTATTTCCCCTCTTTGGCTTTTAGATACCAAAATACTTTTTTTTTTTTTTTTTTAACTAAAGGCGGTTATGATATTTGATTAATTGAGGAGTATGTTGGTTTCACTTTCTTAAAATTTGTGTATTTTTGTTTGGGATGGAAAAAGTAATAAGTAATAACTATCGCACACTCTAGTTTTGTGAGAAAGACAAAAATAGTTATCTCTTATATCTATACTACTATATAATACATTTGGGATTATCTATAATTAGTAAAGTTTAAAATTTAGACTTTTACTTGCTTATTATGAAAGGATTTCAAAATTAATTGGTTAGGAAGCAGGTTAGTTAGGAAGTTTGTTATGAAACAAGTTGTTTAGGAAGTTAGTTAGGAAGTTTGTTAGGAAGCAAGTTGGTTAGGAAGGAGGTGGGTTGTTCAAATTAAAATTATTTGGCTTAACCATCTATACTATCTCTACGTATAAAGCATGAAAACAACTAAATGTGTAACCGAATAACCGAATAAAGCAAAATATAGTCACAGGTACCCGCCTCCGCATTCCGTTCTAGTTTTTCAAAATGTTCGTATTACTTTTAGTTACTTCTTTCATTCCAAAATAATAGTTCATGTTTCTTTTTAGAGATGCCCCAATTTAATTATTCATTACTAAATATAGATATGAAAGTTTGATCGAGTTTACTTATTATCTTTGCGTAAAATTATTATTACAAACTTTAAAGAATCCTAGAACGGTATCCGCGCAATGCGGCGGCGTGTACCGTGTGATTATATTTTGCATTATTTGATTACACGTTTAGTTGTCTTCATGCTTTATAAGTAGAGGTATTAGAGATGGTTAAGCCTAATAATTTTAGTTTGAACAACCAACCATTTCC
The DNA here is from genome assembly GCA_030686995.1 of Artemisia argyi. NCBI lineage: Eukaryota > Viridiplantae > Streptophyta > Magnoliopsida > Asterales > Asteraceae > Artemisia > Artemisia argyi. The sequence goes on along the minus strand of CM060687.1, from coordinate 16,500,935 downwards.
TAACAAACTTCCTAACCAACTTGCTTACTAACAAATTAATTTTGAAATCATTCCATAATAAGCAAGAAAAAGTCTGAATTTTAAGTCTGTCTAATTATATAATAGTAGAGGTATTAGAGATGGTTAAGCCTAATAATTTTAGTTTGAACAACCAACCGTTCCCTAACAAACTTCTTAACCAACTTGCTTACTAACAAATTAATTTTGAAATCATTTCATAATAAGCAAGAAAAAAATTTGAATTTTAAGTCTGTCTAATTATATAATAGTATCAAATGCATTATAATGTAGTATAAATATTAATTAGTTAGTTAAGAGTAAAATTATTATTCTACGAATCCAATGGGGAAAAAATTAATCCCCTTGTGGCCACGGAGGTTCACCTGCGCCGACTCCGGGCTATCCAAAAGGATAGTCGCCGTGGGATTAGTCGGCTCGCAATGTCGAGTCGGAAACCCATGTTAAAAAAAAAAAAAATTCTAACAAATAAATGATAAAGATAACATATAAACAACCGTCCCATAATTTAATAATATCCAAGTTATCCTAGTTCAATTTCATATTATGAACGTAACAAAATAAATTTAAATTCAAATCCAATATAAAATCCGAGTTATAATTTATTTTTGGAGGCTTGTATTTGTAAACAAATTCATGAGTTGACTTGTTTAATACTTACTCAATCTAAGCACGACTCGTTTATTAAATAGGTTAAATGTGTTGACATGTTCTTGACTCAAACCTGTTTAACTTTGTATCGTGTTCATGTCAAAAATTACCGCCCTTAACATGTAGAAATGTCTATACTTAATTTCTAAACCTTTCAAAATAGTCTAAAAGACCTTTTTAATTCCAAATGACATAATGTAGTAATAGTAAGTTTGCTTGTACTTCGTATTTATCATTGTATTTTAGTTATGTCAATTATTTTATACACTACACCAGAAATTTAAAAATAACCCGCGTGACTCAAAAATCAGTTAAGTTATTTTTATTCTTACACACAAACTCATCATTACCATTAAAACCATCACAAAAAATTCGCTCTTATTTCTAATCATCCAAACAAATTTTCCATTCATAAAAACAATCTTCTTCCATCCTCATTTTTGGATATCATATCGAAATAGACAGCCGGAATTCGAAAAATCTTTTTCGGCATGATCACCCATATACCCTCATAATGATACAATTACAATCATAATTTGAAAAATAGTAATAAACATATTTTTTTGTTAAGAACAGGTTTTTGTTTGTTGAATAGGAAATGGGACAAAAATCTTTGATTTATAGCTTTGTGGCTAGAGGGACGGTGATCCTCGCTGAATATACCGAATTCAAGGGGAATTTCCAAGCTGTTGCTAGCCAATGTCTTCAAAAACTTCCGGCTAATCAGAACCGGTTTAATTATAATTGTGATGGATACACCTTTAGCTACCTTATTGATAATGGATATAGTAAGTTGTTTCTTATTTTTAATATTGTTGCGTTTGTTGGTATTTCGTGTTGATTAGAATCTAATCCATGTTTTGGATTTTCATTATGCAATATTTGCATATTTCAAGTGTAAATCACGCCAAAATGTAGCGTGTTGGCACCTTCCGTGATTTTATGTTGCATGCAACGTTGCCAACATGTCTACATTTTGTTGTAATTGCATGTAATTATGCTATGTTGCATTTTACTACAATTGCGCGATGGGCTTGAGCCCTTTTCATTAGTCAGCTAATAGGTCAGACACGACGGTTTGAATTAAAGTTTGGTACATATAATGAAGAAAACAAAGTATGTTGATTCAATGATAAAACGTTTAAAATATGTTACAACTTTTATGCAATTGATAAAGGACGTGTTATAGGATATTTTATACTGAATCTGATTGTTTGTAATGTCGTTCTTGATAATAATACATTGGATTTACTTCACTTTTGTTTGTTGTTGCAGCGTTTTGTGTTGTTGCAGTCGAATCTTGTGGCAGGAACATTCCAGTGGGCTTTTTGGAACGTGTAAAGGACGATTTTAATAAGAAATATGCGGGTGGAAAAGCTTCAACTGCTTCTGCCAAGAGCCTCAGCAAATCTTTTGGGTACCTAACTATCCACAATTCATTATGCATGTGTTTTCATGAGAGTGTTACTCATATTTTTTGGATTGTAGACCAAAAATGAAGGAGCAAATGAAATACTGTATGTCTCACCCTGAGGAGATCGATAAGATTGCAAAGGTGAAAGCTCAAGTTAATGAAGTCAAGGGAGTTATGATGGAGAATATCGAGAAGGTATATTTGATTTACGTATCGTTAAGTTATCTTGAATCCCGACTGTTAACTATTTGATTACATACGCTTCAGCCTTTTTTTTTTTTTTTTTTTTTTTTTTTTTTTTTGGGTAAAGGGCCTTCCGCCCGGTAAAAAAACTTCAGGCTAATTTTGTATAGCCACATAAAACTCGCTCTTAATTGATGTGATAGTTCATCTTTTGCTCAATACATTCGTTGGAAACCTTCAATCTCAAGATCTTAACCTCTCTCACCATGCTTGTTTTGTGGTGATTACGATAACTAGTAAAACGATGACTTGTGCAGGTACTGGACCGTGGGGAGAAGATTGAACTACTGGTTGATAAAACTGACAACCTTCGCAATCAGGTTCGTGTAACACAAACGATCTTCCCATTAGAAGAAAAGTTCTCATTGAAATGATATAGAAGAGAGTGTAGGCAACCTAAGCAAGCTGATTTGACCCATGAACATTTTTTACCCGTTTTGACCCGAACCCATTTTACCACCTCTACTAACCAAGAGGCCAAGTCTAACTATTTGGCTACTTGTTACTACTAGCAACAAGAGATACGGTTGACTAGTTTTTTGCATTTTGTTAATAATCGGTTTCTTGTTTTAGGCTAATGATTTCAAGAAACAAGGAACCAAGATGAAAAGAAAGATGTGGATTCAGAATATGAAGATTAAACTGATAGTTGGGGGTATCATCCTTTTATTGATTCTGGTGATCGTTATGTCAATCTGCAACAGCTTGAGGTGCTTCTGAACGTCACCAAAACCGTCTTTTTCTGCAATTCTTAATCACGTGTATCTACTACATACACTTTTCGTGATCTTAAAATTTGAATGTAGAGGAGTCTCCGTATCTACAATACTTGATGTAAATGTTGTATCTTAATAACATTACTGAATTAAGTTATAAATAAACTTAGTATAAGATATCAGTGTTCACAAGGAACAGAGATTGTACAGAAGTTATTATTGATTGTAAACGATATATATTGGTTTAACCCGATGTGCTTACTCATTTTAGCAGTTTAGTCTTCTGATATCCCCATTTTAACAGTTTAGTCTTTTGTGTTCTGGTATGAAACAAGTAAGCGCCAGTCTGACATTCAACTGAACCGTGCATATAAATAGTATAACGAACTCACCAACAAATAAGTACGCATTAGTATATAGTATATCTCAAACTTCAGTTTATATTGTCAAACTGGAGAAACAAAATCGTGATTGGTTGATGTGGCTGATATCCGGTATTCCTGAGGTTTTGTTTGCAAAACTATCAAACCCAGATTACCCGTTCAGTTATTTTACAATCTAAGTCAGCCAAAGCCAAGTGACAAGTACAATCTTATGCTCTAAAATAAAAAATATGAATAGTTCTTTCATACAATATATGCTCACACTTGGCAGTTTACACGTAATATGCACACAACCCTTACCTATTACGGTACAAAGATTGATTATTGGTAACTATACGTCCACTAGTCTCAACAACTATTGAGTCATAGGCTCACAACCACACCATCAAAACCGATCAACAAGCTAGTTGATCTCTAAATGTCGATATCTCTTCAAAAACAGGCAATCTTCTTGATCTCAACGGGGTCCATTGGTTTATCAACTGGTCAAGCCCCTCAATAAAAGCATCTTCCACATTTATCAACCCATGGTTAGGAGTAGGGTGCACCTGAAGTAACTGCCATGGCTCTAGCTCCTGAAGCAGTTCCTTTGTCCGGTTGATTAACTTAGGGTCGTTGGACCCCACAAGTCTACCCTCTATTACATCTTCAAGAACCGTGTTGGCCTCTGCATATCGACCTTGTTTGACTAGGCAAATGCACAGATTGCAGGCTTTGTTAGCATCAGGGTCTATCTCTTGAGCTTTACGATATACAGCTTCTGCTGCTGCAAAATTCTTTAGCTGCAAATACGCCCAACCTAAGTTGCCCTGCATCATGTTTGTTCCAAGAGAAAATTAGTAACTCTGTTAATATTTATGTTGTACCAACTAGAGATGGCGATTTCGACCTATTTACTTGTAAACAGATGGGTTAGACTATGTCTAATCTCCACTTGTCAGACCAGTGAACTATTAAAATAATTATAAAGAACATTGGTCAAATGGGTCGAACATAACCAAATGTATTCAACCCCAGCCCATTTAGACCCGTACAAAAAACTACCCGTTTAACCCGGATCCAGTTTGACTCATTACCCAACCAGCCCATTTTGCCACTTCTAGAACAAATATTCGACATGCATGCAGTAGCTTGTTATTAATACCAGTATTCTTGACGTCTCTTGCTTGACTGTAACTTGGAATTTCCTTCCATGGGAACGAGCTGTTTTAGTCGGTTTTCCATTGAATGCTTCACCTTGATATATCATCCGAAGCTTCTGCTTCAGAAGTTCAATTTGCTCCTCTAATTTGCCACATTTCTGCAAGCACATGAAGCAGATTTAATAACTTACTGAGATCAAGATACACACAATTTAACTTTTTAGGTCAAACACATTGGTTCTCGACTTAAAAAGTGATGCACCTTTTACAAATTTTTTGGGACCACTACAATAACTAGAAAAACTGAACCATACAATCCGAGAATGTGTGAACTTGTAAGTGCTACCTACCTTGTATAAGTCGATTAAGACATTGTCTAGTGATTCTTGAGCTTGTTTGGAGCAACGTTCCCTAAATGCTCTAATAACTTCGATTGCTTCTTCAGCTCTATCTTGTTGTTTCATAACCACGGCCATGTCTTTTAAGGCACTATCAACTCTATCTCCAACATTAATAGCCTTCCAGAACTGGACGATCGCTCCATCTGGATCCTTTTCGACCAACTGTAAATAAACAGCACAAATCGATGTCAAATGGGTGTAATAAAAGATATTACATAAATCATCATAATTCACAATTTAATAAACAAGTTGACATGAAGTGTTCTTTGAGATCAGTTAAATTCTACAGAGCCAAAATACTGACGTTCCTAAAATGGACCACAAAAAGGAAAAGACCTTATCTTATCTAGTGTCATAGCTGATGATATCGTGACAACATGACCATACCCAAACCATACCTTTTATCAATGTTGACTTAAAACAAACACTTTTTGGTCCATATAGACGTAGTTATTCCCCACTAGTCCCAAAGTTGGAACTACAAAGAAAACTCTAGCATATCAAGTGACGCGTTTGGATATTCTTGAGCCTTGAATATCATATATGTGTGTGCTTGTGCATGGATACACATATATATTGAACATTATGTACATGTAATATATTTATATGTATACATGTTTGTGTAGATGTAACAGTAACATTTAGGAGATGCTACAAAAGCATGGCAAGACGCACACAGTGATACAGATTGATCTACAAGCAAACCTTGTTAGTTATGTTTCATAAATACTAGTTCCTAATAGTTATATTTATAAAGACAACATTCGTGACAGTTCTCTTTTTACCAGATTGTGACCGCAAGAACAACTTTTTATAGCGTTACGCTGCAAAAGATGATAATAATAAGGTTTGCATGTCTAAACCTGACTTTCATGTAGGCCACATGAATTTGGAAGCACCTTTGTATTGTGTACATGGAGTACACACATATTACATGCAGTTCAACAACTAGCTTATAGCAACTTTGCCATGAATAAATTTATACAAGTTCAAAGAGGCGTTAGAACATTTTTACGCCTTTTTATATAACGTGGTACTCTGCAATATAGGTACCTTGTACAAAGATTTGATATGAAGTACTAAAAGTTAATTTAGAAACAATTTCCACATTTCACTCATCACCTAAAAGAAAATCAATTTAATAAAATAACAAAAAATTAATTAGAATTCTTGACAATAATTCACTTTGTAGCAATTATTCTCACAAATGGGACCTTTAGCTTGAAAAAGAAAGGAAGTAACTTGTTAAATGGGCCCTTTATAATATTCTCACAACTCACTTGATGTTTATTTTTTTTTTGCAATAATTTTGTAAACCATAATACTCTCAAACCCTATTTGAAATATCAAAACTAACAAGCTCTATAATTATGAATCTTTACATAATGTAAAGGAGATTATTTATACATCATCAATTTTACTCGGGTAAAAAAAAAAAAAAAAAAAAAAAAAAAAAAAAAAAAAAAAGAACATAAACTACCACATCAGCCAATTAGTTAATGAGTTCCTGTTCCAACGTGACAAATATCATAGACGTGTTACCATCGATAAAAACCCAAATATCAAAGTGAAAAAAAAAAAAAAAAAATAGCATTTCAGGAGAATAATGTTGATCATGGATGTTTTCTTATTCATGGTATAATTTTCCCAATATGTCTGTTTGTTCATTTCTAAATGCAAACTAACAATCTCAAACCACTTAACAGATGGTCTAGTGGTTAGGCACCCTCATTATGTCAGTGGTCTCAATTTCAAACCTCACTTACCACACATCTTGGATGGCATGAAAGGGGTCGGAAACAGTCACTGGAATATCTCGGTTAGGCTGTGTGTCACAGGTAACTTCAACAAAGACAACCTCATCCGTTTCCTTTTTTTGCAAACTAACAATCTCGCTATGTAAGACAAAACCTTAAACTCACACCCACTTAATTGAGAAGCTCTCGTGTTTACCACTAAGCTACAAGCACTTCCATAAATATCTACTACAGTATTTTTTTATTTTATTTTAAATAAAACTTGCATTTCCATAAATATCTATTTTTTAAAGTAAAACTCCAAAATATTCTAGAAAAATTAAATTTGGGTTGAATAATTGAGTACCTAAATCGGGTAAAAAGGAAGTGATATAGAGATTTCGACCCTACACACTTTAAGGAATTTACAACATCGCTTCTCCGCAAAGCTATCATCTCATTAATTCTTCAATCTCAATAATTCTCTCATTCTCACACATACTATATCATGACAAATGTTCCAAAAACAATAATAAAACTAATTATTCTCCTACAAAAACTGCCAAACAGCCTAATAAATAAATAATTCATTTTTATTTGACTAAAAATAGTAACCAAATTATCTGGATCAGCATAAACACAGCTAATTAAACATCATTTTTTAAGGGCAATTCTAACCATCTATCATTCTCACAAGTCCTAAGCAGGACTTGAGCTCACAACCATTTAGTTGATGGGCTTCTCACACAACCTGAGGTATCATTGAGACTAAAGCCCTTTGGTAGCTAATTAAAAATCATAACTAAGTACAACTAACCGAGATTTTCATGTGAACCGGGGAGGGCGTGTATTTGACTTAAAAGTATGTGGCCTAAACAGTGACAGAACCAGGGGGTCCCGCCAATGAAATTCATATTCGTAGTGCTAATTTTCGTAAATGCACCCCATTCAAAAAGAATTGTAATTCTAGTAGTACTAGCTTAATTGATCCGTTAGTAACTAACTGGAAAATAGATTTTAATTCCTATTGAACTCAATCATTTCAACTAAAATCGCAATTTTTTTTTTCCATTTTTTCTCTAATATTATAGCTTAAAAATTTGGTGCACCCGGTCACTTTTATTCCTTGTTCCGTCACTTGGCCTAAACGAGATATCTCATCATAACTGTTTCCAACCGAGATATTCTTTACTAATTGATCGTTAACAAATTTTACAGTTTATATGTTTTCAAAGTACTATCAGTATATCATATCTTATTTAAAAAAAAGGATAACTAGTTGGAAATATATCTACCTTGCCATATTTTATAGTTTTGTGTAACCTATATTTTTTCAAATCCGTGTAGCCTACTTTTCTTTTTTATTTTATTTTTCTTATCGTGTAACAAGTTGTGTGTATTATTTAACCGATATACTAATAGTTCTACAATCCGTTACAGATACAAACAAAAAAACCGAATCAAAAAGTATGCTACATACATAAAAAATAAATAAATTGGGGCACAAAACTACAAAAGGATAAATTTCCAAATAATTATCCCTTTAAAAAAAGCATTAATAACAACTACCACTTACTATGTGCTTATTAAGTAGTAGTAACTCAATATTTACCACAGTAAATAAATAATCTAATCACTTAGCAATTTCCTTACTAAAACAACAAATTTGTTACTGTACATCATAAAAGCATCAATTAATACATATAACAAAATTTATATATATCATTTTAAAAAAACTTGAAAAACACGAAACCGTTTAATCAGTACCGAGTCTCCAAAAATAGTAACCGTATTTCCACTCATTTCACGTCCACAACTTCGCTTTGCGCGAGTATTCGTCTAGTTAAAAAAAAAAAAAAAAAAAAAAAAAAAAAAAAAAAAAAAAAAATCAATTACCTGAAGATACTTAGCTCTCACGTAAGGACTATCACCAGACGGCAACTTATGCAACACACGGTACGCCACGTCATCACCACCACCACCACTCTTCATTTTGAGAATTGAGAGTTATTTGAGGAAAGTTTGTTTGTTATGTGAAAGAGGAGGAGGAGAGAAATGGTGTGTGTATGATAATAAAAAAAGAAAGTGGGGACAAGGAATGAATGTGGATGGAAAAGAGGGTAGGTTCGTTTGAGTTGGTTGAATCAGTGTGGGGCGAAGGGAACAGATTTGTTTATATATTATGTAGCGAATGGTTTTCTGTCACGTATACTACATTTCTTTAACCGCCTCTTTTTTTTACTATTTTTTTATGTTTGGGGAAAAGTATATATATAGCACCGCATGATTTATGTTTGGGGGAAAAGTGTATAGCATGGCATGATTTATGTTTTTGCATATATATCTTTTTGAAAATATTTAAGAGGAAAATTTAAATGCGTACTCTTATTTTGGTGCATACCAATGAACAAATCTTCACCCTTCATTTTTTTTTATCTAATGGCCTTGATTAATCTAAGATTTAATCAATTAAACCTAATTTTATCCCACCTATATAAAGTTTTATTTTATTTATTTTTTTCTCATTCGCTTTTTTTTTCACACACACCAACTGTGTGTTTTCTCTTAACCGACTTCCCTCGATAATCAGTTACATTTTCCCTCCATAATCATTTACCACCGCAACACCACCGCAACTCTTCCGTCGGTTCCACCACAACACCACTGCTCTCCAGCTCGAATTGATTGCCCATTATCCCAATTGATTTGCGCATGGAGGTTTTTGATCTTAATCAACCTGCTGTTTCGGTTTCAGAATCTTCTATTAATTCAACCGATCGTTTAGCTGTTGCTGTTTACGATGATTCTGGTAATGTATCTGGTGCGGTTTGTGATAATTCTGGTAGCAGTTAGGCTGGTGGTAGTGGGTCGGAAAATATCGATCATGAGGATCGATCGATCGATCTAACCGATCGATGTGCCCACTGTGATGAAATCGATCGCCGGACAAAAAATCAATATCGGTCGACAATCCGCTCGATATTGTACAAGAAGTATTTGTTTGAAAAGCTTCTAATTTCCTTTTTACCGTTTGAACCAAAAACCAAAACACACAGATGGTAGCATGCACTATGGATCAATGACTCTGTTTTGTTGCAATACTACTGCTATGGCAAGAACAAGTAATGCTAATGACAAAAGTTAACATCAAATAAATTGCGTAGAAACTTGAAGATCACCAAGTTTGCTTTCGAAGAAATGGAAATGCAAATTCTCATTAACAAGATGATGCAGTTGATAGTTGTTTATTCTCTTTGTGGCTGCATTTGATAGTTGTTGTGTTTCAAGATGATGCAGTTCTCATAGTCACCACACATGCATTTGATACACGTATAGAGCAAACAAATTACATTTGCATGCATGCATGTTTAAAAATGTTTTTTTAAAAAAAAAAATGATGATGATGCAATATGGGTTGCCACTGTGATGAGAGAGATGAATATGGGTTGAAGAGAGAGAAAGCTGATGTGGCAGCCGGAAAGATGATGCAATATAGGTCACCACTGTGAGTAGCCTTACAGTGATTCTTCTTCTAAGCATTCTGAGGATGATAATGTATCATGTGAGTTTAATTTTGATTTTTAAGCTTATTTTTCTGTTTTTTGTTGATGATAAGCTGTTGATTATAGTGTTATTATGCTTATTATCTTAAACATGATGATAATTGTTCAGTATCACCAGTGATATGTTTAGATTTTTCATTATTATTTGTTAAACAACTTATGAAACATATCACCAGTGATATGTTTGCTTATTTAGGTTAGGCTGTTGTTGATATATGTGTAGTATCACAAGTGATTTGTTTTTATTAGCTGTTTTTTGTTTTATGCTTTTGATCCGTTAGTTTTCACAGCTTAAACATGATGATGATTGTGTAGTATCACCAGTGATATGTTTAGCTGTTCATAATTATTTTTGTTAAACAACTTATGAAACATATCACCAGTGATATGTTTGCTTATTTAAATTAGCCTGTTGATTATATATGTTTTAGTATCACTAGTGATATGTTTTTATTAGCTATTTTTTGTCTTTATGCTTTTGTTCCGTTAGTCTTAACAACTTAGACATAATGATAATTGTGCAGTATCACCAGTGATTTGTTAAACATGTTATGAAACATATCACCAGTGATATGTTTGCTTGTTGTATGTTAGTTTGTTGATGATACTTTGTTTGTTTAGCTGTTTCTAATATTTGTTGAACTGCTTATCAAACATATCACCAGTGATACATTTGCTTTTTTTTAGCTTGTTGTTGATATATGTTTAGTATCAACAGTGATATGTTTTAATAAGCTGTTTTTGTTTTATGCTTTTGATTTTTTGTTTTACCACCTTCTTTTTCAGCTTCTGGTGTTCTTAAAACTCCTCAATCTTTTGCTCATCATGATTTTATTGATACTCCTGGTGGATCAGTTTTTTGGGTTCCCAAAGTTTCTGCCAGTGTTTTACCAAAGCTTTTGAGTGTTTATAATTCTGTTGATGAATGCATTAGTATGTATGCGTGATGAGGGGAAAAATGATCCGTTTTTAGGGGGTCATTTAAGCCCGAATTCGAATTTATTTGATCAAATATTGCCCTAAATCGTTCCTTTTGTGATTTTAGGTACTTTGGGAGTGAAATCTGGAAAAGGAAGCAATTCGGACGTTTTTGGAGCATAAAAGTGAAGAAAACGCCAAAGTCTTAATTTTCCATGCTGGGAACAGTAGGTGACGGCGTCAAGAGTAACTCCCTGACGGCGTCAAGAGCAAAATTCCATGACGATCCAGAAGAGATTTGACGGCGTCATGAAGGTAGGGCGTCAAGAGTAAAAGTCATGACGGCCTGGAAATGATTAATACTTGACGGCGTCAAATGTAGATCAAGGCAGTCCGAGATTAGTTTTGGTGGCGAGGTGACGGCGTCACCTAATTGGTCTTGATGCCGTCAGACCCCTTTTCCTATATATAGTTTTCTAATTTTTCACATTTAAGAGAGAAGTTTTGGGAGAAACCCTAAGTACGATTTTGGTGTAACTTTACAGGTTTTTCAAGGGTTCCAACCCCTTGATACCTTGCATGTGTAATCAAGATAAGTGTTCTTTTAATTCAATCAATATGTCTATGTGTTGGTTGTCTATATCTTGTTCTTGTCTTAATTCCATCATGCTAGGGCGCTAGGCTAGATCTATCTTGTGTTTGCTTAGATCTAATGAAACCTAGATGTTGATTTTGTGTTGATTACTTGTTTATTCTTGTCTTGGATGAATGATTTATATGTTAGGCTTAAGAAAACTGGCAGATCTCCAATTGGTAACATGCTTGAACGTCTTAAGAAACATGAACCGACGCGCACTAGGTCTTTATTGGTTGTATTTAATGCATGAGTCACTGTTTACAATCCCTATAGTTGTGCTGGGCATGGTGTAGGAGGAGATAAGAGCTCATAGAATTGGGGAGTTAAGTGTGCCACCCCATGAATGGTATTAAGGAATACAATCCGTCATCCATGCAATTATAACAAGTAATTAACGTGTAAAAGATGTCTAGGGAGTAGTGAAATCTAAGTAAACACATTTTCTCCAATTACTGCTCACAACTTCAGTATAAATTAGTTTATTTTCATTTCTAGTATTTTATTTTGATTGCATCTTAGTATTGGGTTAGTTGAATAGCAACTAATTCCGCCCAAATCCTTCAAACCCGAGATTTTAACTTGCTTTTTGTAGGACCGTAGAACAACCTATTTCACATATGATTCAAGCCTAGATCTAGAGAGAGAAAGTAAGTAGAGAGAGAGAGTGGATGGGAACTCTAGTGTGTGAAAATAATAACCTTGTTAATGACTAAGAGAACCAACCTCTAAAATGAGGTTTACAAGAGTATTTATACATGAAGTCTAGGGCATCATCTATCTTATACATTATTACACTAATGGCCCTTAGACTTTCACAAAACATGAATACTAAGCCTAAACTTCATCATAATGATATTCTAAAGCAACCTATAACAATACGTTAATGACCGACACTTTTTATAAATAAAATACGATGCTAACAATCTCCCCCTAAGTGTTGGTCATTGAAGGTTGCGCGACGTCGTCATCTTTGTCTTTAAACTTTAACATTCATAGCTCTTGACGTCTTTAAGAATCACAAGATGAGTCATAGTACTTAGTTCATTGTTCCTTGTTCATTGTTGATGAAGTGATCCAATGATGTCATCTGCCTTTCGTCACTTCTGTGTTTGTGGTGGTTGTCTGCCATTCCAACATGCTCATACGTCTTAAGTCTTTGTGATACATGCATTTGTTGTTTCCGTTCTTTCACTTTGATCTTTGTCACTTTACTTTGTAGATTATTCTTTTTGGCGTAAAATCTTTCTTTGACTGTTGCTATCCTTTGATCTTTGTGAGAACTTTCCTTTGACTTTGTGATGCATGTATGAGCATGTGGAATCTTTCGCCATGGAGATGAAGTGTTCCTGCATATAAACAGTTAGCAATAAATCAACCGGTACTTACAGATAAGGAATTAGAGATCGTCAACAGCATAGTGTGAAGACTCCTTCTAACCCTTACCATGGCCGTTCCCATATCAGATACTCCCGAAAGAGCTTACGAGACCTACTAAGTAGCTCAATGACTGGGTGAGTCGCTGGGGATCACTCCACGACTGTAGACCATTTGAAACCACCGCGAACACTAAGCGTAACCCATAAAGAATTACCGAAGTGACCTGCTGTCAGGGCTGCTTGATGTTGGCCCTGGCAGGAATTTCCATTCAATCATTGAGAATCACAAATGTGAATCCTCTCATAAATGTTCTGGCAGATTGCTAAGATCTGCGTAGGACTCGATAATTTACAGCTGATGTCCATTGATGTAGAACACCAGTTGTAGAAATACTAAGTGTTCCTAAGAGATCTTTAATGTATCTCATGGCTCTAGACTCGATATGTGCACACTTAGGTTTCCTATGCGGAGATTAGGGAGAGGTCTCCTGCTTCAATATCAACCATCTCTAAGAGACAGGTCGATAGATTATGCCGGTTCCCCGTGAGAATGAAACAAGCTCTTTTAAGAGAACTTGAGTGGCTAGAAGGTTTAGTGCAGTGCGTCACTGGGTCCATGACGTCTTTATCTTCAATACCGGTGTCACCTTAGTAACAACCAGTAGTATATGAATTGAACCCGGTGTCTGCCCTATGGTTGAACATATGGAGGGCTATTTCTTTTCACCCTTTTTCATAACTTTTCTTTTTAATTCTTCAACCCCTTCTTTCTCCTTTTTCATTTTCTCCTTTTTTCAATCATACCTAAGGACTTCTAATTCTAATCTATTGGAATTGTCCTTGGGTAGATCCCTCCGGCTCTGGCGGATCATAGGACGGTTTTCCCTAACCTTAGTCACCTTATAACTCCATGAATCCTATAATTGCCATGAAACCTTTGATTGAAAATCTCTCAAAGTGTTTATGAATATAAACACATTTTTGTTGACACTTTGAGAGTTTTTGTTTCTTTTGAAGGACTCCCCCTTCACATGTGCTCATGGATTTTTAAGAAATTTGCACATGCGTGAGGAGTTTGCACTTTTTGAATTGATCCACTTTCAGTGAATATGACCGATTCGAGACACGCTTACATCACTAGTTAGACTAGCTTGAAATTATTACCCGTCCTGGTCAAGTCCAAAGAAAGTCTCTCGATACGGTACATTCTACTCAGACAAGTCCTATTCGAGACACGCTTACATCACTAGTTAGACTAGCTTGAAATTATTACCCGTCCAGGACAAGTCTTTTCGATTGCTGACATTTTAAGCTTCGTCAATTCATTGGTACATTCTGAGTCGAGCTCTTTTGAGATTCAGTCACAATCTTTAAACATCTTTGATCACATTTTAATCATGTCTTCTCCCCCTCAAAAATAGCATATCGTGATATTTTTGATATCAACTGATTAAGAAAAAGCTTTTTGGAGAGATAGACAGATTTCATTTTGCATGAATTCGGAACATTTTGTTTTTGTACTCCCCCTTAATGATGGCACATTTTAAAATCAATTAAGGGTTTTGAGGGAGTTATCTTGAGCACTCATTAGAAAGATTTTGAAAAATCTTTTGATGAATCTTGAAAAAGTGCTCAAGATTTCTATTTTTGAAAACGAGTTTTTGTTTGAAATCCTTTTCGTTTGTTTAGACTCGAACTTTTTGAAAAAGATTTTGTCCTTGAAAATACGAGTCCATGATTTGAAATAATCAGAAGTCATCGTTTAAGCCCGGGTTTCGTACTGAAGTATACGAAAGCCATTGTGAAGAAAATTTTGAGAAACGACATGTTTTGGAAAAACATTAAAAAAGAACTCCCGTTCAAGCATCTGTACATGTCCGTATCATTTTTGAATGACATTTCTAGAAACGTACAGAATATTGATTTATACGAGAGACATGTCGTGAGAAGAATATTTTTGGATTTTTTGATTTTATATTGTTTTTGTATTTTTTGAAATTTTATATTTTTGTATTTTGTTTTTGTTGGTTTTTCAAATTTTGTATTTTGTTTTTTTTTTTAAATATTTACAGCGAAGCGATTTTGAAAACTTTTTTTTTTTCAAGAAGATTCGAGAAGACGTTCTAGCTCCTCAGGAGTTAGGCTTCGCATGCCAATTCGTCGAACTAAATAGTCAAACCTTTCTTTTGGAAGGGCTTTAGTAAATAGATCAGCGAGTTGGTAATCAGTCTTAACGAAAAATAATTCAACAGTACCCTCTTCCACGTGTTCTTTGATGAAATGGTAGCGGACTTTGATATGCTTCGTCTTAGAGTGATGTACGGGATTGCACGAGATGGCTATGGCACTTTTTGAGTCACAATACATAGGTATTCTGTCGAAAGTAAAGCCATAATCTGTGAGCTGTGTCCTCATCCAAAGAACTTGGGCACAACACGCAGATAGAGACACATACTCGGCTTCAGCGGTTGATAGCGCAGTACAATCCTGTTTCTTTGACGACCAGCATACTAGCTTTTCACCCAAAAATTGTGCTCCACCTGATGTACTTTTTGCTGTAACTTGATCTCCTGCATGGTCGGCATCTGAAAAGGCTGTTAGATTAAACTCCGAATCCTTCGGATACCAAAGTCCCATGTTAATGGTGCTTCGTAGGTACCGAAAGATCCGTTTAACCTCTTTGAGGTGAAGTTCGGTAGGCTTAGCCTGAAACCGTGCTAACAAACAAACAGCAAATTGAATATCGGGTCGGCTAGCAGTTAGGTACATGAGAGAACCGATCATGCTCCGATATTTCTTCGGATCGATGGGTTTCCCAAACAAATCAGCACCTATTTTTGGTGAAGTGACTATTGGAGTACCAACAGAATCACAGTTTTCCATTCCATGTTTTTTCAAAATCTCTATAGTATATTTAGCTTGATTGATAAAAATACCACGAGGGGATTGATGTATTTGTAAACCAAGAAAGAATTTTAGTTCCCCCATCATGGACATTTCAAATTTGCTTTTCATGAGATTTTCAAAATGTTTTGAATGATTCGGATTAGTGGACCCAAAGATAATGTCGTCCACGTAAATCTGAACAATCAAAATGTCATCTTTGAATTTTTTGATAAACAAGGTGTCATCAACTGTTCCTTTGGTGAAATTGTTTTTGAGCAAGAAAGATGATAGTTCGTCATACCACGCTCTTGGAGCTTGTTTTAAACCATAGATGGCTTTCTTAAGCTTGTAGACGTAGTCTGGATGATCTTTGTCGATGAATCCCTCTGGCTGACTCACATACACTTCTTCTTTCAGAGTTCCATTCAAGAAAGCTGTCTTAATGTCCATCTGATAGACTGTGATGTTTTTGTGAGCTGCATAGGCTAAGAAAATCCGGACTGCTTCAAGTCTAGCTACAGGCGCGAATGATTCTTCGAAATCTATCCCTTCTTCTTGTGGATATCCTTTAGCCACGAGACGAGCTTTGTTGCGAATAATAGTCATTTCCTCATCCAGTTTGTTCTTCCACAACCACTTGAGATCAAGAACTCGTTTATCAAGTGGTCGTTCAACAAGTTCCCAACTGTCATGTAACAGGTATTGAAGAAATTCCTCCTGCATCGCTTCAATCCATGGGTTTTCTGCCATTGCTTCCCGAATGTTCTTAGGTACTTTGGTGCTTATTGAGCAAATGTAAATGCACAATTCGAGATCAGTGGCAAGTTGTCTCCTCGTCTGAACTGGCATTGAAGGATCACCAATAACATGTACTAACGGATGGTCTTTTGTCCATTGAAACGTAGAAGGGTACCTTTGGTTGAATGAATGTGTGTTAGATGGTTCTTGTAACCTTGAAGAAGATTCAGCAGAGTCTGATGCAAACGGGTTTTCAAATACTTCTTCTTCTTCTTCTAACGCAACATCGTTTGAATTATTTGTTGGTTCTTCTTGAAAATTTGTGTTTTGATTTTGCTCATCAACTCTTGGTAGTTCAGTTTCAAGTACTGGAGTGGCTTGAGTAGATGTAGATGATGTTGAGGTCGTTGGTGCTTCAGCTTCAACTGTTGTAGATGCATCTTGTGATGGTGGTGGTGGTTGATGGTTTAGAGCGGGTGCAGCGGAATGTAGTTGAGATGCATTTGTCGAAGGTCCACCATAGTATTCATCAAACATTAACTCGAAGAAATTTTCCAGTTCTTGTTCTGAAGGTTTGTCCATGTTTGTTGAATGAGCTCCATTAGGCACGAGTCCTGAACTGATGTGTCCAGAAGTCTAACTGTTTGGTGCGGGTCCTAATCCGTTATGATTAGAAGCCATTGGATTAAGCGCGGGTTCTAGAGCGTATCTCTCAGAAGCCATTTGTGAAATCTCGTCAAACTTCACATTCATCGTCTCCATTATCTTTTTCGTTCTTCTATTATACACCCTGAATGCCCTCGAGTTTTCTGAATATCCAATGAAGATTCCAATATCACCCTTAGCTTTTAACTTCCCTAGATCTTCTCTGTCATTCGTCGGATAGCACAAAGCGCCAAACACGTGAAGGTAAGAGATGTCAGGTTTTCGATTGTTCACTAGCTCATATGGGGTTTTATTGAATCTTGGATGTACTAGGGATCGGTTTTGAGTGAAACAAGCAGTGGCAACAGCATCAGCCCATAAGAATAGTGGTGCACTAGAATAAATCAGCATTGTGCGAGCAGCTTCCACAAGAGTTCGATTTCTTCTTTCAACTACCCCATTCTGCTGTGGAGTTCTAACAACTGATGTTTGGTGAGTGATTCCCACATCTTCAAAGTAGGTTCTTAACTCCTGATTTGTGAATTCTGTGCCATTATCTGTTCTTACAATCCTTACTGGAGCTTGAAGTAGAACTTGGATACGCTTCAGAAAGGTGATGATGATGCCTGGTGCTTCGTCTTTTGATCTCAAAAACTTTACCCAAGTATATCTTGAATAATCATCAACAATAACAAGAATATACTTCTTCCCATTGATGTTTTCAACTCTCATTGGGCCACATAAGTCCATGTGCAACAAATGTAACCTTGCTTCTGAACTAGGTACGGTTTTGGGTTTATATGATGCTCTTTTGCTTTTTCCTTGTTCGCATGATGGACATAGATGATCCTTGGTGTATTTGAACTTAGGAAGTCCGGTGACGATGTTGTCTTTGGCTAACTTGTTGATGGTGTCGAAATTGAGATGGGATAAACGTCTATGCCACAGCCAGGACTTAGTTTCGGTTGCCCTTGTCATAAGACAAATTGGTGATGTAGAAGCCATTTGGTTGATGTCGATAGCATACAAGTTTGTACCACGATTACCAGTTAAGAGATCATCACCAACCAAATTTCTAATAAAAACCGTGTTTCTCCTTAATGCAACTTCTAAATCTGCATCACAAAACTGCCCAACTGAAAACAAGTTGTGTCCCAACCCTTCGACGTAGTAAACTCGAGTGATCAAAAAATTCCCAAACTGAAGATCTCCATAACCCTGAATAGCTGCTACATGATCATTTCCAAAGCGTACAGTTCCCATGAATTTCCAGATGAAATTGATCAGCAGCTTTAAATTCCCGGTCATGTGCTTGGAGCAACCCGAGTCAACGATCCAAAGACATATTTCGATAACCTACCAATAACAGAAGAATTGGTATTTGGAAACCGTTTTGAATTTGGTTCCATGGGGTTAGGGGTACATTCTAAATCACACTCAAAGACAGTTTCTACATGTTTATCTTGAACTAATTCAAATTTTCCATCATTGAGTATAAATTCTCTACCCGTTGGAATCCAAACACAATACTTAAGATAGTTCCTAGGCGTGCGACTATTAGTGGTGTTCCTAATTCTTTTAATTAGGTTTCCAACAAATCTAGATTTAGCACTAGGACCTTTCGAAACGCTCTTCTGTTCTGGCGTACCATTCACATTCTTAGAAACACATTCATCATGAACATTATTAATTAAACATTTCTTGCATATTAAACAAACAGTATTAGAACCAGTACTTTCAACATTACATTCAGATGAATCATGTTTCTTATTAAAAAGCGATAAATTCCTAGGGTGTTCTTCTACTTCTTCAACTTTATTCTTGCAACTACTCTTAGAGGCAGGCGAGACTCTATTGTTCCTTGTATTGCTCCTAGGCTTTAGTCTGCTGCTCCTAGAGGTGCTGTCTAATCCTGTAGAAGTTGAGGCACACGCATTAGGATTTATATTGTTGTCCTTTTTAGCAACACTAGAATCTTTAGAATTATCCTTTTTGCACGCATTTGTCTTAGAAGTGGAGGCAGACGCATTAGTGGGACTAATCCTAAAAAGGCCAGGTGCTAGAACTTTTGGTGTTTCGACAACCGCTTTTCCTTTATCAACAATCTTTTCATTTTCAATTTTCTTGGGCAAGGGTGTTGGAGTGACTGGTTTTGTCAAATCCTTTTTCTCATCGACTTTTGGAGCAAACCGTGAAATCGACATTTTTGGTTTTTGAACCATATTTGGAACATTTGGTTTCTCCGAAGTCGATGGTTTTGCAAACTTAGTTTCCTCACCCTTCCTTTTTTTACTTTCAAGCTGAGTCCTCAAAAGATCATTTTGCTCTTTCATGTTCTTGAAAGCACGCTCATACGACAGTTTGTCATACTTGCATTCTTCCTTTTTTCGATCAAGTTGTTTAAAACATGACACATTTTCATTTTCAAGCTTTATAAGAGCATTTTCATATTTGGAAACAATTTCGAAGGTCTCAGCTCTCAGTCTTTCATCGTCTTGAACAGAATATGTTTGTAAAATAATGGACATAATGTCAGTGGTCATAACAGCTTCGAAGAGAGAATCATTTAACCTTTCCAAAACATTCATGTTTTCACGAGTATCATTAGCTTCGTTTACCAGGGATTTGTGGTCCTTGACAAAGTCGGCCGTTTCTTTTAAGAAAGCTTTTTCAAAATGGATTACCCTCGCACTGATGTTATTCAGTGGGATAGTAATTGAAAGAGATTTTGAAACAATTACTTTCTTAGAAAATATTTTTGAAAATGGTCGTTTTATGGAAAACACAGATGGTTCTTTTTGTGGAACAAAAGTAATTCCCGAAAGTTTGTTCAATTTGTTGTAATCAATGGGTTTCAAATCCTTTTGTTTCATTTTAGAAATGCTCTCTTCGACATGTTCTATCGTTTGCACAGAATCCCGAACGACGGGAGGATCATGTTTAGTGTAAAGCACATTACCATTATACAAAACATTCTGTTCTTGCTGAGCTTTCTTGAGATTACTGGGGGTGTTGTTACCAAGAGCCACTTTATGTTTCGTATGGTAAATCGAATTAGTTTGATTTGAAATCATTTTCATTGTTTGACTTGACTGACCCGACTTAACCACTAATTCTTCTAAATGTGCAATCATGTGTTCTGACTCTACGATTTCGGCCAAAAGTTTGTCTTCTTTCTTTGCAAAATCCTTTTTCAACTCATCCCTTTCTTTTTCAAGATTGGTATAAGCTGTTTTTTGTTTAGAAAGTTGGTTTTGTAAATCAGAAATTTCCGCGTTTAAAGCTTTTATCTTCTTGAAAGAATTAACATCAAGTGTATCAAACTTGAGTTGCAATTGTTTTTCCCTTGAAACGGAATTTTGATAACCAGTTTCTAATTCAGACAATCTTTTGTTATGAAACTCAAAAACTTTAGCGTTTTCCTTGTAACTCTCAAGCTCAGCGGTCAATTTAACATTCGCGGCCTTAACATCGCGATTGACCATTTTCACTTTTTCGATTTCAATACCACAGTTATTTAATAATGATTCAAATAAAGCACGTGTTTCCTCATCATTCACAGCATGCTGTGAAACGAAGCCTCCATTATGATTCACATCTGGAGTCGCTGAAGGAGTATTGCTACTACTTGGCGTGTCCAGGAATGTATCATAAGTGGGTGCTTGCTTCTCAAAATGCTGTTCCTCATGAGGAGACATATCAAATATATCATTATTGTGGCATGTGTTGAAATTTGATACCTCAGAGACTGCATTGATGTCATAGACCGGAGGTGTGTCAGAATCTGTGTCATACTTTGCCTCCTGAAGATTTGCCATAAAAATGCAGTTCGCATCGATATCCTCTCTGTCTTCCATGTCATCCATAAGAGCCATAAAATCATTTTCCTCTGCGTTCAACTGAAATCCCGCCTCATTCTTTTGTGCCAACAACACTGCTTTCTGCAAGTATGCTAGGTCTCTTTTGTTCGGCTTAGTGGGACAGTTTCTTGCCATATGACCTACACCCTGGCAGTTGAAACACTTTACCGGATTACCCTGATTAACATTTCCCAAATTCCCAACAACTGGGGCTGCAACATTTCTATTCTGATTACCCATAGCCTGATTACCAACATTCTGACCCCTCTGATTTCCAACAAACTGACCCAACTGATTCCCTGCATACTAACCATACTGATTCCCTGCAAACTGACCTGCATTCTGATTCCCTGCATTCTGCATATTCTGATATCCCTTCTGATTCCCATAAACTCCAACCATTTGACCTTCATTGCCCATATTGAAATTCGGCTGAGCAAACTGCTTGTTGCGAGTGTTCGATGAAATCCTTTGGTTGTTGTTTGTTGGAGCAGAATAGCGTCCTTGGAATGCTTTTGTCAGAAAAGCAAACGCTTGTGTCAAGGCTGCAGTAGCTTCATCATTGTCAGGGAATTCTGGTTCTTGGAAATGTGGGTATTGCTGTTGTGGAATAACTTGTTGTTGTTGTGGGTAGAACTGTTGTTGGTAGACCGGTGTTGGTTGTAGAATGCATGATGGTTGCATGTAGTTGTGAGTGGAAGATGATGATGGTGGTTGAGTGGTTGGTGTATTAGCAATTAATGCAAGAGGATCATGATTCTTTGCCAATCTTTCTTTCCTTACTTCATTAGCCTCAGCTTGGTTTTGCTTCAAAAAGTCATAGAGTTGATCGTAATTCACCTTATGTAAGTCCTTTGTTTGATTGACAATTGTAACATAACGACCCCATTCTTCTGGAAGGTTATTGATGAATTTGATGTTTGTAGCAATTGGTCGAGGTGTCAACTTGTTTCTGATTAACTCATTCATCAAAGTGCAAAACCTGGTGTAGTATGATTCAATCTGTTCACCTTTAGTGGATGTGAAATTCTCCCATTCAGTAAGAAGTTTGTTCTCAACATCTTGTTGTCCAATCTCAGTTCCATGACATATCCGTCTAACACGTTCCCACATAGCATAAGCAGTTTCACAGCTGTCGACCGCAGCAAAGATCTCCCATGGTAATCCAAGTTGGATTAAATGCATTGCCATATCATCTGCAGCGATCTGCTTCTTGTCTTCCTCTGTGTAATCTGCTTCTGTTTGTACACGCACGAATGGTTGAGTAGGAGGTGTGTCATTTGGATTACCTTCAATTTGAACTTGTCTTGGCTTGAATGGACCATTTGTAATGGAATTGATCATTAATTTACCATCAGGCTTTGTTTTGATGTAACGAAGCATGCGGCTTGTCCATGGAAGATATCCACCTTTTTCAAGCATTGGAGGTCGGTTTTCGGCACCGGCAGCATGAATGTCTTGTTGAGTTGCCATGATTTGAATTCAAAGTGAAACGTTGTTCTGAGGATCTTTTGAAAGATAACAAAGGTTGTTGTTGAAGATTAGTTGATTTGGTGAAGATGAAAGTTCGTTCTCGGTTGATCTGATTGATTTCGTAATTTCCCGCCAAAAATCGAGTATGAAAATTTTCTTTGCCCAAATTTGAAAATCACTAAGAAATACAATTCTAAGGTTACCAGAAAAATTTGAGTTTTGAAAATTTTTTCGCCAAATTTTACCGAAATTTTTCGAATTTTGACCTAAAAATTTGAATTTCGGGCCAAAATTTTCAACCTTATACCAAAATTTAAATCTCGCGTAAAAATTGAACGTTTAGTCTCGTGTGAAAAATAAATTTTACTCAAAATATCCCGCCAAAAAACTCTTTTTTTTTTTTTTTTTTTTTTTTTTTTTTTTTTTTTTTTTTTTGGGTGCCTAACTCGATAACTAGTGTATCTAACTCGATAAGTTCATGTAGGTATCTAACTCGATATGTTTGTGCTTCAAACTCGATAGGTTTTTATGTTTCTAACTCGATAGGTCTTTAGGTATCTAAGTCGATATGGCTTTGGTATCTAACTCGATAAGTCCAAATGATATTCTAACTCGATAAGTCCAAATGATACCCAAACTCGATAAGTCCAAATGATTTCCAAACTCGATAAGTAATGTAACTCGATAAGTCTGATGATTGTTCAAACTCGATAAGTCTAGGTGAATCCCCTAACTCGATAAGTTAAGAAAATTTTGGCAGAGTATCCCCTTAGAAGTTAGCTACGCTGATCCTAACTCGATAAACGATTAGGAAATCAAGGCTAACTCGCCAAACACCTAACTCGATAAGATGAAACACCAAACTCGATAGGTCACTTACACCTAACTCGATAAGATAAAACACCAAACTCGATAGATCACTTACACCTAACTCGATAAAATCTCAAAAAACTTAACTCGATAGAAATTTAAACCCAAACTCGATAAGCAAAATTTTCTAACTCGAAATTTTTGTTCCTAACTCGAAAACCAAATGATGAACAGTAACCACGAATCACAAAAACCACTTTTATACCATGTTTTTTCAACCAAATCAAACCTAAAACAACCTATATTATCCCTAGGCGATTGATACCACTTGTAGGACCGTAGAACAACCTATTTCACATATGATTCAAGCCTAGATCTAGAGAGAGAAAGTAAGTAGAGAGAGAGAGTGGATGGGAACTCTAGTGTGTGAAAATAATAACCTTGTTAATGACTAAGAGAACCAACCTCTAAAATGAGGTTTACAAGAGTATTTATACATGAAGTCTAGGGCATCATCTATCTTATACATTATTACACTAATGGCCCTTAGACGTTCACAAAACATGAATACTAAGCCTAAACTTCATCATAATGATATTCTAAAGCAACCTATAACAATACGTTAATGACCGACACTTTTTATAAATAAAATACGATGCTAACACTTTTCATAAAATATAAAAATACAAAAAGAATCTTCCCTCACCTTTAGAACTAGTATTTAGGTTTTCTAATCCTAGTGACACTATTCCTAGCTGAACGATCAATCCCCCGGTACTTGTCACTATACTATACTACAACGATCAGGTACACTGCCTGGTGGGGGTTGTAAGCTTCTCAAGATCCCTTGAGAGGTAAAGCCTGGTGCGATTCCCACGTATCAAGTTTTTGGCGCCGCAGCCCGGGGAATAGTTATTGTCTAGGTTAGAAATTCTTTTTATTAGGTCTATGATTAGTGCTCAAACACTCATCATTTTTGGTCTAATATGAACTGCAAAACATACAAAAACACTCAGAAATGCATCAAAATACTAAAAATATTTCAAAATTGTGTTTTATATGTTTTAGATGCAAAATGAGCAAAAACAAATGAAAAACGCACAAAGTTTGCAAAATTGGCAGTTTCAGTCCCCCAACTTTCATAAAATGACAAAACTAGTCCCTGGATATTCAAAATATGGAAAATTATCACCAGAGGTTCTTTTACAATCATAAGTTGTCATATTTAGTCCTTTGGTGAAAAATTGGAAAAGTTTTGGAAATTTACACTTTTGGTCCCTGGAGTTTCAAACTTTGGCAGATTTGGTCCCCGGTGGGATATTTTTGGATGAAAACTCATTTTTAGTCCTTGGAAATTCAAAATGTTCAATATTGGTCCTTGGATAAAAGATTTTCATAAAATGGCAATTTTAGTCCCCGGACTTTGAAAATTATCATTTTTAGTCCCCGGACTTTGAAAATTATCATTTTTAGTCCCCGGGAATTTTGAAAAATACAAAAATTGCAAAAATGGATTTTGGTTATTTAAACTAAGCAATTATGGACCTTATTGTTACTTCGGAAAGATTGTATGATCAGCCCTTCAAGTTTCATTAATTACAAAAATGGTCCTTGTGATTTATTAAATACCAAATGGACACTTTTTGTTAAATACCCAAAACCACTACCCAATCCTTTTGGCCTGAGCCAATACCACAACCCCTAGCCCATCTAAACCCAAGCCCACCACAAATAAATTAAACACCCCGTTTTTATTTTAAACCGGTCAACACCCAAACTTTGACCCACCCTTTCTTCCCCACTTGCAACTGCTGCTATCCCCTGCTACACTCAACCTTCCCCATCCTTCCACCTCACCTCCACCAAAACTATGTCCCCTTGACTTACACTAAACCCCAAACTACATTGATTGCTCCTATAAACCCTCCAAGTTAACCCTGCCAGTTGCAATAAAAATAAAGTTTTCTCGCCAAATTACAATTCAATGGGCAGGATCATTCCAAAGCCATCCAATGGCTCAGAGATGTGGGGAAAGTCAGAGACACCCTCCAGGAACTATAAAAGAAAAGAAAAAAGAGAAAGAAAAAAAACCAAGTAGTGTAGTGTAGGTTTTAGTTTAGCTAAATTAGGTCGAATCAATGTATTTATAATTCTCAGTTGTTAAATTCAGTTAAAGAAGTTTGTATTCAGTTAATTTAGTGAAATATCAACTTTATGTAATCTTAATTCCAAGTTATCCTTATAAAACCTCAATTTGCATTTTCAAATGAATTCACCAATTTTCTTAATAATGTTAAGAATTATATAAACTGTTGAAGTTAGCTTAGGTTGAGATATTTATAAGCTTCTATGAGCTCAGTAGCATTAAAACTTTCCATAGTTCAATAAAATCTCAAGAATGCAAAAAGTCAAATAAAGTCAACTTAAGAATTTCATGAGCATCAAATGGGTTAGAAGGTGATTCAGGAGGGTATTTGAGAAGGGTTTTGTGGTTGAGGCAGTTTGTTCATAAGCTCAAACAAGCTGTGTATCATTTTCTCAAGTTGGGTTCAATTTGTAAGCATTTTTCCTTTTCTCCTTGCATCTTACTGTGAATAGGTTTCAATCCATGCAACTCAGTGTGTCTATGCTTGTTTTATGTTTCTAAACTCAGTTTCAATTAGTACAAGCAGGTTTCCTAGTTAAAAGCTCAGTTGCCTATGATCTCCATGATTGACTGTCTCAAATAGCTCATTATAGATTCTTAGGTTGTTGTTGTTACTTTTGATGTTTATGTGCTCATTTAAGTTTATTACACTAGTATATGAGCTTAGGATCACAGATCATGGCATGAATCAGTTGGAATTTTAATAAACCTTGAAAACAGTTACATTAAGGAGTGTTTGGATTTGCCTTGTTCATTGAGTACTTGTTGTTGCAGTGTTGCCATTTTGTCATTTGTGAGTTGCTTTAAGTTTATTTAGACCCAAGGACTCATAAAACTTGCATCTCATCAAGCAAAAGTCAAAATTAACAAAAACTCCACCACCACAGTTAACTGTGGTGGTCTGTGATCCCCATAAGCCATCACCTTATGACATAACTTGTAGTTTTAACTTATTTTGGTTTTAATTTAGCTTAAATTCATGTTATCAGTTAATTAGAAGCCACAAAAGTTCATAAAAGTCAACTGAGCTAGTTTTCAATAAAAGTCAATTTGCCCATTTTCAGATTTTTGCAAAAGTTCAAGGAATATTAGTGAATTTTGTGGTTGTCTTCATTGCATGAAACTTGTTAAAACTTGTTCTCTACCAGCTAGTCTTTGATTTCCTTGTTTCATTACATTTTTAGAATTTTTCTTGTGGGCCCCACAAAGCCACAAAGTGACTTGCAGGGCAAGGTCTGCCCCTGCATCAGCAGGTCTGCACCCACACCACCACCTTTGTGGTGGTTTTCTGGCCACCATGGTGGTCCACCACCTTCACTATTTGTTCCATTCAAACCCCCCCCCCCATGGTAAGGTTCATGGTTTGACCATTATGTTGACCTCCAACTCTGTGGGACCCACCTAAATCAAGGCCTCAAAGTTGTCCCATTTCTGAGCAGTTAGGAAGTTCTTGGATTGCTTATTTTGTGATTATTGCTTATTCTGTGGTCCCATCTTGCTTATTCCAGCTTATACATGTCCAAGTAAGTAGTTTGAACCAGGTTTAACCATTGTGGGCCCTACCTTTAGCCATTTTAGCTCATTTCCACATTTGGTCAACAGAAGTCAACTGTTGACCAAACAAGCACCTCAAGTGCTTATTTTTTATTTTCATAAAAGTTGTTTTTGCAAAAGTTTACTGTTTTTATATGTAAAGTAGGTTTCTAAAATAAAAATCCAGAAAATCCAACTTAATTTCTAAGTGATAGTTTCTATTTAATTTTATTTAAATTTTATTTTTCATTTTTAGATTTTAATTAAGTACTTGTCATTTTTATATTTTTCTTAATTTCCTCTTAAGTTAAAGTATTTATATTAATTTTCTCAGATTTTTATTTCATCATTTGGTATTTATTATATTTAATATTAGTTTTATTAATTATTAATTATTAATTAATAATTAGTTTAAAATAGCATAATTAGTTTTTATTAAGTAAAACCTAGTTTTTATATTTTTTATAGCTTTTATATGTTATAAAATAATTTTAGAATTTTTATTAGAATTTTTACTGTTCATTTGCTATTTTTCTTAATTTAAAATAGTTAATTAGGTAATTAATAATTAATTAGTAATTAATTAATAGAAAAATCACAAAAAGACAAAAATACTTATTTTTATTTTTAAAACTTATTTTTAGTTATTTTATAGTTTTAGAAATTTTAGTTTCATTTTTCTAGTATTTAATTAGTATTAAATTATATTTAAGTTGTTTAAATATTAATAATTAGTAATAATTAGTATTTAGTTAATATTAAATAATTAAATAGTGTAAAATTTTGTTTTAATTTTCTAAAAATTTTCTTTTACCTTTTAGTTTGTAAAAAAGTCATTTTCACCCCCTGGGTTTTTTCAGATTTCCGTTTTTACTTTTTATTTCGTACGTTTACGTTTTATTTAAACGTAACGTACGCGGTTTTAGGTTTTAATCGTTTCTGGTTTTTCCTAGTTTCCCGTCTTATTCATATAGCTTATTTAAGCTATTCTCTTGTAGATTCCTTAGTTAAACCATTCACAAACCCTTTTTCCATCCAAATTCACCCGATTACGAAACCGTTTGAATACAATCCACACCTCGTCGGGACATAACGACCCGGGGAAACCACTATATTCCGCGGAGCATTGACTCTAGGCCTTTGACTTTGTTGACCATTCCTTGGTCAATATAAGTTAGGTGGTTTAGCATCAATCAATCTTTGGCGCCGCTGCCGGGGAGGTTGTGTGCGTATCTAAACGGTTATTCTGATTAGTGTCTTTGGAATTCGTTCCATTGTACATTTATCCATCCTTTGTTCATATTTTCCTATTTTCAAAACAAAACCGTTCACGAAAACTTTTTAAATCAAGTTTTCAACGAACACAAAAAACACAAAAACATTTTCTTTATCATTTGTACAAAATGATTTCCAAAAACACCAAAAATATCCTTCTTCACCCTCCTACCCTTTTGATTCTCATTTCCTCACCCTCTATACACATTTGATTCTTTCTATGTCTCATCCATACTTTCTGGTTTGCCATTGGTGTGGTAATCCTCATAATGGTGGCGATTGCCCCAGTTGTGGCATGGTAGAGTCGGGAAACGGGTCTGTCTATAACCAAGATCCCTATTCCTACCATGGCACGACTGATTTATTCCATCAGTTACCACACCATGATACTCAGCAGTTTTACTGTTGTGAGTATTGTGGTGGTTCACATTACAGTTCTGATTGTCAATCGGGAAACACGCTTGTCTATGAGCAGTTTCCCGATAACAATTATGACTCTAGCACATACGACTCACAGCCTCAACAGTTTTACCGTTGTGATTACTATGGGGGTCCACACTTCAGCTCAGATTGTCAAACGGGTAATCCATATCCTTGTGACAATTTTGACACACCTTATTACGACCAACCTCCAGAGTACGATATGAATCAAGCACTTCTTCCAGAAATGCAAAATATGATGAAAATCGTTGATGAGCTTAAGGGTTTAGTTCAAGACTTTGTCCAAAGACATAATCATCAAAAATCCATGGAAGAATTGCTTGCTGAAGAGCAGGCTGCTAGAATAAATTCCCAAGATGCATATGAAAAATCTGTGAGGGAACCATTGCAAAAGAAAAAGCAGCCAAGTCTAGCTCTTTGTTCCGTTTCATTCCTGATGACAGTGATGATGAGGATACACTTGACATCCTTGAATTTTATAAAACTTCATCAAGTTCATCAGTTGATACCCCAGCAGTTGAGATTCCATCTCAAATAACTGTTATCACACCCGAAGTTCACACTCACTCTTTGATCATGGGGGACGAGCATCTTGACACTGTTCCTAATAAGGAATCGGACGAATTAATAAAGTCTAGTGTTGAGGACCTTGTCCCAATCCCGAGAGAGTCACAGGGAACTTTGGATGATATGTGTGATATTCCTTCACCCATTGAGTGTCCTAAAGATCAATTTGAGACTTTCTCAGATTACAGCGATGATTGTATATCTCATGGAGACATTGAGTATATTGAGGCATCAATCCCTCAGTCTGATGTTGATCCTCTTCTTGAGGAGTTCGCTGATGAACTTGCTCACATCAATCCACTTTCATTGGAAAGTGATGATGGTCTCCTCGATTTCCAAGCCGATCTGGGATAAATTGAAAGTCTCCTTTATCATGATCCGTCACTCACTTCTTATCCCGACAATCCAACAGAGAATAATATTCACTTTGTTCCCGAAACATTCGATACAACTCTCACCAATCCTCTATTTGAATTCGATTCTGAATTCACTACGATTTCTAATAATCCAATCTTTGACGAGGATTGTGATGAGTCCACAATGGAACATGAGTCCACAGATTCACATCTTATGAATGATTCTCTTCATGAGGAGTTCTCCGGTGAACTCGCTCATCAGTTTGATATCCCGGGGGGAGATGCTCTCAATTATGAGAATTTGCAAATTCCCACCCACCCTCCCGGGTTGTTTACGAGCTTAACCTTTGAAATCCAAACTCCGGCTATTGAGCCTCCTCTTGAGGAAGAAGATCAAATCATGATTTACATCATGGTTTTCTTCCTTTTCTTCACCTATAAGGTGACTTCTCTTGTCCTTCACTCCTTCGGGAGTGAGGACACTATCTTTGATCCCGGCATTTTCATGTATCATTATCTTGAGCCGGATACTTATCTCATCGGAGTGGAACTTTCACGTGCTTCATATGTTTGTCCAAACATCTTGAATGAAAGTCCGATTGAGATTGCTTCTTCCACATCATGCTTCCCCAAGGACAAATGAATTCGGGGTCGAGTCAAGCTAGCGACTCGGTAAACAAAAACAGTAGCATGCTTATAGGGTTTTCACCCTAAGTGTGGGGGAGTCCCCCATGCTATGATTACAAGAGTGAAATACAAAATGGTGTTTTCCACGCTTAGCTTGTAATGTTGCCCTTTTACGTTCAAAATGTCGGCATAATAGCAGGGATTTTGAATATTGAGGACAATATTCATGCTAAGTGTGGGGGGGGGGGGGGGGGGTATTCGCTATTCTAGCGAATTTTATCACATTTTACTATATAATACCCCCATTTTTAGCCAAAATTCAAAAATTTTTCAAAAAATTTTCACTGGTGCTCCAAAATTTTTGTGGTAATCAGTCCGCCTTGTCTAACCGACAAAAGGGATTGGCTAGTCCAGGAGCAAACGGCTCTTGGTAAAGACATATCAAATCCGTTTACGGCTTGCAATTTGCCCAAAATTGTATGGTTCCTCAACTCCCCGAAAACAAATGAGTTGGCTAGCCCGCAAGATTATGGCTTGTGGTAAAGGCCGTGGAAAATCCATAATTGGTAATCAGCTCACCAAGATGTTGACTATTCCATCAAGAGCTGGCTAGTCCAGAAGCAAACGGCTTTTGGTAAAGACTACTCAAATCCGTTGACAGCTGGTGGTTTGCTCAAAATCACACGGTTATCAGGTGTGCCACAGTTCTTATACCTGGCTACTCTAGAAGTGATGGCTTTTGGTAAAGAGTCTTTCAAATCCATCAAGTTTTCAAAACAGTATTGCTAGGGACTAGCAATAGTTTAGTGTGGGGGATTGATGAGTGCTCAAACACTCATCATTTTTGGTCTAATATGAACTGCAAAACATACAAAAACACTCAGAAATGCATCAAAATACTAAAAATATTTCAAAATTGTGTTTTATATGTTTTAGATGCAAAATGAGCAAAAACAAATGAAAAACGCACAAAGTTTACAAAATTGGCAGTTTCAGTCCCCCAACTTTCATAAAATGACAAAACTAGTCCCTGGATATTCAAAATATGGAAAATTATCACCAGAGGTTCTTTTACAATCATAAGTTGTCATATTTAGTCCTTTGGTGAAAAATTGGAAAAGTTTTGGAAATTTACACTTTTGGTCCCTGGAGTTTCAAACTTTGGTAGATTTGGTCCCCGGTGGGATATTTTTGGATGAAAACTCATTTTTAGTCCTTGGAAATTCAAAATGTTCAATATTGGTCCTTGGATAAAAGATTTTCATAAAATGGCAATTTTAGTCCCCGAACTTTGAAAATTATCATTTTTAGTCCCCGGGAATTTTGAAAAATACAAAAATTGCAAAAATGGATTTTGGTTATTTAAACTAAGCAATTATGGACCTTATTGTTACTTCGAAAAGATTGTATGATCAGCCCTTCAAGTTTCATTAATTACAAAAATGGTCCTTGTGATTTATTAAATACCAAATGGACACTTTTTGTTAAATACCCAAAACCACTACCCAATCCTTTTGGCCTGATCCAATACCACAACCCCTAGCCCATCTAAACCCAAGCCCACCACAAATAAATTAAACACCCCGTTTTTATTTTAAACCGGTCAACACCCAAACTTTGACCCACCCTTTCTTCCCCACTTGCAACTGCTGCTATCCCCTGCTACACTCAACCTTCCCCATCCTTCCACCTCACCTCCACCAAAACTATGTCCCCTTGACTTACACTAAACCCCAAACTACATTGATTGCTCCTATAAACCCTCCAAGTTAACCCTGCCAGTTGCAATAAAAATAAAGTTTTCCCGCCAAATTACAATTCAATGGGCAGGATCATTCCAAAGCCATCCAATGGCTCAGAGATGTGGGAAAAGTCAGAGACACCCTCCAGGAACTATAAAAGAAAAGAAAAAAGAGAAAGAAAAAAAACCAAGTAGTGTAGTGTAGGTTTTAGTTTAGCTAAATTAGGTCGAATCAATGTATTTATAATTCTCAGTTGTTAAATTCAGTTAAAGAAGTTTGTATTCAGTTAATTTAGTGAAATATCAACTTTATGTAATCTTAATTCTAAGTTATCCTTATAAAACCTCAATTTGCATTTTCAAATGAATTCACCAATTTTCTTAATAATGTTAAGAATTATATAAACTGTTGAAGTTAGCTTAGGTTGAGATATTTATAAGCTTCTATGAGCTCAGTAGCATTAAAACTTTCCATAGTTCAATAAAATCTCAAGAATGCAAAAAGTCAAATAAAGTCAACTTAAGAATTTCATGAGCATCAAATGGGTTAGAAGGTGATTCAGAAGGGTATTTGAGAAGGGTTTTGTGGTTGAGGCAGTTTGTTCATAAGCTCAAACAAGCTGTGTATCATTTTCTCAAGTTGGGTTCAATTTGTAAGCATTTTTCCTTTTCTCCTTGCATCTTACTGTGAATAGGTTTCAATCCATGCAACTCAGTGTGTCTATGCTTGTTTTATGTTTCTAAACTCAGTTTCAATTAGTACAAGTAGGTTTCCTAGTTAAAAGCTCAGTTGCCTATGATTTCCATGATTGACTGTCTCAAATAGCTCATTATAGATTCTTAGGTAGTTGTTGTTACTTTTGATGTTTATGTGCTCATTTAAGTTTATTACACTAGTATATGAGCTTAGGATCACAGATCATGGCATGAATCAGTTGGAATTTTAATAAACCTTGAAAACAGTTACATTAAAGAGTGTTTGGATTTGCCTTGTTCATTGAGTACTTGTTGTTGCAGTGTTGCCATTTTGTCATTTGTGAGTTGCTTTAAGTTTATTTAGACCCAAGGACTCATAAAACTTGCATCTCATCAAGCAAAAGTCAAAATTAACAAAAACTCCACCACCACAGTTAACTGTGGTGGTCTGCGATCCCCATAAGCCATCACCTTATGACATAACTTGTAGTTTTAACTTATTTTGGTTTTAATTTAGCTTAAATTCATGTTATCAGTTAATTAGAAGCCACAAAAGTTCATAAAAGTCAACTGAGCTAGTTTTCAATAAAAGTCAATTTGCCCATTTTCAGATTTTTGCAAAAGTTCAAGGAATATTAGTGAATTTTGTGGTTGTCTTTATTGCATGAAACTTGTTGAAACTTGTTCTCTACCAGCTAGTCTTTGATTTCCTTGTTTCATTACATTTTTAGAATTTTTCTTGTGGGCCCCACAAAGCCACAAAGTGACTTGCAGGGCAAGGTCTGCCCCTGCATCAGCAGGTCTGCACCCACACCACCACCTTTGTGGTGGTTTTCTGGCCACCATGGTGGTCCACCACCTTCACTATTTGTTCCATTCAAACCCCCCCATGGTAAGGTTCATGGTTTAACCATCATGTTGACCTCCAACTCTGTGGGACCCACCTAAATCAAGGCCTCAAAGTTGTCCCATTTCTGAGCAGTTAGGAAGTTCTTGGATTGCTTATTTTGTGATTATTGCTTATTATGTGGTCCCATCTTGCTTATTCCAGCTTATACATGTCCAAGTAAGTAGTTTGAACCAGGTTTAACCATTGTGGGCCCTACCTTTAGCCATTTTAGCTCATTTCCACATTTGGTCAACAGAAGTCAACTGTTGACCAAACAAGCACCTCAAGTGCTTATTTTTGATTTTCATAAAAGTTGTTTTTGCAAAAGTTTGCTGATTTTATATGTAAAGTAGGTTTCTAAAATAAAAATCCAGAAAATCCAACTTAATTTCTAAGTGATAGTTTCTATTTAATTTTATTTAAATTTTATTTTTCATTTTTAGATTTTAATTAAGTACTTGTCATTTTTATATTTTTCTTAATTTCCTCTTAAGTTAAAGTATTTATATTAATTTTCTCATATTTTTATTTCATCATTTGGTATTTATTATATTTAATATTAGTTTTATTAATTATTAATTAATAATTAGTTTAAAATAGCATAATTAGTTTTTATTAAGTAAAACCTAGTTTTTATATTTTTTTATAGCTTTTATATGTTATAAAATAATTTTAGAATTTTTACTGTTCATTTGCTATTTTTCTTAATTTAAAATAGTTAATTAGGTAATTAATAATTAATTAGTAATTAATTAATAGAAAAATCACAAAAAGACAAAAATACTTATTTTTATTTTTAAAACTTATTTTTAGTTATTTTATAGTTTTAGAAATTTTAGTTTCATTTTTCTAGTATTTAATTAGTATTAAATTATATTTAAGTTGTTTAAATATTAATAATTAGTAATAATTAGTATTTAGTTAATATTAAATAATTAAATAGTGTAAAAATTTATTTTAATTTTCTAAAAATTTTCTTTTACCTTTTAGTTTGTAAAAAAGTCATTTTCACCCCCTGGGTGTTTTCAGATTTCCGTTTTTACTTTTTATTTCGTACGTTTACGTTTTATTTAAACGTAACGTACGCGGTTTTAGGTTTTAATCGTTTCTGGTTTTTCCTAGTTTCCCGTCTTATTCATATAGCTTATTTAAGCTATTCTCTTGTAGATTCCTTAGTTAAACCATTCACAAACCCTTTTTCCATCCAAATTCACCCGATCACGAAACCGTTTGAATACAATCCACACCTCGTCGGGACATAACGACCCGGGGAAACCACTATATTCCGCGGAGCATTGACTCTAGGCCTTTGACTTTGTTGACCATTCCTTGGTCAATATAAGTTAGGTGGTTTAGCATCAATCAGTCTACTTGCTAGATTCCTTTCTAGTAAGATTTTATTTTTATTTTTTAGGTTTTCTTTAGTCTATCTTATTTCTTTGTGCCTTTGTTCGTAACCACCCAACATCATGGACAACGGGAACATCTTTGAACCCGTCATCCCACCACAACAAAACCCACCACTAGAACCCCTTAGGCCCCGAACCTTAGGAGAATATTCCCGACCTAGCCACCAAGGCTACCGAAACACCATTGAGCTCACCGGAGCCAATGTGACCCCCTTGCGATCCGACACCATCCGGTTGGTGCAAAGCGGATGTGCATTCCATGGACTTCGTTCCGAAGATCCAAACCAACATCTTAAGGAATTTCTCAAAATCGTAGATTCCATAGACCTAGGTGTTGTAACTAGAGAGTAAAACCCGATTACGCCTATTCCAATTCTCTCTACGGGATCAAGCTAGTCAATGGCTTGAGCGT
Organism: Artemisia argyi; assembly: GCA_030686995.1. NCBI lineage: Eukaryota > Viridiplantae > Streptophyta > Magnoliopsida > Asterales > Asteraceae > Artemisia > Artemisia argyi. Next base: position 16,465,233 of record CM060687.1, on the reverse strand, counting down.
TTACCCGCGGGATCCATCACCACATGGGATGATCTCACCACTCGTTTCCTTGCTCAAATTTTCCCACCGGGGAGAACTACTAAGCTTATAAATGACATCTTGATGTTCTAACAACGTCAAAATGAATCTCTTTATGAAGCATGGACTCGTTTCAAGGACTTACTCCAAAAAGTCCCTCATCATGGCATAGATCTTTGGCTCCAAGTCCAAATTTTTTATGACCATATCGACATCTCCACGAGGCGAGCCATTGACCAATCGGCCGGTGGTAAGCTACGTGATCTTAGTGCGGAACAATCATGGGAACTCATAGAAGATCTTGCTCTCTATGACAACGAAAGTTGGAATGATCCCCGTGATTTGAACAAAACGGTCAAGGCAATATCTTTGCCTTCGAACGATTCTAGCACCCCCGACCGTAGGATCATGGAACTTGAAGGTCGAGTCAAGTCTCTCATGAAATCTTACGAAGCTCAAAAACCTTCAAGCCAAGTATGCAGAATCACTTCTACATGCAAATTATGCAATGTCCCTCATGAGACTCATAACTGCATGGAACTTCCAAAACGTGCTTATAACGAATTCACATCATCACACGTATGTCAGGGTCCTCGAACTTCTGGCGAGGCTTATGAGGCATGGAAGGATAAACCTAATTTCAGAGGGTACCAAACGCGAAGCGTATCCTTCAATGACTCCTCACCACTCACTTGGTCCGAGCATTTTCCATCACAAGGCATTCCTAGGCAAAGCTGTGAAGATACTTTAAAAAAATTCATTCTATCTCAAGAATTACAGCTCGCTACGCTCGAGGCCAAATTTAGACAACAGCAGGCTGATGTGAACAACAAGATTTGTAATCTGTTAACTGCTATCAAAGAGTATGTTGATAATAAGCCCATTCACGTTGATGAGGTTAAATCTGCTACCGTCATGAGTCCTCCAACCTCCCCTGTGAAAATAAAAAGTCCTAACAAGTTATTCAAACATCTATCTCCTAAAGGAAAAGAACCTGTCAACCCCCTAGGACCAATCCACTTCGTAAACACCATCACCACGATATCTGCTTCAACACCCAACCCAACCCAACAATAAACTAACAAATTCAGTCGGACAGCTAAAGATGAGACCTCAAGGGTAGACCATGATTCGGCCGGAAAACCTACCAACTCACCGGAGCAATACACCGCGCAAGAATCCGGCAAACTGGATGAAGGGAAAGAGAAATCGGAAGAGCATGAGAGAAATCCAACCATTTTGGGTAAATCTATTATAGAAGAACCCGAGAGAAAAATGGAGGATGTTATTAGTGGGAGTAGCGATAAGACTAAGGAAAGTAACCCTAAAGTTTTCAAGATCCCCTGTACCATTAAGGAAAAGCTCTTAACCGATAGTCATATAGATCCTAGCTTCCCAGTCAACATAATCCCCCTTTCCCTATACCACGAAACCTTCCCAGAACGCATTGCGTGCGAGAGAGTAATAGAAAATTTATCAATTAGGATTAGAGAGCTTGTTTACAATACTGACCTCACCGTGGTTGATGACGTGGACCCTCTCACCAATCAAACGTTAACCAACCTTGTCCTTGGGACACCATTTATCAATGAATCGGGAGCAATCCTTGATGAGAAAGATGGTAGTGTATTACTCACCAATGGTGTTAGGAAGGTAATTTTTCGTAGGGATAATGAGGAGGTGTACGAGTATCGTCCTTCCCTTGAGGGGAATCTATATGGGTCAAAGGATGGAGAGTCGGGGAAGATAAGACGGCGTGATCCGGATAATCTCAAAATCCCCTGCATGATCGGTCATAAGTACTTCGATAACATCTACATTAATGTATTCCTGCCAAAGAATTTTATGTCATTGTTCCATTATAACAATATCTGCAAATGGGGGATGATTTACAAGGGAGATAAAGTGGTTGGTAAGGATCATGAAATCCAGGTGTTCGTAGGAAATATGACATTCACTATGGAATTCACGATTGTGGATAACATAGAAGACTATGTCGACCCCAGGTTATCACAAGTAGTTTTGGGAGCACCCTTTTGTGAAATCACTAATTTGATAGTGGATGACTTGAACGGAATCATGACCTTCACTGATGGGATTAGGAGGATTTCATACCAAACGCCATACAAGAGAAAAGACCTTAAGGAAATCGATTGTGACGGGCTTGATAAGATAAGTTCCCAACTTATTTTGTGTGATGAAGATGTTAGGAGAGGGTGTAAAAACATTTCTGATTTATCATGTGGATTCTTTAAGAATGTTAGTAAGCTTGGTTCTAAGTATCGACAAGATGTTTTCGAGTTCGAAGACCCGAAGTACTTGCACTATGAAAGCGATACTGGTTTAGAAGACGACCTAGAGAGTGGAACCAATGATGAGGTCACGTAGTAACCCATGACCTTGAGTCTAGCTACAAGACTCGTAAATAAAGAAAAGCGCTTCTTGGGAGGCAACCCATGTTTTGTGTGATTTTATTTGTTTGTTTGTTATTTGCTTCCGTATGCATGCTTTATTTTTATTGTTGGTAGATCATGTTTCTAAACTAAATAGTGGAAATACTTTACTTTGTTGTTTTGGCCTAGTCTTAACTCCACCTAAAAGTATTTTTGCAAAAGATAAGTGTAAGGGGAAACCCCAAATATGTTTTTAAGAAACAAACCGATCATGATTCTCCACAATATTAAATGAACATGTATATTCGTATTTGTTAGAGTCAAATGCTTGTATTTAGTCATAATGAAGTTTTGCAGGATTTTCCAGGAAGTAGGACCAAGTTTTTCAAGAAATTTTCCGGAAACTTAACATAAGAATTTCTGCAGGTCAATTCTGACGGCGTCAGGAGTTTACTCTTGACGGCGTCAGGTGTAAAAATCTGGAAATTTTACCAGTTTTGTTTTTCTAACGGAGTCTTATGGTTTTTGTGAATTATTAAGTTTTATAATCTCCAGGAGATCTTCAAACTTCATTCCACAAGCATTATATCTTATCTTGTTTTCTAGGATTTAGTAACTTATATAGGATGCCGCCGATTTTACGCAAGGTTGTCTTGTCTATTTTATCAGGATTTACAGGTTATGTATGACAAGAAGATGATTTATATTCTGGAAGGGAAGCTTTGATTGTTCATTTTCTTGGAGGAAGATTTAACCTGGCCATCTTATTATCCATACCGAGCGAATCAGGGGAGTATTTGATTTCATTCTCTTTACTTTTTCACTTTTACATTCTTTACTTGAACATTGGGTACAATGTTCATCTTAAGTGTAAGGGGAGGGTAAAAAAGATGATACCTTACATATGCACTTTCGCTTGAGTTTGTTTTGTTTAATGGTAGATGTGTAATAAAACTATGAGAAATACTTGTTAGTGCAATTTTAGCGCCAAATTTAAAATTTTTTACAACATTTAGGAGTGAAACTTTAGCCATAGCAAGCGTCTCATGGATAGGAGATTGTATGACTAGCACATAACAGTATATTCAGAAAAATTTTCCACCCAAATATGTGAGGTTTGCCTTTAGATTTGATAGGAAAAGCATTTACTATTAGTGCTTATGAGTGTACCGGTAGCATTTAGATTCTAGAACTTGCGTTAGTGATGCATCCCGAGACCGCTAGTGAGACTACATTCGTGTGGTAGGATTTACTACATGATAAGAGGCATTAGGATTACCCTTGTGTTAAACCCGTATCATAATTACTTGACCATTTAAGTAATATTACTTGGCTAGTTAAGTCAACTAATTTTTCCCACACCCTTAGCGTTGTACTCATTTTTAGTACACGATACCCCTAGTACACCCCTCCGAGCCTATCTTTTCGTTTCTAACTTTAAGCATTTTACTTAAAGGAAGAATTTGTTACACCCCACTTAAATGTACAACCAAATCGCCTTAGCCTTCCGTGTATGCGCTCATTTTTAGTGCATTATTGTTATTTGTTAAACCCTAAGTTAACTATCTAATTGATTACATGGTTGCTAAGTCGAGTCATATCATTGTACATATTGTTTTGGGACGATTGGGACTCATGGGTAAAGTACTTATTTTATGGAGTAATGGGGAAGAACATAATTTATTACCCCCATATGTACGTTGATCTTAAAAAAGCTCTAAGTGTTTTGATTTTCTTAATCCGAGTCATTAGTTTAGTTTAATGTAAAGTATGTAAAGATTCAAGTGTAAGGGAAATGTTCATTCCCTATGATGTATTATTTTGGATGGTAGGGTAAGAGTGTATGCAAAAAAAAAAAAAAAAAAAAAAAAAAAAATCAAAAAACCAAGAAAAAGAAAAAAAAAAAAAAGAGAAAAAGGAAAAAAGAGACAAAACATACGGACTACCATCCCTTTTCATTCTATGTTTATTTTATGTTTTTGTTATTTTTCATTTATTAGCTTAAGTCGAGTCTAGTCTTGGCTTAGCAACGCCATATTGTACATGTAATTAACCAAGATTGTTAACTCGCCACCAATAAAACTTCCTTTATCCAACAAAACCGTGTATTTCATATCCCTACACCTAACGTTACAACCCTTTAAAAGACCTCTTTGATAGTTTATCCTAGGTGCTTACGCCATGTGGTGGAGGTTTGATCCTTTCCCAAGCCTATGGTAATCTATTTTGCTATGACAGGTAGTGAGAGATATCTTCCGTTTCCATATTGTAATTTACACTTTATTACACCCGAGAGATGTGAGTATCTAAACACTATTTGTGAGGTGCTAGTGTATGACCTCCGTGCTTGTCTATTGGTCTTTAGTGGAACGATTATTTGTTGTAATTACTTTTATATTAGTGTTAAATGACCCCTAACTTGTCTTTTGAGTAGAATAAAAGCGCATTTGCTTGAGGACAAGCAAATCTCAAGTGTAAGGGTATATGATGAGGCGAAAAATGATCCATTTTTAGGGGGTCATTTAAGCCCCGAATTCGAATTTATTTGATCAAATATTGCCCTAAATCGTTCCTTTTGTGATTTTAGGTACTTTGGGAGTGAAATCTGGAAAAGGAAGCAATTCGGACGTTTTTGGAGCATAAAAGTGAAGAAAACGCCAAAGTCTTAATTTTCCATGCTGGGAACAGTAGGTGACGGCGTCAAGAGTAACTCCCTGACGGCGTCAAGAGCAAAATTCCATGACGATCCAGAAGAGATTTGACGGCGTCATGAAGGTAGGGCGTCAAGAGTAAAAGTCATGACGACCTGGAAATGATTAATACTTGACGGCGTCAAATGTAGATCAAGGCAGTCTGAGATTAGTTTTGGCGGCGAGGTGACGGCGTCACCTAATTTGTCTTGACGCCTTCAGACCCCTTTTCCTATATATAGTTTTCTAATTTTTCACATTTAAGAGAGAAGTTTTGGGAGAAACCCTAAGTACGATTTTGGTGTAACTTTACAGGTTTTTTAAGGGTTCCAACCCCTTGATACCTTGCATGTGTAATCAAGATAAGTGTTCTTTTAATTCAATCAATATGTCTATGTGTTGGTTGTCTATATCTTGTTCTTGTCTTAATTCCATCATGCTAGGCTAGATCTATCTTGTGTTTGCTTAGATCTAATGAAACCTAGATGTTGATTATGTGTTGATTACTTGTTTATTCTTGTCTTGGATGAATGATTTATATGTTAGGCTTAAGAAAACTGGCAGATCTCCAATTGGTAACATGCTTGAACGTCTTAAGAAACATGAACCGACGCGCACTAGGTCTTTATTGGTTGTATTTAATGCATGAGCCACTGTTTACAATCCCTATAGTTGTGCTGGGCATGGTGTAGGAGGAGATAAGAGCTCATAGAATTGGGGAGTTAAGTGTGCCACCCCATGAATAGTATTAAGGAATACAATCCGTCATCCATGCAATTATAACAAGTAATTAACGTGTAAAAGATGTCTAGGGAGCAGTGAAATCTAAGTAAACACATTTTCTCCAATTACTGCTCACAACTTTAGTATAAATTAGTTTATTTTCATTTCTAGTATTTTATTTTGATTGCATCTTAGTATTGGGTTAGTTGAATAGCAACTAATTCCGCCCAAATCCTTCAAACCCGAGATTTTAACTTGCTTTTCATAAAATATAAAAATACAAAAAGAATCTTCCCTCACCTTTAGAACTAGTATTTAGGTTTTCTAATCCTAGCGACACTATTCCTAGCTGAACAATCAATCCCCCGGTACTTGTCACTATACTATACTACAACGATCAGGTACACTGCCTGGTGGGGGTTGTAAGCTTCTCAAGATCCCTTGAGAGGTAAAGCCTGGTGCGATTCCCACGTATCAATGCGAAATATGCTTCTGAGGCTGGATTTGGTATTAGAAAGTCTAGTCAGAAAAGGTTAAGGGATGGTTTTGTAAAAGAGAAGTATCTAGTTTGCAATAGGGAAGGTTGCCCAAAGAGAATTCATTTGAATACTTTAGCTCGTAAGAAAGGTGATAAGCAAGTTAGGACTTCAAATTTTAGGGTAACTGGTTGCAAAGCGCGTGCAGTTTTCCATATGATTCCCGGAACATCTCAATATCAGCTTACTAGCTTTGTTGTTGAGCATAATCACGCACTAGATCGTATAGAGTACAAACATTTGTCAAAAAGTGAGAGGAAGCTACCATACCATGAACAGCTGTTCATTATGAAAGCAGCTAATCATAATCTTGGTGCGACTAAAGCTCATAGTTTGTATTATGGGTTGAAAGGATCTACAGCGTTTGTTCATGGTACGCAGACCGAGTTTTGTAATTTTACTCGTGGTATAAATTGTTTCATTGGTGATAGTGATGCTCAGATGCTTATTAACCGTATGGAAGATCGGATGAAGTTTACGTCGAACTTCTCTTTTGATTATTTTGTTGAAGATGCTGAACTTCGTGGATTGTTTTGGGCTGATGAGGTTGCTAAGTGTAACTACAGAGAGTTTGGTGATATTGTCTCATTTGATGCCACTTACAAGACTAATAAGTATGTTTTGTTTTTTTAAACATGTTATATTTTCATTGAATAATGATGACAATCACCTGAGATATTTTTTTTCTCAGATATCGTATGGTTTTTGTGCCTTTTACTGCTATTGACAATCACCGGAAGTGTGTTACTGTTGGTTCTGGTCTTCTTAAGAATGAGACTACTGAATCGTACATATGGTTATTGCAAGCGTTCAAGAAAGCATTTGTTCGTTCTCCAAATATCATTGTCACTGATCAAGATGGTGCAATGCGGAATGCGATTGCTGAGGTGCTTCCTGATTCCAAGCACTGGCTTTGCATGTGGCATATCATGCAAAAGCTTCCAGCTAAGGTATCTCCTTTGATATTTTCATTTTTAATTATTCTTATAAATTTTTAGAAGTTGTTTATCTCCTTTTGATTATTTTATTTTTTTTATCCACAGTTCTGTTTAATGATTCTGTTTTGTATCACTAGTGATACTTTATTGTCTTTTTGCATTTTTCTATATAGTGATTCTTTTTTTGTATCACTTGTGATACTTTGTTGTTTTTCAGATTGTTTCCAGAATATATGATGATACTGATTTCAAGACTAAATTTAGCAAGATTGTTTGGAATATGTACATTGGTCCTGAGGAGTTTGAGTTCAGATGGAATGAGTTGATGGTAGAGTTTAATCTTCTAAATCACAAGTGGTTGAACAAGATGTATATGATTAGATCTTCATGGATTCCCGCATTCTTTGTTGATTCTCCACTTTTTGGATTGATGAGGACTACATCGAGGTCGGAGAGTGAGAATTCTTTCTTTTCGCATTTCACGAATCCTACTTCTACACTTGTTAAGTTTATGGTTTTATATGAGTCTGCAATGGAGAAACAGAGATATGTACAAGAAAGACTAGATCATAACTCATTTGACTCATTCCCTGCTTTGTTGACGCCATTGGAAATTGAAGTTCATGCAGCAAGGGTTTACACTCGCAAGTTGTTTGTGCTTGTGCAAAAGGAGATAATTGCTGGGTCATGGTTATGTTCTATTGAGTCGAAAACTTGTGATGAGGTATCTGATGTGTCTATTATTTCTGAGCAAAAATTGGTTCCTGGTACTATTCCAGAAGTTGTTGATGAAGAAGAAAGTACTTCAGAGAATGTTGAAGAAGAGATTATCTTGTATCAGAAAGACGCTGGACGGTACAAGGTACATTTTATTTTTGTGTTTTTACATGTATTTTTTGTTTTAAGTATCACATGTGATATGAGGTATCACTGGTGATATTAGGCGTCACCTGTTTTATTATGTGTATCATTTTTTTTATGAAGGTGGTCTATAACAAATTAGATGGTTCAGTTTCTTGCTGTTGTCAGCTTTTTATCCGCTGCGGGATTTTATGTCGTCATATTTTCTGTGTATTCAAGAATTGTAATGTGCTTAAGGTCCCAAGTCAGTATATACTCAAGCGTTGGACAAGGGATTTGATTCCACCTGATTTGAGGAGGCAAAAGGCACGTTATGGTCAACAGAATGAAGAGATAGAAAATCTTGCTATTGAGGCGTCTAGTTTAGTTGAGGCGTGTGTGAGTTTGATGATTGAGAATCAACCAAAGCTGACTTCTTTTGTAGGCAAGCTCAGAAAGTTAAAGTCAGATTTTGAGTCTGAGTTGCCAAAAGTTCCTCCTCGCACAGTTGCTCAAAGGGTTCATCAGTTTATGGGTGTTAAGAAGCCTACTAAAAATAATGTTAGAAATCCTTCAAGAGCTAGTAATAAGGGATATATGAAGGATCGTATTAAGAGTGGGCGTGAGATAGCACTTGAGGAAAATAATAAGAAGAAGAAGGGATGTGGTATTTGTGGGTTGACTGATCACAACATGCGTACTTGTCCAAAGAGGAGTGGAGCAAGTGTAAATGGAGGTGATGGAGCAGGTGGAAGCGGAGGTGATTGAGCAATTGAAGTTTGATTTTTAGTGATTGGTTTATTTTTTTTTTTATTTTTGTGACTTTATGAAATATTTGTGACATTTATCACCTGTGATAAAGCATTAAAGTGTTTAAATATTTGTGACATTTTTTGTTTTTGTTATTTTTTAGAATAATTGAATTTCTGTTTATCCCTTGTGATAATTTTTTTCGGATTTATTTTGTTTATTTGATCTCAAGTGTTATTTTACTTTTATCACCTGTGATAAAGAATTTAAATGATGAAAAACATAACATAAACAGATTAAAGTGTTTAATTTTTTGTGACATTTATTTTTGTTATTTTTAGAATGATTGAATTTATGTGTATCTCTTGTGATACTTTTTTTATATTTATTAGTTTATATCATGTCAAGTGTTATTTTAGTTTTATCACCTGTGATATAGAATTATGAAAAGCATAATATAAACATTATGAACATGTGATAAATCACTTGTGATAAACCATAATAAAGGGACTATTGTCTTACAACTTCAAGTTACCCAAAACTAATGTTTTACATCTTTTGATTGCCAATTACAAGATTCTATTCCAAAACTAAATCTCAAATTGTTAACTACTTCTTTTCATTTTCTCTTTGTCTCTGTTCATTTTCTTGAGCAATCTTTCTCTTTATTGCCTCCTCGACAAATTTTTTTGCTTCTTCTTCGTCTGAGTTTTCAACTGCAAACTTTAAAGCGTAGTCTGACATCATTTTTTGGTTATCATTTACTTCATGAAGCATTATCTTTGCTGCATATTTTGCTCTCAAGTTGTTTATCTGCATTCTGTGATTTTTGTCTTTTTCTTTTAGCATGCCTGTTTCCCATTTTGTTGCACTCTTTCCCTGATAATGTTCCATATGCAGCATCATGTACAAACCGCAATCTATCTTTTCTTTCTTTGTCCTCCAACTCATGTTTAAGATTGTTGGTTTTCTTGTTTGATTCATTAATTCATCTCCTTTTGGATGTTGATATGTCGACAAATGTTTTGCAAAAACACCCCTCTGAAAATTAAGATACAAAATGTTATTTATAAACTAGTATCACAAGTAAAAAGTAACTCCCAATACCGTCTTTCACGGGTTATGGGTCCCAATACCGTCTTCCACGGTGTATGGGGGAGGTTGAGATGTAGACAGCCTTACCCCTACCCAAGGTAGAGAGGCTGCTTCCGGTTCTACCTAAGGTAAAAAAGGACCTCCAGCCTTTTGTAGGGAGTGAGGATCGAACCCTTGACCTCTAGTATCACAAGTGATATGCTTAATTTATTTTGCACAAAGAAATTATATATGAAGCATTCATTATAGTGTTTTCTTACCACAAACTCATAGTTTTCTTTGTATTTTCCTTCGTATGTTCCATCTGAATCACTGTTATCTATTATCACGGATGTCCCTTTGATGATGTTGAAAACTATTAGGTAGTAATGCTCATGTGATATGATTGGAAAGAAAACCTGTTTAATTTATATAAAATGATGTAAGTTTTAAAAATAATTCAATAAGTACATTGATTAGTTTATAAATTCATATTATATACCAGGTCAACGTCTTCAAATTGTAGCTTTCTTATATCGTCTTCCATCTGAATTGCAATCATCTTTGCAAACTCATCGTATTGTTTATCTATCTTTGTAAGCAAGCATTCTGGATCATCCTGTATTATTCCCGGAAGCTGCTTGAAAATTAAAAACAAATTTAATTAAGTTTATAGATAAGATACATTCAAGTATAATAAATTATTTTTAAATAATATTTATCTTACCATCATTGATGTATAAAAGTAATGCCTTTTTATCTCTTTATCTGATAGCCATTCCTCGTAATTTAGGATTGAAGCAAATGTGTCTATCACAGGAGTTTCAATTTTCAATCCTGGTGCTAGTGATTGTACATTCATTCTCATTAATTCTACTCCTTGGTCCTTGAAAACTTGTTCTCTGTTTTGACAATATGACAGGTGATAAATATAAGAATCTACATATGTTACTCATTTTTCATGTATCACAGGTGATACTATGTATCACAGGTGATACTATGTATCACCTGTGATAATTTCAAGTTCATAAATATTTAAAGTTAATCTTACGCTTCATTTCCTTGCATAGAGAAGATGCTTCTCGCCAATAGTAGTTCATCCTCTGTTGGCTCTTCTGTCGTGCTGACCTTTTCGTTTATATAGGGTGATTGCAAGCACCGATATTGGGTTTCTTCATCATTTGATTCTGTTTTCTTGAATGGTTTCAACTGTTCTTCTGGGGTATCAAATCCTAGATTAAATGATGGCTGAGATCCTCCTGGTGTGAACACAAAAATGTGCTCCCTACTTTGACAACTAGACGGGCTTTCTTGTTCCTTTTCTTTTAATTTTTGTGAAGATTCACCCGCTTCTTCCGTTTGTTTTTCTTTGACGTTTTTTTCATTTCCAAATGTCTGACATTCACTATCTTTGAAAGCTTCAAAGAATTCTTCATCAGTTAAGTCTTCAAGTTTCGTTGAAGCCAATTTGGCTTCTTTCTCTTTCATTTCTCTGAATTCATTTTTAATTTGTTCATCACTTTTATTCAGCAATTCGTCAAAAATTGATGCATCATCCCAACAAAAAATTTCATCTTGAATTTTTTCGCCATTCTCATTTTTTTGACTTGTTACCTTGTTTGTTTCATCTTTTTTTCCTTCATTGTTTCCTGGAGCTTCATCCTTGTTTATACTGCTGGCTTCATTGTTTTCTGAAGCTACATCCTTTTTTCTTCTGTTTTGTTCTTTGTTTCCTGCAGCTTCATCCCTTATATTATTACTCCCGTCATCTTTATCATTTCCAATCCCTTCATCTTTTTCAAAGTTTGATTCTGATTTTTTGACATTTGGGTCACCTTCATTATTATCAACTATCATAGATTCTCCATTATCATCTGCACATTCTGCGTTTTGATCTCCATTGTTGTCATCTTCATCATCACTTGTTTCAAATTTGATACCACTTGATTCTGTCGATGATGATTTACAATTTATGTTTCTGAAAATTTGATTGAACCTCTCTCTATATTCATTAAGCCTTCTATTATTCCCAAACTTGAATATAGTATCTATTATTGTTTCTTCAAACAATTCTTTCTCATTCAAAATGCTTTCTATTTTATCTTCTAACATCTGATAAATTTCCTGTAAATCAATTTAAAATAATAATATCACAAGAGATAATATAAAATAATATTCTGCTTATTATTATCTAGTATCACAAGAGATATCATAAAATAATATCACAAGAGATATTATAATCTAGTATAAAGTCATAGAATATTATTCTGCATATTATAATCTAGTATCACAAGAGATATCATACACTTACCTCTTTTTTAGCACTTCTTTCTTTTTTATTTAGACCTCCCAGATCTCCTATTATCTCGACCATTCCAAAGTATTTTGTTACATCCATTTCTAGAGTCTCCCTGCTTTTCAGCAGGTTTGCATTCCAGCTTTTGAAAGCCGGTAATCTTCTTGGTACATTCATTGCATCAAACTTTGTATATTGTAAATATGCAAGTTGTTTCATCAACCATTTAACAGATGAAACATAAATAAAAAAACATTCTTTATGAGGTATCACAGGTGATATCTCATATTAATTTTTAACAAATAAAATTAATGTATTAGTATCTTAAAAGAAAAATCAAAAAAATATTTAGGAGTTACCGTCAAGAATGTTACTGGTCCGTAATAGACGACTTCTGTCCTATCCTTCTTTCTTGTTACCCAATCTTTTTTTGATAATCTTGCACATACATACACGTATGTGCACCAGTCTATATCTGTCACGTCATCTTCTTCAAGTACGTTTTCCAATACTGTTGTTTTTACGACAGAGTTGTTATCACATTCTCCCAATGTATTTGCAACTAGCATCAAAAAGTTAATTCTGAAGATGAAATCTGTGTTTCTTGTCTTTCTTATCTGCTTTGATATTGCATTTATTGTCAACTTGTTTTCATCTTTGTATTGTTCCTTCCATTCTTCCTCAAATTTATCATTCTTTTCTGTTTGTCCTTCATTTCTTTCCAACCTCCGTGTTCCCTTTGGTAACCCAAGAGCTACCTTCACTGTTTGTGGAGAAATTTGTAAGTTTCCCGTTGGAAGCCTAAGATTCATTGTTTCTACATCGAGGTTGTCTACTATAAAAAATGCTAGCCTTGTTGGTAATTCTTCAATTGGAAAATCAATCAAGTCTCCAAATCCCATATGTCTAATTAATCTTTTTCTTTCAACGCTTAGTCCATGCGTTGCTTCAAATAGGGGCTTAATTGTTGCCCTTGCCCTCAACAATGTATACCACTTTCGTTTCTTTTTTGCATTTCCATCATCATCCACCTCAGTTTCATCTATTTTTCTTTTCCCATTTGCTTTTTCTTCTTTTTTTTGCTGCATCTTCTTTATTAGTTTCTTTTGTTTCTTCATCTTCTTCATTTTCAACCTGTGGCATAATGTAAAGCATGTTTTATTAAATTAGTATTTTGTTTAACACCAGTGATATTCAAAGTATCTCCAGTGATACTAACCTTTTTATTAGATTGTTCTTCTCCTTCTTTCTTTTCTGCTTCTTCCTTTTCATCCTTTCTTTCAAAATTTGCTGCTTGTGTCCTTTCTTCCTTCATCAGCATTTTCTTCTTATTTTTTTCTTCTAATTTTTTTTGTTGTTCTTCTAATCCTCTTCCATAAAGTTTTTTTTACAGTCTAATCTTGGCAACTGTTTTATTCTTTTTTGTTTTTTTTCCTCTGTTTTATTGTCTGCATTTTTAACACCAAATCTTATGAACCAAATTTAAGCTAATCAGAAGCTACTCAAAATCTAAATTAAAAACCTAAGACTGTTAACACAGATAGATAAGTTAACAATAAGCCAATAAACCATCTATAAGATTTATAATTAACTTGTACCAAACACCCTTTAAAGTAGACTATTTTGTTTTTTAAGCTAAAATAGTTAATAATAAGCTAGGATTTTGATTGACATAAGTTTAACAAAAATATTAAAGAACAAAAAATCAAGTTTAACCAGAAAATAAGCAAATGAAACTACAACAAAACATATTTAAATTTGATTGAAATGATTGTCATACCGTTATCTACATTTTGTTCAATGTCTTTCCCCTTATCTTGTTTTTCAGCTCCCAATTCATTCATCTTTTACTCAATTTGATTTTTAGACGTATGGTATGGTGTGTGTGTTTGTGTGTGTTTTGTCTGATGGTTTATGTTGCAGATCTAGGTCAAAGCTGTCGATTCAGTAATTTTTTATTTGGGTATTTGGGTTTTTTTTGCAATTTTACACTTTTGGTCCTAGTATTTTTATTTTTTCGAATTTATTTATAATATTTTTTTTTATCACTGGAGATATGATTATTTTTTAATAGTTATATAAATGTTTTAAAATTTTTTGTTCTTTAGTTTTTGTTTTGAAAATATTATTAAGAATTTCTTTAATAGTCCAATAATTAAATATAGTTTGGGCTTACTAACTGGGCCAAATAGTTTGTGCTTAGAGACTTGCCCAAAGAATTTTTAGATTTTCTATATACAAAATATGAGGTATCACCTGTGATACATATATACAAAGTAAGAGATATCATCAGTGATACATTTAGAATCATACATTGGTCATATAATTCAAAGGCATTTAAAACCTCAAATATAATACTTCAACTGTCTTCATTTCCCAAAATGCAGAACAAAGAAAATACAAAGATTCCATAGTTTTTTTAGCATAGCTATCATCTAATCCTAGATGCATTCAGATTTTGCAATATCCATAACAGAATATAACACAATCTCCACCACCAGAGAATGTGGTTCAGGACCTAATAGAGCACCCCCGTCATTATTAGGTAACCCCAAACTTGGACAGTTGTCTGTCACATTCCGTGGCTCGGCAGTGCTTCAATGGATTTTTGCTTATCGAATACTTAATCCTAGTTTAGAAATCTAAAATACATAAAACAGAATCATAAATTGCTTTTGGAAATAAATTGTCTTTGGAAAAGCATTAAATTCAACTAATGCTTTTCTTCTGCTGCCTTTTTCTTCATAGCTTCTTCAACCATCATCTTCATCTTTTCTTTATCACTGTGTTCTTCAGCAAACTTCATAGCGAAATCTGACGTCATCTTGCTATTCTTATTCACATCGTGCAAGAGAATCTTGGCAGCATACCTTATCCCCATCTTTTTAATATGTTCAGCATATTGTCGGTTTCTTTCATCCAAGATGTTTGTCTTCCATTTTAGTCCAAGTTCACCATGAAACATCTCCATATGCATCATCATATACAGGCCACAATCTATCTTGTTTTCTTTTGTTTTCCATTTCATACTTGGTATCTTCGGTTTCGCTTCTTTAACTAACTTGTCCAATGCTGGGTGTTTAGTTCTCATCATGTAATGAACAAGCATCTCTTTCTGCAAATAAAATTAAAATTCTTCTATTAAAATAAAATGTATCTCTAGTGATATTTATCCAAATAAAACAAAAACAAAATAAAATCTATCTCTAGTGATATTAATTCAAATAAAACAAAAAACAATTATAGATCAGTCCAGATGTAACTTACCACAAAAACAAAAATTGCTTTGTATTTTCCGTCGTAATCTGCATCAGATATACTGTTGTCCAGTATTATTGCTTGACCTTTCTCAAGGTTGAATACTATGACATAGTAATGTTCATGAGCTATGATGGGAAAGAATACCAAGTTTACATCTCTCAATTTGTTACTTGTTTCATCCTTGTTTAGTATATCCATAAACTGCTCAATCTGTTTGTCCAGGTCTTTATCCTTCTTTTCAATCTCCGGATGCTGTTTTATCACAACATACGAAAAGTTTATTAAAAATGATTTTTTTTATTAAGATCATATAAATTTTAGATATACATTTATTTTTGTTATTTTAAATATATTTACCGTTGCAGCCAATGGTAAGTAGTATCTTCTCTTTTCTTTCTTAAGTTTCCTTCTCTCTTCTTCATTCATCACCGCGATGAATGCGTCAATTATAAGGCTTTCAATTTGTATCCCTGGCGAAAGTGTCTGTAATGTTATTCTTGGTACTACTGTTCCCTTTCCATCATCAAACAACTCGTCTCTGTATTTTTGTATCACATGTGATATATGTCAGTTTCTTTGTTACATATATAAATATCTCTGGTGATAAAAAAACATAAATTAAAATATAAATAGCAAAATATAAGAATCTTACAGGATGTATCCTTCCATTGAAAACACGCTGTATGCTAACAGTGTTTCATCTTCTGTCAATGGCTCCATCACATTAGCCATTTTGTTATTATACGGTGACTTTAAGTACATTGACGGTTTTACTTTCCTTTTTCCTTCTTTTATCTCATTTTCTTTGATGCTTGCTTCAACAATGTCCTTTCCAGTTCTGAATGGTTTTACTTGAATTGATGGGCTTTCATGTTCTTGAATTGCAGTTTCTCTTTCAGCCTGTTCAATGTTTCCATTTTTAAAATAAGCTAAACCAAACTATATGTCAACAACGTAAAGAGAAACAAAAACATACCACTCACGAATTATATCCTTATGATTTTTTTGTTGCTTAAAGATAACTATTTAAACTTAAAAGTATCTAACCTTTTCATTTGCTCTTTTTTCGTTAAGCTTCTTTGCAGCTGCTTTCCTTTTCTCAGCTGCTTCCTTTTCAGCCTCTATCCGAGCTTTTTCTTTTTCAGCTTTTATTTCTTCTTGCTTTTTGTTTGCTTATTCTTTTGTAGCCTGTTTTATTAAAAATTAAAAGACTATTATATTGTATCACTTGAGATATTTTTTTTATTATACCGTTTTTTATTTTATTTACCTTTTGTATTTCTTGTTGTCTTTTTTTCTCAGTGGCTTCTTTTTGTTTTTGAAGCATTTTTTCTTTTGATCTTTTAAGTTTTTCTTCTCTCTCTTTTTTAGCTTCTGCTTCTTTTGCTGCAGCTTCTTTTTTGGCCTGTTTTTAAAATTAAAACAAAAAATTAAGTATATATTTGTATCTTATAATTTGTGATACTTCATAAACAAATCTATACAATTAATCAAACCTTTTGTTCTTCTTGTTTTTTGGCATGTTCTTTCTCTGCAGCTTCTTTTAAGGCCTGTATGTCAATTTAAAACAAAAAATTAAGTATATATATGTTTTTTATCACTTGTGATACTGCATAAACAAAACTATTTAATATATCACAGGAGATACTATCCATTTTTTTTCATTTGTTAATAAAGACCATATTAGGTTGCATATTTACAATGTTCACATAAGTATTGAATTAACCTAACCTTTTCTTCTTTCTGTTTTTTGGCATGTTCTTTCTCTGCAGCTTCTTTTAAGGCCTGTATGTCAATTTAAAACAAAAAATTTAAGTATATATAGGTATTTTATCACTTGTGATATTGCATAAACAATACAATTTAATATATCACAGGAGATACTATCCATTACTTTCATTTGTTAATAAAAACCATATTCGGTTGCATATTTACAATGTTCACATAAGTATTGAATTAACCTAACCTTTTCTTCTTCCTGTTTTTTGGCATGTTCTTTCTCTGCAGCTTCTTTCTCTGCAGCTTCTTTCTCTGCAGCTTCTTTTAAGGCCTGTATGTCAATTTAAAACAAAAAATTTAAGTATATATAGGTATTTTATCACTTGTGATACTGCATAAACAAAACAATTTAATATATCACAGGAGATACTATCCATTACTTTCATTTGTTAATAAAGACCATATTAGGTATGACATTTGATACCTCATATGAAACAGGTTGCATATTAATAATTTACACATAAGTATTGAATTAATCTAACCTTTTCTTCTTCCTGGTTTTTCTGATGTTCTTTTTCTGCAGCTTCTTTCTCTGCCTGTATGTTAATTTGAAACAAAAACTTAAGTATATATAGGTATTTTATCACTTGTGATACTGCATAAACAAAACTATTCAATATATCACAGGTGATACTATATATTACTTTTATTTGTTAATAAAGTCATATGAAACAGGTTGCATACTATCAATATACACATAAGTATCACTTGTGATACTGCATTTACATAACTACTGAATATGTCATACCTTTTCTGCGTCGTCCTTTTCCTTCGCTAAATCTTCTATGGCAGCATCGTTTAAATTTTCATCCAAATTTTCTCCTTCATCACCTCCATCTTCATCACCTCCTCCATTATTATCATTGCCATCTTCATCATTATCACTACTCCCATCTTCTTCTCCAGTATCTTCATCTTCTCTTTTGCTAGGGCCTGCCTCATCTTCTATCAATCTTCCAACTTCATCAGTTCTTATTCCTATTTTGAATTCTGCATTGAACCTTTCTAAAAACATCCCTATCGTTTCATCCCCTTGGTACATTTCCATGCTTACTTTGATAGAATTTTCTAATTCTTTTTTCTCTTTTAAAACTCTTTCAAAGTTTTCTTTTATTGTGTCGTATATGTCCTGTTTGTAAATAGATAAACATAAGTATTCATTACTAGTTATATCTTTTAATAAGCTAATTTATCACTAGTGATATCTTACCTGTCTCAGCTTTTGATTTTCATTTTCTTGATTGTTTTCATTTTCTTCAATGACCATCACCAAGCCGAACTGTTGTGCATCCATCTCCTTCTCCTGCCTTTCCTCTATAAAATCTTGTCTCCAATTCTTAATGGCTGGCCATTTCCGTGGAACATCCATTTCTTCGAATTTCGTGTAATGCAAGTAAATAAGCTGTTTTTCAATGAAACAAAACTTTCATTAAAATACAATTAGTTAATAAAATCAATTCTAAATTAAATCTACTTTATAAAAAGACAAAACTTTGAAATTATCACTGGTGATACTATATAACAGATTTCATATAAAGCTTATTTTTTAAAGACAACTTTTACTTACTGTGAATGTCACATGGGGTCCGTAGTACCAATTTTCAAACGTTTTATCATCCCACTTTTTCTTGCTATTTTTCATGCAATTCCATATGTATGTGCACCAATCTATCTTGTGTATGTCTTCTGATGATTTTATGTTTTCCAGCACATCATACTGCAACATTGCTGAATTTTTGCAAGACACAAGGCAGTTTGCAAAGAGCATCATGTAATTCAAATAAAAAATGAAGTCTGTTCCTTCTGATTTTTGAATTATGTTTGATAAAAGTGTTGGTTTTCTTTGCCTTGTGTTGCTTGGTAGCTGTGCCATGAATTGGCAGTAGACTGAGTCCTTTGGCAACCTTTTTGTCTCAGCATAGAATGGTATTGGTCCCATTGGGATTCCCAGTACTTCTCTAATCTTCCTTGGAGTTATTTTGATAACCCCACCTTTTGGCAAGTTTATCTGCATTTTATCCTCATCCAAGTTTTTTAATAGGAAGTATGGTAGTTTTGCTGGAAACTTGTTATATGGGAACCCAAGTAATGAGCCAAAGCCCATTTCTCTCACCCGTTGTTTTCTCTCTAGGCTCAATTTATGTGTAGCTTCATAAAAGGGTTTTACAGTCGTCTTTCCTCTTAACGACTTGAACCATATTGCTTTATCATCTTCTTCCTCTTCCATTTTCTGTTTACCCTTTTTCTTATCCTTTTTCACCTCGACCACAAAATCTTCATCATCTGTATCTTGCTTTTGCAATTCTTTCTTTCCTTTACCCTTACCCTTCTTTTTCTCAGCAACAAATTCATCATCTTCCTCATCTTCCCTTTTTCCTTTTCTTTTATCTTTTTCTGCCCTTTTTCTTTTTCCGGCCACTTTTTTCTTTCGGTCTTCTTCTTCTAATCGTTGTTTCTTTGTTTTGCTTCTTGTTGTTGCAATTGGGGATTCTGTTTCTGTTGTTCTCCTTTTTGCTATTGGTTTTTTCTTGGCAATTGTTTTCGTTGTCTTTTCAACCTTGTGCACTGACCCTTTTTTCTTGTTTTTTGAAGTCTCTGTCTCTTCTTCTTCATCTCCCATATTTGCAACAACAATTGTTGTTGTTGTTTGTTGTATCACTGGTGATATGTTAGGTGTTCCTTCAGGTGTTGGTGACATCACTGGTGATATCATTGGTGATAACTGAGTTGAACCTTTATTGGTTGGTGGTGTTTGTGTTGGTGTTGTTTCAGGTGTTGGTGTTTTTGCAGGTGACCTTTGACTTATTGGTGTAACGAGTATTGCTGGCTTTGGTTTTGTTTTTTTTGGTGTGCTTGTTGATTTTCTTGCCGTTGACCTTGTCATTGGTGATGACGTGGTTGTTGATGTGGTTGGTGCTAATTGTTGTGATGTTGTTGTTGTTTCAGTTGTTTCCGTGTCTTTTTTTTTTATAGTGATTCGAAATTTCTTTTTAGGGGTTTGTTTCTTTGTTATACATGCATAAAACAAATTCCAAATAAGTTTTTTGAATACGATAAATGTGATATATAAACTCTGAATGTGTCTGCGTCATATTATTTATGACATTCTACTGCAATTATACACACATTTTGCCAAATGTGTATGTATCACAGGTGATATACAGAGATAAATGTCAAAATAAAGTACAACACATATATTCAGGTTTTTATCACAGTTGATTCTTCTAAAAGTATGCAAACTTATATCTTACAATATACATTTACTTTTTTCAATCTCTGGTGATAATTGCAAAAAGTCACTTGTCTTCAGAACTGCATTTTTTTTAGATATTTAATACAATGTATGCATTTTTTTTTTTGTAAAGCTTTAGTAAGATAAACTAACCGTTTAAAGCTTGTATCGCGGACAGTTCTCCAAAGATTTCATTCTCTACATTTTTTTCAAAAAGCACAAATTTGGTTTCTCATCATATATACTAGTTATCAGTACAAGTGATGATTGTCACAGGTGATATACTACAAATTCTGAATAAAACTACCTTCAAATATTTTTCATCACAGATTTTATTCTACCAAAAACTTATGTAAGCCATTACAACTGTTTTATCACTGGTGATATACTATCATAAACTTATGTAAGTATCTACATCTATTCATCATCATGACATATTTTCTGCTGCTAAAATATGAATAAAACCACTACAACTGTTTTATCACTTCTGATATATTACCAAAAATTGAACAAAGCAACTACAACTGTTTTATCACTGGTGATATATTACTATATTTTGAAGTAAGCCACTACATCATCATCACATATGTTGTATCACAAGTGATATTCAACAAAAAACTGAAGAAAATCACTATATTCATCACATTATTATAACAATCTCTCTACAAATTCAGAAAAAACTGTAAGATCTAATTAAATAGTATCTTATAAAAGTCAAATAAGTTCATATTCATCACATGCATCACAGTACCACATCAAAAATCAACATAAAATTCACAAAAATATTCATAAGTATCAATAATATTCATAAATAAGTACAAAATCACTAGAGATACTAATAAAACTAGTAAATAATTAGTCGGAAGCATCGTACCTTCATCTCGAGACTCATTAGGTTCATTTTGAACCGGTTTTTTTCCTGTATCTGCTTGTGCACTCGATGATTCTTCCATTTTTGTGTTTTATCGATGATTTGAACGGTTAATTTTGAGTTTTTGTGGCAGTTAGTAATTGCGGTTAGAGAGAGAAAATGGAAATGTGTGTTTTGAATTGTGTGGAAAGTGACGGGTCAGGGGGTAGGTAGATGGGGATAAGTTTGGGGAATTGGCAATTTTGGTCCCTCCGTGTTTTTTATTATTAAAAACTGTTTTTTTAAATAGAGGCTTCTGATTGGTCCATTGGTATGTGAGAGTTTTTGGGTATGGAAAATAAAACGCCTCATATATTCAAAGCATGCATAAAAATTATTGTATTATGTGCATAAAAAAACTTGTACAAAAGATATATATGCAATTATTCACTTTGGAGGGATATATATGCAATTTTGCCTACATAATTTGAGGCGGAGATAGGAGGAGGTAAAGTGGGCACATGCCTTCTAGTGGAAAGAAATATATTGTACTAATTTTTTTTAGAGAGGTGATTTGTACATCATTTTTTTTGCTATCTAACACTAAATTATGCATAGCGGTGTTGTACTGTATGCATTACTGGTGTGATTTAGTGGTGTATAGCAAAAAAAAAATGATGCACAAATCATTTCCCTTTTTTTTTTAACAATATCTGGTTATTTTTGTAATTTAGCCCTTTCACAAACCGGTTTGTAATTTAGTTTTTTAAAAGTTATCAAAATATGTCTTGTCGACTATTAGTTTCTCGCTCCACACCTCTAAACAATCAATATCACCACCAAGATAGTGTAATAACACAAATAACATTACCATCTAAACACACACAACTTAAACACAAATATACCTTACAAAACCCAAAATCATACAAACACACAACTACAAGTTCGTCAACTCGGTCATTTGAATGACCGAGTTCTCTCAAATCAACACCACCAACGCGTCATACTTTGGTATGCGTAATAAGTAGCACGCATTGTTGAGCCTTCCATCTAAGCACTAAGATGTGTCTTGGTCTTGTGTGTTCTATTACCATGTTATTTTAACTAGACGAGTACCCATGCATAGCAACGTGATTTTATAGCGACAAATAGTTTATTGATAAAAAAAGTTTATATGTTATAAATGAAAATTAATAAAAATTTGAAGATTTGGGAATTAAACATAATGTTTTGAAACCCGGTTCGACCCGGGTGGTTCAACCGGTTGAACCATTCCGGTCAAAAAATTGGTCGATTTAAACCAGTTCAATTTGCTAGGTTGGGTCGAAAATGGGTCAAATTAAACCGGTTCAACCCGTCGGGTTTGAAGCGTCCCGAGTCAACCCGGTTTGTGATTTGTATTAATTGTTTTAATTAGTTGTATTTAATTTGGTAGATATGTTTTTAATTGATTGTACAATGTGAATAAATCATTGTACTTTTAACTAATAGGGTGTTTTAATAAGAGTATTAATTACACTTCATAATTTCCTAATTAACACAGGGGCAATTTCGAGATTGACCGAAAGTTCAGTTTTTCACATTCCCCTTTGACAATTTTTGCTCTATAGGTAGTAAAGATAAATCATTTGATGAAAAATGTATGATACATGCCATGTTAAGGAACTATATTAAAAGGAAGAAACTTTATTTCCTTTAATTGACAAAAACTTTATTCTCTTTTAATCAATTTTAATATCTATACTACATATAATGTAAAATGGTCAATGTAGAATATTGAGTTTTCAACAATAGTCAAATGAGAGAGAAAATGAGATGTAATTAATACTCTTATTAAAGCACCCCAATACTTAAAAGTACAATTATTTATTCACATTGTACAACCAAATTAAAGCATATCTACCAAATTAAATACAACCAATTCAAACACAAATCGGGTTGACCCGGGACGCTTCAAACCCGGCGGGTTGACCCAACTTAATTTGACCCGTTTTCGACCCAACCTAGCAAGTTTACCCTGTTTAAATACAACCAATTCAAAGACAAATCGGGTTGACCCGGGATGCTTCAAACCCAGCGGGTTGACCCAGTTTAATTTGACCCGTTTTCGACCCAACCTAGCAAGTTGACCCGGTTTAAATCGACCTACTTTTCGATCGAAACGGTTCAACCGGTTGAACCACCCGGGTCAAACCGGGTTTCAAAATATTATCCATTACTTAAAGGTAAAATAATTTATTTACATTGTACAGCCAATTAAAAACATATCTACCAAATTAAATACAACCAATTAAAACACAAACTGGGTTGACCCGGGACGCTTCAAACCCGTTTTCCGACCGGAACGGTTCAACCAGTTGAACCACCCGGGTCGAACCGGGTTTCAAAACATTATGTTTAATTCCCGAATCTTCAAACTTTTATTATTTTTCGTATAACCTATAAAATTTTTTTTATCAATAAACCATCTGTCGCTATAAAATCTCGTTGCTTGCGGGTTGCCCCCTAATTGCTTGCGTTTGAAAATAGGATGCTCGATTATTCTTTTAAGGAATCTCGATCCGGAAAATGGATTATGTAATGACACGAGGTTGATATGTAAACGTTTTGACCCTAATGTCATCAACGCCGAGATTGTTGTCGGGCAACACGCTGGAGTTAGAGTGCTCTTGCCAAGAATTCCTCTTGCTCCATCTGAAGAAGACATGTTCCCTTTCAAACTAAAGAGAACATAATTCCCTATTCGCCTTAGCTTTGCAATGACTATTAATAAAGCTCAAGGCCAAACAATTCCAAATGTGGGTGTCTATTTGCCTGACTCTGTTTTCTCCCATGGCCAGCTTTATGTGACATTGTCTAGAGTGATTTCCCGTAGAACAACAAAGATATTGGTTAATCCAGTAAAAGAGTTCCGTTAAGCAGGAATCTACACCTCGAATGTCGTTTATTAAGAAGTTTTACGCGAAGAGTAACGTGTGTTAGTTTTTATTTCATAACTGATGTAATGTTTTACTTTCAATTTCATTAAATGTTTTTATATGTTGTTTGATAGATGTTAAGAATTTTTTCTATACTTTAGTTATCGTGTAGTACAATCGTTTGCAATTACATTCTGATCGGTTCACGTTCTATTTTGAACTCTACACAAAACACTCACCACAATATCACAAATCGTTAATTATCTGCCGCTAGGAATTTCGTTGCTATGCACGGGTACTCGCCTAGTTTTAACTAAAATATGAAGAAAAAAAAATAGAAAAAAAAGCGGTTTCTCCAAAAGATTAAATTGGCAAAAACCTTAATTCAATACATCCGTGATGTCAACTTACCATTCATCAAATACCTGCCTAAGCAATGTTCATATCTTTCCTGCTAACAAGAAGGTGTTGGATTTAAAATCAAAACCTTATTTGATACCTATTTGACTTGATTAGTTTATAAAAATTATAATAAAGAGGGTCAAAACTATCAAAAGAGTGGTATGTATAACAACACTCATATTTATATTATTCTAAAATAAATACCTATTATGTTGCTCATCATGATCTCGTCTTGATTGGAGATAATGTTATATGAGAAGAAAAATCTTGTGAGCTATTCGATATCGACCGGTAACCTAATCACTCAATTGCCATGCAACTTGCGAGCTACTATAATGACTCTTATCTAGTGTTTTAATGTACTTTGTTTTGATTTAAACCTAACTCGTCATTCAATTCGCCAAACATGCTCATTATGACACCTTTATTTGTAGTACTTCATTCGTCCCATAATAAATGTCCGATTTGACTTTTTGAAGTCTTTATTTCTCAAAATTGACTTTAAATATTTTTGTTTGTTTAATATAGTACTTGATACAAAATATATGAATGAGTTGAGTTTTAAATATATTTTCATTGCGTATAATTTTTGTAAATACTACTATAAAAAAACAAAAATATTTAACGTCAAAGTTGATAAAGATAGTCTTGAAAAGTCAAACCTGAACATTTAATATGAGACGGAAGGAGTAGATAAAGGAGTTGAGATCCATGAAAAACACATACATGCCATAGAACTATCAATCAATCATAGCCACCCATTTATATTTTTAATTTTTTTTTTCAAAACAACATATCTTGCAAACGGTAAATCTTCAAACTACAAAAAAATACCATCGCGACGAG
This sequence comes from Artemisia argyi, assembly GCA_030686995.1. Classification (NCBI taxonomy): domain Eukaryota; kingdom Viridiplantae; phylum Streptophyta; class Magnoliopsida; order Asterales; family Asteraceae; genus Artemisia; species Artemisia argyi. The sequence continues at coordinate 16,439,687 of CM060687.1, read as the reverse complement.
AATTAAATGATTTTTCTATAGATATGCATTGTTATATACTTTCGACCATTTTTTTTTTTTTTTTATTTTTTTTTTATTTTTATTTTTTTTTTTAAATTTCCGCCTAGAAAGAATCATATGTGATTCGTAAAATCATATATGATTCGTAAAAAATCACATATGATTCGATTCTTACGAATCATATATGAATCATAGAATCGTATATGATTTGTTAAAATCGAATCATATATGATTCTTACGAATCATATATGATTTTTCTGGGCGAAAAAAAAAATTTATCGAAAAAAAAGTTCGTCGAAAGTATATAACAATGCATGTCTATAGAAAGATAATTTAATTCTCGTCGCGATGGTATTTTTTGTAGTTTGACGATTTACGGTTTGCGAAATATTTAAGTTTTAAAAAAAGGGTGAAAGTTTATTTTTTATTTTGATAAAAAAAAATGAGTGACATTGTTTGATGAGTTCTATAGTAAAAGTTAGATCTATAAAGAACTTTTGGCGTAGATAAAGATAGTATTGAAAAGTCAAACCTAAACATTTAATATGAGACGGATGGATTAGATAGAATAAATATGGAGAGTAATGTCGATGATGACCCTTTGAGGCGGCTATAGATAATGTGTATACGCTCTTTGAACAAATATTCAAATGTTACTATGTGGCTCAAACTTCATACACGCTTATATGACTTACGAGGAATTAGAACTTATATTTAATGTTTATTTTGGGACTTTAAAGTTTCCATTTGTAGATAATTTGAGCAAACTAGAAACCAAATTGTAATTATATTCCATTTCATCATAATTGATTTCTTTATGACCTTTCATGTAAGAATATGTTTTAGTAAAACCGGTTAATGTTGAAACTAGAGATGAAGTTGTATATGAGAGAGAAATGAGAGCTGAAAACCGAAATTATTTTTATACACTACACGAAATAGTATTTTATTTCTTGAGATTATTCTTTTATAACAACTTTTATAACTTTCGACACCTTAACAAAACTTATATATTAAGGGGCTTATTTTTAAAAAAAAGTAAATTTAACTTTTATATAATCTTTCGTGTAAAAAAAAAAAAAATAATAATCTTAACTTACTTAAGCAAATTTATCCAATATATATGATAAAACATTTATTATTATCGGACACATCAATGAATGTGATATTTGCCTAACATCTTAGCTAATTCAAAGGCTTTAAAGAGAACTAAATGGAGAAATATGTGCCTTTGGAACGAAGAAAAGTTGGAAGTTCAAATTTAATACGAAGTAAGTGAGAACATAATTTTCATGACCCTAAAGATAGGTAAAATTGACTTTGATTGCAACATGAGCAAACCTAAATTGTCAAACTTGGAAAAGATCTGAATCTATGATAGAAAAAACTTATTTTGTATTTGATGAGGTTTATATAACGGGAGGTGATATTTACATCATTTTCTTTTCATGTATACATCACAATAATTTGTACAATGCGTGTTGTACAATTAAAATGATGTAGGTATAAAAAACAGTGTAGATATTACTTGTCATACTAACAAATGATGTATGTATTAAAACTATCTAACCGCTTTTTTATAACATACTAAAAAATATTGGACTTACAAAACTATCCATTTTTTATAAGCAGACGTGATTTTTTGAATTTTTTTTTTAACTTGCAATTCCACGACAAATTTAGTGACACTTTTCATACTTTGCGAGATTTTTTTTTTTTTTTTTTTTTTTTTTTTTTTTTTTTTTTTATGCCCCGCGAGATTTCTCTTCATGCTTGCAAGATGAAAAAAAAGAAAAAAAAAATGATGCAAGATCACAGAATTATTTGGTATTTTTGAAGTATTGGTAAAATGGTATTTGTCATTTTACACATAATTTTGAAAATGGTTACCACATCACACAGAACTACATAAGCCCACTAAGTTATTCGGCCCAAATATAATCGTAGTTGTGATGGTAAAACAATCCATTCAACTGGGCTCCATTAGTCCATTTATAATAGTTAATAGGCTCTTGCAATTGCATATGTGATAAACCGGAAATAATAATTTGGCATTTATACCATTATATCATCACTTGATGTTCATGGTTAAAGTAAAAAATTATTTGCTTGCTCAGTGTCTATTACGGTGTATAATATTTGTTCTGACCCACATTTTGAAATGTAATATATGTTAGGGATGAAAATTCAGGTCGGGTTCGGGTTAGTAGATTGGTGTCTTTTTGACCCAACCTGTTTAAATAATCAGGTCAGTCATGTCAACGTAACCTGTTTACACATAACCCGAACATGACCTATTTATCCAGTATATATATATATATATGGGTTGAATATGTTTAACGGATTTCGGGTTGACCCATTTAACTCGTTTATCTAAACAAGTTCGCACATTACACGGGTTAAACAGCTTAAACGGGTTCTTGGGTCGACCAGTTAACCTATACCAAACCCGAACTTTACTTGTTTAATAAACGGGTTAGAAGGGTCGACCCGAAACATATTTAAAATCAACCCGAACCTGTTAATTTTCGTGTCGGTCTCAGGTCGGGTTTCGTGTAGGATAAGAAATTGCCACCCCAAATTTTAGTAATTGATTATATTAATGGCATTGGTAACTTATTTAGCTTTCAGGGCAAAAACATGTAAGACAGTTTAACTAAGAAATTCTGAAACAATTATTTTAATACTAATGAATGACATCCAAAAATGGAACTATAGTAATCAAAAGACAGTCATTGTTGCGAAAACAGCATGTAGTATTAGCGTTTGGTCAGAACCGCGTCTTCAACCTGTTGTATTTCACGAGTATCACTACACAGATCGAATCTTTGACATGGTTCATGAACTCGTAGTATGCATATCTCCATGCATCATTGACAACCAAAGCACCACAAACTCCCCAAAATCCAAAGGCTGATCCAATGGAAAGACTAATAAAAAACCCTCGAGTTATGAGCCTATCTTGGTCTCCAGCGACATTGCTTCCTGGCGTAGTTTGTGGGATCTGAGGAACGACATTGAATGGGTCTTTGGTCTTTCTCTTGGCCATGCCTTTCAAGTTACGGATGCACCTTGGTATGGCTCCAGATATATTGTTGAAGGATATGTCCAGGATCTGCATCTCAGAGAGCCTGCAAAAGCTTGTAGGCATGGTACCACAGAACCCGTTGGATGGTAAGCTAAGAACATTTAACTGTGATAGACTTTCCCCTATCCAAGCAGGTATGTGACCGGAGAGATTATTTTCTCCGACATCAAGAAGTTGCAGAAGGGTACAATTTTTTAAGGAAGGTAGTTCTCCACTTAGTCTATTGCTACGCAGACTCAACACAAGAATACGTGCTAGGGATCCCACTGATGTCGGTATTCTCCCAGAGAACTTATTGTTTTCAAGATTTAGAAATAGGAGTTGAGTTAAGGTCATCCAGCAATCCGGAATCTCTCCTGACAGTTGGTTATTCGAAAGATCAAGTCGGATTATGGTGGTAAAATTACACACCAATGAAACAGATCCGGAAAACATATTGTTTGACAAAACTAATGTTTGGGTGTTTGAAGGAAACAGTGGTACAGGGCCCAAGAAGTTATTGGAGCTTAAATCGATGAGAGGTTTGTCCCCATACATCAAATCTGGGACACTTCCACGAATCTTATTAAATGACACATTCAGGTACCTAAGATTTGGCGTTAATTGCTTCCAGAACCAATCAGGGACAGAGTCGTCGATTTGAGCATTAGAGATGTCAATTATGGAGAAATTCTTCTGAGTTTGCAACCAAGTTGGGAAAGCAGGACCCAACTTGCAAGATGACAATGAAATGACCTCGAGCGAAAAAGTTGGAGACCAACCAGAACCAAGTTCGAGAACAAGGGAGTTAAGTGACAGATCAAGATAAACTAGATGAGAAAGATTCTTTAGGTGAGTTTCGGAGATTGTACCATTCAAGAGATTTGAAGAGGCCCCTAAGAATTGTAGCTGCGTAAGTGGCATAATCTTTTCTCCTAAAGTCCCTTGCAAACGATTTCTCTCAAAATATAACTCCCTCAATGAAGAAAGAGCCGACAGATTTGGGAGAAATCCACTAATCTGGTTATCCGCCAAATCAATGACGAAGAGATTCGAGATTTGCTCAAATTTTTCAGGGAAAGGTCCCCTTATCTTATTACCTTTAAGATATAATTCTTTCAAAGCCGTGAATGTTGTGAAATCGGGCAAGGAACCACTTATCTTGTTATCACTCAGATCCAAAACTTGGATAGACTTCTTTGTCCCTCTCAAGACGTGGAACAAACTCGTAAGGTCGTCTTTGAGATTGTTCCCAGCTAAATTTAGCAAAACTAACTTGCTTAAGTTCCCAAATGATTTTGGAATACTGCCTTTAAGGCCATTCGTTGTCAAATCTAAGTTCCGCAGGAACTTAAATGCACCAAAAGCTTCAGGAATGGTACCAAACAACTCGTTGTAGGAGAGGTTGATATCTGTAAGGCTTCCACTGAAGTTGAATAACCAAGGATATATCGAATAGGAGGGAAGATAGTTAGTGGAGAGATCTAAAATAGACAGAGACCTTGAGAAATTGGTGATTGGATATAATTTATTTGCAGGAATTTCTGGAAGAAGAGAGCTATCTATCCTTAGTTCGACAAGTGAAGGAAGCCGTGTGATGACATTTTCTAATAGATTATGAGAATCACTCAGGTCTATATAACTGAGGTCTAAGTATTCGAGTGAAGAAAGTTTACAGAGCCACTGTGTGTGTTTCAAAATGACGGAAGAAACTGAGAGATCAAGAGTTTGCAAGTATGAAAGATTTCCCAATTGAGGGGGGACTTTGGATACTTCATAATCGATGTAGGAAAGGTTGAGGTAGCGAAGTTTTCTGAGGGAGCCGATGAATTCTGGAATCCTGGTGAAGCTACTAAAACTGAGGTCCAAATGTTGCAAGTGTTTCAACCCAAGCAGCGAAGAGTTGATGTCACCAGCAAGTTCAACTCGCTCACCAAGATCATCTGACCAATATCCATGAAGATCGAGCATTGTGACATGATGAGTTCTGTTGCTGCAAGCTACACCTCTCCACGAGCAGCAATCATTCGAGCTTCTATGACTACTCCACGAAGAGAGAAAGCCATAGTCATCCACCAACCCGTTTTTGAACTGGAGTAGCGCTCTTCGCTCACTCTCAATGCACCGTGTTTTAACAGAAACAAGGTTGGCCCAGCATACAAAAAAGACAAGAAAACAAATGATTTTTTTTTGGGATGGCCTTCTACTTCTCGCCATGGAAGATAATGATTTTGATATCTTAAAGATGGACATAAGCCCATCATTAGTATTTATACTGATCAAACCAATCTTTAATCAGAAAGTTAAATATTATTTCAGATGCATGTATTAAGACTTTTTCATTGTTTTAGTCCATGATCATTTTTAATACAAAATATATATATATATTTTATGTGTCTCAGTTTTTAACAAAGAGACAATATCCATATCATTTTTAATTAGTTGGACCAATTGGAATTATTTCAGTTTGCTGCATAAGCTATGTCTAGAAATATGCTAATTATAGAACAATAACAAAGCATATTAGTAAAAGTCAATTGTATCTGCAGCTATCTTGCAACAGCTGAACTGTGCAAGTCAATGACTGATGGTCAGATATCTGTTTAGAAAGATTCAAACCCATATCTCATATGTATTAAGTTATTTATAAAAGTCAACAGACGACTTTGTAGAGTATCAGTCATACGTATATGGCAGATACGAAAAAATATATATATCAATTCTTTGTAAGGGCGCGGAATATAATTGGTTGGTCCATGATCAGTAAAATAATTATAAGATCAACCAAGAATATGATAACCTAAAGAATTAGATCATAGGTGGTTTAAGAGTTCTTAACAAAGATATGATATTGCTAGTTGCAATTAACATGGAAGAAGATGACAAAGTTAGCAATGTAGTATACTAAGAAGGATTAATGCCATAAAGTAACCATGTATTTGTAGAATGGTAATACACAAGATAGTGATATGATTAGAATGATTGTCATTGCATGCTTGTTACATACGGACTTTAAATAGGAGATTACATAAGACATATTTGGTAAGTCCTTAAATCATGGTAATCACCAATGAATGCATGATTATCACTAAACAATCTAAATTACAGCTAATGAATGACTAATATACACTTAACAGTATTCTTTTCAACTGGCAGTTTTAGTAATTATAAAACTTTTGACCATTTTAGTTATCATACATACTCTTGGTGGACTAAAATGTTTCTTATTTTTCTGATTTAATTTTCTACCGGGAATGGACACATAACTGATAAAATTTGCGAACATTACGTAAAACTTGAATGTTGATGTATATTAACATTTTCTGCTAATGCGTTAAAAAAACGGGAGAAAAAGTAAATGACTAAAAATAAAAGTAAGCGACTAATAATTATCTAGCATGCAATGTTAGGAAAATGTAACATTGATGCATCTACAAGCTCAAATTATTCAAAGAATAATACGACTTTAAACAAGTTTAAGCTGTTATATTCAAACAAGTGGTTTGTCATTAAATATCAGATTTCTTGTTTTGAAATAAAAAACATCGAACAGAAATAACTAAGCATACCTAATGGAAATCAGTTAATGTACATATTTGGCTGATCATCCAGAATTAGTGATTCCTTGTAGGACCTCACCAAGAGCCACCATTTCCATAAAACCCAAGTCTTTTGATGTGTTCTGAGCCAGGTTCAGAATATACAAGCATGACTTGATCATAACCAACATCAATATAATCTCTTGTTTCCATTATAAGCCCTGTTAAATATATGGATAAATATTAATAAGTTAAATGTCTAGTATCGAACCCGAGACCTCGGGATTGCACACAATAAAAACGAGAATAAAAGTAAAGTAATTATATATATTAAATGTTATGTATATATGTTATTATTTAAACACTTGATGGACTAATGATCATTAGTTATTAAATGTATGGACTAATTATCATTAGTGTTGGAAGAAAAGGACTAGAATGAAACTTGGAGTCTAGAAGGATCCGGAATGACCTTTTGGGTTCTTGTGGCCGGTCGATGCATGCTAAAGGGGAGGGCAACCCTTGCCCTAACTTGTTCCCTAATTAGGGTTCATCACATGTTCAAGATTAATTATTGATTCTTGATTTGCTAGAATCACTAAAGGTACGTTCCTATTTAATTTATGTTAATCTCTTATATGTTATAGATGTTCATACGCTTCCGCATATGTGTTTACCTATTTTATGATAGTCATGATTCTTATATTCTAAAAAGCCCACCATTCTTTCTAAATCCGAGTATTGTCCTAACTGAAGCATATGGTAAGTTAATAGTAAATATCTTCGTAAATGATTTAGAAACACTATCATCCATCATCCATACTTTATAAACTTGTTTGTGCGCCTTTATTTTGGATTTGAACACAGCAAGAGACTCCCTTAGTTTATACATGGGGGTGGGAGAATATTTAAAGCTAATGTCATTCTTAAACGCTACCTTATCTGGGAGGTATACTTGATTAAATTCTCCGCATGTCAAATCAAATGCAATAATCGTATAAAATCCATCATCCAAAGCAATCTTTTCGTAGAGACGCTCCTGTGTTTTCGTAAATCTGTTGTGTTTCTTCTTGGATACATTAGTTATGTTGTCGATGGTTCAAATTTGGCTAACTTAGTACGAGTAATAAGACCTCATGATTAGCTTAGTAGAGTCAATTATGTAGCCATAAGGGCGAACAAAGTTTCTATTTCACAAAATATACCTCTCCGGAATCTGGAAATCAACTTATTTAGAATCCAAACCATCACCGAAAAAACACATGCCTACAAAATTGCTGGCAACAACATAATCTACACATGAACACATTGAAAATCGTTTTTGGCAAAAATATATTGCATTGATTTAGATCAAGAAAATCCTTTGAAATTACAACAGACAGAAGGCAAACAGCTGGCCATCCATTGATAAACTACAATGAGATATGATGCACTGTATAAGCGATAACTATGTATGGATGAAAATATGGACTTTATTCAATTTAGATAAAAAGAGACATGATATCGTGCTCATTTTTTTGACCATCTTTTTTTGCTCCCTATCGGTGCACCATGTTTTGGCTTCTGATTATGCTAGTAACAAGGCGGATGCAGCATACGAAAAGGACGAGCAAAGATATATGGGAATTATGAAATGGCATGCATCTCATTATTAGTATTTATAATTCAATTCAATAGACTTTTTCAGACAGTCAAGCTAGTTTTAGCATCACAGACAGCGTTGTATGTTTCAGCCTCGTGACAATGAGTATCTAGACAAATAACAAAAAACATATTAGTAAAAGTCAATTGTATCTGCTATTATGCAACAGTTGAACTGTGGAAGTAAAGGAGTGATGGTTACTGTTTAGAAAGATTCAAACCCATAGCTCATATGTGCTAATTTGTTACAAAGTCAATGGCCGACTTTGTAGAATCAGTCATACACATATATATGGTCCATGATCCAGATAGATTAAATATATATATGATCAACCAAGAATGAGATAATGTAATGAATTATATTAGGTGCTCACGTGATAGTTCTTAACAAGGAGATTGCAAATTGCAATTAACATGGAAGAATACTGCATAGTTAGCAAGGCATTATACAAAAAAAAACATATCAAATCATTTAACGAAATTCTTCATCCCCTTTAGAACATGAAAAATAAAAACTCTGATGCCCAGGGAATATTGGCTTTCAGCCTATAAATGGAAGAACCAAGATTAGAAAAATATTGACGTTCCGCCTCTAAACTTGCTTCAAAGCGTAAATTAAATTAATAATTATGTGGCATGTAATCTTATGAAAAATATAACATTGATGCATCTACAAGCTCAAATGATTCAAAGAATAATTTGACTAGTTTAAGCTGTTATTTATAAAAGTGGTTCGCCATTAAATATCAGATTTCTAGCTTGTTTTGAAATAAAAACGTCTGAACATAAATAAGTAAATAACTTACCCTGCCTAACGGGAATCAAACCTTAGGTTGCTCATAAAAATCATTTCATCTACATATTTGGCTGATTAAGCAGTAGTAGTGATTCCTTGTAGGAGCTCACAAACAATGAACTGTAATAATTTCCAGAAATCCCAATTCTATTCATGCGTTCTGATCCAGGTTCACAAGCTACAAGTATGAATGAATCATGATCATCATTTATTTCCATTATAAGTTCTCCATTATTTCTAAATCCGAGAATTCTCGTTAGTGACACATATGGTAAGTTAATAGTAAATATCTCCGTAAATGATTTAGAAATACCATTGTCCATCCTCCATACTTTATAAACTTGTTTACCAGCCTTACATTCGTATATAAGCACAGCAAGAGACTCCCTTAGTTTATACAGTAGACTATGTTTTAAGGATCTGTCATTGCCAAATGCTAACTTATCTGGGAGGTATACATGTTTAAATTCTTCAACTGTCAAATCAAATGAAACAATAGTATAAAATCCATCATATGAAGCAAACCAATAAATAAACCCGTCTATAGATACCGTATTAGCAGATTCGTGTCGAAACCATTTATTAGTCAATTTATTAACTGGTCTTCTCCACAAACCCAATCTTAATGTAAAAACTTCAACTTCGTATGAGAATAAATCAGTTATAATCTCATTAATCTTAACAATCTTAGGTTCATTAGTGTCACGACAAACCCCAAAACCAAGAAAAGATGATCTACCTGACAAATTAGGTACAACAATATCTACCGATTTTCTGATAGACGGATTCCATATAACAGCCCCGTAAACTACATTGTGTGTATCCGGATAACGACCAAACAAGCAAAACAATCCGTGAGAGTAGCCAATTACATCTTTGAACATATTATTATACGAAGGAACCGTCAGAGAAAATTTATGTTGGGGAAAAGTATCATCGTCTACAATCGTATCAAATTTGTACTCATATTTACACACATCTCTTTGGTAGAATCCAGAACGTATAAGCAAATGTTGTGACTGAGGTTTATAATCGGCAATAAACTTCGCGCTATGGATCAAAGACTTCCATGCTTTCGAAACAGCTCTAAATTTAAGTAACGATTTGGTCGGAAGCCTTTTGATGATTTCTACTTGTAAATCAAATGGTATGTGATCTGACATTGTGATATTATGTTTGTGGCAGAATTTTTTTAGGGTTTTATAAAAATCGTGAAAAGTTGTATAAAAAGTACATGCAAATTGGGCCAATGGTTTAAGTGTTTGGGCTTTATAATTTCTTCCGCCTTTAGACCAATTAGTTATTTATATTTATTTTTTATTTATTTATTTTTTTTAGGCAGCATTTTCATCAAAAGAGCAGCAATATCAGGCCCGGATTTGGCTATGGGCCACGTGGGCGACGGCCCAAGGGCAGCACAAGAAGGGGGGCATCAAATTTTTAGTCCATGTGTAGTTATACTAGATTCATCTTGGTCCATTTTAGAACCAAGCGTCCAAGCCCACTTGACCACTTCACAAATCACAATATACGATTTAAAAGTTAAAACCTACAGACTAACTCAATTTACAGTTATCAAAAAAGAACGAAGCAGTAAAAAAAGAACGAAACAATAGGAATAGAAGTTTTACAGTTTTAAAGATCACCATCATTCCATCACACAATGACACTCTGTCAAAAGGGGGGGCAACGATAGAAGGCAAAGGATTCCCATTATGCATTTGATATATATCTTTTTGGTGGCTGCTGTTATGTTTTGATTGTTCGAAGAAACAAAAAGTGACAAGAAGGTTTTGGAAATTGGGAGGCTGCATTCATCACGGAAAGACAAAGTAGTAAATACAATTTTAATTCAGTTTGATATTTTATTGTTTAATAACATGTTAAAACAATACTTTATTGTTACTTTATTACTAGATCAACATGTTACAAAAGCCACGTGTTGAGATATACAAGTTGTGTTATATTGCCTGTTGAGATATGTAAGTTGTGAAGTTGTCTTGTTTTCATTGGTCACAAACTAATGAACTAATATAGTACAAAGTTACAAACTTACATATTTTATACTCCTTTGCTAGAAAGTGAAATTAATGACAATAAAATTTATGTCATAGTATAACTTGGACACTTGGTGACTTGGGTCATTCATATTATTTTAATTGTGTGCTTATATACTTTTCCGCAAGTCAACCTAAAAAGAATTTAATGGGCAGGTTACGTAAATTGTGTAACATTTTCTAATGTTCACGTTACAATGTTGTTACAGGAACAAAGAGTTGAATTGGAAACAATTAGGGGACTAAACAAATCAATCTATCATCTTTTCTTTTCTTCATCAATTTGATCAGGTGATATTGTTCCATACTTAATATTCTTTATTTAGTAGAATATTATATAATTTACAGTTTTACACTTGATTTTATCATGTTGCGTTGTTCACAACCATTAGGTGCCCAAAATAGAAAACAAAAAAAAATCAATAAGAATTTGAGCGACCTCTACACGGTTCTATGCCTTGACCAGGTTCCAAACGCCTAAAAGAAAATGTGTTGTTTGTTTACAAGGGCCATATTTCACTCGACTCGCCCAGGGCATCCGAAATACCAGGACCGGCCCTGAGCAGCATTACAATAGTTTGTTACAAAAATGAAGCACCAATAGAATCACTAAACCAAACTAACCAAATCGAATTAAATGTCTATTCCTATGAAGGATCCATGAGAGACATATGGGTGTGATTTTACATGGCGCTTTTGTAACAAAGCAAACACATTTTTAATATCTTTAAATGAACCAAGATCGAGGCGATGTGAATCATAACATCAAACCCGAAATTTTCCTCAATGAAGAAATTATAAGAATCGCTTCGTAAAGCAGGCCTCAAACTTTTCCTTTAACGACATTGAAACAATCTAACAACTTAAGAGAAATCAAAAGGATGCTATTCATGCCTAAAGTCTTAAACAAGTAAAGAAAGGATGAAAAAACATATTAATTAAGGGTTCGTTTGGTAGGACGAAATTAAATGTTAAATGAATGGAATGACCGATGTAATGGAATAAGTGGTGTAATGTAATGAGTCATTACCATTATTTATCATGATTGGTTTGTTTGATAAGATGTAATGGAATTATAATAAAAAGACTAAAATGCCCATTATTAATGAGTAGTTCTATTAATATGGTTAGTTAATGGTGGAGTTTTATGTAATTTTGATTCCATTACGGGATGTAATGAAAAAAAAGTAAGGGCCCCTAAGGAATGGTTTTGGTGTAATGAGTCATTCCATGTAATTAATTATTACATTACATAAATATAAACAAACAACATTTTCTCATTCCATCGTAATAATGCTTTCCATTCCTCCCTTGATTAATTACGACATACCAAACACTACGTAAGTGTTTAGATTAAATCATCAATCATCTACAAGTCATAACTATGTGTTTTACTGTTTAATAGAAAATGAGAAAATTACCAAAATAAACCAATCGCCCTATGACATATCACTATCTAAACCTAAAATTTTCAAAATTCTAAAAGATTGACCAGCCTTCTCTCATCCTTATTCCATTGAGCTTCAGGTTTATCTAAACTATCAATGGTTTTAGGCTGAAAGGGACCTTCATCTAAACACTTGACTAGATAAGGTTCCGAGCCATAGAGAAAGCATTTGAATATCTTTTTCTATTTGGTAAAATTTCCTTGCTCAAATTTAGGAGCAGTAGATGAATAATTACCTCCCTTTGGATCAATGAGCTTTGGCACTAATTAGTAGCCATGAAAGGATTTTGATTTTAAAAACTTTTAGAATGGTTTATAAAAATGTTTTATAAATTAAATCGCTCGGATACCACTTGTTGTTTCTGTTTACTTAGTTATCAACTATGTATTAATTAACACTTAAGTAATGTGACTACTAACAATGGTTTATACGTTTACATATTAAACAATTTAAGTATAATAAGTCTTTTTTAACATTTAAATCTTTATTGATGTAAATCAAAATATTATACCCAGTTGTTTGCGGAATAACAACCAGGATTGAATGACTATGTAAGTATGGTGATCTCCTCACTAAACTTAAACACAAAACCTAAGTTATTATGTTTAAGTAAGAATTATGCTAACCAATAGATATAAAATCTAGGACTTAGTTCAATTTGGAGAAGGAAGAAAAGGCTCATGAAAGTGTTAGAAAACTTTTAATACAAGACACACTTTTTTCGTTCAATACAACAATCTATTTATAGGCAAAGACAATGTGGATGTCCATGGGTAAAAAGTACATGTCAACATGTGACAAGCTTAAAGACACTGTGTATTTAGCTTCTATTCCTAGTATGCTATCAAACATATTTTAGGTGGAATAATGTTGACAACTGATTATCTCTGATGAAAAATGTTGGCAATTGGTAACACGGCAGTCAATCTAGCTATCAGGTCTTAGTGAATTTTTATATGTAACTATCAAAATTTGTGAGTGAAGATTTGCAGACTAAAAAAAGTAGATATAATGGCAAAGGAATGGAAAAACAAAGTAGAAAAATGATGTTTAGGTGAAAATCAATGGATACATGGCGTGTAAATATTTAAAAAGCCGTGTGAAGAGGGTATGTCTAGAGACCAGAAGTGAAAATGACACGACGTGTGAATCTATATGCATGTCTTGTATTATTGGGCTCTCGTGATTTTCACATGTGCGGTTCATATGAATATCCTAATGGTTTGTTGTTTGTTGATGGGCCATTATTATTGTGCCTAATGATACTAATTTCAGTAGCTTTTATTCAACTTTCTCTTTTGGATGCTTATTCAAGGTTCGATACACGACTAAAGTGCATCCCACGATTCTCATTTATGTTATGTGCAAAGAGGTTAATAACCGGTAACTCAAACCGGCGCACAATTATCAAAGGGCTTATTGTCCCAATGGTATCACATGTTGTGTGAGAAACTCTCAAACCATACGGTTATAGGTTCAACTCCTGCTTAGGACATGTGAGATAAATTTGTGGTAAAAAAATTGTAAGATAGTTAAAATTGCCACTAAAAAAAAATGGCTCACAATCAGGTGTCTTTCCATAATGTAATATGGGGAGCATACATGATTCACTCAGTGGTTGTGGCTATAAGGTGCCAAGATTCAACCTTTGACCTTGTGGTTGTTAGGTGCAAAGATGTTTCACCCATTACCAACTGAATAACGCACCATTGGCAATTCTCATTTATGTTTCTATCTATTACTCAAAAATCCCATGAACCTCAAAACAGGTTACACAATCTGGTTTCGGTTTAAAACCAACTGAAAACCGCCTTTCATATTCGGTTAGACCCAAAAAGTTGACCCACTTCACTTGCTAGTCAAATAATCCTCGCTTCGCTAGAATAGCAAAAACCAAACCGCTTTTCATATTCAGTTAGACCAACCCAATGGTTCAATCTAAGTAATGGAAATGGAGCCCAAAAGAGAAGAAAAGACAAGTTTGCCATTAGCTCAAGATGAAAAGAGGTTATCATAACCACACATACCCAATTAAATTTACATATGTTGGCTTGTCTCATTGATTCCGGTGGCCCCGTGCCAATACCACACAGAGGCCCCTAAAAACACATATACCAGTAGTGCATGAAATAATCAAACCCAACGCTCATATTGTGTAGATATAATATAGAAGTGTATGAAATCTTGTGGCCCTCGTCAAGTGGTGGCCGTGTGCAATGACACCCATTGCACTCCCCTAAAGACGGCCTTGTACATACCCATAAGTCAAGTACATAGGTGATACATCATAATAACTAGATTCATTCCACAGAGTTTATAAGTAGTAATTAGATTTAGTCATTAAAAAGGTCAAATCCATGTGATGATACGGATACTAAACAAGGATCTCACTCGACTCGCCAATAACCTTGAAGGGGGTGGGGGACTTACAAGGCTCAAGGTTAGTTAACTGCATAACACACAAGCACATGAATAATACCATGCCAAATACATAAAGCCATAAAATGAATAGAAGGTCATTTCGCAAAACATTCCAGTGTTCTTTAACTGAAGTATAAGAGATAGTAAAATGTAAGATTGCATTTTAGTAAAATAAATCCGAACACTCCAAAAATCATACTAAATATAAGTACTAATATGGTCAAAATCAGTTGCTGTTACCAGTAGATGGTGATGGATCAGCTGCAGGGTTGGGTTTCTAGGCATGGGTTTCATGTGACTCGCCGATGAGATACCTGCAGAGGCGCTTGAAAATTGATCTTCCTGCCATAATAAAGCAAGAGTAAATTGAAATTTTCCATGTGATTCTGTATAAATGACAGTTTGTGGCATGATCAGTTCTAGTCAAGCATGAGCTATATGGTCATGTTGACTTATTAGAAGAATAATTGTAACAAAAGTTTTCTAGGCGCTTATCATATTAGACGATGGTTTAAGGAATGAGGCGCTTATCATATATTCGAGTTAGATCTCTTTTCAAGTGGTTTGTGCAGTGCCAAAATTGACTTTAAGTGTTTCTTCAATCTTTCTAAGATACGGTTAACAATTGAAAAATAGAGAGAAAGAGAGAAGAAAAGAAGATAAGATAAGACGTTACCACGAGCAGCAATGGATGAATCCGGAGAATGGTTCAGATTTTCAGCAAAAGCTTCACTTGAGTCGCCAAGATCCTGGCGTGGGCGCTTGCGAACAGATTCTCCTTTCGCTTTAGCTTTAGTACCTATTAAGAAAGTGCAAAGTTAGCATTTCCAAGGGCTGATGTAGGTTGAGATCAGTTAGCTGCTTGGACTGGCCATTTAATAGTTACCGAACCTTGATCAGCCCAAAATGGTGTAGCCTCAAATAATTACAACAATTTCATTTTGCTAGCCTCAATTCAAGTCTCATTGTTTTTAATTACAAATTACAGAAATGACAAGAACGTTTGGTTTGTTGCAAGACTTCAGAATAAAAAAGATCATGCAAAAGATCAAAAGTGCTTGTGAAAATATTAAAAAGATTTACAATTTATCTCCAACTTTCCAAGTGCAGTGATAATACCATAGTAACAAGAATTGAAAATAAAACAAAAAAGAGGCATGAACAATAGAGTAAATAAATAACGATATATAACATGCTCTAGGATTTGCAATTCGGCAAAATAATCCAAAACAATGTAGCGCAATCAAACGGAGGATTTTAAATGTACGTTACCAGTTGGCGATGGATATTCTGCAGGGTGATTGGTTTCACCTGAATAGCTGTTTAGATAGTTGCGGAGGTGCTTGAAAGCGGTCCACCTGGCATAAGATAGCAAAGAGTAAGGTTTTCCCGAGTGCTTCAAGTGGCATACGTATGCTAAAAACAGTTGTATCAATATGTGTCAGAGTGGTTATCGAGGGTGTGCGAGCTATGGGGCCGCAAACTTTTAGGGGCTCAAGATATATATATATATATATATATATATATATATATATATATATATATATATATATATATATATATATATATATATATATATATATACCTTTATATATTTGGGGGATTCAAAATTTACTTCCAACACCAAAATGTTAACGATACATGAAATTATGTTCTAAATATTTGTTAAACATTTCTTTAAGTGGTCGGAAGTGATGAAGAATTCAAAAAAATTAAAGCTAGACGGTTATAAATATATCTATATTGTCATGTTTAGGAATCACATAAACTTTTGCACATGGCCTCTGCTAACTCGGCTACAACACTGTATATGTTAATACTGAACATCTAGGTTGATGTAAAAAAACCTAGGGATCACATTAGTTGACAAGTCAAGGAATGAAAAGAGGAGGTTACTGTTGGAAAATACGTTGGTCGAAAATTGCATTTTCACCAATTGTAGTGTGAATGGGATATCGATCTCAAATTGTGGTGTCTGAAACGAAATGGTGTAAGCTTTGAAAGTGTCAAACTTGTAACAACATATTAATGGTCGGTTAATTACTGATTAATATTTTGATTAACGGCATGGTTTATGGTTGTTAGTAATACTAGCAGGGTACCCGTGCGTTGCAGCGGCGGGTACCCTGAAATTAAATTTTTCGGTGAATTATGTATTTTAGTTTATTATGTTCTTTTTGACAATAAATTTACGGATATCAAGAATTTCGTTTAGCCCGTGCCCGTTGGCTCGTGCCCATTCGGGCTCGAACGCGTTTGGCCCGCACCCATTCGGGCTCAAGCCCATTTGGCCCGTTGCCCGTTCGGGCTTGAATATTTGTAAAATGTGTTTTATTATTTGTATTAGTGATATTTAATGTAGCAATTGTGTTTAATTTGTTTGTACAATATGCTTGATAATTTGTATTTCTTACGTAAGATGTGTTTTAATAATTGTATTAATTGTATTTATTAACTAGTTAATGAATTGACTACATAAAATAGCATTAATGTTTTTTTTTTTTTTTTTATTATTATTGTTTTAGTATGTGCATTAAAGTGGTGTACACTATGCTTCTTGTCTTGTAAGTCTAAAAATTATGTGCATTAAAGTGGTGTACTATATGCTTCTTTTCTTGTAAGTCTTAAAAGATTACAAGCATTGAAAGCTATAATTGTAACAACCTATACTTTTTAAAGACATTTAAATTTCTAGGCTTTTAATTATATGTGTATGCATCTTTCCTATTAAAGAAATGTTTTTGGTTTTAAACATTTTAATACTTCTAAATATAGATATCCTAAATACATTATAAGGTAGTATAGATAATAACTATGACCATTACTCGAAAATCAAATCAGTTTTTATGGTAGTTAATTGCATATTAACTATGAACACTTTTTGAATCACCTATGTAAAAACCACCTATGTAGTCTAGCTATATGTGATCATTGAAAAGATAAGAGAAAGGAGCACCACACTAAGATAACACATACAAATGTTTGCTTTTGGGATTTTTCTTTTTCCATGCGAATCACAAGTTTGTCCAGCGAAAATTTCAGGCATAACTTCAATTCCGGCAGTTTAACTGCTCCGATTGTTGTACCCTGGGAAATAGAGGCCGAATAGGTGGCGAATCTGTTTTAAGGGAAATGTGTCAAACACGTGCCTCAATCATGTTCTTGCATTCGGTTACATCTCACAAATCTGGTTTGTTATAGCTTTTTGATTTATACATTTTGTTATTGCATTGTTTCTACTTGATTACGCATGACTGGATATACAACAGTTACCATAAGCAGCAAGGGAAGGATCTGGTAGATGTTTGAAACTTTCACTCGACTCGACAAGATCGTCCCCTTCCACTCCACCAGATACGGTACCTAACAAGATGTAAATATAGGCCATTGGTTAATTTAATAAACAATACATATACATTATCATCATCTAAAAGGATAAAAAAAAATCTTAGTACGAGACATACCCTGCTGCTCCATCCACCTAGCTAGCAATTGTTTTGCTTCCAATTCTTGTCGGTGGAGCAGCTTTTCGTGCATATATTGCTCAATTATAGCACCCTCCGCTGTGGTTGTGACAAAGTGTTTGCAATTATTTTGTATTAAAGATATCGTTACCGGCCTCTGACGACGAGCAATTTCTTCTTCCGCCCTCAAATTCCATGCTCTTGAAACAGCTCTAAATTTAACCAATGATCTGGTCGGAAGCCATTCCATTATCTCCACTTGTAAATCGAATGGTATGTGATATGACATCGTGATGTGTTGTGGGATTGTTTTTAGGGTTTTATAAAGATGTACGAATTGTGTATTAATAGGTTTGTTTCTTGTGAAAAGTTGTGTAAAAAGTACATGCAAATTGGGCCAATGGTTTAAGTGTTTGGGCTTTATATTTCTATTAAAAAATAATAATAATAATAATAAATATAAAAATAAAATAAAAAAATTGTTAATTCTCTTTTAGTTACCACTTTTCAATGCATCACTCCGAATCACCTAACCAAATCGAATTACATGTCTATTCCTATGAAGGATCCATGAGAGACATATGGGCGTGATTTTACATGACAGTTTTTTAACAAAGCAAACACAGTTTTAATATCTTCAAATGAACCAAGAGGCGAGGTGAATCACAACATTAAACCCAAACTTTTCCCCAATGAAGAAATTAACTGAATCGCAAGCAGGCCTCAAGCTTTTCTCCTTTAACGACATTGAAACAAGCTAACATTTTATGAGAAATTAAAAAAGGGATTTTTGATATGTTATTCATGTGTAAAGTCTTAAACAAGTAAAGAAAGGATGAAAAAACATACTAATGAAGTGTACGTTTAGATTAAATCATCAATCATTTGCAAGAGTCATATCTCTGTGTTTTACTGTTTAGTACAAAATTCACATTTTACCATAACGGTTTTTATTTTCGGTTGATTCATTGTTATGGATTTACACTTAAGAAGGATCTGTGGAGTTAGTTTAAATTAGCTCTATTTGATCATCTTTTTTCGCTCCCTGTCGGTACACCATGTTTTGGATTCTGATTAAGCTAGAAACAAGGCTGATGCACCCCATGAATTATGAACAGATATCTATAAAGATGGATGGAATCCCATTATTAGATTTATATTTCAACCAGAAAATTCAATAGCTAGACTTTTATAAACAGTCAAGTCTTAACATTACAGACGATGTTGTATGTTGCAGCCTGATATTTTAACAAAGAGACGATAACCATGTAAATTTTAATTAGTTTGGACCATTTTGGAATTACTGCAGCTTGTTGCATAAGATATGGTCTAGAAATATGTTAAGGAGCTGAGTTTCTAGCACAAAAATATATTAGCGAAAGTCGATTGTATCTGCAGTTTTGCAACGTTGAACAGTGGAAGTTAAGGAGTGATATGGTTAGATATCTGTTTAGAAAGATTCAAAGCCATAGCTCATATGTGCTAGTTTATTACAATGTCAGTGACCGACTTTGTAAAAGATCAGTCATACAGATATGGCCGGTCCATGATGATAAGTTAATAAATTATAGCAGGTATTGGTGTAATAGTTCTTAACAAATAACAAATATATTGAAAATTGCAAGGAACATGGAAGAAGGCGACAAAGTTAGCAAGATAATATACTAAGAAAAGATACCCAAATAATTATAGATGACTTAACCCTTTTTTTTAACAGCAATTTTATTAACATTCTAGCAAGAAGCTAGAGGAAAGAAAGGAAAAAGAAAATGAACATACAGTTAAGCTACAAGTGAATAAGGATTAACTATCCAATCTAACCAACCGGGAACCGGAGTGTTTATCCAATGAATAATCCACGAGTGAGATAATACTTAGATTTCTTCGCTTAACGTATTCTTCCTCAGAGGTTTCAAGTCGAAGCAAACATGATTCCTGTATCTCCAAATGACCCAAAAATTAGTTTGAACAACCGCATCAAAACAAGTCTTCATAGCGGGACTTAGGGTGGTTGTATCGCTCCAACGGATTAAATTAGCCAAAGTGGACGGGAAATTGTTGAAACCCACCAAACTGAGATCATATTCCAAAGGTAAGCTGCCACCGAGCACTCAACAGAAACATGTTGTGCAGTTTCTAGATCATCATTGCACATCGGGCATCTTATAGAATCCAAATCCAATCCCCGTTTGTCTAAATTACAACGTGTGGGCAGTCGATCAACACAGAACCGCCATGCAAAAAATATTTACTTTGATGGGAATGGTTTTAATCCATCTGATTTGTGACCTTTGAGATGGAAGGAGAGAGGCGTCTATATGTTTTCTCATAGAAGAGAGAGTGAAAGATTTGGTGGTGTCGACACAGTAGGCCCACGAGTCAGGGGAGGGAACAGGGGAGAAGTCTTTGAGTAAACCCAGTAGGTTAATGAGTTGTGACTGTTCTGGCCCACTTCTTACATTCCTACGCCAAGCCCAATTACGTGTAAAAGGCTCAAAGTTAAGATTACATCTATCAGCAACACTGCAATTTTAAGTGACTCAAGGGCGAACAATCATGGAAAAGGATCTGACAAACGGGTTTCACCAATCCAAACGTCCTTCCAAAAAATAGTAGACATCCCATTTCCAACCTTTTTCACAAAAATTGATTGTAATTCTGCCATGTCTTCACGTATCCATCCTCCTTCATTAATAAACGGATTATAATCATAACCATCTTCGAAGTTATCGTATTCCTCATTTGCATCACCGTCCTCACCATTTCCATCATCATCATCATCCTCGTTTTCACCATGATTAGTACAAGAATAATTGTCTGATTCGTTGTCTGTCTTGTTTTCTGATCTACACAAATCTCCACATTCTCCCTGTATCTCATGTATCCTAATACAAGTATGAACACACCGTCGACCAAAATCGGTATCGTACTTTGTATCAACTCCATACATGTAGTTCTTATGCAAACTTTACCGGCGACAAGGTTGTTGTTGGAGGGGTTGCATTTTTCAGGAAAGATTATTTCACCCCATATACTGGCAATACGAGTGAAAGAGGCCTCGTGCCAGGCGTGTGGAGGAAGTCCTTCAATTGATAGCCAAGTTAATCTTTTTTTGAAGATCAAAGTGTTTGTCCCAAGGTTTTGAAGGTTTTGAAGCACTTAGAGATTGAAGGGTTAGAGGTGATAGTTTCGATTTTGGTGTCATCATTATCAGGTTCAATAAGAACGTTTAAATCTCCGAGATATTTGATTCTAATGTTTGGTATGCCGTTTTCCCTAAAGATGGTATAAAGATTAGTGAAGGTTTCGATGGTGAAAAGTTCACCAATAACGGAGGCAGAGAGAGTTGAGACAAGGTCTGGGTTGCTATTAAAATTAGTTAATGTATCTGACTGATCAATCAGAAGTAGTGATTCCTTATAGGAGCCCGCAAAGCATAAAGCCGTATGTCCATATATTCCAAGTCTTTTGATGTGTTCCGAACCAGGTTCACAAGCTACAAGCATGACTAGGTCATAACCATAAGGGTCATAATCTCTCTCTTCCATTATAAGCTCACCATTCTTTCTAAATCCGAGTATTCTCCTTTCTGACGCATATGGTAAGTTAATAGTAAATATCTTCGTAAATGATTTAGAAACACTATCGTCCATCATCCATACTGTATAAACTTGTTTGTGAGCCTTTATTTGGGATTTAACCACAACAAGAGATTCCCTTAGTTTATACATGGGAGCATCTAAATAGGTGTCATTCGTAAACGCTACCTTATCTGGGAGGTATACCTGATTAAATTCTTCACTTGTCAAATCAAAAGAAATAATCATATAAACTCCATTGTACAAAGAAAACCAATAAATAAACCCGTCTATAACTAACGGATCACCCCATACGCGTTGAAAAATTTTACTCTTATTAGGCAATTTACTAAGTGGTCTTCTCCACAAACCCGAGCTTAATGTAAAAATGTCGACTTCGTATGAGCGTTTTCCAATCTTATTAACCTTAACAAATTTAGGGTCATTAGTGTCACGACAAACCCCAAAACCAAAACAAGCTGATCGACGCACATTAGGCACAACAATTTGTACTGATTTTCTGATAGACGGATTCCATATAATAACCCTGTAAACACATGTACCCGGATCACTACCAATCAAGCAAAACAATCCATGAGAGCAACTGACCACTCTGAGCATATTAACATTAAAATTATACGACGGAACCGTTAGAGAAATTTTATGTTGGGGAAAAGTATCATCGTCTTCAATCTTAACATATGTTGGGGAAAAGTGCTCACCATATCCATACGCATCTCTTCGGTAGTATCCATAACTTATAATCAAATTCTGTGACTGATGGTTATAATCAGCAATAAACTTTGCGCTATCAATCAAAGACTTCCATGGCTTCGAGACAGCTCTAAACTTAAGTATTGATTTGGTTGGAACCCTTTTGATGATTTCTACTTGTAAATCAAATGGTATGTGATCTGACATTGTGATGTTTGTGGGATTGTTTTTTAGGGTTTTGTAAAGATGTGCGAATCGTGTATAGATTTGCTTCTCGTGAAAAGTTGTATTTATAGATGGGCCAATGGTTTGAGACTTTGAGTGGTTGGGCTTTACGCCTCTGGACCAATTAGGTTTTTATTTATTTATTTATTTTTTCTCTCTATTAAGAAAAAAACTTGTCTATTTATCTATTTTAGTTACCACTTTCGCCAAAACATCGATAACTAGCAACGCTAATCAGCCTACACGTCACTCCTCAAGGGCAATATGTGGAAAAATATGTTTTGACTCAAGAACTTGATAAGAGTATATGTATGTATTTGTTTAAGCAAAATATCTAATAGATTCAAGAAATATATATAGAGTTTCATCTTATCAGGGAAATAGATCTAATATACACTTTGGGTTATGACGTATGGCATTCGTGCTTAAGCAAATAAACAAAAGAGGAAGACCTCAAAACCATAATGGTTTTTTCTTTCGATTAATCCCCTGTTATCGGATTTGGTTATAGCTATATATAGTTCGATAGCAAGTACTTTTAACATAAGTGGGTTGCATTTTTTGGTTTTTATTTTCGAAGGCACGAAGTTGCCATCTTCATGGGTCTCCACCTCATACATTAAGCACATCAAGAATATCTGGGTCCTTTATTCATCTCATTTATAGAAAAGCACAAAGCTCAGCTATATATATATAAAGCCATTATTCTGCACATCGGACCTCAAAACTGACTCATTTAGTTATCATATACAGACACACTCCTATGTAGTCGTAAATTGTTGTGTTGCTCTTTTGGTTTAATTTCTTTAGTTACGTTGTCCATAGTTCAATTTTGGCCAACTCAGTATGAGTAATTAGACCTCGTGATTAGTGTAGTAGCTAGAGTCAATTCTGTAGCCATAAGGGTGAAGAAAGTTTCTATTTCACAAAATACACCCCACTGGAGTCTGGACGTATATTAACTTATTTAGAATCCTGACCTCCTACAAAACTTGCCTACCAAATTGCTTGAAACAAAATAATCTACACACGAGCACATTGTTTTTGGCGAAAAGAAATTGCACTGATTTAGATTAAGATCATTCCTTTGAAATTAAGCGATACATATGTATGTATGAATATATGGACATTGATCAATTTAGACGAAAAGAGACATGATATTGTGCTCATATATTTAATCATCTTTCTTCGCTCCCTATTGGTGCACCATGTTTCAGCTTCTGATTATGCTAGAAACAAGGCTGATGCAGCATACGAAAAGGACAAGCAAAGATATACGGAAATTATAAAATGGCAGCTCATTATCAGAACATTCAATCAACTTTTTCAAACAGTCAAGTCTTAACATCACAGACAATTAATGTTGTATGTTGCTGCCTCGTGTTGTAATAAAGAGACGATATCCATATAATGTTTAGTAAAGTTGGACCGATTTGGAATTATTGCAGTTTGCTTCATAAGATACGTAGTAAACATATGCTAAGGAACTGATGAGTATCTAGACAAATAACAAAAAACATATCAGCAAAAGTCAATTGTATCAGCTATTATGCAACAGTTGAACTGTGGAAGCAAAGGAGTGATGCCTATGGTTACTGTTTCGAAAGATTCAAACCCATAGCTCATACTTGCTAATTTATTACAAAGTCAATGGCCGACTTTGTAGAATCAGTCATACACATATGGTCCATGATCCAGATAGATTAAATATATGATCAACCAAGAATGAGATAATGTAATGAATTATATTAGGTGCTCACGTGATAGTTCTTAACAAAGAGATTGCAAGTTGCAATTAACATGGAAGAATACTGCATAATTAGCAAGGCATTATACTCAAAAAAAAAACATATCAAATATTTTAACGAAATTCTTCATCCGCTTTAGAACATGAAAAATAAAAACTCTGATGCCCAGGGAATATTGGCTTTCAGCCTATAAATGGAAGAATAAAGATTAGTAAAATATTGATGTTCCGCCTCTAAACTTGCTTCAAAGCATAAATTAAATTAATAATTATGTGGCATGTAATCTTATGAAAAATATAACATTGATGCATATACAAGCTCAAATGATTCAAAGAATAATATGACTAGTTTAAGCTGTTATTTATACAAGTGGTTCGCCATTAAATATCAGATTTCTAGCATGTTTTGAAATAAAAACGTCTGAACATAAATAACTTACCCTGCCTAACGGGAATCAAACCTTAGGTTGCTCATAAAAATCATTTCATCTACATATTTGGCTGATTAAGCAGTAGTAGTGATTCCTTGTAGGAGCTCACAAACAATGAACTGTAATAATTTCCAGAAATCCCAATTCTATTCATGCGTTCTGATCCAATTTCACAAGCTACAAGTATGAATGAATCATGATCATCATTTATTTCCATTATAAGTTCTCCATTATTTCTAAATCCGAGAATTCTCGTTAGTGACACATATGGTAAGTTAATAGTAAATATCTCCGTAAATGATTTAGAAATACCATTGTCCATCCTCCATACTTTATAAAATTGTTTACCAGCCTTAGATTCGTATATAAGCACAGCAAGAGACTCCCTTAGTTTATACAGTAGACTATGTTTTAAGGATCTGTCATTGCCAAATGCTAACTTATCTGGGAGGTATACATGTTTAAATTCTTCAACTGTCAAATCAAATGAAACAATAGTATAAAATCCATCATATGAAGCAAACCAATAAATAAACCCGTCTATAGATACCGTATTAGCAGATTCGTGTCGAAACCATTTATTAGTCAATTTATTAACTGGTCTTCTCCACAAACCCAATCTTAATGTAAAAACTTCAACTTCGTATGAGAATAAATCTGTTATAATCTCATTAATCTTAACAATCTTAGGTTCATTAGTGTCACGACAAACCCCAAAACCAAGAAAAGATGATCTACCTGACAAATTAGGTACAACAATATCTACCGATTTTCTGATAGACGGATTCCATATAACAGCCCCGTAAACTACATTGTGTGTATCCAGATAACGACCAAACAAGCAAAACAATCCGTGAGAGTAGCCAATTACATCTTTGAACATATTATTATACGAAGGAACCGTCAGAGAAAATTTATGTTGGGGAAAAGTATCATCGTCTACAATCGTATCAAATTTGTACTCATATTTACACACATCTCTTTGGTAGAATCCAGAACGTATAAGCAAATGTTGTGATTGAGGGTTATAATCGGCAATAAACTTAGCGCTATGGATCAAAGACTTCCATGCTTTCGAAACATCTCTAAATTTAAGTAACGATTTGGTCGGAAGCCTTTTGATGATTTCTACTTGTAAATCAAATGGTATGTGATCTGACATTGTGATATGATGTTTGTGGCAGAATTTTTTTAGGGTTTTATAAAAATCGTGAAAAGTTGTATAAAAAGTACATGCAAATTGGGCCAATGGTTTAAGTGTTTGGGCTTTATAATTTCTTCCGCCTTTAGACCAATTAGTTATTTATTTTTATTTTTTTTAATTTATTTTTTTAGGTTGCATTTTCATCAAAAGAGCAGCATTACAATAGTTTGTTACAAAAATGAAGCACCAATAGAATCACTAAACCAAACTAACCAAATCGAATTAAATGTCTATTCCTATGAAGGATCCAGGAGAGACATATGGGTGTGAATCATAACATCAAACCCGAAATTTTCCTCAATGAAGAAATTATAAGAATCGCTTCGTAAAGCAGGCCTCAAACTTTTCCTTTAACGACATTGAAACAATCTAACAACTTAAGAGAAATCAAAAGGATGCTATTCATGCCTAAAGTCTTAGATGAAAAACATACTAATTAAGTGTTTAGATTAAATCATCAATCGTCTACAAGTCATAACTATGTGTTTTACTGTTTAATAGAAAATGAGAAAATTACCAAAATAAACCAATCGCCCTATGACATATCACTTTCTAAACCTAAAATTTTCAAAATTCTAAAAGATTGACCACCCTTCTCTCATCCTCATTCCATTGAGCTTCAAGTTTATCTAAACTATCAATGGTTTTAGGCTGAAAGGGACCTTCATCTAAACACTTGACTAGATAAGGTTCCGAGCCATAGAGAAAGCATTTGAATATCTTTTTCTATTTGGTAAAATTTCCTTGCTCAAATTTAGGAGCAGTAGATGAATAATTACCTCCCTTTGGATCAATGAGCTTTGGCATTAATTAGTAGCCATGAAAGGATTTTGATTTTAAAAACTTTTAGAACGGTTTATTAAAATGTTTTATAAATTAAATCGCTCGGATACCACTTGTTGTTCCTGTTTACTTAGTTATCAACTATGTATTAATTAACACTTAAGTAATGTGACTACTAACAATGGTTTATACGTTTACATATTAAACAATTTAAGTATAATAAGTCTTTTTTAACATTTAAATCTTTATTGATGTAAATCAAAATATTATACCCAGTTGTTTGCGGAATAACTACCAGGATTGAATGACTATGTAAGTATGGTGATCTCCTCACTAAACTTAAACCCAAAACCTAAGTTATTATGTTTAAGTAAGAATTATGCTAACCAATAGATATAAAATCTAGGACTTAGTTCAATTTGGAGAAAGAAGAAAAGGCTCATGAAAGTGTTAGAAAACTTTTAATACAAGACACACTTTTTTCCTTCAATAAAACAATCTATTTATAGGCAAAGACAATGTGGATGTCCATGGGTAAAAAGTACGTGTCAACATGTGATAAGCTTAAAGACACTGTGTATTTAGCTTCTATTCCTAGTATGCTATCAAACATATTTAAGGTGGAATATTGTTGACAACTGATTATCTCTGATGAAAAATGTTGGTAATTGGTAACACGGCAGTCAATCTAGCTATCAGGTCTTAGTGAATTTTTATATGTAACTATCAAAATTTGTGAGTGAAGATTTGCAGACTCAAAAAAGTAGATATAATGGCAATGGAATGGAAAAACAAAGTAGAAAAATGATGTTTAGGTGAAAATCAATCGATACATGGCGTGTAAATATTTAAAAAGCCGTGTGAAGAGGGTATGTCTAGAGACCAGAAGTGAAAATGACACGACGTGTGAATCTATGCATGTCTTGTATTATTGGGCTCTCGTGATTTTCACATGTGCGGTTCATATGAATATCCTAATGGTTTGTTGTTTGTTGTTTGTTGATGGGTCATTATTATTGTGCCTAATGATACTAATTTCACTGGCTTTTATTCAACTTTCTCTTTTGGATGCTTATTCAAGGTTCGATACACGACTAAAGTGCATCCCACGATTCTCATTTATGTTATGTGCAAAGAGGTTAATAACCGGTAACTCAAACCGGCTCACAATTATCAAACGGCTGATTGTCCCAATGGTATCACATGTTGTGTGAGAAACTCTCAAACCAAACGGTTATAGGTTCAACTCCTGCTTAGGACATGTGAGATAAATTTGTGGTGAAAAAATTGTAAGATAGTTAAAATTGCCACTAAAAAAAATGGCTCACAATCAGGTGTCTTTCCATAATGTAATATGGGGAGCATACATGACTCACTCAGCGGTTGTGGCTATAAGGTGCCAAGATTCAACCTTTGACCTTGTGCTTGTTAGGTGCAAAGATGTTTCACCCATTACCAACTGAATAACGCACCATTGGCAATTCTCATTTATGTTTCTATCTATTACTCAAAAATCCCATGAACCTCAAAACAGGTTACACAATTTGGTTTCAGTTTAAAACCAACTGAAAACCGCCTTTCATATTCGGTTACACATACCTTACACATACATTCTTTATGCATTCTAGAATCCGTATTATATTATTAAAATAATGGACACGTGTCGAGCATATATGAGGTTGCTCAGTCCCCAAGTTGCCCTGATCTGCTGGAGGAAAGTGATTTAAAAACATCTATTCAAGGAATGTGCTCTTGGCAACTGATCCATTTTGGTAATTTTCCCAATTATGAAATAGCCTTGTACTTCTCCCCATGAATTATGAACAGATATCTATAAAGATGGATGGAATCCCATTATTAGATTTATATTTCAACCAGAAAATGCAATAGACTTTTATAAACAGTCAAGTCATAACATTACAGACGATGTTATATGTTGCAGCCTGATATTTTAACAAAGAGACGATAACCATGTAAATTTTAATTAGTTTGGACCATTTTGGAATTACTGCAGCTTGTTGCATAAGATATGGTCTAGAAATATGTTAAGGAGCTGAGTTTCTAGCACAAAATATATTAGCGAAAGTCGATTGTATCTGCAGTTTTGCAACGTTGAACAGTGGAAGTTAAGGAGTGATATGGTTAGATATCTGTTTAGAAAGATTCAAAGCCATAGCTCATATGTGCTAGTTTATTACAATGTCAGTGACCGACTTTGTAAAAGATCAGTCATACAGATATGGCCGGTCCATGATGATAAGTTAATAAATTATAGCAGGTATTGGTGTAATAGTTCTTAACAAATAACAAAGATATTGAAAATTGCAAGGAACATGGAAGAAGGCGACAAAGTTAGCAAGATAATAACCCAAATAAAGTGGGCTATTTGGAAGTGGAGAAATAAAGTGGTTAATGCTTCTTTAGAATCAATCGCAAGTGCTAATTCTGAAGATGTCTTCCCGTCTATACAACGCCTTTCAAAATTGTGGATTGCATCCCGTGGTTCTTCCATTCCTTTTGACTGGAGCTGTTGGATTTTCAATCCAAAGTCTGTGATATCTAGAATGTAATGGCTGTTTTAGTTTCTTTCTTGTTTTAGTCGAAGCAAACACGATTCCTGTATCTCCAAATGACCCAAAAAGTAGTTTGAACAACCGCATCAAAACAAGTCTTCATAGCGGGACTTAGGGTGGTTGTATCGCTCCAACGGAATAAATTAGCCAAAGTGGACGGGAAATTGTTGAAACCCCACCAAACTGAGATCATATTCCAAAGGTAAGCTGCCACCGAGCACTCAACAAAAACATGTTGTGCAGTTTCTAGATCATCATTGCCCGATTAGATCATCATTGCACATTGGGCATCTTATAGAATCCAAATCCAATCCCCGTTTATCTAAATTACAACGTGTGGGCAGTCGATCAACACAGAGCCGCCATGCAAAAAATATTTACTTTGATGGGAATGGTTTATGGTGGTGTCGACACAGTAGGCCCACGAGTCAGGGGAACAGGGGAGAAGTCTTTGAGTAAACCCAGTAGGTTAATGAGTTGTGACTGTTCTGGCTCACTTCTTACATTCCTACGCCAAGCCCAATTACGTGTAAAAGGCCCAAAGTAAAGATTACATCTATCAGCAACACTGCAATTTTAAGTGACTCAAGGGCGAACAATCATGTAAAAGGATCTGACAAACGGGTTTCACCAATCCAAACATCCTTCCAAAAAATAGTAGACATCCCATTTCCAACCTTTTTCACAAAAATTGATTGTAATTCTGCCATGTCTTCACGTATCCATCCTCCTTCATTAATAAACGGATTATAATCATAACCATCTTCGAAGTTATCGTATTCCTCATTTGCATCACCGTCCTCACCATTTACATCATCATCATCATCCTTGTTTTCACCGTGATTAGTACAAGAATCGTTGTCTGATTCGTTGTCTGTCTTGTTCTCTGATCTACACAAATCTCATCACATTCTCCCTGTATCTCATGTATCCTAATACAAGTATGAACACACCGTCGACCAAAATCGGCATCGTACTTTGTATCAACTCCATACATGCAGTTCTTATGCAAACTTTACCGGCGACAAGGTTGTTGTTGGAGGGGTTGCATTTTTCAGGAAAGATTACTTCACCCCATATACTGGCAATACGAGTGAAAGAGGCCTCGTGCCAGGCGTGTGGAGGAAGTCCTTCAATTGATAGCCAAGTTAATCTTTTTTTGAAGATCAAAGTGTTTGTCCCAAGGTTTTGAAGCACTTAGAGATTGAAGGGTTAGAGGTGATAGTTTCGATTTTGGTGTCATCAGTATCAGGTTCAATATCAGTATCAGATTCAATAAGAACGTTTAAATCTCCGAGATATTTGATTCTAATGTTTGGTATGCCGTTTTCCCTAAAGATGGTATAAAGATTAGTGAAGGTTTCGATGGTGAAAAGTTCACCAATAACGGAGGCAGAGAGAGTTGAGACAAGGTCTGGGTTGCTATTAAAATCAGTTAATGTATCTGACTGATCAATCAGAAGTAGTGATTCCTTATAGGAGCCCGCAAAGCATAAACCATCTCCATATATTCCAACTCTTTTGATGTGTTCCAAACCAGGTTCACAAGCTACAAGCATGACTAGCTTATAACCATAAGGGTCATAATCTTTCTGTTCCATTATAAGCTCACCATTCTTTCTAAATCCGAGTATTCTCCTTTCTGACGCATATGGTAAGTTAATAGTAAATATCTTCGTAAATGATTTAGAAACACTATCGTCCATCATCCATACTGCATAAACTTGTTTGTGCGCCTCTATTTTGGATTTAACCACAACAAGAGATTCCCTTAGTTTATACATGGGAGCATGTAAAAAGGTGTCATTTGTAAACGCTACCTTATCTGGGAGGTATACCTGATTAAATTCTTCGCTTGTCAAATCAAAAAAAATAATCATATAAACTCCATTGTACAAAGAAAACCAATAAATAAACCCGTCTATAACTAACGGTTCACCCCGCCATACGCGTTGAAAAAATTTACTCTTATTAGGCAATTTACTAAGTGGTCTTCTCCACAAACCCGAGCTTAATGTAAAAACGTCAACTTCGTATGAGCATTTTCCAATCTTATTAACCTTAACAAATTTAGGGTCATTAGTGTCACGACAAACCCCAAAACCATAACAAGCTGATCGAAGCAAATTAGGCACAACAATTTGTACTGATTTTCTGATAGACGGATTCCATATAATAGCCCTGTAAACACATGTACCCGGATCACTACCAATCAAGCAAAACAATCCATGAGAGCAACTGACCACTCTGAGCATATTAACATTAAAATTATACGACGGAACCGTTAGAGAAATTTTATGGTGGGGAAAAGTATCATCGTCTACAATCTTGACATATGTTAGGAAAAAGTGCTCACCATATCCACACACATCTCTTCGGTAGTATCCATACCTTATAATCAAATTCTGTGGCTAATGGTTATTGTTGGATATTGTGGCTTTGTTATGTCATTCTCATGGTTTATAAGTACAGGGACTATTTCTGTACTTATTTCTTATAGTTTGGTATGTTTAGCTATATTTGGCAGGTTTATATTCTTGAAGGGCTGAAGTGGAAATTGTCACTATATAAGCTCATCCCCAGCTCTCTCTCTCTCTTATAACTTCATCTCACGATTATCTTATTCTCTCAAATAATTAGGGTTTGCTCTCATTTGTTCATTCTGTTAGTCTGGTTTGGTATTGTGATCATCTTGATCATCTGGTATTGTTCTAGTATAGGTTGAGTGGTGTAGTGAGGTTATATTGTATCTTGAATCTTGTAGTGTGGTAGTTGAATCCTTCTGAAGGGGACAACTGATTTCTTTTGTATATTGTTGGGTGAGCACACAGTTGTGGACTCATCTTCTTACATTGTTAAGTAATAAAAATATTCACCAAGGGGTGGTTGGCTGGGTGACGTCTTGTGTTGTGGTTGTGATTTTGGATAGATCTGGTAGTTTTAACATGGTATCAGAGCCACGGCTTTGATCTCCGTTGGTTCTTGATATTTAGGGTTTCTAGGGTTTCGGTTAAATTTTGGGGGTTTCTTGTTCTGGTTGCAATTAAGGTCAATTAGGGTTGTTTTCTGAACGGCCGTAGTTGATTGTGGGGTTTTGAGGAAAGTGGTGGTGATTCTTGATTGTTTCAATTAGGGTTTCCTTGAACCCTAATTTGAAAATTTTTGGGGATCTTGATTCTTGGTGGTCTGTGGTGATTCTTGATTGGGCTCGTGGTTATCAACAGTCTTGACTAAGTGAATCAAGGCTGTTGGTGATTGTTCTTGTTCTTTCCGCTGCGATTCATTGCTCTGTAAGTCTTCTCTTTCCTTGAAATCACTGAATACTTTAGTGGTGACATTGCAAACTCAGGGGGTAACATCTTGACCTACTTCTGTGAGAAGCAAGGATACCTGCTCTTCCCCCTGATAGGTGTGAAACTGGGTATTTCAGTTTGGTTTGGGTGTGAGTTTTATTGTCTTATAGATTTAGTATTTGCGATTAGGTTTTTGGGTTTTGTTGGAGGTGTGCTGGTGGTTGTTTGGTCTGTTATTTCTGTTAGTATCTGGTTGATTGTTGTTATTATTAGCTGTTTCTTTTTCTTGTTTGGTTGATTATCTGTTTTGTTAGTATGGCTGAGGTCCTTATTAGTAGTTTGGATGCTGGTAATCCATTGTATTTGCATGCTAATGATAATTCTAATGTTTCTTTGGTTAATATTAAGTTGACTGGTTCTGAGAATTATAAAATGTGGTCTACTGCTATGAAAATTGCTCTTAAAGGTAAAAATAAAATGGGATTTATTGATGGTTCTTGTGTTAAACCTGTTACCAGTATTCCTCTCTCCCAGCAATGGGAGAGGTGTAATGCTGTTGTATTAGGCTGGATTCTTGGATCTCTATCCCAAGAGTTATACCTTGGGCATGTCTTTTCTGAGATTGCTTCTGAGGTTTGGGATGAGTTAAAAGAAACCTATGACAAAATGGATGGTTCTGTTATTTTTAATCTTGCACATAAAATTCATGAGTTAAAACAAGGTGATTTGTCTGTTCCTGAATATTATCACAAACTTAACTCCCTTTGGAGAGAGTTTGATATATTGACCTTATTACCTTCTTGTACTTGTGCTGCTCAAGAGGATTCTCTTAAGCATAGTCAACTTGTTAGACTTATGCAATTTCTTATGGGTTTAAATGATGTGTATCAAAATGTTATGAGTAATTTGCTTGCTAGAGATCCTTTACCTAATGTAAAGGATGCTTTTGCTGTTGTTTCCAGAGAGGAGTCTCATAAAGGACTTTCCTCTGGTTCTTTGTCTGCTAAAAGTGTGTCTGCTGCTTTTGCTATTAAGACTAATGTTAATAATAGTAACAATTCTAATGCTTACTCTAATAGTAATAGTAAAAGAGGCAACACTAGTTCTAATAATAACAACAACAGAGGTCCTAATCCTAATTTGTTGTGTAAACACTGTGGTTTGATTGGTCACACTATTGATAGGTGTTTTGAGTTAAATGGATATCCCCCTGGTTTTAAAAGGAATCCTAATTTGACTAGGCAAAATGGTAATAAGAAGTTTAATGCTAATTATGAATTGAATCAAAACTTGCCATCTACTTCTTCTAGTTCTTTGTCTTGTTCTTTCACTAATGAGCAGATGGTGAAGCTTCTAAGTTTGATTAATGAGAAGCCTGCTGTTGGTGCTTCTGCTAATATGGCAGGTATTAAACCAAGTTTTTACAATCATAATGTGTTTTTCAACTTAAACATTGAAAAAAATTTTTGTGCTAAAACTGGTATCTCTGGGTATAATGTTACATTAGGGTGGATTATTGATAGTGGGGCAAATCAACATATGACTGATTCTACTAAAAATATGTTTAATGTGGTTGATGTCTCTAGTCTTATGCTAACTGTTGGTCATCCTAATGGTACTATGGCCAAAGTTACTGCTGTTGGTAGTTTAAAGTTAACTAATAATGTTGTTTTGTTTGATGTGCTTGTTGTGCCTGAGTATAATGTTAGTTTGCTTTCTGTTAACAAGATGATTAAAGATAGCAAATTTTTTTGTTGGTTTTGATGAGCATAAATGTTATATTCAGGATTTGAATCTGGGAAAAATTGTGGGGACTGGTAGTCAGTCTGCTGGTCTATATCTGTTTGATGGACATACTCATGGTGAGTATGTTTCTGGTCTGTGCAATTCTAGTTTTGTTTGTCATGTGTCTAGAGATATGTGGCATTGTAGACTTGGTCACCCTGCTGATCAGGTTATGTCTATTTTGCAAAATACTATTGGTTTTAAAAATGGTGATCTTTCTGCTCCTTGTGACATTTGTCATAGGGCTAAGCAGACTAGAGAACCCTTTCCTTTAAGTGACCATAAGACTGTTAGTATTGGTGATCTGATTCATTGTGATGTTTGGGGACCTTATAGGGTTACTAGTAGAGATGGTTTTAGATATTTTCTTACTATTGTTGATGACTTTAGCAGGGCAGTTTGGGTTTATTTGCTTAAGTCTAAACTGGAGGTTTATGAATATCTTGAAAGTTGTATCAAACTCATCTTTACTCAATTTGACAAAAGAATCAAAATAATCAGATCTGATAATGGTACAGAATTTGTGAATAATAAAATGTCTATATTGTTTCAAAGTCTTGGTATTATTCATCAAACCTCTTGTTCCTACACTCCTCAGCAAAATGGGATTGCTGAAAGGAAACATAGACACCTTTTAAATGTAGCTAGGAGTCTTATGTTTCAGGGGGGATTCCTCTGTCTATGTGGCCTGAATGTGTTTTAACTGCTGTCTATTTGATCAACAGACTTCCCTCCTCTGTCTTGTCTGGTGCTTCCCCCTATAGGATAGTGTATGGTAAGGACCCTGATCTCTCTCATGTGAGAACTTTTGGATGTCTATGTTATGCAAATGTTTTGAATAATTCTGATAAGTTCAGTTCCAGGTCTGAAAAATGTGTCTTACTTGGTTTTTCTACTGAGAAAAAGGCTTATAAGTTGTATAGTCTTGATAGGAAAACTATCTTGTTTTCAAGAGATGTTAGGTTTTATGAAACTATTTTTCCATTTAAAATGCAGTCTTGTGATACAAATAGTCTGAGTAAAAATGATTTTGTTGGAACTGATACTGAAAATTTAAGTTTTTTTGACATCAAGGGTTCTCAAAGTCCCAATGATGAAGAGGGGGATCCTCCTAATGTGGAAGGTAATAGGAGGGCTGCTTCTGATGACTGTGAAGTCACAGTTGAGGATGAAGCAGTTACCATTGCAACCCAAATAGGAGAAAATGAGGTCACCTCTGAGGGCACAAGTTCACGAAATCAAAATGGTGAGAGTTCTAGCAACACTGAGGAAGAACCACAGACTGAGTTTAGGAGGTCTACTAGACATAAGTCTCAACCTGTTAGGTTTAATGATTACATTGTTTCTAGTTCTAGCAAATATGGTCTTGAAAAGTATGTGTCATATTCTAAGTTGTCTGCTAGAAATGTTTGCTTTGCCACTACTCTTAATAAATCTGTTGAACCTAAGTCTTACCAAGAGGCTAGTCAGTATCCTCATTGGAATGAGGCTATGGATGCTGAGATGGAAGCATTACATAGGAACAATACCTATGAAGTTACTGACTTACCTCCTGGAAGAAAGGCTATTGGTTCTAAATGGATATGGAAAATCAAGTATAAGTCTTCTGGTGAAATAGATAGATATAAAGCTAGACTTGTTGCTCAAGGTTTTGGGCAGAAAGAAGGTGTTGACTTTGAAGAAACATTTAGTCCAGTTGTTAAAATGGTAACTGTTAGATGTCTAATTAACTTAGCTGTTACTAATGGTTGGCCTCTTTTTCAACTTGATGTTAATAATGCTTTCTTATATGGTGATCTTCATGAAGAAGTTTATATGAAATTGCCACCTGGTTATTATGATAAAGATGAAACTAAAGTGTGTAGACTTATTAAGTCTTTGTATGGTCTTAAACAAGCTCCTAGACAATGGAATGAGAAGTTAACTACTGTTTTGATTGATCATGGTTTTATTCAAAGTAAAAATGATTATTCTTTGTATGTTAAACATGATAAAGGTGTGTTTATGGCTTTACTTGTTTATGTTGATGATATGGTCATTACTGGGAATAATAAACTTGAAATTGAAAACTTTAAACAGTTTTTAAATTCTAAATTCATGATTAAAGATCTTGGAATTCTTAAGTACTTCTTGGGTATTGAAGTGCTTGAGAATGATGATGGTGTTTGTTTAACTCAAAGAAAGTATTGTCTTGAGCTTCTTAGTGAGTATGGTTTGTTGGCTTGTAAGTCTGCTGCTACACCTTTGCAGCAGAATGTGGTTTTGAATCATGTTGAGACTAATGGTGATAAGTTTATCACAAATTTGACTGAATATCAGAAGTTAGTTGGAAAATTGATATATCTTTCTGTTACTAGACCTGACATTGCTTATGATGTGCATTGTTTGAGTCAACATATGCATGCTCCTTTGCAGTCTCATTTTAATGCAGGTTTAAGAGTGTTGAGGTATCTTAAACAAGGTCCAGGTATTGGTATTCAGTTCAATAAAGGGAAAAAGTTTAGTTTGCATGCTTTTTCAGATGCAGATTGGGCAAAGTGTTTAAAAACTAGAAAATCTGTTTCAGGTTATTGTGTTTATTTCTGCAATAATCTTGTTTCATGGAAAAGTAAAAAACAAGCAACTATATCTAGGTCTTCTGCTGAAGCAGAGTACAGATGTCTTGCATCTGCTACTTGTGAAATTATTTGGATAAATAAAGTTTTAAAAGATCTAGATATTGAGGGCTTGTTACCAGTAAACTTGTTTTGTGATAGTAGTTCAGCTATTCAAATAGCTGCTAATCCAGTTTTTCATGAAAAAACTAAACATTTTGAAATTGATCTTCATTTGGTAAGAGAGAAAGTCTTTTCTGGTGTGATTAAAACTGTAAAGGTTGGATCTGCATATAATATTGCAGATGGATTTACAAAAGGATTAAGCATAACTCAGCATAAGTGGTTTTGTGAGAAACTTGGTCTTGTGGACATGTTTAAGCCATGAGACTGAGAGGGGGTGTTGGATATTGTGGCTTTGTTATGTCATTCTCATGGTTTATAAGTACAGGGACTATTTCTGTACTTATTTCTTATAGTTTGGTATGTTTAGCTATATTTGGCAGGTTTATATTCTTGAAGGGCTGAAGTGGAAATTGTCACTATATAAGCTCATCCCCAGCTCTCTCTCTCTCTTATAACTTCATCTCACGATTATCTTGTTCTCTCAAATAATTAGGGTTTGCTCTCATTTGTTCATTCTGTTAGTCTGGTTTGGTATTGTGATCATCTTGATCATCTGGTATTGTTCTAGTATAGGTTGAGTGGTGTAGTGAGGTTATATTGTATCTTGAATCTTGTAGTGTGGTAGTTGAATCCTTCTGAAGGGGACAACTGATTTCTTTTGTATATTGTTGGGTGAGCACACAGTTGTGGACTCATCTTCTTACATTGTTAAGTAATAAAAATATTCACCAAGGGGTGGTTGGCTGGGTGACGTCTTGTGTTGTGGTTGTGATTTTGGATAGATCTGGTAGTTTTAACAGTTATAATTAGCAATAAACTTCGTGCTATCAATCAAAGACTTCAATGGTTTCGAGACAGCTCTAAACTTAAGTATTGTTTTGGTTGGAACCCTTTTGATGATTTCTACTTGTAAATCAAATGGTATGTGATCTGACATTCTGATGTTTGTGGGATTGTTTTTAGGGTTTTATTTATAAAGATGCGCAAATTGTATATTTATAGATTGACAAAAGGCGATTTGGTGATGAATAAGAGAACCACGTTGTCTATAAAAATTTTGCAAATTAATGAAGATTATCAAGCAACATATATTTTAACTCATTAACTATTTCTGCATATATATGATAACTTCCAAGAAATATACACTTAATTTAGTATCAGCGTATGATATGTTAACATTTGGCATGACACGTCTCCCACACTTTGTCCAGAATCCTAAAATATGTGATCCTCCATGCATTTTTGACAACCAAGGGTCCAACGACGACCCAGAAACCAATGAAGAATCCTACAATCAAGGAGATGATCAACACCCAATCAACTTCATTTTCATCATCATCACTGTTTACTTCACCTTTCATTTTATCAACATGAGTGTCTTTTCCACATACGTCTTGAAGAGGAGCTCCACAGAGTTTATTCCCAACGAAGCTCGAGGCACTGAAGCTTTGCATCTGAGTACTTGTAGGGATTCTACCAGTCAAACTGTTATAAGATATGTTTAACCAATTCAAAAATGTCAAATTCGAGATGCTCGATGGAATTCCTCCCTGAAGCATGTTGGAAGACAAATCTACAGACTCAAGTAATTGCATGTCACCAATATTCTCGGGAATTCTTCCTGTCAACTGATTTCTTGACAGATTCAAATAACGCAGTCCCTCAAGGTCCATCAGCTCATTAGGAATGTGCCCAGAAAAACGGTTACCAGAAAGGTCAAGAGTTATCACTAAATAAAGGATGCTGCTGTATGATCTCTCTCTTCCCTTGGTCACCAGTGAGGCACTGCCGAGAACTGGAGTATGGACAAATTCATCATAAAGAATGATAGGACTTGTGCTTTGTTTTCCTGACATTATGCTGAAGTTGTGGAAACATTTCGGTATGCTCCCAGAAATATTGTTGCTAGCAAGATCTAAGATCTGAATTGAAGTGAGACGGCATAGCTCATTTGGAAACTCACCTTCCAACTTGTTTGAACGAAGACTTAGAAGCTTCAAACTTGTGGGTCGCCTCCAGTTTCGGGTGACGGCAACTCCAGTAAGTTTGTTGTCAGCTAGATCAACGATCAACAAGCTCTTCGAACTCATTACAGATAGAGGTAACTTTCCAGCAAGATTGTTTCTGCGCATGTTCAATGATCTTAGCGAAGATAGTTCTCTCACGGACTCTGGAATTCCCCCCGACAATCTATTGTTCTCAACGTTCAAGACAGCTAAAGAATCCCAATTCACCCAACAATCTGGAATAACACCCGACAGGTTATTGTTGGCAAGATTGAGAACTTTTAACAGTCTTGATTCCTGGACCTTGGTACACAAAAACCGATCTAGGGAGCCTGAAAGATGATTCGTTGAAAGATCAACGAAATCTATGTCAGGTCTGTTGAAAGAGGCTGGTAAAGGACCCTCGAAGTAGTTGTCACTTAGATCTAATACGGCGTTCGAAGCAAGGAAACCAAGATCTCGTGTCAACTTTCCTTGAATTCTATTATGGGACATGTTTAAGAATCCTATGCCTGAGAAGGTCGTCCAAAACCAATCAGGCATGGAGTCAGAAATGTTTGCATTTGATATATCTAGCTCTGTCAAGTTTCCTTGAAACTTAAGCCATGAAGGAAAACGAGGGCCTATGTCCCACGAGCCTATTCCCAACACCGTCAGCTGGAAAGGCGGAACCCAGTTTTCAACGCTTGGATGCAGTGTTAACTTGTTGTTCTCAGCCCTTAACGTATCCAATGAGGTGAGATTTGTGAAGTGATGTGTAGTGAGCGAACCATTCAACATGTTGTTATATACACTGAAAAATGTAAGGTTTCTAAGGTTTCCAAAGCTTTTAGGAAGACTTCCGGTGAGTTGGTTGTGTGAAAGGTCTAACCTCTTTAACGCTGAAAGTTGGCCTATTGAATCCGGGATTACACCAGAGATTGAATTGTCGTTTAGTACCAACGTCTCTAGATTTGGAAAAGTTCCTATAGATTCTGGAATTTCACCAGTAAGAAAGTTAAATCCAAGATCAAAGTTTATCAGATTCTGTAGACGTCCAAGTTTTGCAGGTAAATATCCAACAAGATAATTACCCCAAAATCCTATAGACTCCAACTTAGACGTTTCACATTCACACAAGTTTTCAAGAAGCTCCGATATACTTCCAGACAAATGGTTAGACTGAAGTTCAACATATCTCAGGTTACAAAGATTAACCAATGAAGTAGGTAGTGTCTCATTGATCTTGTTGTTTGACAAGTCAAGACTAACAAGGGAACTCATGTTCCGAAGGTCATTGAGAATCGGCTTTGTAAGATAGCAAGTACTGAGAGCAAGAGATACAAGATTTCTTAGGCTAGGTATCCCCTTAAGCACCGATGAATGATTCATAACATCATTACCAGAAACATGAAGAACCCTGAGGGATGTTAGTTTCTGAAAATCAGCAACGACTCCAGGGACGAGATTATGAAGCAAACAGTTGGTTAAATCGAGGGAAACAAGGCTAGTTAGATTGAAAATCCACCCGGGCATAAAGCTGGTATCAAATGAGTTGAAGGAAAGATCAAGGATGGAAAGTGATGTGAGATTTAAGGTAATTAGATGACGAGGAAGTTGTGAAAGTGAACATGAAGACAAGCGTAATTCTAACAAAGAAGGGAAACGATTCATCACCTGTAGCCAATCACGTTCACTGCTAAGATCATAGCCACTCAAATCAAGGCGCTGCAACATATTAAGACTAGATAACCAGCGCAGATTCTTCACTGGAAAAACGCTTTGCCACGCCCCATATCGAAGGTCAAGAACACGCAACATGGTCAGGTTGCCAAGTTGGTGAGGAATCTGTCCATCAAATTGAGACGTTGAGAGATTAAGGTATCTGAGACTCTGGATTGATGCAAGAAAACTTGGAATTGGGATCCCACCAAAGTTATTGCAACTCAAGTCTAAGTAGCTAAGTTGCTTCAAAGACATCAAGGAAGGATTTAGATCACCTCCGAACATTTGTTTCGACGCTTCTTCAGACTCAGCATCTGTGTCATAAGGACCGTCATTAGGTCCACCTAGATGAAGCTCTTGGACATGACCAGTAATGTTATTACAAACCACACCAGCCCATTTGCAACAATCCTTGTTGTAGCCACTCCATGATGAAAGGCGACCGGCACCATCTATGAGATCAGCTTTGAACTGCAGAAGCGCATCTCTCTCACTTTTAATGCATAGAACACTATTCGAGTTCTCACTACTTACATAACGAAAGTATAGTGCTGAAAAAGTTAGAAACCAAAAGATTAAAGATTTCATTAGATTAGGCATATGCAATGATATTATGTATTTAATATATGACTGGTGGTGCAAATAAATGTGCTTTATATGAATGTATATATAGAGTTAACCAATATGCTTGAAGTGTATCCGTTTTCAATTCTTGCGTCCACACCAATTGTATGTTTTTCAAATTCAAAACCCCACTTGTGTACTATAGGTTGAGTATATCGACATTCTATATGGCAATATCAATATGAAAATGAATAATTGTGTCTTGTCCGCAATGGCGGAACTTGAGCATTTTTTTTTTGGGGGGCCGAATCGGAAATTTGTTTGTAACCTCAACTAAATTACCTCTAAAACCTATAATATTTACACTAGGTGCCGTAAAGTTTGGGGGGCCGGGACCCTCCCCTGCCCCTTAATAGTTCCGCCATTGCTTGTCCGTATGCATGCTCAATTTACACTAATAACTCACACTAGATGAATCTCACATATGTTGCATGGGTCCTCCCACGTAGAGAAACCATGATTCTTATTTTTGGAAAGGAAGACTTTAAGGTTATTGAGAATCATTAGTAAACGGAGCATATATAAGTAAACGGTGCATTTATAAGAAAGTCAAAAAGATTAAGAGGGTATATTTTCTTTGCAACATTCTACGGAGGAAAATAAATCTTGCTAAGGATGTGTCATAACTATATATGCTACGTACAAGCTAGAGTGGACCCATTAGCCAAGTCTTGCTGATGACTTGATGAAACAAACAACTTGGAGTTGAATATCAACATGTCAGTTGAGAATTTTGGAGTCAACTTTATTGTAATTCACCACCTTTTGTATTGAGAAATAAATTATTTCACTGAAACAAATATGCTAAACAGACGCTTGGTTTCACTTCTCGTGAAAAGTTGTATAAAAAGTACATGCAAATTGGGCCAATGGTTTAAGTGTTTAGGCTTTATATAATAACTAGCGGGGTTGCCCGCGCGTTGCGGCGGGTGTGTTATGTGTTTTGTATTTTGTCGGTTGTACGGTATAATTAATAATTTTGTTATCTGAAGTATGCATATGTTTACTTGGAAGCATAATTTGTTTATATTTACGGTTTTTTTTTTTTTTTTTGGCGTTGCGGTTGAAATTTTTTTTGGTTGTTTGTTTTCTCGGTATGTTTTTTTTTTTTTTTTTTTTTTTTTTTTAAATAAACAAATTTGTATAAGAAATTTTTTGTAAGTGTATTATTTTTTGTATTTTTTTATTTTTATTTTTTGTATTTTTTTTTAAAAACAAATTTTCTTAAAGAAATTTATGTTATAAAAAAAAAAAAAAAAAATCTGTACCGACCGAGCACTGTAGCGGCGCAAAAAAAAATGTATTATTATTTTTTTTTAATTTTCTTTAAAAAAAAAAAATACTGTAGCGATTTTACTGTAGCACTGTTCATGCTACAGTGTTTGGGCACGTGGCGCGATGTGGGAGACTGCCTGGGTTTTAGAAGATATATATAATTATAATAATAATAATAATAATAATAATAAAATTAAAAAAAAAAAAAAAAAAAAAAAAAAAACCTTGTTAATTCATCTCTTTTAGTTACTACTATTGCAAATGCATCACTCCTCGAGTGGATCCTACATTATCTATGTTGATGCATAATATGGCGCGGGCCGGATTTGACGACTCTCTCTGGGTTGTTCGTCGTCTTCTCAAGCCCTGAGTAGACCTGTCAACAAAGAGAACCCGTTAAGAGTGGACCCGAGGTTGTAGCCCCGGGATCCACCTCCGACGGTCAAGTTAGTATCGATGCGATATAGCATACAAGAATCAGGTTTAGAGTAACCTGTTATGTTCTCTCAAGAAGAGAATCTCATCCCTATATTTATAAGGCATGGATTAGGGTTTAGGTGTAGAGTGGACCGCTATCTTTCGGGTCTGGCCCATTCCTGGTCCAGTCCCGACTATACGTCCACAAGCCCCCCAAGTCTAGTGTGACATAGCGCATGACTATGTTATGCTAGACTTAAGTTCTTTTCATGGCCGCGTAGGCCTAATCAACCATGATGGCATG
Organism: Artemisia argyi; assembly: GCA_030686995.1. NCBI lineage: Eukaryota > Viridiplantae > Streptophyta > Magnoliopsida > Asterales > Asteraceae > Artemisia > Artemisia argyi. The sequence continues at coordinate 16,395,871 of CM060687.1, read as the reverse complement.
GCCCATGCGTGCGCAACTCAGGTGTGCACATGGGACGGACTATACTGCTCAGCCCAAATGCGACAGTGCGCATTGGTTGTCCATGGTGCAGTCCTGTTTAGCCCATTAGACTATATCCGAATCCGCGACCTTGTAGGCGCGCCCGTGGTGACCTGAGTAACACCCGTTTTTACATGATGGGGAGGGATGCGCATATGCTAGGTTTCCCGCCACCGTGTGACAGTAAAGATCCCGTAAGAAGAACACGTAGTTCTATAGTTGGGGTAAAACTAACATTGCGATTGTGAGAGTCTCACAATGATGAAGGTGGATCTCGTATGCTACATCCTGGGTAAGGGCGTACCTTTTGTACCAGTAGCGATGCAGCATGGTGCGACAGAAGACGTGCTTCTGTGCGCGCTGTGCGCGACAAGGAGGTGCGACAGAAGACGTGCTTCTGTGGCAGAGGTGCGCGTTGTGCGCAACAAGGTGGTGCGAACATTACATCCGTCTTTACAACCGACAGAGAACGTCTCCCCTGAGGCAAGATGGTGCGAATATTTAAATCCGTCTTTGTACCGGGCTTGCAATACCTCTTACGTACGATCTGCTTCCAAATATACCTGCGTGACGCGTACGGAAACAGTGGTACTATATACCCTGGTAGCCCCCCCCCCCCCCCCCCAAAGTTTGATGGCGCTACTCGTGTAGGAGCATTAAACTTAGTTATTCAAATCCTGAAAAACACTTAATGCAAATATTAAAAGTATATGCCGCGAATCGCAACATATAAAACCTAATGAAATAAAAGATTAGCGTGAAGCAACATATAGCACATAGCATATATAATTAATTGTTTTTTTTTTTTTTAAACCCGGATGGACGCACCGTGACCGCGACTAATAGTTTCAATCGCACGCACAAACGTAGATGGACGTATTGTGACCGCATAGACTCGAACGTTTGTGGATAATCGCAGATGACCACGGCTTTTGTCCAGTGCGCTCATGGCGATTGACTAGCATCGTGGTGCCTGTACGTGACAATGCGCTCATGGCGCTAATCTGCGAAGATGTCCGAACGCACGGCCTAACGCGGGTAGATTTATCGTGACTGCGTTGTTCGAACACGTAGTTCTATGGTGCAAACAAGCGCGAACAGGCATACCAACCGTAAAAGCAGTATGTGCGCGAATTAATCCGCGGCTAAAAGATAAAGTAGGTCCAATCATGCAGACTTAGTGCGACTATAGATAAAATCGTGTTTACTAAGTTAAAAGATTTACATAAAATCTTATGAGCAACCAATAATCCTTCAATCACTTTGTTCCTTCGAGAATATCAGGAAGCATATTAAACCTTTTTCTTTTGTTGAATCTTTTTTGCCAATAAGTGTCCCACGGATAGCGCCAGTTGTTGATGCATAATCTGGCGCGGGCCGGATTTTACGACTCTCCCTGGGTCGTTCGTCGTCTTCTCAAGCCCTGAGTAGACCTGTCAACAAAGAGAACCCGTTAGGAGTGGACCCGAGGCCGTAGCCCCGGGATCCACCTTCGAGGTCAAGTTAGTATCGATGCGATATAGCATACAAGAATCAGGTTTATAGTAACTTGTTATGTTCTCTCAAGAAGAGAATCTCAGCCCTATATTTATAAGGCATGGATTAGGGTTTAGGTGTAGAGTGGGCCGCTATCTTCCGGGCCTAACACATTCCTGGTCCAGTCCAGACTATACGTCCACAATCTAGAAGATGTTCGTTTCAAACTGGAAAAGTAGATCGAAGCTTGGGGTTTGAGAGAGACTTAAAAAGTATAATATGTTTACTTAGGAAGTGTTTTTATAAGTTGTAGCTCTAGCTCACTGTTTACCGATTTTTAAACAAGCATTGAAAAATTAGTTGTTTTTTTAAAATTTAGTAAAGCTCACCGCTCATTAAAAAAATAGTTGAATTTTTCACACTTATTTTTCTACGGTATGATCAACTGTGGATTTTTTTTTTTTTTTTTTTATACGAATGATAATTTTTGCTACATTTATAAGTGTCACAAATATTTTAAAATTAATCCACATATATAAATGTGTACAATTACAACAAAGCTACACATATAGGTGTCACAAATGTTTTCATACTTTTAGTTATGAACATCTTTTGAAATTTTACCATACTTCTAAATGTGGACATTCAAAAAATGTTCCACACTTTTATCCTAGACATTTGAATAATATCTCCACACTTATATTTGTAGGAAAATTTGTCAATCCCATTATTACCACACATGAGTAAGTGTGAACTCTATAGTTTTAATGTTTTAGACATTTTTAACTGTGGAGATTTAACCTAGGAGAATTTAGCTAATTTTTTGTAGTGGCTCTTTTGCTAAACGACCACTAATATTCAAAATGCTTATTGCTCATCATTCATCGTTTCAAAAAGCTCCACACCGCTCCGCGCCAAACATACCCTTAAGTGTGTCTTGGTCTTTCAAAAAAATAATAATAATCAAAAAATTAAAAAAATAAATAAATTAAACCATCATCATCTCATTTGGTTATACTTAACCAAAAACATGTTGTCGGTAAAACTAAAATAACGATTGCTATGATGATGCTGATTCGGATTCTGATTTTGAGTCTACCATTATTATTAGATCTCATAGGGATTTGAGAGGTTTGATTTAGGTGCAGTTTTGTTGGTGGGGATAGGAATTGAGTTAGGGGATCATGGTTAACTTTTGTTGTTTGGTTTAAATTAAAGGAGTTCAAAGATGGGAGTCAACTCAATATTAAAGGAATACTCAAATTTGGTGGGGGAGGCCTGGTTTTCTGACAAAAGTACCGTTGGCATCTCTCTCTCTCTCTCTCTCTCTCTCTTTTTTTTTTTTCTTTTTTTTTTTTTTTCAACATATCCACATAAATATGTATTTTCGATGGCTCATTAATTTTTTTAATATTAAAATAAATATAAATCCTAACCTCATTTTATATACTAACATACTAAACAAACAACTTTTAACACCTTTCAAATCCAAATCCAAATTTAAGGTGCCGTTTGTTTAATGGTTTTTTAGTGGGTTTTGGATTTGTAAATAGAAAACCCATGTTTGGTTGAGTTTTGACTAATTTGGATTTGGATTTGTAGTCCAAATATAGGGGTTTTATAAAAGGAAGGGGGTATGGTGGGTTTTATAAAAAGTATGGGACCCATTTTTCTCTTTTTCTCTTTATTCCCTTTTACATAAAGTAATAATTTATATTTTTATAATAATACTTTTAATAATAATTTTATTATAAAATTTATTAAATTAATATATTTTCTCTCTTTAAATCCAAATCAAAATTCTAATCAAAATTCAAATCAAAATCATAATCCTAAACCCGTCTACAAACCAAACGGACCCTAAATCCAAATCCAAATCTAAATCTTAAACCCTTCTACAAACCAAACGGGCTAGTTTTATTTCGATAGGTTCTAGGTGTAATTCTAGGTGGCACTATTTTTTTTTTCTCTCTCTCGTTTGGTTGTTGGCTTTGTTTTGTTTCACGAGGTGATCTTTTAGGTGTTGGTTATGGTTGGAAGGTATATGTAGGTGTGAACATTATTAAAGGCTCTTACAATATCTAATATTAATCTTCCTACACACAACGATATTACGTATTTTTTTTTCACTAATTTTATGTCTGCATCCAAACCTTCTCACACTTGTCAGAATCCTGTTAGTAGGATGATTTGTAGGCACATCAAGTAGGAAGATTTATCATTTTCAATGTAGGTGTTGGTTGTTAAAGGTGGTTTGGGCATCCTTTCTTTTGGGTATTTGAGTGTCGGCTGTTTGGTTTGTAAGCTCTTAGTGTGTTCTGTTAGAAAAAATGCTGGAAGCAGAGACGGAGACAGTGGGGGAGCCAGGGGTGCTCGGCCCCCTCCAACACGTCCAATCGCTTTGCTATTTACCTTATAAAATTTAAGCATATGACGCAACTATAGGCAAATGACCCCCCTAACCTTTAGTTAAATTACTTTGTTAGCTTGAGAAAAAAAATTTGGCCCCCTTTATTTATAATTCCTGGCTCCGTCCCTGGCTGGAAGATGTCATATGCGGTGTGTCTGTTAATTTTTGTGTTTGGCTACTGTGAACGCCTGGTAATGGTATGCAAATTAGTTGTATGGAAGTTAGTTGTCTGCAAGCGTTTACTTCTCAGAAGGTTTATGGACCGGAAGTTTTGTTTTTCATCTCAAAAGGTTCTATGGTCCCTAGTGGTTTTTTAGTTTAGAGGTTGGTTTGGTTTTGGTCATAGTTTGTTTGTATGTTATGTATTGTGTTTTGCTTTGAATTTTGTATTTTACTTAGTCGGGTTCCTCTCTCTTTAAGCGTCTTGCTTGGAGGGGTGGAACGCTTTGTATATATTGTCTTTGTTGCGTTTTTTATATATTGATGCCTTTCAAAAAAAGAATCTATTTGTCGTTTTAAAAACAAAGTGATGAAATTCACGCATTTAGGTTTTTAGTGTCTAGGAATTGGTTCTATTTCGAGTGAGGCTTTTTTCAACTCCAACTCGAAACTAGAATCGAAACCTCGTTAAAAATAAACATGGGGTTTGTTCTTAATAGGTTCACTTTTGGGTTATCGCACACATCCTTTATACCTTTATTTTCACTAAATGAAGCATGATGCACTATTTATAAACAACATTGATTCATATATGTATATGTATGCAGATATGAACATCAATCAAACTAGACGAAAAGAGACACATAATGTCGAGCTCGTTTATTCGATCATCTTTGTTTGATTTAAAGGAACTACCTTGGTATGTCCTTAACTATCCTGTATAATTGTGCTTTTGTTAACAATTAGTCGCCTTTGTTAGTTACATTAACTAAAAGTAAAATACAGTATAAAACCTGTTTATTAGAAACAAATAACGTATGATTGACACATATATACTTCCACCTCGTAGCCTTCTCCTGCCAAGCACCATGGAACTTGTACGCCAACGTTGCAGACACTTGAACCAAGGTAACCCTGCAACACAAATTCCACATTTCAACTATTTCTTCATCACCGAGATTAGATGAAGTGGTCCAAGCAAGAAATCACCATGAAGAATTTAAGAATCACAATGTATTTGAATCTGTATAACCCCAACTAGATTAGATAAAACGAACCAATGTTTTCCAAATCAGAGTATATGAACGTGTTACAAGGTTTCGTTTCTTGATTTCTTCGATTTACTCTTTTCTTGCATTCTCTTCTTCTTTGCTTCCGCGGTAATCCATGTGTAATCAGCAGGAATTATAAACGGGTCTTGAGCGTTTTCTATACATGACGTTGATGACCTGGCGTGTTGATAGGGAGCTTTGATCCACTGAAACCAAGACGATGATGAGCTTGTAGTTGCAGGGAGATTGTGGTCTGTGGCTGTAGGACTCGACGGCGGAGTAATGAATTCATCCAATGGCTGTAATTCTTCGAATTTTGTGAAAGTAACCAATACTCTTATGGTCGGGATCACTGGTATAGCAACCTGAAAAGTAATTTCTTAGCGAAAAATGCTACTTGAAGTTGCACAAATCCTATATGGAGAAAAAAGTTGGCTACAAGTTCCGTAAGGGGCGTTTGGACGTGCTTCTAAAGTTTGACAAAGAGTGATTTCGGTTATTACTTTTAAGTTTGCGTAAAATACTGCCTATTGACGTAAATGCAAATTTGCCTCACTATTACCCGCACTAATTATCAGATTGATTTTCATGTCCTAATCACTTTTAAGGGGGTGTTTGGGATAGTCTAAATTAATATGCAACAAAATAGCAAAGAATACCTTGACAGGAAACGTGCCCGCTGGAAGTTTTGTGGTAAGCAATTCTCTTAATCTTCGTATCGCCTTCACTTTATTAGCCAAAATGTCAAGCAAAGGCAATAATTCATCTGTATGCAATGGAAAGTCGGGTGAAAGCCACAGAATCGGCTTCAAACCTTTCTTGTACTCGCTCTCACGGCTCCCATCTTTCCGTCTACTTGTAGATGAAGACGGTTTGGAAGATCTTGCTTTGCTACTCTCGTCCCCATTAGCAGCAATCTCCCCTGAATACCTTTGACTTTGACTATTCTTAGTCTCCCGCTTCCTCCATCCATCAAACCATCCTTTCTTTTCCTTTTCACGCTTACTTTCAACAATTTCATGACTAAAACCATTTTCAATTGGAATTTCTCTTTGGTTACTAAAACTATGTCTATGCTCGATAATCCCATTATTGTTTTCATTGTTTTGATCCAAAGAACCATACTTTAATGCATCTTCGAGTTGCTTACGCTCTTCATCAGTCAAAATGTCATTAAGGTCTTCACTATCGGTATTGTTTCCAGTAGAATCAGCAAACAACTCTTCATCTGATTTGGCACCTGGCACATGTCGGGACTTAATACTAACAACCACATTATTCATATCATAAACTTTGGCCTTCCAATTCCCAACAAACTCCGTTTTCTCTAACCGCCGCCATGTCATCTGTGGCACAAGAACCGCTTGAGTAACATCAATACCAGGCCTAAATATATTCGTTTGAGACATGGCTTGAACCTCTTGGTTCACCTCTGCATCCGTAGCTGGCCCGCCCGCACCATCCAACGCGTTAACTACCTCCTTCTCTTTATGTGAAATCATACAAAGAGTCCCCGGTGGGACCCGCCCATCTTCAGAACCATCACCAAGGAATAGAACAGTTTGATCAGCTCGTTGGATTCTAAAACCATCAAAACCAGCTAACGTCATATCTGCCCTCAAATTAGCTCCCCTTTTCCAGATTTTGTAAGTATCCGAAGGGGCAATTCTGGAAATAAATGGGATAACCGAGCTTTCAAACTGAAACGTTATTTCCATATAAAAATCACGCATTCTTCTCATTGTTGCTAACAAACGAGGCAATCTCCTACACCATTTAGCCCAAGCTAAGGGTTGATAACGTTTAATTATAATTTTAGCAATGGGTTCGTTTCGGTTGCATATAGCTTCTTGTAAAGCACTCCAACCTTGCTCGTTTTGTAAGCTCCAATCAGCACCAGCAGACATAAGGATCTCAGTAGCGGTAACATCACTAAATTTGACTGCCAAATGGAGCGGTGTGTCACGGTTAGGAACATCACGGCGGTCAATCACGGAAGAGATGACATCAGCCTTGGCTTCCTCTGCAATTGAGGCAGATTCGGTCTTGACCTCAGACGAGTCGATGAATTTTGGAAGACCCGCGATTATTTTCTTTAGACCGTTGTAGTCTTTGTTTATTACTGCTTTGTGGACAGGACTATGAGAATATAGAGTAACATCTATGGTTTCCATTGGAACAAATAAGCTTAAAATCCAATGTTTTTTAACTCAACCAATCCTATCCAACCATCTAAACTTAAATCGAAAACCCTCTTTCAGAAACTCAAACAGAGTCAATACGTGCCACGGGTAAACCTATATACAGCAAAAGAAAGTAGAATTAGATGCAAATCATCTAGTCTTACAAAGGTCAAATAAACGTTCATACAGCCGAAACAAGTAATATAATCGCGTAATCAGCTAATCTAAACTGAACAAACCGCAATATAACTTACATCATAATATAATACCATATTCACGATTTTAAATGCTGTTTGTTTAACCTTAGTTTATGGCTCGTGAGCTTATTTCTCGCAGCTTAAATTTCATAATCCCATTATTTCCAGCTTATTTTTTTGACTTATGAGCTTATTTGACTAGGCTTATATTTCATAAGCCAATTTTTCCGGGCTTATAATGACTTAAAGATGGAAAATGAGCCATAAAAATGTACTTATGAAATATAAGCCTAGTCAAATAAGCTTATAAGCCCAAAAATACGCCTAAAAACACCCAAGTATCATAACTAGTAAAATCAGCACACAATAAGCTAAACTAAACCCAACCCAATTCAAATTACATCAAAATAAGCAAAGGGTATGAATACAAATAAAAAAAGATTCAAAATTTATTACCTAAAGGAGCATAACAAGTGAAATAAGCACATAATCAGCTAAATTCAAGATTTCAAACCTAAAGGGACATAATAAGCTAAATATGCACACAATAAGCTAAACTAAACCCAACCCAATTCAAATTACATCAAAATAAGCAAAGGGTATTAATAGAAACCGAAAAAGATTCAAAACAAGTAAAATAAGCACATAATCAACTAAATTCAAGATTTCAAACCAAAGGGACATAATAAGCATAATAAGCACACAATAAGCTAAATCAAACAAAACCCAATTCAATTAACATAAAAAAAATACAAACTTTATAAAAAAAATTGAAAATTTTAAAGAAACCAAACCTTGTTCTTGTTCTTGTTCTTGTTCTTGTTCTTGTTTGACTAAAAAAAGTCAACTTTGGCCCAATTTAGATCAAATAAACCCCTGAAAACCCAAAAAGATTCAATTTTTTTAGCAAATTTTAAGAAAAGAAGAAGAAAAGTATAAAGGGTATTTGTGATCTTTAAATGGGAAATATGGAAAAGCCAAAAAGATGGGAAAGTGTTGGAGAAAGGAAGGAAGGAATAATGAAATTTGAAGAAAGCAAAAGCATCATTAAAGAAAGAATGTGTGTGTATGAGGTGTTGTTAGTTGTTGTTGAGCAGGTCCTTGTCTTTGGAATTGCAGAGAGAAAAAAGATTATAAAATGTCATGTTTTTTACTGTACTTTTTTACTGAGGTAAAAGATGGTAAAAAAAGAGGGAAATTTTACTTTTTACTTTTTACTGAGGTACGCTTTTATTGTTTTTCCAAAAAATTCAAACTATGATGTGATCATCATCTTTTCATTCTTTTCTCTAGCCGTTCACGCGTGAAGTAAAAGCAGGGTAATGTTATTAAGACCTCCTTATAATGTGATAATAAAAGGTTTTGGTTAAAATGTATAAATCGCAATGCACATTGTACAAACCCGTAATGCACAAGGCCTCACGAAACCTCCTATGGGAGGGTCTGTATAAACTCCTTGTAAAAACTTTGTAACAATGAATCACATGTAATCAAGATGAATCACGCGTGATCCTTGATCCTAGGAGTTTAAAGAATGCATCACCTACAATAGATTAAAAGGGTTTGTGATATCAGTTTAAGATGTGTAAGATATCAAGTTCAATTTCTGCTAAGGTGCAAACAACCCTAAAGTGGCCATGCTAACTTTTTGAAAAGAGGGGACTTCAACCGGTTTGAGTCTGTATGAAGGTAGGTTCAAATCACGTAGATTAGTCGGTCAAAAGTTCAGAAATGATGATTACCAAAAAGACATCTTTAATTATTTTTACTAAAGTCAAAGATGGAAAAAAGTTTAACCATTGGAGGTGTAGGTAAACGGCTCTAAAATTTCAGAAGATATCCAGTTCAAATCTTGTCAGGAGTAGGATGACAAAGGAAAGTCTGAAACTACATTACTATCGGCTAGACTGCGTATATCAAAGTTAAGAAGACTCGATTTCTCTGAATGGGTTATTTAAAGGTTTCTTTTTTCATAATAACTGTAACAAACTTTGAAATTTGAAATTTGGTAGCATATATTGGAACGATTTGTAACTTGTAGTTTTTAGGCAATGACTTTCGTCTTAATTTGGGAAGTAAACTAGAAGAAAAAAAAAAAAAAAAAAAAAAAAAAAAAAAAAAAAAAAAAAACTTTTTATTTGATAAATATGTCAATGTTTTATACACTCGAAAAATAGCAAATTTTCATCAAGTTGTCAAAATCGTTAACACAAAAACAGTTACTTTTTATTCAGCACATAAAAGAATGACGATGCTTATAAACTCGCATTCATAATCTCTAATGCATCACGAAAAAACCATCTCCAAACCCTAAACATTATGTTACGGTTTCATTTGAACTGAATTCTATCTGTTCTTTGAAGTCATACTACCAATTAGTTGCATTAAATGTAGACCAAAAAACAAGTCAAGAGTCACTAGTCACATGCTTGGACAAAAGAGCATTGGTGGGATGCCATTTTCAAATACAACTGTCTTATACATGTGCTATGTCGACACGTATTATCGATAGCGACTGGATAAAAAATTGTGATGCAGAACAAAGTATGAATGGTCAAACAAGTTTGATCAGGAACAAGTCTTCAATAGGCCACAAGACTTTAAAGCCAGGATGGTTCCAACTTGAGCAAGTCAAGTCCTGGTCATATTATTGCAAAACCGAGCATAAACAACCAACCATCATAAAAGTATGACACAACTGGCAAGATATCATAACAGACGGATATACAACCAAAAACAGCAGGTTCCAACATTAGTATCATATAGATTGAAAGTATTACGAGAACCAAAAATGGTTTTCTCAGCCATTACAATCTTCTTAAGAAAGAAATTGCAGCAATGCTGTAAAAAAGATGTTACTTTTGCCAAAAGTATCAAAAGAGCATAAACCCATACTGCAAAGCAATTTTATCATGGCTCGAGTCTTCGTGGGTCACGTGGGAAAAGTGATGTTTTCCTTATGTTGTCGAGGCCACAGAAGAGCATCACAACACGTTCCAGCCCAACTCCAAACCCACCATGTGGTGGTGCACCATACCTTAACAAAAAACACACCAATTGTTAGTATGGTTATCAAGGACATCACACAAAGCATATTACCGCATGAATTGAAAATGTACCTAAACGAATCGATGTATGTTGATATCGTTTTAACATCAATTCCACATTCTTTGGCGCGTGATTCCAACAATTCTGGCATGTGAACACGCTGAGCTCCTGAAATAATCTCTTCCCCTGAACATAATGCAACAGGTAGAATTTTTAAGATCCAGCAACAGAATAGGCTCACTTATACAAGTTCACATAGATTATATCGGCATGGCAGCTCACCTCTGATGAAAACATCAAACGAGTTGCTATAAGCTGGGTTGTCAGGACAGGGCATTGTGTAGAATGGTCTAACTGCCAGAGGGTAGCGGTGTAGTATATAGAACTCAGTATCGTACCTACAATCAATATTGTAAAGAAAAATGTCATGATCAGAGGAACTGGGGAAGCAAAAAAATAATTCCAAAATCAAGGAGGCGTCAAATAGATCTTTTTTTTTTTTTTTTTAAATAAATAAAATAAAATAAAAAATAAAATACTGAAAGAGAAAAATAAATATTGGAGAATTTTGACTTACTTTTCCAATACGAGTTTTCCTAAAGTCCTTTCAGTTTCTGTGTTGAGGTCCCCCAGTGGATCAACTTCGATTCCAGCATCCTAATAGATGACGTTTAATTTAGAGACTCGATGAACAGATATCAATTTAGAAGCTTTTTTACTAACCTTTAGCATTTGAATCCCTTCTTCGAAGGTAAGTCGCAAAGTTTTTTCTTTATACTGCACACATTAAATGAGATCAAATTAGAACATAAATTTATTAACATAAAACAAGAAGACGAGGATTTAGTCACCTTCAAAGGCTCGAACGGAAACTGCTTCCTAATAGCTTCTAGTGATTCTCGACACTCCTCGTTAATTTTGTTAAACATGTAGACAAAAAGGGTGTCCACGATATCCATCACCTCAGAGTAATGCCACTTAATCTCCATCTCCACGTCGAGACCTGTAAACTCACACAAATGCCTGTGCGTAAACGAGTCTTCAGCTCGAAAGACGGGACCAATGAGGAACACACGTTGAAAATCGCCACAGATAGCCATCTGCTTGTGAAGCTGCGGCGATTGTGCAAGGCAAGCCGGTTGCTTTTTGTATTCCAGCCGGAAAACGGCAGCACCACCTTCACTTGTGCCGGCGGTTAGCTTTGGAGTGCAGATCTGGCGAAAACCAGACTTCCACAAAAACTGGCTAAACAGCTGCAGATAAAATCATATGGAACTTGATTTAGTTATAACTTAAACATCAAAAACGAAGATACAAAGTGAACAAGATGTCTCGTACACGTAACACGTCGGACTCGAGCGAAAAAATCGCTTGATTTGCAGGTGTTCGAATGTCCAAAACCCTGTTATTTAGACGTGTGTCCTGATTAACTCGAACAAGCTGTTCTCCAAGCTGCATATTAATATACAAAATGAAATAAGTTCTTAATGTGATCTCAAACAATGTCGAGTGGCAAAATCTAGCAAAGCTAAAAGCTTTACAAAATTGTGTTTAAAGCTAATCGTACCTCCAAAGCGCTTTCAATTTCGGCTTCACTTCTAGAAGCGTCCTCGATAGAGATAGGAAGCACGGGAGCCGCCCGGTTGACACAATAAATCTTCCTCACTTGAATTTCAACCTACAGATATGAAAATCCGATATCTTATATCAATAAAAACGCTTCTCATAATCAAAGATCCCGAATTTGACGATGTGGGTGGTATTTCAGTTTAATGCCCAAGTTTTTGGCATACAAAAGAATGATAGATAAATGATTTGACAAATAAAAGAGCACATAAACGTCTGAAATTTAATCTAGTTGTCCGCGATTTTCCCTACAAATAATAACGAGGTGTTCGTCTTAGCTGCTTAGCTTATATGATGGGCTTATGAGCTTATCAAATATTCAGTAAGCTCGTAAGCTTGTTTTATATGGCTTGTGAGCTTATGAGCGTATTAGGTTAAATAAACAATTAGCTCTGGTAGATAAGCTCATAAACCATAGAATATGAGGTTACAAGCTTTGAATTTTTACAAGTTCATACTACTGCTTGCAATCCCAAACACCCTTCAATCAACTACAAATACTAAAACAAAACAAATACTCCCTTCGCCCCAAATAAAAGGCCCAGCTACTACAACTTATAATCCCAGCCACCATTTTATCAACTACGATAACTACAAAAAAAAACAAATAAATAACACGTCACTACTGTTTTTTATAAAAAGCTAGCTAACTACTAATTACAATCCCAAACAACCTTTAATTAAGTACAATGACTAAACCAAACCAATAGATAGCACATCACTACATCTTCTATAAAAGTATAAAACAAACAGCTAATCCCAACCACCTTTTAACCACAACGAATAAAACACACATCCCCACCGCCTTCATAAAACAGCTACAAATAACTACGACTACTCGCAATCCCAAACACCCGTTATTAAGTACAATGACTAAACCAAAACAGATAAAAAAAAATACACACCTGCTTTTATAAAACAAACTACTGTTAACTACTACCACTTACAATCCCAAACCACCTTTTAATAAACTACAACTACTAACACAAAACAATTAACATGTTGAGAGGCGTCTGTAATGGGCTCATTTGCAACCGCGTGTATCGCATAAACTATAAATTAACTGTCATTCTAGTCACGTTATAACTACGGCTACTGCTACCTACTATCGCTTACAATCCCAACTACACTTTAATTAACTACAACTACTAAACCAAAACAAAATAAGTACCACTGTATAAAACAAACAACTACAGAGTACTATTTAACTACTACCGCTTGCAATCCCAAACACCTTTTAATTGTTTAACTACAATAAATGACTAATGAAACATACAAATAAAAAACACCTCACTTACGGCTTTCATAAAACAAATAGCTACCGCTAACTACTAATACCACTTGAAATCACTAACACCCTTTTAACCAACAACAACGACTAAAACAAAACAAATAAATAACACGTCACTAAAACATTACCGTATAAAACACCTTTTAACCAGCTAACTACCTACTGCCTACAATCCCAAATACCCTTTTAAGTTAAAAGTTTTAACCAACTACAACTACTAAAACTAACTACAGCTTTCATAGAACAAATAAGGAGGTGTTGGTTTAAGCTTATATGTGGTTTATGTCTTTATGAGCTTATTTGTTTTTCGGCTTATACTGCATAGTGGCTTATTATGAGACATGTTTATGATATGATAAACTCATATAAGCCATAGGTCTCATAATAAGCCAGAAAAGACGAAATCAAATAAGCCCATAAGCCCACATATAAGCTTAAACAAACACCCTCTAAATAACACTATCAATACCGCTTTCATAAAACAAACAGCTACCGCTAACTTCTAACCACCTTCTAACCAACTAGAGCTACTAAAGCAAATAAATAACGCATCACTAAAACAATATTGGATAAAACACACATTTATCGCTAACTACCATTTAACCAACTACAACTACTAAAACTAACTATCAATACCGCTTTCATAAAACAAACAGCTACCGCTAACTACTAACCAACTACAGCTACTAAAGCAAACAAATAACGCGTCATCGTATAAAACAAACAGTCACCACTACTAAACAAAAACAGTCACCTGCTGAGACACGCCCGTTTTTCCGGCTTATGAGCCTATATGTGGCTTATGAGCTAATTACGACATGATAAACTAATATAAGCCCATAAGTCACAAAATAAGCCAAAAAATTGGTGCTTATGAAACATAAAGCCGGAATCAAATATATTCATAAGCCCACATATAAGCTTAAACAAACACCCCCTAAAACAAAACAAATAAATAACACGTCACTAAAACACCTTTTAACCAGCTACTGCTTGCAATCCTAAACCGGTAACTACTATTTAACTACTACCGCCTACAACTACTAAAACTAACTACAGCTTTCATAAAACAAACAGCTACCGCTAACTACTAACCACCTTCTAACCTACTACAGCTACTAAAGCAAACAAATAACGCATCATCATATAAAACAAACAGTTACCGCTAACTATTATTTAACCAACTAAAACTATCAATACCATTTTCATAAAACAAACAGCTACCGCTAAACTACTATTTAATCAACTACAACCACTAAAACTATCAATACCGCTTTCATAAAACAAACAGCTACCGCCAACTACTAACCAACTACACTAAAACAAATAAATAACGTGTCATCGTATAAAACAAACAGATACCGCTAACTACTATGTAACCAACTACAACTACTAAAACAAACTATCAATACCGCTTTCATAAAACAAACAGCTACCGCTAACTACTAACCACCTTCTAACCAACTACGGCTACTAAAGCAAATAAATAACGCGTCATCGTATAAAACACACACAGTTACCGCTAACTACTATTTAACCAACTACAACTAATAAAACAAACAGCTACCGCTAACTACTAATCAACTACAGCTACTAAAGCAAACAAATAACGCGTCATCATATAAAACAAACACTCAACGCTAACTACCAAACAAAAACAACCTGCTGAGACGCGCCGGTAATCGGAGCCTTGGGAACACTCACAACCCCTTCAACATCCACAAAACTCTCCTTACTAATCCCATTAGCCCACTTCACCATCTGGGCACTCACCAAACCCTCAGCCACACACAAAACACATTGCACAGTACACCCCATCTCCCTCACAGTGAAAAAACACATCTTCTTCGCAACGGGCCGTATCGCGAAAACCCTCCCCCTCACCCAAACACTCCCCCCTTCCAAGGAGTTGTCCAATGACTTAACGGTGTTGAAAACACGTGTTGGGGGTGTCAGTGGGGACTGGAGATCGGTGATGGGTGTGTCGCCGTAGTTGGCGGCGAGTGGGTCTGGGGTGTCGAGAGTGACGGCGGAGGCGGCGGCGGCCGCCGCCGCGGCTTCTTGGCGGCGGCGGAGCTTTTCGGCCTTGGCGAGGTCTTTCTTGGAGGGGGGTTTGTTGGGTTCTGATTGGGAGGGTTGGGAGGGTTCCATTGGATTAGGGTTTTTAGGGTTTCTAGGGTTTGGGTTTTTGATTTGGGTGGAGAAGATGAAGTGGAAACGGATGTATGTGTGTTTTTTTCTTTTGGGATTTATTATATGGTACGAGCGTGGCGTGCGCTTCAAGCCTTATGGCCCTTTTTTAAGACGTGACTAAGGCGGCAAAAAAATATTTACATATTTATTATTTATGTTTTAACTAGACGAGTACCCGTGCATAGCAACGGAATTCCTAGCGGCATATAATTAACGATTTGTGAAATTGTGGTGAGTGTTTTGTGTAGCGTTCAAAATAGAACGTGAACCGATCATAATGTAATTGCAAACGGTTGTACTACACGATAACAAAAGTCTAGAAAATATTCTTAACATCTATATGCATATGCATCATTTTATATAACATGTGCATAACCCATTGATATGTCCGTAAATCAAAAGTAAAGTGATCAACTATCAGGAAAATAGTAATTAAACGGTTGAAGGTGAAGTGTACAAAAAAAATACAACAATTCTGAATATTGTTGTATTTTAATTAAACGTAATCCAAAAAAAATGACAACCAAATCACGGAGCAAAGTGAAATAAATAAAATAAAAGTAACAATGGAAGCTTGTTGCAATTTAATTATTGTTTCCAAAAATAATTTAGTTTCATAAAATAGCTTCTAAGTTGCCAAAGATAGATTAATTAAGAATATTTAGTTAATACCTTAATTTTAGTATTTTCACTTTCCGCTTTTTGACCATTTTCTCTTTATAGATAGCGTAGATTTAAGCATTGTAGTTAGGGGTGTCATTCGGGTTAACCTGTTTGGGTTCGGATCAAGCCTCCAAAAAAATACCTGAACCCGTGCATAGCAACAAGATTAAAAAAAAATGTTATGGGTTATAAACGAAAAATAATAAAAGTTTGAGTATTAAGAGTATTTAGTTAGTTTCCTTTTGGGGATTAAACATAATATTTTGAAACCCGGTTTAACCTAGGTAGTTCAAACGGTTGAACTGTTCCGGTTGAAAAACGGGTTAATTTAAACCGAGTCAACCCGACGGGTTGGGTTGAAAAAACTGGTCAAATTAAACCGGATCACCCGCCAGGTTTGAAGCATCCCGGGTTAACCCGATTTTTTATGTATATTAATAGTTTTCTTTTGAAACATATGTTTTCAAATTTTATTTTATTTTTATTTTTTATTTTTTTTCAAATTTTCACTTTCACTTTTTGATTTTTCTTTTACAATTACATGGCTATCTAGGGAAACTATCAATCACCCACTAATCACCACATATCTATTTGGAGCTTATCTCTTATGCACGGTATTAATATGCTTGTTTCAATATAGTTTCTCATTTCTTGTTGCCAAAAGTTAAGAAATGTTAAAAAATATTATATATGATCTTAATTGATTTTTAAATTTTACAAAAAAAAAATCATATGTCCGTCAATAAAGTAACTTACAACATATAAACAATAGACAAATATTTTCATGGATTTTCTACTGATTCTTTTGGTTTACTATAGTTAATCAAAATATATAAAGATCTAAAGCTAAAGATAATAAAATTTGACCTTCAACCATCCAAATATATACATGAAATGGAATCAATGAAAAGTGCACGTACACGATATAATTACAAATCTCAACGTGACCAAATTAATTAAGGTAAGCACAAGAAAACAAGATAATAAAAAACATGCGTAAAAAGGTAAATTTTTAATTATATTCATACTGATCATCTATCCATCTGATGATGAACTTCAGGACTCTCCATAATACTCTCTAAACAAGGTTTCCACTTTGTAACATTTTATCCTCTTAATCTACTTTTTTCAATCTTCCCTGACACTTTTTCGAGTTTCCGACCTTGACCCTTCTTTAACTGAAGTAATAACCATTGTAACTCATCTTTTGTTAATACAAGTTTTACCTTCATTTGCTACTTTCTTTGAAGAAAATATCACCACTTTTTTTCTCATATTCTTTGTTTCTCTTGTTGCCCATATTAATGTTGCGATTTCGTGTTTTCTTCAATTTCAACAAGACAAACAGCACAATCCCACAAACAAATAGCAAAAGTTAATGAAAAAAAATCCCAAAACAAATACACGAACAAATTTAACAACTTACCAAAAGAAATTATACAACAAAAGTTAATAAAAATAAGTATCTATGTCGAGCACTTTCACGCAACACCAAGAGGAGCAGCCTCATTTAGCGTCGGCGGCTGAATAAGTTCCGTCAGCAACGGTGGTGGATTTAAGCGGCGGAGTAGATCTACAAGAAACACAAATTTAATAATTAAAAAACCCTTTAAACTTTAAAAGTACATACATCTAAAATAAAGCTAAAAAGTACTCAATAAAACCTCAAAAACAGCATCTTCGGTTGTGGCGGCGACACATAATCCGATAACATCAGCGGTGGATTCCGGTGACAACAACAAATCTTTAAAATCCTGTCAAAATGTTATAAAAGCAAGATGGATCTATTAAAAAAACATCAAAACTTAAAAAGCAAATATAGATCTATAAGCACACACATATAAAATTCCGGCAAGGAGGTGCAGTTTCCGGCGACTTCGACGAAGGCAAGCAAAAGATCTGTATAATAAAATTAGTAAAAAAAACTTTAAAAGCATAAAAAATACATAGATGTATAAAATAAACAAAAAAACATGAAAAACGTATAGATCTATAAAAAATATATCAATCGGTGGTGGTGTGGTTTCGGCGCTGAGGTTCGGCGGTGGAGTTGTGCGGTGGTAGAGTGGTCCGGTGGTGAGAGTGTTTTGTTAGTTGTGTGTGTTTTTTGTGTGATAGAGGGATTGAGAGATATGAGAAAAAAAAGTAGGGTGTGTGTGTGATTTATTGTGTTGTGTGTGTGATTTATTGATTTGCAGTTTCTTTTTTTCATTCATTACTTTCCATCAATACGAATTGCAGTTTCAATTTACATTCAATCATTGACCAGGCAAAATGGCATTTGATTTTCATTGATTGGTTCACAAGGGTAAAATAGGCATTGACTGAAATTTCAGTTTTCCACATTTCACTTTGACCATTGAGCCATTATAAGTAGTATAGATATCATATTTCATATACATTTGGACAACTATATTAGACATTGACTACTACTTATTATATTATTAGCAAAAAAAAGTGGCGCTACGTCTTACCAAAAGTTGCGCCTTTTCTCACGCCACGCCTAGAGCTGCCACCAAGGTTCATTTCGTGGCGGTAAGGCCACGCCTCGCGCCTTGGCATCGCTTTTTAAAACACTGATACAAACGAAATTTAAAGTTTAAAATAATATAGAAAATGTTTAGGCTGCAAACAGTAGTGACCATAGACGACCTTTTATCTGTCATATTAGTTTTCTTTCTCCAATGACCTACAGACAATTTTTTGCCACAATAAAACAACCTACACTATTAAAAAACATACCTCACAAATATTCTTTTTTAATTAATTCACACACACAAAATATATACAAATCGATTGTGCAGACGATCTAAATCCACACATACACACACACACACAAAGAAAAAAGAAAGAAAGAAAAAATGACCTACATGCCACAGTAAGGGCGACCAACTCCCAACTCGGTCGACTGAATCGACGATCGGCTTATTGTGGCTAGCCTTAGGTTGATAGCCTCATAGTAATGAGTCCACAACAAGACCACCAATACCCCCGCCACATCAACATTAACTTAGCTTTCTCTCTCCTAAACCAAATAATCGTAGTAAAGAGACCGCAAACACAACAAAAAAAAACAATACCACAAAAATAAATTAAAACAAAAAAAACACACACAAACCTTTCAATTGTTTTGGTGCACTGACAGACCAAAACATTGCAAATTAAGAAGGGGAGGGGGGACGCGTGTGAATTGGCCAAGGAGACCGGACCATTCGGTTCCATTACGTTTAGTCTTACGTATGGTATGTATGAGTGGATTTATGGTTAAATCCAATGTTGCAAAAATCGTGAATCGGTCCCGAGGCGGTTGAGGACCGTGTAGCGATTTTTGGCCGATTAATCGCCGATTCCAAGGTCCAAGGCCGATTACCTTGTAATTCGCTCCAAGGTCCAAGGCCGTTCAGCTTGTAATCGCCGACTAATCGGCCTTGTAGGCCGATTTTTGCAACACTGGTTAAATCAATGAGTATGAGATGAGGCTAATCATATGTCGGTTTCCCACGTTCGGTAAGGACCCCAAAATAAGATCAAGGATCTTGAGCTGGGGTAACACTCACATACGACTAGGGTTTAGTGTGTGTAAAATAGATAAGATAACTTGGTTTCTTTTCTCTAAATGCATGTATTTGTAGAGATGCATTTGGGGTTGTGTGTGACAAGTGGAAGTGATCAAGTGGTCAAGCATGATCTTATGATTCTTGGCGAACCATGTGTCGATCATCTTATAGAGGAGACAAGAATGACACGTGTTGTGTCATGATTGACTCAGGTGGGTGTGGGAATCATTGGCAATATTCGCACGTATTAGCGAGATATTCGTAGCATTATCTTTGCACGAATGATGTAGTTAACGTGGCATGGACGTGTAACAGCTTTGGGGATAAGATCTTAGGCTTATTCTTGCCCTAGAATTAGCTATCCAGGTAAGGACGATTATGTCTCGCCAATGCTCGCATGGGAAGCTGTTTCAGGTAACGTATGCTGGGCTTTGAGCCTAATGTGTTGGTTATAGTGGTATGGGCTTTAGCCATGTGGGCTAAAACTCCTATACGGTATCAAGTCCCTTCAGTCTATTGTTATATTATATTCATATGGTATGATGATGGACTTTGTTGTCCTTTATGTCAACGATGAGCTTAGGGCCTGATTGACTTTGTTGTCCTAATCACCATGACTGATTAGAGTTTTTGCGCAAGATGTAAGCTGTTAAATGGATATTACGGTGTATCCATAACACGGTCGATGTAGGGTTAGGATTCGAACATAGAAGTAGTTATTGGGTAGAAGGATACTGCGATTTAGACTATGCTGAAGATTTAGACAAGCGAAGATGTACGACAGGTTGTGTATTTACTCGCAAAAGCTCCAGTTAGTTGGAAGTCTATCTTACAATCAACTACTACGTTGTCAACTATGAAAGCAGAGTATATGGCAATTACTGAGGTTGTAAAGGAAGCAATTTGGCTTCAATTGTTGCTCGATGAACTTGGAATCAAACAAAAGTTTGTCACGATGCATTCTGACATAGTGTAGTTCATTTAGAAAAGAATAAAGTTTATCACGCAATGAAGCACATTGATGTTCGGTATCATTTTATACAAGAGATACTGGAAGAAGGTGAAGTCAAAATCGAGAAAATTCATACTTCTAGGAATCCCGCAGATATGCAGTAGCTCGATCAAGTTCAATTATTGTTTGGACTGTGAAAACGTGACGATTGGTTTAAAGACTCCACCAACGATGGTTGACAATGAGATTGAAGAATTGATATTCGTTAAGGTGGAGATTTGTTGATTTGAGGCTCATATTTGATAAGGTTACAGTCAATGAATCAAAGTAAATGGGAGCAAGTTGTATGATACAACTAGGATCTTAAGGGAACTTGATAGCAACTTGGGAGGTTCTTGAAAGGCTACAAATAGAAGGCTTTACCTTTGAGTTTTAGTACACCAAAACACAGACACACACAAAGCATTCTTGTTGTGTAGTTAGTTAGTTCTTTCCTTTTGTTCTAGTTTGTAATATGGGAAGTGATATGCACACTCTCAAATTTTATTGGCACACTCTCAAATTTTATACTTAAAGTACACTGGTCTAATGCATTGGTGTATGCCAATAAAAATTGAGAGTGTGCAAATCAATTTTATTGTAATATGTTTCTATAAGAAATATTTAAGTTTGTGGTGTTACATTCTCTTGTTCATTTTGGTATTGCTTAATTTTCAATAAGTTAGAATAAGGTATAGTTGTGGTGCTCAAACATTCACTTTTTACCTAGTTAGTGAGATATTATGGCAATTATTCGACAATAGTTAGAAGGGTATGCTAGCAGGTACACTGGTGCTACCAGTAGCGACATACATCAATAACATATTGCATTAGCGCATTGCAGAACATACAACAGATCGATAATTATGTCAACATATTGCACAAGCAACAATTTCATATTTTCGTTGCACAACATAAATCGTGCTGAGAAAGAGCAAATAGACAACATATGCTTTAAGAAAAACGACCGAGCTGAGGTGAAATAGGGATAGCGGAGAAAAATGTGTACGTATGGTGATGCGTATTAATGATTCATAAGACCTTGGGCCTCTGGTCTAGCGGTATGGAGGTTTTACCCTCCCAGGCAAGGTCTCAAGTTCGAGTATTGTCTAGAGTGATAGGGGTTTCCTCTCGCGTACGTGAAGGGAATGGTGTCATTGCCTTCTGGGTTGGATCCAACTTGGTTGTGTGGGCTCGCTACGCCTTGTGGGCTAGGGGCCATGTAGCCACAATTGCCGTTCAAAAAAAAAAAGACCTTGGAAAACTGTAAACATGAGAAACAAACAAGTAAATTGATGCATATTTTGAATGATACAAGTTGAAGAAAATTTACAATCTGAAAACCTTTACAAGTTGGATTATTTTACAATAATGGATCATTCCTTGACCAAAAAAATGTTAGTTGATTTATTAATTCATAGTATTTCATATTTTAAAATAGAACATAGCTGTCACCACAAAAGCCGCCTATATTGACATGAGATGGGGGCGGATGTAAAAAGTGTTTAGAGTTTGCAAATGACACTAAGGGGCTTTTTTTTTTTTTTTTTTTTTTTTTTTTTTTTTTTTTTTTTTTCCTGTTTGGATATAAATCCTGTGCAGAAAAATAAAGTTCTTTGGAGTAAGGATCTTAGGAACAAATTTGTGTTTCTTTTACATCCTGAATGAAAATTTTCAACAAAAGAGTTGCCCTATTTACCCTTCTATTTAAAATGAATATGCAAAACTGAAAAATCAGGAAGATATAAAACCCAAGAAACAAAAAGTGCAACTTTGTTCAAATTGGATCCAAAATCCCATAATAAAATAAATCAATAGTTAAAAACATAACCTGATGGTGAATATTTTTATAAAAACTAGAACCATCCTAAATTATACCATATCTTATAATTATTAAACCAATTTTAGCCAAGTGCAAACTTGTAAAAACTCAAAGAATCATGGCATCACATATCCCATTTGAGTTAATTAATATGTATACATCACCTTCTTCAAGAAGCAATTAAAATGTGTAAAAACCTTTCGTTTATTGAGATTTATTGAGGGGTACCATGTGTGGAGGTAGGTAAGGAAGAACAAATGAGAGATATGCGGAAAGAGATGAATAAAAGAAGAAAAAAAAGGTGCGGTATGGTTAGTGGTGGAAAATGGGGAGGTTGGTGGTGGATCGGAGTGTTGATGATGATGGTAGATGTGAAAGAGGTAAAAATATAGATATGTGATGAGCAGATAGAACAAAAGAGAGAGAGAGAGAGAGAGAGAGAGAGAGAGAGAGAGAGAGAGAGAGAGAGAGAGGTGAGGGTAGTTTTATCTAGATAAACATCCTAGATGGAAAGGACTTCAATTTTAGCACCCTTTTGTATTTATGATATTCTTTTGTATTAAGCAAATAAGAAACAATTTTTTTACTAGTTGGGTTAAGAGATTTCTTCATCTAGCATATTAAGCCAAAAAGAAACACCCCGGGGTATTAATATCCCGTTTTTTCTTTTCTTTTTTTGTTAAGTTTAAGAGTGATGGGGATGGATTTGATGATGGGCCGTACAAGAACCCATAATTGACCGGTTGTTGGGTCATATTTTTTTGCTCATTGGATCCAAAATAAATTAACAACACATGGCTGAATTTTAATTATACATTTTTTTTTATTACGAAATGTTAATATTTGGTAAAATTGTTGGTATGAAGAGTAGTATTTTGGTTATTACAAATTTTCACAGCGATACATTTTTTACAAGATCGGGAAAACCATTATCAAATTTAGTAAACCGTCAAAAAGGCTAGTTTTTGGTATTTAACAGTAAAGTTTAAATTATTATCATGAGAGAAAAATCATAAAGTGGACAATTATTTTTGACAAGATTAGGAAGAGTGGTATTTTGGTCATTACAGTATTATTTATTTGAGGTTGAAGTGGAATTTCACGGGCGCGTGTACTTTCCATGAGATGGGAATGAAAACTATTAGCCCCACACGCAGTTTGTGAATAAGTGATTGTCTGATAATGAGCAAGAAATATCCGTCTTTCTGCTAAAGATCGTAAGTAAATTGGTCTGACATTAATCCTCTCGTACCTACGAATTGATGTACCTGAGATGCATTTCCTCTTGCTCCTGAAAAAGACATTATATGGACTCGATTAAAAGGATCGGTCATCCGAAAATTAGGATTCATTTCTTGTCGAAAATATTCACTTGTGGCATACCAGATCTCGATCGATTGACGTAATTTTTCTACCGCATCGAAGTTGATTTGCTTTATAAAAAGAAGATCTCAATGAACTTCTATGAAATGATTTCACGGGATTCATCCAATTGTATTAATCGTGAAATATCATTGATAAATAGGAATCCGTGTTATAAAAGGATTTCCGACAATTAGTTCTAATATAGAATGAGTCAATCATCCATTTTGGTATTTTATTGGACAAAAATGGTGATATCGTTCCTCCATTGATCAATAATTTGGATTTTTGGCAAGTCTCATGATCATCCAATAAGAAGGGTTTCAATTTTTTCATTATCTGAAGATATCGGGGTTGGTTGGATGCATGATTTTTTGAGATCCTTGTTCGAGCTTTTAACCATTTAAATGATTTTGATGCTGGTGATTGTTCAAGAAAAAAAAATGGACTTCAATTTGATTGCTACTAAAACTTACCGTGAATTGGAAAAGCCGATTCAAAGTTTCCTGCAAAATCAAATGCTATAATTAACCAAAATTAAAAATCGTTATATAACATTCAATTGGTTATATTTGAAACTTATGAATTCGTTTCCTACAAGATATTGTTTTTCTAATGATGATGGCGGGCTAGGTTTAGGGTTCGGGAATGATTTTGGGTTTGGGTTTGAATATTTGATAATGAATCCGTAGCAATTGTGTAGCAAGGCAGGAAAGGGTGGGTAACAACTGGTGAAGGTCGGCCTGAATTGTAGGAGGCTTTTTTGAGAAGTTATTTTTTATTTTTTATTTTATTATTATTTTTTTTTTGACAAAGTCAATATTTCCTTAATTAATGTTTAATTCAATTTAATATGTTAAACTAATGTAGACACTAGAATTTGAGAATAACTTTTTAATAAGGGCAAAATGGTCTTTTTAATACTCTTATTTATTAGAATATATTTGGGGTTAAGTCTATATATTAGCATATACTTTCATCATTTTACAAATTTAGATAACCAACTTATTATATTACTAATTTAGGCATTGAAACCTGCTAATTTGTGACGATTTAGTAAATATGACTTTCTGATTTTCCAAGTAAATAAAATATTTTTTTTTTCTTAAAATTCCACATGGACACTCTTTTATATTTATTTCCACCTGGACACTATATACTACACCGAGATATGAAATGGTTCCCATACCTGCAAAATCATCTCCATCATACTTAATTCCCCAAACATGCCCAGATCTAAAAAGCTTGTGTACCAAAAAAAAAATTGTGAACCCATTCAAACTTCTCAAAGATAAATCAACAATTTATACTTCTATTTGTAAAGGGAACTAATGTTATTTTTTCACAACCTGAAGCCATCAGTACTCAACAAATCAACTAGAAAACAATTTTTTGGTTAATATAGCAACATCCAACGGGTAAATAAAACATTGTTCAGTTAGTAATCGAGGGTCCGAGTGCTATCTACAACAAAAATGTATGCCGACTAGAATGTGGGAGTTTTCCTACGAAAAACGGTTCTCAGCGATTACAATCTTCTAAAAAAGAAATTGCAGAAACAGATCAATTTTCTCAATCATCACCAAAAGAGCGTAAACCAATACTGCAAAGCAACAGATCATGGCTCGAGTCTTCGTGGGTCACGTGGGAAAAGTGATGTCTTTCGGATGTTGTCGAGGGCACAGAAGAGCATCAAAACACGTTCCAGTCCAGCTCCAAACCCACCATGTGGTGGTGCACCAGACCTTAACAAACACAGCAATTGTTAGTATGGTTATCAAGAACATACAAAGAAAGCCATTCAAGATGCAGATTTTACATACGGTCAATTACATGATTTTCAAGATTTCCTATTTCCGTTAAAAACAAGTATTATCAATACTTAAATCCTAAAAGACTTATTTGACCACCAAAGATGTTGCCACTTATGAAAGAGAAATATTTATATGCAAGTGACTATAAAAAACAAAGAAAATTCGACTGGCTTCAACCCGACCCCCGCTTTGACCCATTACCCGACCTGTACATAATACCGGTTGAATTGAAAATGTACCTGAACGCATCAATATATGTTGATATCGTTTTAACATCAATTCCACATTCTCGTGCACGTTTCTCTAACATTTCTGGCATGTGAATACGCTGACCTCCTGAGATAATCTCTTCACCTGAACATAATGCAACAGGTAGAACTTTTAAGATTCAGAAACGGAATATGCTCACTTATACAAGTTCACATAGATCATATTGGCATGGCAACTCACCTCGAATGAAAACATCAAACGAGTTGCTATAAGCTGGGTTGTCAGGACACGGCATCGTGTAGAAAGGTCGAACTGCCAGAGGGTAGCGGTGTAGTATATAGAAGTCAGTGTCGTACCTACAATCAATATTGTCAAGAAAAATGTCATGATCCAATGAACTGGGGAAGCAAAAAGCTTTTCTAAAATCAAGGAGGCGTTAAATAGATTTTATGTCTTCAAAAAACTATGACTGAAAAAGAAAAGTAAATATTGAAGAATCTCGACTTACTTTTCCAATACAAGTTTTCCTAAAGCCCTTTCAGTTTCTGTGTTAAGGTCTCCAAGCGGATCGACCTCAATTCCAGCATCCTAATGTTTCAGAATGCAACAACATAAAAGTTGACAAGCAGATGCATAAGTAGATCAGTTTCAGAGACTCGATGAACACATATTTATTTAGAAGTGGCAAAGCGATCAATTTTGGCAGGTACGGTTTTAATAATATGTTTAATAAAACTAAATCATTGCAAGATGCATATAACTCTATGAACAAAACGACTAAAGATGTTGTATGCGTTAAACGATACTTAGGACACATCTTACCAGCTTATTTTAAAAAAAAAATATGATAATTTTGCCCATTTGCCCGTTCTAGATAAAGCATTGCCTAAATAGACCCATTTACAAGTAAATGAGCAGAAACATCCACCTAGTAAGTTTGTTTACTAACCTTTAGCATTTGAATCCCTTCTTCAAATGTCAATCGCAAAGTTTTTTCCTTATACTGCACGTTGAATGAGATCAAATTACAACATGAATTAATCTATGATGCAAAACACTATCTAAAAACCTCAAATCTGTTATCGCATAAATGAGAAGACGTAAATTAGGCACCTTCAAAGGCTCGAAGGGATACTGCTCCCTAATAGCTTCTAGCTGTTCTTGACATTCCGTATTGATTTTGTTAAACATGTAAACAAAAAGGCTGTCCACAATATCCATCACCTACATGAATCCACTCGTTAGAATTTTTCTAATCTGAATTTTCATATAATAAGTTGTCTGTACCTCGAAGTAATGCTTTTTAATCTCTATCTCAACATCAAGACCTGTGAATTCGCACAAATGCCTGTGCGTAAACGAGTCTTCGGCTCTAAAAACGGGACCAACAACAAAAACACGTTGAAAATCACCACAGATTGCCATCTGCTTGTAAAACTGGGGTGACTGCGCAAGACATGCAGGTTTGTTTTTGTAGTCAAGTCTAAAAACGGCAGCACCACCTTCACTGGTCCCAGCGGTTAACTTTGGAGTGCAGATCTCGCGAAAACCAAGCTTCCTCAAAAACTTCCTATAAAACTGCAGAATCATATAGAACTTTCTTTAGTTATATCTTTTGTGACAAGAATTGTTCTTGGATTCTAAAAATGCCGAATTGGGTGAGAAGGGGTCAAGTATGTCGTGTTCGTGTCAAAAACGGTAATTTTGGTACAGGTCGGGTCAGATTGATACAAACCAACCCGTTTATGAGTAAATTGGTCAGAGAAGTTACCACTAAATAATTCGATAAAGTACGAAGTGTAGTAGAGTACTAAAGTACACATTCCAGACAACCTCATAGCATGGAGTAAACAATGATCTAATATCCTACAAAAAATAGACACTTGACTACATGCGTAAACTAAGGGAACCCAGAACTTGCAATAGGTTGGGAATGCATAGTTCACTCTTTTACTCATTTGAAAAGTCTAGATGCCTACCACGTACATATACCAAGACACAAAGTAACAGTTAAACATCACAAACGCAGATACTAAGTATAAAGTAAACAAGATGTCGTACATATAACACGTCGGACTCAAGCGTAAAAATCGCTTGATTTGCTGGTGTTCGAATGTCCAAAACCCTGTAGGTCAACCGGGTGTCCTGGTTGACACGAGGTAGATGGTCTCCAAGCTGCATAATCACAGTCACCAATGAACCATATTAATGTACAAAATGTTATCTTAAACAATGTAGGATGGCAAAATCTAGCAAAGCTAAAAACTTTACAAAATTGCGTTTGAACGTAATCATACCTCCAAAGCTTTTTCAATTTCCGCTTCACTTCTAGAAGCGGCCTGAATACAGATAGGAAGCTCGGAATCCGCCCTGTTTACACAAAAGATCTTCCTCACTTGAATGTCAACCTACAAATATGAAAATCCAGTATCTTATATCAATAAAAACACATTTCATAATCAAAGATCCCAAACTTGACGATGTTGGTAGTAATTCAGTTTACAAAAGAAGTGACGGTTACATTGTTCGAGATAATGATTTAATGCCTAAGTTTTTGGCATCATAAAAAAATGTGAGATAAATAATTAACAAAACACACACACACGCAAACTATTGAATTTTAAAATTTTAGTTCATCCCAAACACCCTTTAATAAATTATGAGTACATTGAAAAACTGCACAAATAAGTAATACATGACTATCACTTCTATAAAACAAAAACCAATACCACTTACAATCCCAAAACCAGCCCTAGAATCCGAAACCACCTTTTAACTAACCACAACGTCAAACAAAACAAAACAATTAACCTCCTAAAAGGCACCCGTTATGGGCTTATTCGTAGCCGCTTGTATATCAAACATTATAATCACGTCATTTTAAATAGCTATGATACCTAAAGCTTTTATAAAACCTCTAACTAACATTGTGGATGTCAATTTACACCTTTATAATTACAGCTACACAAAACACTTTTATAAAACAAACAACTATGCTAACTACTGCCTAATACCACTTACAATTCCAAACACCCTTTTAACCAACTAAAACCAAAAAATGAAAAATAACTATGCTACAAATACTTTTATAAAACATACACCTCTAACTACTACCACTTACAATCGCAAAACAAACAGCTACCGCTAACTACTACTAACGCTTGAAATCCTAAACACCTTCTAACTAACTAAAACAATAGAACACGCCACTACCTCTTTTATAAAACAAACAGTTAGTGCTAACTACTAAATCAAAACAAACATTCCAACGCACGCACCTGCTGAGACGCGCCGATAATCGGATCCTTCGGAACACTCACAACTCCCTCCACATCCACTAAAGACTCCTTAGGTATCTTAACCGCAAACTTAACCATACGAGCACTAACCAAACCCTCGGCAATGTTTAGAACACACTGTACAATACAACCAATCTCCCTAAGTATCAAAAACGCCATCTTTTTCCCCAAGGGACGTGACGTGTGAACTCTCCCTCTAACCAACACACTTTCACCTTCCATCTCCTTCCTCAACGACTTAACGGTGTTCCATCTTCTTTCGTCATCTTGGGCTGTGAGTGGTGACTGGAGCTCGGTGATGGGTATGTCGCCGTAGTTGGAGGCAAGTGGGTCTGGGGAGTCGAGGGTAACGGTGGTGACAGCGGCAGAAGCAGCAGCAGCCGCGGCTTCTTGGCGACGGCGGAGTTTTTCGGCTTTGGCGAGGTCTTTCTTGGAGGGTTTTTTAGGTTCTTTTTCTTGGGGTGCTTGAGATAGGAATAGTAATCTATCGCATAGTTCTTTTTCTTCTTGTTTAGCGATGGCTAATTGTGTTTCTAGTGAGGCGACTTGTTCTCTTTTCTGTTGTAGTTGGTATTGGACTCCTTCCATTAGGGTTTCTAGGGTTTGGGTGGAGAAGATGAGATGGTTCGTTCCTAGTATGAGTGTGTTTTTCTTTTGGGATTTTTTCGGTGTGTTTCGGCTTATATAGGTTGTGGAGTAAATTGTATTTTTCGTTGGTCCTCACTATTTCAAAAGTGCATCAAACGTCCCTATTAATTAGTATTTATAACTTTGGCCTACATATTCGCTCCCTGACCAAAGTTAAATGACTCAAATATATATACATAAATTTATCTTTTTTCAAAAAAATAAAAATCTACTATGTTTATTAAATTCTCATATTTATAAAATAAAGTTCATCATCATCATCTTCAATCATTTTTTCGAAATTAAATAAAAAACTCTAAAAACCTAATGACAAACAATTCGTTATTTCAATCCAATCTCAATATCGTTATCCACATTTAAAAAAATTACATGACTAGTCACCCTTTTTTATTTTTCAGACACCTTTTCAAACCCACTGTGGACGTATAGTCTGGAATGGGCCGGGCCCGGCAGACAGCGGCTCACTCTACGCCTAAACCCTAATCCATGCCCTATAAATATAGGGCTGTGATTCTCTTCTTAACACAACATAACAGGTTACCCTAAACCTAACTCTTATATGCTATATCGCATGGAGACTAACTTGACCGTCGGAGGTGGATCTCGGGGCTACGGCCTCGGGTCCACTCCTAACGGGTTCTCTTTGTTGACAGGTCTATTCAGGGCTCGAGAAGACGAATAACGGCCCAAGAAGAGTCGTCAAATCCAGCCCGCGCCAGATTATGCATCAACACCCACCTTTAGATTAAACCCTTCCATAGGGACTTGTAGTCTTTACTTCCTTTGGAGGCTCTACGAGGATAATAAGGGCTTCAGTTGTTGAAAAAAATGTCCCGATGAACCTTTATTCGCACTTTATGTCGCTAACCCGTGGCGGACAGAGCTAGTAGGTGACGGTAAAGGTACCTCCACATTTCGTACTCCAAACATCTTTAAGTTAACCCTCAATCATCGATCCAAACACCTTCATATCCGAGTTGTATAGGTGGTTGATGAAAACCCTAACCCTATCAATCCAAGCACAGGTTTTGTGTTTCGCGTTACAGATAAAAGAAAGAAAGGGTTATGATTTTGTGTTCATTCAACAAGATAAATTTGTTAGTGTTTAAAAAGGTTAGGGGAAATTGGTATCATTCTTTTGAAAGGATAAAGTGTTGGTGGCTAGGAAATAATATAAGAGTGTGTGACTGTGTTATGTATTGAGATAGACACTAGGATTGTAGATCTACATGGGTTGGAGATTAAGAATTTGTGTGGTGTGAAAGAGATACATGTGAAAGAGGATAATAAATTCATTTATATGTTTGTAATGTGTTTTATTTTAAAATGAATATGGGTAAATGGTTGAATATTAATTTGGTTTTAAGATAAACTATTAGATTAAATAGAATTTCATTTGAGAAACAAATAAAGGTATTTTAGTTATTTACCTTTGGCCAGGGACCAAACACGCAGGCCAAACTTCAAAATAATGACATCCACTGCACTTTGAAAAGGATTAAGACCAAACATGCAACTTGGCCAAATCACAGGGGCCAAAAATGCATTTTACTCTATATGTATGTTATGGCTTATTTAATTTTTGGCTTATATTTTAGGGGGAATTGCATATATACCAACTAAAACATGAATGTTTGCATATTTTCCCAAAACGCATGTTTTTAATGTACAATGATATTTAAGAATTTTTTGGGTATATGTTAGGAATATAAATATTTGTATGAAAAGACTCGGTCACCCCGAGTATCTGTTAAACATTATGTTAGCTCGTATACATATTAGTAGTAGTTAGTTAATATAATTGTAATTAGTATTCGTGGAGTGGGTCGAGGTCTTTACCCACTGTCAGCTCACTCCACAGCCTGTTTCATAGGGCATTACTATGTAACTATAAATACCCTTTCCCACCCAAGGGAGAGGGCTGGACCTTTCATTCTAATCTAATATCTCGTGTGTATCTCTCACTAGAAAAGGCTCCCAACTCACTTTCTCTCTCTAAAATTCTTATACTAATTCGAACCATAACCATAAGATCCATCCATGTTATGACTTTATCTGTTAAGCATTATGTTAGCTCGTAGACTTATTATTAGTAGTTAGTTAATATAATTGTAATTAGTATTCGTGGAGTGGGTCGGGTCTTTACCCACTGTCAGCTCACTCCACAGCCCGTTTCATGGGGCATTATTATGTAACTATAAATACCATTTTCCTCCCAAGGGAAAGGGTTGGATGTTCTCTTCATCTTTGAAGCTAATAGATTTATCTTTCTTATCCCTCATTCTTTCTCTCTCTACACTTCTTCTTATTCGATCTAAACTACAATTCCATATGTGTTATTGATTATGAGTTACTTACAATTGGTATCAAGAGTCATGGTTACATCTTAGGGATTGTGTGTACTCGAATTTGGTGCTTGGTTTTGTGGTTTTTATGTGGATTCGAATGGTTTAGGTAGAAAACATCTTGGTTTGATCTCGTTTGTAACACCCCAAAAACCGGATCAGCGGAAGCATACAAGTCTGGGGGTGCTACTCGATTGTTATCACAACAAAAGGTACAAAGAACGGTTTTACACAAATAATTTTAGAAGAAATTTTATGATCGAAAACATTCAATTACATCGTTTAATAATAGTACAAAAAACATAAGTCCAAAAAGGTTTTAAAGCGGTCCCAAACGGTTTTTGGAGTCTTCTATGACCTTAACATGCCCTTCGCCAAGCTCCTCCAAAGTAAGATATGCAGCGGAAAAGATCTAACACCTCAGATAAAACATGCTAAAAGTCAACACAAAGGTTGAGTGAATCCATAGGTTTAAAGTAAAGTAGTTGATCACAATATTCCAAGTTTAAGATAAAGGGGCTACGCTGTTATACGCCCGAAAAATACCACTGCACTAAGCTCATGACACCAAGCGTTAATCAACACCAGTAACCCTGTACTAAAATAAGTCGACAATAATTGCGAAATTTCATAATATAACAAATGCCCCATGCGCTAGGTACTGCCAAATACCTAGCTGATGCGTGGTTTTGCAACCTTGCAAAAGGTTTTACTTCTCAAGGAATCTTGAGAAGCTTGCAATTCCCACCAGGCAGTGTGCCTGACCGATGTAGTATAGTGTAGTGGCAAGTACCGGGGGATTGATCGATCTACTTGGGGAATAGTGTTCGTTAGGATTGAAACTAATCTAACTATGTCTATAGGTGAGGGATGATTCTTTTTGTATTTTTATATTTTAAGAAAAGCAAGTAAAAATCTCGGCTTTTGGAAGAGTGGGCGGAATTAGTTGCTAGTCAACTAACCCAAATAAATACAAATACAATAAAAATAAAATGACAAGAAAATAAATTGAGAAAACTCTTATATGGAGAAAACGTGTTTACTTAGATGTCACTACTCCCTAGTTATCTTTTATTGATTGATAAGTTTGTTACAATTGCGTGGGTGACGGGTTGTATTCCTTAATACCATTCGTGGGGCCGTGTACGATCTTCCCCAACTCTATAAGCTTCTATCTCCTCCTATGACGACACGTTTAGCACCCAATCATAGGGATTATAAACAGTTACTTATGCATTAAATACAACCATATAATCGTAGTACACATCCGATTCATGTTTCTTAAGACGTTCAAGCATATTACCATTTAGGAGTATTGCCAATTTTCTTAAGCCTAACATCGACTTCACCCACCCAACAACAATTAATAACAAACCAACAATAAATAATCAATAACTAGGTTTCATTAGATCTAAGCAAACATAAATAAACCTAGCCTAGCATGTTAAAAGAAAGACAAGCATAAGATATAATCAAACAACACATAGACATATTGAATGATTGATGGATAACTTATCTTTAATTGAACATGGAAGAAACAAGGGTGTGAAGCCCTTGAAAAGGTCATAAAATCGTGCTAGGGTTTGTGTGTTTGTTCCACCAAAAAGTTCCTCCTTTCATGAATGAAAAATTGAAAAGTATATATAGATTTACAAGGGTGACGGCATCACCTTTTGGGTTGTGACACCGTCATCTTGCCGTGTTTAGGGTTTCTTGATTGCCTAGATCCACTCTTGACGCCGTCTGGTGTAAACATGTTCAGGGCCGTCTCTCTTTGTCATAACAAGTGACGCCCTTGATTAAATACAACGTGACGCCGTCATGTGTAAAACTCCCAAATTCCATTCTGGCCCGTCAAGTGTAAAGTAACTATCCACCTCTTTATCAATGAGTGACGGTGTCACCTAGTAATGTTTGACGCCGTCAAGTACTGTTTCCAGCTTGGATTCTTGACTTTGTCGTTTTCTTCACTTTTATGCTTCAAAAACGTCCAAAATGCTTCATTTTCCAAAATTCCT
This sequence comes from Artemisia argyi, assembly GCA_030686995.1. Lineage (NCBI taxonomy): Eukaryota > Viridiplantae > Streptophyta > Magnoliopsida > Asterales > Asteraceae > Artemisia > Artemisia argyi. The sequence continues at coordinate 16,361,468 of CM060687.1, read as the reverse complement.
CTCCAAAGTACCTAAATTGACAAAAGAAACGATTTGAGGTAATATTTGATCATATTATCACGACTTAGGGCTTAAATGACTCCTTAAAAGCGTAACACTTTTCGTCTCATCAAATACCCTTACACTTGAGATTTGCTTGTCCTCGCAAATGTGCTTTTACTATAATCAAAATACAAATTAGGGGTCATTTAACATTGAGATAAAAGTAATTACAACAAATGATCGTTCCACCTTAATCAAAATAAGCACGGAAATTATACACTAGCACCTCACAAATAGTGTTTGGATACTCTCATCTCTCGGGTGTTATAAACCGATATATAACTAATGGAAATGGAAAAATATCACTCACTACCTGTCATAGCAAATAGATTACAATAGGCTTGGGAAAAGATCAAAAACCTCCACCACTAGGCGTAAGTGGTGTGTGCTTATTCACACATCTTTTTCTGTCCATATTAAGACCAAAACAGACACAAACTAACCATAATTGCCAAAGATATTGTACTTTTATGTTTGTGATCGTGCAGGAACGGATATTTCAGAAATTGGCATAAATCAGGCCAAAAAGGACAAAAACGAGCACGAGTTTGGAAAACGTGTCAAAAGCCAGAGCCGGGGAAGCAAATTACCACTTTTGAGCTTAGATTGTCAAAACACACCCTAGGGAATCACAAAATGCCAAAAATAGTCCTAGGAACAAAAGTTTTCAAAATTGGCAGAAATGGTCCCTCAAGTTTGGAATTTTACAGAAATGGCCCCTGAGCATTAGATTTTGGACGAAAAAGTCAACAATGGTCCTTTGAATTCAAAAGTTATCAAGGTTAGTTCCTGGGTGAAAATTTTGAGGAGTTTACAAGTTTGGTCCCTGCAGTTTCAGTTTTGGCATAATTAGTCCCTGGGATATTCAAATTTGGAAATTATCAAAATGGTCCTTGTACTATTCAACCTTTGCAAGAAAGGACCCTTTGTGAACTTTGTAAAATTTATAAATTCAGCCCCTTAAATTTTTGTAAATGGCAAAAGTGGTCCTTGTTATAATATGTACAACCAAACGGACCCTTTACTAAACCAAATCCAAAATCCAAGTCCAACACAACCATCACCTAAACCTGGTCCACTCCACTCCATGATCCAACCATTACCTAAGCCCAAAACCCCAAGGCCCACTCCCGTTCTATTATTTAGAACGGTCAAGGAAAGTCAAACAAACACCCCTTCCCTCCTTCCCCTCACCACTTGACACTGCAACCCTTTCACCTGCACCGCCCAACCCACCAACACTTCCATCATCACCTTTCACCTCCTCTTGCACTAGAATCCACCCTCAATTAATGAAAACCTAATCCCACAAGCAACAGACCCCAATTGGTGTCAAACTACTTTTCCTACCAAAATGGAATCAAGGGCTAGGTTGACATCCAAGGGTTGTGATATAAAGTGGGAAATGATGAGAGATGCACAGGAAACCCTAATTGGTGCCTATATAATGAAGAAGAAGCAAGAGAAGTCATCAAGTAGTTAATTAGCATAGTTACATGTCGTTTTTCATAAATTCTCAATTTTAGTTGTAATCTTTGGCTTTAAAAGCTTGTACTCAGTATCTTTAATGTAATTTAACCTTTCTTCAATCTTAATTGCAAGTTTCCATTCTCAAATCAGAATTTGGTATTTTTAATTTGAAATTTCACTTTAGCTTATTAGTTGATAAAGCTTGTTGTTTTCTGTTTCCTTAAGCTCATATTAGTTCATTTGTAAGATTTCAAAAGCTTTCAAAACATAGGGAGCAGTTTAGCATCAAAAATAAAAAATACAAAAAAATCAAAGAAAAATAAAAAAAATACAGGTTTGAAGAAGATGATGGCTGGAGCATGGTGCATTTTGGATGGCCATGGTTTAGTGTCTCAAGGGAGGCTGTAGGATTGGTCATTGGTTCTTGGTTCATGGTGTTTTGGCAGGATTGCATTTTATAAGGATTTTCTTAAATTTCAAGTTTTACTGTTCCATTACTTATCATAGCTTATTTCTGTGTTTTATTTGCTTATTAGGTCTAATTAAGTCTTATTAGAGCTTAAAATAAGTTGGTTGTTGATTAGAATTGATAGTTACTTATAATTCATTTTGGACTGCCTAGATTAGCATAAGGTGTATTCTGGGGTATTAGTGGTTGTAATCCTTGTTTCTGTGTTCATTTAAGCTTATTGGATTATAATAAGTTGTTTAGAAGTAGTTCCAAAGCCTTTAGTATCCATTTGCTTAAATATTCAAAAACCAAGTTTCTTATATCCATTTGCTTAAAAATTCAAAAACCAAGTTTCTTATCAGGTTGTTTGAATTTGTGGGATTCACTAAGATTCAAGGTGTTTTTGTTGTTGTTCTTGGTTCATATAAGTCACAGTAGGTCACATTAGTCCATTTAAGTCATAAAAACCAACCCTCACTCAGTGAAAAGTCAAAATATCTTTTAATCTCATCATATATGATCACTGTTAGGATTTAGTCTCATATCACTCTCATTAGTGTGTAAGTTGATACCATAGCTTATTTTAGTTTCTTTTTAGCTTAATACAACATTTTTAGTAACTAGGATTCAATCAAAATCCATTTTGGTCAACTTTGGTTCAAAATTAAAAAGTCAAATTGCATAGTCTTGTCAGAAATCTAAATTTTGTAAGAATTTTCCTGATTTAAGCTTTCACAATTAGACCTTAAGCGTGTTGGAGGATAAACCTTGTCAACTAAACTTGTGAAATCCACCTTTGGATTATTTTTTAGATTTTTTCTCTGGCTTATCCATTGGCTTATTTAAGCCTGCAGGGCGAGAACCTCCCCTGCACCAGGATATTTGCCAAACTTTCAATAGCTCATCATGAGTTCATTTGTGGGCCCCAGCCCTCAAGCTTGGCTTTTTGAATAGCTTATTAGTCCAACTTCAGATACGAGTGCTTATTTTGGATTTTAGATTCCTTGCCCCTAGCTTATTCAACCTCCCAAGTTACCCACATACCGCTCAGTATACTGAGTGGTCAGTATAAGTCACCCAAGTTCACAAGCCTCCCCCAAGCTCATTAGTGAACCATAAGCTCTGCTTATTAGCTTATTTCAAAGCTTACTAGGGCACCTTTTTAGATCTCCATTGAGTTTGGACTTCCAATCACCCCTGTGGACCCCACCAAGGGCTGCAAGTCCCCCATTTTGGATTGTCTAGTATTCAGGTTTTTGGTTAAGTGCTTATTGGTATCTCTTGACTTAATCAGTGTGCTTATTCAGTAGTCTTGGCTTATTTTACATGCATCTCTTGTGTTTATAGCTTATTTTTCCATTTGTAGCTTATCAGTAGCTTATTACATAAAAAATCCAAGTTTCAAGCTTATTAGGACTTCTGTCCATTCAATAACTTTATGAACTGCTTATTTTTAAGCTCCAAGTAAGTTATCTTTGTAAAATTTGCTTATTTTCAGTAGTAGAATAGTTTTGAAAAATAAAATCCAAGAAAAGCCAAATTTAAAAATAGTGATAGCTTCTATTTAAGCCATTTGGATTACTGCTCAGCTTTTTCAAAAAGCAGTTTTCAATTTGATAGGTTTCCTAAGTTTCTAATATATTAAAATAGTTTAAGAAATTTTTTCATAATTTTCTGAGTTAATTTAGTATTTATTATAATTAAATTAAGTTTAATTAGTTTTAATTAAAAAACCAAACAATCAATTTTCTTTCTGCTTATTTATTAGCAAAAGTATCTTTTCATAATTTTCCTAGGTTTTATAATTCATAAAGTATTTTTAGGAAAATTTTCATAATTTTCACTGTTCATTTGATAATTTTTAGAATTAAATTAGTTTAAATAGATTTTAATTAATAATTAAGTAAATAATTATTAAAATAGCTTAAATATAATTTTTATAGACTTTTTATAAATTTTAGGATTCCTGTGATGGTTAATTAGTTTTATATAAAATTTCATAATTTTCTAAGTTACTTTAGTATTTTTCTTAAATTAAAATTAGTTTAAATTAGTTTTAATTAATTATTAAATAGTTTTTAATTAATATTAAATAATAAAATAATCAAAAAAATATTTTTCTTTTTAATTAAATTTTCTTTTAATATTAAGTTTGTAGAAAAGTCACTTTTACCCCCTCTAGTTTATTTTGGCTTAAAACTCACCTTTTTCTCTATTCGTAATCCTATATGTTTTAAATTCAATTTGCATTTATACATATCTGTTTCTTGTAATTGTTTATACTGTTCATTTAGCTTTATCCAAATCATATCCAGTAGTATAATCCAATCCAAATCATTATCTGGTTACTTTCCCAATCACTGTATCCCGAAAACGTTTACAAATACAATTTCAACCTCGTTGGGACTTAACGACCCGGGGATTTTCCTGTACTTCCACGGATTTTATATCTTGCACTCCCTCCTAGGTGAACCTATTGACCACACCCGGTTGACTGGTTGGTTTGGGAGGAGTCAAATTTTGGCGCCGTTGCCGGGGAGGTTGTTGCGTGTTTAAAAACGTTTTTAGATTTAGTGATTTTCAAAACCGTCACTGTACAAATCCTACCCATTTTTGTAAAAAATCATAATCATACCAAAAATTTCATTAACACTTTTCCTAAAGTGTTAAAAACACCAAAAAAATCATAAACAACAAAATTAATCGTGAAGTTAAATTACTTCGTTTTCTTTAAGATTACAAACTATACAGGTGGTAAAAGCAAGTTCTGACATTAAATTGCGAACTGAAAAGAGATCCATTCTTCTCTTCCGCCACCCTGCGAGTACTCTTAAAGGAACGATTTAGGTTAACGAATCGGTTCCAAAAATATTTCCCAAGTTTTTTCACCCATACACTAAAAGCCAAAAACATTTTATTTTCTTGTGAATAAATTACGTAAAATACATTGTCGCAAACCAAGGCAGAATACTACCCAACTGGGGGTATGAACATTAATAAGTTCCCAAACTAAAGATCAAAACTTGCCATTGTATCATTGTGAATTGGTGTACCTTTTTCAAAGAATCCTTTCACATTATGGTTATTGGTTTAAGTTCTGTCGTTTTGCCTCGGTCTTGATTTAATTGAAACTTTTTTAGTGCATGCGCACTCGTTCGCAAGCAAAGCGTAATCGCCAAAGAAATGTAACTGAGTTACGTACTGTTGAAAAAGAACAAACTTTAAAGATGGACGACAAGCACCCACTACCTCCCAAGGATGATGTAGTTCCTGACACCCGAACAATGGAGGAACTATGTCAGCCCACCATTCACGGGAGAGGTGGACCCATTGCACAACTGACTATTGGAGCCACAGACTTTGGACTAAAACACCATATGATACAACAGGTCCAAAATTCGTGCCAGTTCCACGGATTGCCGGGTGACGATGCTAACAAGCATCTCGACAAATTTTTGACTGTCACCCAAAGCATGAAACAAAATGGCGTCACCGAAGACGGCCTACATTTGTACCTTTTCCCCTACTCCCTCTCTCATCATGCGACTGCCTGGTTCAATCGACTTCCAAAGAATTCGATACACACCTTTGATGAGATGGTTACCAAATTTCTAGCCAAATACTTTCCACCATCTATGGTAACAAAGCTGAGGAATGATATCAGCAACTTCAGACAGCTTCCTGACGATGTCCCAACCATAATATGCTTCTTGTCACCATTATCGATACCTTCTATAATGGTTTGACACTTCGCCATCGTGACACCATCAATGCTGCTGCTGGGGGCAACTTTATGAAAAGGACCCCTAAAGAGTGCTACGATTTAATCAAAAACATGACTGCCCATCACAATTTTTGGGACTCCTCTGCTGAGAGGAACGACTCATGTAAATCAGTCACTCCAGCAAGCAATGAAATAGCTCTCCTTGCTAAAAAAAACTCGATGATTTATCTACAGCAGTTTTACGTATCCATCAGACAAATCATAATCAGCATGTCAAAGTTGTCAACCCAAGTTGTGAAACTTGCGGTGGTCCACATCCGTACACAGAGTGCCCAGCCTCCATTGGCTTCGTTCATGAAAACGTGTATGCAGCTCAAGGTTCCTATAACGCGGGGGTAATTCTTACCAACCACAAGGGGACCGAAACCTTTTGAGCTACCGTTCTAATAACTACCTTGAACCACTAGGATTCAATCAGTCTCAGAACCAAAATGGTCAAAACAGAAACCAGAATTTTAACCAGAATCAGAACCAGAATAGAATGAACCAAGGTTTTAACAACCAAGGGAATTTCAATGCTGGTCAAAACCAGGTTTTCCAAAATCAGAACCAAGGAAACTTCAACCGCAATCAAGGTCAAAACAATTACCAACAGGGTAATTTTCAACAAGGAAACAATTTCCATGGTAATAACAATCAGAATCAAGGGAATTTCCAGAACAACCGGGCTCAAAATTTTTCTAACCAAAATCAAGTCGTTGTTCCAACTGGACCATCATCCGATGAGTTATTGAAACATTTTATGAAATCCCAAGATGAAATGAACAAGTTGTTGGTCAGCCAGATTTCTGACATCAAGAAGTCTTTAAATGATCGACCCTCGGGCTCGGGTACATTACCCAGCAATACGATCGCGAATCCGAGGGGCGATGTAAAAGCGATCACAACCAGAAGTGGAGTTTCCTATAAAGGACCCAGGCTCCGTCTACCTCTTCTCCTGTCCAGGTAGAGGAGCGTGAAACAGAGGATACAACGGACAAGATACTTCCTACTAACAACGGAAGTACCAATGACGTCCCTCCTCCAGTTATTCCGGTCCCGACTCCCAAAAAAGTTATGTTTGAAACTCCCAAGAGTCCTGTTGAAAATCCAAAAGCCAACCCAAAACCTTCAATTCCGTATCCCTCACGATTACAAGACCAAAAGCTCCGCGAGGAAGCTAATCACAAGATGGAGAAATTTTTCCAAAATTTTTAAGATCTACACTTTGATATTAGTTTCGCGGATGCTATCCTTTTGATGCCTAAATTCGCATCAACAATCAAAAACCTCCTAAGCAATAAGGAAAAACTATTCAAAATGGCACGAACTCCACTCAATAAAAACTGCTCTGCAGTTCTTTTGAAACAGCTTCCCGAGAAGCTGGGAGATCCGGGAAAATTTCTCATTCCATGTATTTTCTCAGGAATGGTTGAATGCTTCGCCTTGGCCAATCTTGGTGCAAGCATGAACCTGATGCCTTATTCAGTGTGGAAGAAACTCTCTCTTCCATAACTCACTCCCACCTGCATGACTCTTGAGCTTGCGGACTGTTCAATATCTCGTCCCCTCGGTATTGCCGAGGACATATTTGTAAGAGTGGGAAAGTTCCATTTTCCAGCAGACTTTGTGATTGTTGATTTTGATGCGGATCCAAGGGTTCCTCTCATTCTTGGAAGAGGATTCCTAAGGACGGGTCGTGCATTGATCGATGTATTCGATGAGGAAATCACATTACGATTTGGTACTGAAGCTATAACTTTCAACCTTGATCAGACCTCGAGATACTCCTCAAACTATGATTCTAAGTCGGTTAACCGAATAGATGTCATTGATATTGCTACTGAGGAGTATTCTCAAGAAGTTCTTGGTTATGCTGATGATTCTCCGAGTGGCAATCCCACTCCCTCCTCTCAACCCATAATTGCTAATTCTTCTCCTTCCCTCACTCCGTTTGAGGGAAGTGACTTCATCCTTGAGGAAATTAAGGCCTTTCTTAAGAGTGATTCAATTCCCGCTGGAATTGATCACCAAGAGATTGACCCGGAGGGGGATATCTTTCTCCTTGATAAATTGTTAAACGAAGATCCCTCTTCTCTTCCTGTTCTACCACAACAACTTCATAAAGCGGAAATCAAATATGTTGAGAAAACTGATGAATTTCCCGAAGTCGAACTCAAAGACTTACCTCCTCATCTTGAATACGCATTTCTGGAGGGTAATGATAAATTACCCGTCATAATCGCAAAAGGTTTAAGTGATGAGGAGAAAGCTGCTCTTGTGAAGGTTCTAAAGTCAAACAAGCAAGCCATTATTTGGAAACTCTCTGACATAAAGGGTATTAACCCCGAGTTTTGTACCCAAAAAATCTTAATGGAGGATGACTTTAAACCCGCGGTGCAACATCAAAGAAGGGTTAATCCCAAAATCCACGAGGTTATCAAACAAGAGGTTCTCAAACTTCTTGATGCTAGATTAATTTACCCGATATCTGATAGTCCTTGGGTTAGTCCCATACATTGTGTTCCTAAGGAGGGTGGCATAACTGTTGTCACAAATGATGAAAACGAGTTGATTCCAACTCGACTGGTCACGGGCTGGCGTCTATGCATCGTTTATAGAAAACTAAACAAAGCCACCCGTAAAGACCATTTTCCTCTACCCTTCATGGACCAAATGCTCGAGAGATTGGTGGGGAATAAATACTATTGCTTCCTTGACGGCTTCTCGGGTTATTTTCAGATCCCCATTGATCCACAGGATCAGGAGAAAACCACCTTCACATGCCCTTATGGAACTTTTGCCTACCGTCGTATGCCATTTGGCTTATGCAACGCTCCTGGCATATTCCAAAGGTGCATGATGGCTATTTTCCACGACATGATCGGGAAAACCATGGAGGTGTTTATGGATGACTTCTCAGTCATTGGGGATTCGTTCCAATCATGTCTCTCCCATTTGGAAAATATGCTAAAACGTTGTAAAGAAACAAATCTATGTCTCAATTGGGAGAAAAGCCATTTTATGGTCAAAGAGGGCATTGTGCTCGGCCATAAGATCTCAAAGAACGGGATTGAGGTGGATAGAGCAAAAGTTGATGTAATTGCTAAACTACCTCCTCCCACAGCTGTCAAACGTGTTAGAAGCTTTCTCGGTCATGCCGGATTTTATCATCGATTCATACAAGATTTTTCTAAAATCGCCCGGCCTATGACCCATCTCCTTGAGAAGGAAGCTCCTTTCATCTTCTCACCCGAGTGAATCGAAGCTTTTTCCACTATAAAGAAAAGACTCACTGAAGCACCGATTCTTGTTGCCCCCGATTGGGACCTGCCCTTTGAACTTATGTGTGATGCAAGTGACTTTGCAATAGGTGCGGTCCAAGGGCAACGTAAAACCAAACACTTTCAGCCGATACACTATGCTAGTAAAACAATGACTGAAGCTCAAAGTCATTACATTACAATGGAGAAGGAACTCTTAGCCGTTGTATATGCCTTTGAAAAGTTTTGGCCGTACTTAATCTTAACCAAATGCATAGTGTATATGGACCACTCGGCTTTAAAATACCTCTTTGCTAAACAAGACGCAAAGCCGAGGTTTCTCCGTTGGGTTTTGCTCCTACAAGAGTTTGATATAATCATACGAGATAAAAAAGGAGCTGAAAACCTAGCTGCTGATCACCTCTCCCGACTAGAATATAGGTGATGTTGAATAAAATGAACATAAAATAAACATTCAAACGCAGCGGAAAACATCACCAACAAGGATCCATAGAGTCATATGATCAATCTAATAAATAACAACACAAGTTTATACCTTTGTAGCGTGATCGGTAGAAATCAATGGAGACCTTCTTCACATGAACCTACCCTTGAAACCAAATGACCAAAATAGATCATCTCTATGATAGAAACACACTAGACGTCACCGATCACCACCCGATGCTAGTCTTGACCTCGTAACAATCAATCTAGCCTTGAACTACACTAGAATAAGGTTAGATGGGATCAAAAACCACAAACCCTAATATGGGTCTGTTTAATTTTGTGGCTCTTGGATAGAGGAAGGGGAGGAAAAGTTGGTAATTAGTTTTCACATTTTAATTAGTCATAATGACCAAATCAAGAGGAGGTTATAAGATCATATGTTACACTTAACCCCTTGAACTATTTCCCTTGTTCCTTTCTCACATAGACTTGCCATGGGGGCCCTAGATGGGCTTGCCCATTGTTGGTCTAATCCAATAAACTAAGTACGAGCTTAGTTATTAGTAGCCCGTTATTGATCCCGAGTTACGTAGTCGTATATATAGTGTAAATACGATAAATACAATATATATAATGGTGTCTCTGTGTATAAGTGTGTGACCCCATAGGCTCACATATGTCTAGCCATATAATTATTTATTATGACATGAGCATACTCCAACAGCTCCCACTTACGACGTCATAATAATCAAGTAATTATACAAGCAAAGGTTAGCGTCTAGCAACACGCCAATGCCCCTAGAAATATGTGAGGGTAGTTTCTTAAACTTCTCATTTAAATGGTTTATATGTCATCCATCCTTTTGTTACAGATACTATGTTGAACACTAGACATGGATGAAAGTCATTCTATTTGTTCAACTATTATATTTCTCGATCTAGATATTGAACAAGATTACCAAGTGAATTAAGATTCATCTTAATCTCATTTGGGTACGGCCATACAAACATCCGTTCAATTCATCGAGGGGCCTAATAGTATCTAATTCCATGACATGTGGAGGAACAAATCCTATTTTGACTACACGTGTCATTCATGTGTTTCAAATCACTCCTGAAAATGGTTTTTATAACTACCTTATTCAGGACAACGTTTAACCATATCAAAGAATGAAATTCCACACATGCAAGACCTACTTGCATCTCAAAGTCTGAGGATAAGAGACATAACCATTTGCGAGATTCACTATTGACAATGATCTATGCAGTGAATACTCGTAGGTTGCGTCAGTCCAATGTTCATCACAATAAACAACATGTGAGTTTGGTAAATAAATCACCAACACGCTCACATTTACCTTAATTCGATGATACTCCCGTATCGTCAACTGGCAATGGACAATTTTAGAATAAATAAATTATTCATGGATTAAACATGCAAATATAGAACACAGTAGTATAAATGAAGACGATAATACCCGGTATATCAATTCATTATATAATACGACTGCTTACAGTTCCATTATCCAAATACTAAAAATAGATATGCACAAGACTACATATAGATCAGAATCCGATGTTTCCACCACGATCAATTTTGTTGTATAAGACAGCAAGTAGTCATCTGAGTAAACTTTGAGAGTACTTGTTTCAAAATTCAAAAAAGTTTTGAATGATGATTGTCCTTTTGTATATGTGCATTCAAGTACAATACGAGTATTGCAACAATACATTCCATAGTTTGTTTGAAGCTAGCAAAACACCTACTTTTGACAGTCATAATAACAGTTTCCCAAACTATAAAGTATTCTTATTCTTTTAATGTATAATGCCTTAATGCTCTCAATCGAGCACATCTAGTTAGAGGTGTCATCATTCATGATGTCATCCTACTACGACTAGGGTTGAACATCATCTCAGTTATATAAGCATCAATGAATGACAATATAATAGAGCTCCTCAAATATCCGTAAACGTTTGAACAAATCTTTGGTCCTTTGCAGGTCCATTAGGTTGTTCGTTTAACAATTATCTAATGACTTTCACTTAGATATTTGTTGTTATCAACTCATCTAGCATTCATGCAAATGATATAAATAAACCAATACATAATACGACTTACATAATGAATCCTTTAGTTAAACTTAAGGTTTCCATTCATGCATTCAATCTCATCATGTAAGATCGATCATTAAGACTCCCCTCAATGACATGTCATATCGTGTTTAGATTATTAACCGCTTATGTTTATTCTAATAAACACATGCAACAAGGTTGTATGTTTTATTTTCTAAATTCCTTAAGTGAGACTTTATTCCAGGCTCGACTGTTAAGGAGAGGAGGGGAGAGTTCGACCGTCCTAAGCCAACCAGAATGGCAATGATGGAATATTGCTTCTTATATGTTAACAACATATAAGATTTAAGAAAATAAATGCATTGCTCCTACTTGCTCTCAGAGTTCTCAAGGGTAATCTTATTTAATCAAAATCAAATTAATGATTTCAGAATTAACTTAAGATCTCAGCTCCTAGATGCATGATTTAATCCACACTTGGATTCTTATACCTTGTATACATTAATAAAGATTATATGGATTCATAAACCCTTTTGATTACTCATCATCCTCGCAAAAGTAATCAAAATGTGTTTTGAAATCCTATTGTCATATTTCATTTATATGAATACAGGTATGACAATTAATCATCTTTATACATTTAATGTTTGTAGGTAGGAAGATTTAATCATAGTCAATTACTTGAGTATGAGTAAACTCCTTATACTACGCGTGAATTAAATGTGCGTACAAGTTTGTCCTTTTGAGTATTCTCATCAAGAAACTCATTTTAAACCTCACAGTCTAACTGATTGGTAAGAGATCAATCAAGCTCCATGAGTGATTGTCTTTCAAGGACTGCATTTTATCATTCATAGTTTTAAGCTATTCATTAGATTCAAGATCTGATAATGCAGCAGGTTCACTATGATCCTCCAACTTATGTCCCTTAACATTGATATAAAAACTATATCATTCAGGTGTTAGGGGTATCCTTGCGGATTTATGAATGAGAGATATCAATCTATGGTTTAGCATATGCATGTTCAACCTTAGTATGACATTAGCTAGTGTACTCAGAAGGTTATGTATTTAGCTCTTGAATGACTTCAAGATCTAAAGGTGCTCCCACTTGCTTTTGTAAGTGGAGACTAATCTCTACATACTATGCATTTTGAGTAACAATAATTGTTCTCAACCGGGACATCCAAAATACATCATTAGTTCTTGACTCTAGTTTGTTAATTACTTACTCTTAGGTATTTAACAAATTCAGAACTTCAATCAAGACATAATGGGATTCATCCCAAGCCATAATACAATGAAGTCTTAAATTCCTTCTGGGTTGGAACCTTATTGAGTGTACACATGGCACACCTAATTTTCTAACCTTGATAGCTTTGGAGGTAAAACAGTATAAGTCATCACATAATGGGCATACCATAAAGTTGTTGTATTCCACGTGGATTGATGTTGTGAAATTATCACACAACTCATCAGATGAACTTATACTATTTGGCTTACGTATCTGCCAACCAAGTCATACCAGATGGTATCAATAGTATTTTTAGCCTATTGCATACTTTATATTATAAGTCTCTGACCAAGTCAATGACTTCATGTGTATTCTTTGACTAGAAAACATATACATTAAATATTTTATTATACGTCGTAAGTGTACATGTCTTAACAAGAAGACATAACAAGTTAACGTCTTACTTTACGTTATAAGTCTTTCAACAATTAACGGAATTGATATTCAACTAAAGTAATTATGAGTGCCGATAATTGTCCTTAATAGTAATCTATAATACTATAAGATTCAGTCCCTAAATTTAATGTGGAGTTATGATGATAGAGTTTGTAGAGTTAGAAACAAGTTGGAGTCGTTTAGTAGTTGCATAGACTACAAGATAGCTAATGCTCAAAATTCAATGCTGCCTCATAATAATTATACAATTATGAAAGGAGATGAAGTGCAAGGGTTGCCCGAATTGATCACATAGCATTTAGTATAGAATTAAAAGTCGGTTAGATGAAGTGCAAGGGTTGCGAAAGGTTGCAAGAATAATTAATGATTTGACCTAATTCATGCCTATATAAACCGGCCAAAATCACATTTTGTATGTACATTTGAAGATGATTCACACATCTTTTAGATCTTTGATTGTTGGTAGCGGTATGTAAATTCTCTTTTGCAACATTTTGGAGATGATTCACACATCTTTTAGATCTTTGTAATTAACTTGGTCTTCTTTTTTTCTTAATTTAGTTATCATACGCAGGTACCATGAAAATCACACAAGATAATGCATGCTTAGATAAATGGAACCAAAGATTGTGACACCAACTATTTTTTTTGTTTCTTATATATTTAGGTGATTGTTATATAGATATAGATATATGTATTATGTTAATGCATTTTCATATACAAGTAATTTATGTGCGTTTTCTATTCGTGTAGCTCACATGTGCGAATTGATTCAAGAAAATGTGCACGAGCATGTATGTAAAGCAACATTTAAATGGTTAAATGATACTTTTTAGCGTGATTAGTTTATGTAAGTAGTTGCTTTCGAATGCTCTTTGAGAAATATTAGAATGAATTTATCGTGTGCAATTGAATTATTATTGAAAAGAAGAAGGTCGTGCATCGCAAAGTGTTTTCTTTTTCTATATGTAGAATCATTAGTGAGAAACCAATATTTACCCCAATTAAATGAGTTTGCCATAATAGCAAAATACGACATATTAAAAATATCACGTTGAGTAATGAATAGAAAGGAAAAAATACATAATTTTGACTTAAATCCGTTTGTAAATTATAATATCAGATAAAAAAGTTGAGTTTTAAACATAAGCAAAAGTTCAAACTTTTATCAAAAAACAAAACCGGTGCATTTAATGTGAAGTATATATACAACATCGAGATGGAAGTGCAAGGCTAGCCGGAATTTATCACATGATATTTAATAATTAGTGTACAATTAAAATTCGGTTATGGATTGAGATGAAGTTGAAAAGGTTGCAAGAATAATTGATGATTTAACCTAATACAATATATATAGATATATGTATTTTGTTAAGGCAAAATTGCATATATATCCCTCTCAAAGTGAATAATTGCATATATATCATTTGTACAAGTTTTTAATACACATAATACAATGGTTTTTATGCATACTTTGGATATATATGCAATTATGCATTTTCAGAAGGATATATATGCAAAAACCCCTTTTGTTAATGCATTTTTATATAAAAGTAATTTATGTGTGTTTTCTATTGATGTAGCTCACATGTTTGAATTGATTAAAGAAAATGTGCACGAGCATGTATGTAAAGCAACATTTAAATGGTTAAATGATACTTTTAAGCATGATTAATTTATGTAAGTGTGCAACTTGAATAATGAATATAAAAGAAAAAGTATATAATTTTTGCTCAAACCCATTTGTAAATTAAAAAAATTAAGTTTAAGACATAATAGTGAAGTCCAAAGGTTTTCGGAATTATTAATAGTGTGTTAATTAATATTCATTTAGTTGGCTATTTAAAATTGAGTTTATTGATAAAATTTATTAATATTAGTTAGACTTCAATGTTAATTTTCAATAAAATTAGTTGTACAATAAAATGAGATAAAGCTAAAAAGGTTTGTAACGATTTTTATACAGTTTATGTGGCATTATTATATATACATTATTACACAAACTTTAACGTACAAACTTAATAAAGAAAATATATAACGCACATTAAACTATGACCAATTTGATAGACCCCGTGTGCTTCATATGACCATGCAAAAACCATCTAATAGACAAGTATTGTAGGGCTAAGTAATAGACCAAAAGAAACAAAGCCATTTTTTTATCATGCAAATAAGTAATATGCCAAAAGAAACAAAGCCATCACAACTTAATAACTAAAAGCCCATATATAGAATACAACACTACAAAACCAAAACAACATCAAACACTTTTAATAAATTTTTATACAAGAAAGTTAAAACATTTTATACAACATATTAAACAATAATTAAGTATACACTCGCCAATATACAGAAAGAATACACGATTAACAATTAGATACTTAGTCCGTGCGTAGCACGGGTTTTGCCTGTCTCGTTTCAAGTTAATTTCATACTTCATGATTATGAATTTACAAGAAGACATAATCATATTTACTAAACAATTCAGCGAATATGTTGAAGTAGCTTTTCATGTTATCTTGACATTTGTTCTAATTAGGGTAACATACATTTTATGTGTATAAGTCCTAGTAGAACCCCTAGTAGAACCTTATTTTTCTTACCTTGCAGTCAAGAAAAACCATTAGTCATATTGTTATATGTTGTACCTTGCACACAATTAAGATTTCTCCCACTTGCGCATGGCACAACATCATGCAAGTAAATATGACAGTGTCACAGATAACATATGATTTTAGTCAAAATCAAAATATAGATGTGTAGAACTTTTATTGCTTTTATAATGAATCATACATAACAATTTTATTGATAACATTTCAGGAAGCAACATCAGGAACGCGACAAGTTATCTTATAAAATTTTATGCAATGGTTCTCATAAAAACTATGATGCTTCACATGTGGAAAGTAATGTATTATGTAACACCCCCAATTCATGGTTGCAGCGGAATTCGAACTGGGTGTTACTTGACGGCACAATAGTCACAATAATAGAAAACGAACTCCAATTGAGTCGTTTTAAAAGATTTATCATTCAAATTGTATAAATATCAGAGATTAAAAAAATGAGGTCCCAGATGGTTCCATGTTTACAAATTACATTAATTGAGTTTTGAATGATAATAAAATTTATAGCCCTCTTGAGTATCCGTGTCCTTCCGTGCCATCCTTGATCGTCATGAACCTGAAATACATGCTTGAGAGGTCAACACAAAGGTTAAGTGGAATTCGTAGAGTTTGTTAAATCGTTTGAACACAATATGTCGTAGTGTGAGCTATAGACTCACACTCATAGTTAGAAAACAAAATCGTTATTTATTTCACTAAGCTCATGCAACCAAAACATTAACATCGAACCAACAAAATTGGCATTATAGAAGCCCTATCAAGGTACTTTTGCCATTATACCGCTAAATCTCAAATATAGTGCATTTGTGAAAACTCATCGTTGTTCAACACAAATGGGATCCGTCAATCCCAATAGATCTATTCACAATATTCGCGCTCACTAAAGGTAGTGACTAATGGTTCATGATATAGGGACTTCGAACATGGCAATCGTTACTTAGTGACAATAAAACATAGTCGTGAAGCATACATTAGAAAGCATTGTGTTCGAGTAGAAAAATAATAGCATGTATTCCCCCCATGGGTTTGTAAAATAGTTAAACAATAGAAAGTGGGGCTACGAACTCACCTTAAGTTATGTAGTGAGTAGTGAATGTGATGGTCGAATCGCGAAGGTTTCTACGAGCAACCTATAATAGAATGTTGCGACTTAGGATCGGAGTAAAGAATATGAAGTAGTGCCTATATATATATCTTGCATTTAGTCCATGATGTGGTATGATGTATAGTATATGTCTTTGAAAGAAAGATTCATGAAACATGTATGTTTCGGTATATCGTTTACTACCGTTCAGGCCGACATAATTCAGAAGTCATGTTAGTAAGCGTTCGAGGAGCCAGGACACTTTAACTCGTAAATCCACAACTCATCTCGACGGCTTACATAATGAACTCCTCACATGAGGCTCCCTACTATTGTAGTAGTTGATAAAATATATAGATATAAGTTTTGATCCGAAAAGTTACATGTCCGATATTTGAATAAACTTAGGAAAGTTTATTAGTACATGAAGATTGTTATTAGGGGAAGTTTCATAAGTCTTGAATGACCATTTTCTCTTGGTAATATCTCATGGTTTCCTTTTAAGTGAAGTAGATCCAAATTGTTTGTTCATGTTATCGCCTAATTCATTGTTTCATGTTTACACCTATGTAAGTTGGTATGGTCATTTCGTCATGGCCTAGCCATGACCTTTGGTCCTTGTTCCAAGGTCATGAGACACAACCTTGGCTCTAGCCATGGTGGTGGTCTTGATTATAGGTCATAAGACCTCTTGTTCCTTTTAAAGTATAACCATAATATAGTGACTTGTATATATGTAAATAGCTGTTAAGAAACTGAGAAATATCTCACTCAGAAAGCGTTTTCAAGGCTCGAGCCTCTTTGTTCCTGAAGGAAAACGTGATTCCGGACAACTTTCCTGTTTTAACGTTTTCATGAAACGGACCAGAAAGGCCTCTTTTTGCGTGTTTAAAGTTTCTGTAACAGGAAGTTTTGGCAGCTTTGTCGCAAAGTTTTGGTAATTTCAAATCGTCATAACTTTTGACTCGTATACTCGTTTTAGGTGGTTCAAATTGTTACGGTTTCCTTGTTAGGTCCTCTACTACAATATGTAATAATCCAATATCATATTTTTACCATTTTGATCAGGTCTTTCCAAGAAAATCACTAGTTTACTTGTTTTAATAACTTGTTTTAACAATCAATAACAATAACTTGTTTTGCTCACTTTTATACATCATGGACATAACTACAAGACATAATATAGCAAGAATAACATGTAAATGATATGAACATGATTAATTAACAAGAAGCATGTTAGGGTTTGGCTTACAACTTGTGGCTTTCAACAAAGAAAGGAAAGTAGCAAGTAAGGATAGGACTTTGATAGACTTGCTTCAACCCACTTCACTTCATGCAATCTTTCTACCCTTGGTATTCTTGAAAGAGATGTAATGAAAGTTGAGGTGACTTGAGTGGATTCAAACTCAAGAGAAAATCACCAAGTATATGAGGTTATGGAAGAGTTTTGGTAACCTATGATCAAACTAGGGTTTCTACCTTGAAGAAGCACTTGAACCTTGCTAGAATTTGGAAGGAAATAAGCTAAGGATGGAAGGGTTTTGGGGTTGGAGGTGCACGGCAACAAAGGGGGATGGGGGGGCTTTTATAGGGTCTTAAGGAGGTTAGTTTAGTCGACTAGTCCAACCTTGGAGGCCAAGGTGAACACATGTAATCATCCTAAGGCTCCTAGCATGAGATCAAGACACACAAGGGCTGAATTCCCCCCCTTAGGTCGGTTCCTAATCTTGGAGAACAAGGTGTGGACTTTTGATGATATTATCCTACTTATGTGACTAGTTTTGTCCCCGTAAATTGCTAACCGTAAATGATTAGGCCTCAAAACGTAAAACCGGGTGTCGTAAAATTATGGAACTTGAAAGTATTGATAAACATGTCCATATGTTCCATAATAAAATATAAAATGAGTGGTAGGTTCCATTTGGGTGGTAAAACCCTGCTAAAACTGGAAACACGGGTCCAAAACGCGTAATACGTAAAATGTACGAATATTGCGTAAAATTGAGAAAAGTAAAATGTTACTTTTCTAATATGATATAAATGATTTAAAATGACTTATAATGTCTAGACTGGGCTCAGTCTAGTGTCGGTTGGTATTAAATGTCTTTTAGACATCAAACCGTAAGCCTAAAAATCACGTAATGACTTATAACATCAAGGGATGATTTTTAGTCAATGGAGGAGGGAAAAATATGTTGACTTTTTCTAATAAGTTGAAAACTTAAATCATCTTAGAAATGTGGTGCAGGTATAGGCTAAGGTTACGGCTGAGTAAAAACGCTTAAAACTGAAAATTCCAGTTTTTCACGGCCGAGGTTTATTCTGGTCATATTTTTCTCAGTCATGATTTATTCTCAAATAAATCATGAGTGTGTCAAACATTTTTTTGATGTGGGGTCACCTGACAGAGTCAAATTTCGTTGTGCGTAGAATTTCTGAATGACGTTTTACCCTAAAACGGGTAATTCCTTAATAACTTTCACGAAAATGATCTGACGAATGTCAAACATTTAATTTGCCGTGGAAATGATTTATCACTCGAGAATATCAAATAAAAATCAACTTTCGGGAAAAATGAATAGTAAAAGTGAATAGTGAAATTTTTCGGGAATAGTAATTATCCTGAAAATGCGAATTGTTACAGTCTCTACCCCTTACGGGGAACTTCGTCCCGAAGTTCTATGTGTGTTATATGTTGGAGTGGTGTCGATGAAGAGGTGTGGTTACTTATGAGGATTAGAGTGATGTAGTTTGATTTGTCGTTTCAGTGTATGGCGTAGGATGTGGTTACTTATGAGAAGTTTGTTTAAGAAAACATACGGGTGACTGCTCCCAGCATATCATGATCCCTCCTGAATTAGACATAGGTGATCAGGCTATGTATAATTTAGGACCGATAATGTGATGTTCGGTTTAGTCACGTAGTATTGTGTTTCTTAAAAGTTTTAGATGGTATTCAATCTTGTAAAGCTGATGAGGTTGCTTGTGGTGTAACTAAGGATGATTTGAGCTTTAAAAGTGCATCAAGATCAGAAAGTGAGCTTGTGGGATTAAGGGTTGTGAAAATGATGATGGTGAGAAGGTTAAGAAGGTTTGTGTTCTTCATTTTGGTATGTTGAGATTTAGTGGTTTGTGATGAAAGTTGGAAATGAAGGCATGATATTGATTTATAGGGTGGTATCAACGAAGTGATTTTTCTAAGATGGTGGTAGAATATCTTGGAGTAAAATGATGTGAAACAATAAAGTGATAACAAAATAGCTTGAAGTAATATTTGTGGAATGGTTTATAGGACAACTGGGTAAATCTTATAGAATGGTAATAGTCTACTAATTAGTCAAATTGATTTGGAGATAGAAAGTACAATAGATAAGAATTATCACAAAGAGTCGTTTATTGAACATTAAATATTCTTAAGTCATAAAAACTCCCATTACTAGGGATACACGTAGTACAACATAGTGCATAAATAAACATGACTGCTAATTTCTAAACTTCATCGTTCTGTAGTGTTGTTGAGATTCTGATAAGCTCCTTCTCCTCTTATCATATATGCTCAATCTTGGTTTTCTTCAACTTGTTGACCTTGGTTTTGGGGACATTGGTTCTTGTAATGTCCACTTTCTCCACACCCGAATCATATAACTATCGGTTGTGTGTTGCTACCGGTAGCTACATCCTTGACTCTACAATCTCTGGCAAGGTGTCCAGTGTTCTGACAGTTGCGACACTTAGCCGGGCAAGGACCTGAGTGATGGAAGTTACACTTATTGCATAGTGGAGCATTCCCGGTATATCCTGCGCCTCTAGTAGGTGCAGCCACATAAGCCTTTGCGGTCTCTTGTCTTTTGTTTTGCTGGTTGTTGTTTTGAGTTTGGTTGTTGTTATTACTTCCATGGTTACCATCCCATGGTCGCTTGTTGTTGTTGTTCCTATTGTTATTGTTGTTACTGTAGTTGGAATTGTTGGGGTTATTGGTATTGCTGGCATTGTTGGTGTTGTTGTTGGTGTTGAGGTTGTTTTGCTTTCGGGTTTCTGTCATTCGTACCACTTAGTCCATGAGGTTGCGGGACATCCGCATAGCTTCATCAAGTTCCTTTGGATTTGCCGAAGTTACATTCCCTTGTATGCTTGATGGAAGTCCCCAGATATACCTTTCCAACAATTTTTCCTTTGTGGAAACCATTGTTGGACAAAGTATCCTCAATTCTTGGAATCGACGATTGTAGGTTATGATATCATTTCCCTTAACCGTATGATCCCAGAATTCAACCTCCAACTTTTGCATCTCACTGCGAGGACAGTATTCCTTGATCATCATTTGTTTCAAATTAGTCCAAGTAATTTTGTAGGCATTCTCAATGCCCATGGGTTGAGCAATTGAGTTCCACCAGGACAACGCCTCATTCAACAGAGTACTCGTGGCATACTGAACTTTATCCCCCTCGGTACATTTACTAACCAAGAACACCGACTCCGCCTTTTCATACCAGCGGGTCAGACCTACAGCTCCTTCAGTACCCTTGAATTTGATGGGTTCACATTTCAAGTAGGAAATGAACGAGCAACCCTTTGGGACTGTAGTAACATTGGTCACCGGAGAGGTAGTTGAGTTCGGTCCTCCAAGGTTAAGACTGGCAATTCTGGCCGCTTCTGCAGCTATAGCAGCTTCCGCAGCAGTGGCGGCTTCTGCGGCTGCTGCAGCATCAGTGGCTGCTGCAGCATCAGCAGCACCAGCAGCTGTGGTGGCTTCGGCAGCTGCTGCAGCTGCTGCAGCTACGGCTGCTCGTTCCGTGATAAGTGCTGCATTGACACTGTCCTTTACCAGTTTGCGGATGGCAGCTTGCGTCATTGTTGGTGGTGTATTTTTCTTTGGCGCCATGATTCTATTGTTCAAAAGATACGTCGTAAGTAGAGAGTTGTGAAATAAGCATGATTTTTGATAGGAAATGATAGAATAATTATGTTGGAGATTTAAAGGCATAACATATGATAGTATAAAACAAGAGTTTTATTCGTACAACGTTGGTTGATTTACAAAATCGAAACCTATTACAAGCTTCTTCAAAATTTACTAACTGATACTTTCAGTTTAGTAGTTACAACGTTTTTACTATCGCTAGTTATTACATAGATTTCGTAACATTTACTAACTGAGTCTAATCAGTTTAGTAGTACAAAAGTTAACTAGTATCATCACACTAGTCTATTGTGGGTTAGAAGGTCCGAGCAGCTCTGATTGATCGGCAACTTCTTGGTTTAGTGTGTCATAGAGGTATGAGTCGATGAAGTTTGAGAAGCTGTAGTTTTCATGTTGACTTTCTTGTTGGATCAATGGTGGTCGAGGTACAATCCATAGTGAGTGATCCAATTCATCACATGTAGGGATATCAAAGGGAAGTGATAATGGTGGTGGTAATGGCTCTAGTACATATTCGTATTCATTATCCTCCTCGGAGTCTGCCTCAACCCAATTTTGTTCAAAATAATTAGAAGTATTCGATGCAAAAATATTTGGCATTGGTTCATCCTCTTCTTCGTCGGTTGAATCTTCGAAAGGTTCTTCTTCGTCATCAGAAGCGAAGGCATTTACGAAGTCAAATCCGAACTCGGGTGAGGGTGGTAAGACTTGGAAGTTATTAGGTAGAGTGGGCACATAATCGGGAGAAGTGGGTACGCACATGATTTCTATAAGAAGAATTACAATGTTAATATAATTCTATCGTTTATGGGGAGTGCTCGAAATATGGCAAGCATATATATATAGCAATATACTAATATGTTTATGTAGCCTAACTTGCATAATAAGTCCATAATCGTCTGGAGGATGGAAGGCACGAAGAGCGGAAGGCTATAAAATGTTTTTACTTGTGATTGTAGTTATAGTTTAGGTCTCACTTAGACCCGTTTCTCTATAACCATGGCTCTGGTACCAATCTGTAACACCCCCAATTCATGGTTGCAGCGGAATTCGAACTGGGTGTTACTTGACGGCACAATAGTCACAATAATAGAAAACGAACTCCAATTGAGTCGTTTTAAAAGATTTATCATTCAAATTGTATAAATATCAGAGATTAAAAAAATGAGGTCCCAGATGGTTCCATGTTTACAAATTACATTAATTGAGTTTTGAATGATAATAAAATTTATAGCCCTCTTGAGTATCCGTGTCCTTCCGTGCCATCCTTGATCGTCATGAACCTGAAATACATGCTTGAGAGGTCAACACAAAGGTTAAGTGGAATTCGTAGAGTTTGTTAAATCGTTTGAACACAATATGTCGTAGTGTGAGCTATAGACTCACACTCATAGTTAGAAAACAAAATCGTTATTTATTTCACTAAGCTCATGCAACCAAAACATTAACATCGAACCAACAAAATTGGCATTATAGAAGCCCTATCAAGGTACTTTTGCCATTATACCGCTAAATCTCAAATATAGTGCATTTGTGAAAACTCATCGTTGTTCAACACAAATGGGATCCGTCAATCCCAATAGATCTATTCACAATATTCGCGCTCACTAAAGGTAGTGACTAATGGTTCATGATATAGGGACTTCGAACATGGCAATCGTTACTTAGTGACAATAAAACATAGTCGTGAAGCATACATTAGAAAGCATTGTGTTCGAGTAGAAAAATAATAGCATGTATTCCCCCCATGGGTTTGTAAAATAGTTAAACAATAGAAAGTGGGGCTACGAACTCACCTTAAGTTATGTAGTGAGTAGTGAATGTGATGGTCGAATCGCGAAGGTTTCTACGAGCAACCTATAATAGAATGTTGCGACTTAGGATCGGAGTAAAGAATATGAAGTAGTGCCTATATATATATCTTGCATTTAGTCCATGATGTGGTATGATGTATAGTATATGTCTTTGAAAGAAAGATTCATGAAACATGTATGTTTCGGTATATCGTTTACTACCGTTCAGGCCGACATAATTCAGAAGTCATGTTAGTAAGCGTTCGAGGAGCCAGGACACTTTAACTCGTAAATCCACAACTCATCTCGACGGCTTACATAATGAACTCCTCACATGAGGCTCCCTACTATTGTAGTAGTTGATAAAATATATAGATATAAGTTTTGATCCGAAAAGTTACATGTCCGATATTTGAATAAACTTAGGAAAGTTTATTAGTACATGAAGATTGTTATTAGGGGAAGTTTCATAAGTCTTGAATGACCATTTTCTCTTGGTAATATCTCATGGTTTCCTTTTAAGTGAAGTAGATCCAAATTGCTTGTTCATGTTATCGCCTAATTCATTGTTTCATGTTTACACCTATGTAAGTTGGTATGGTCATTTCGTCATGGCCTAGCCATGACCTTTGGTCCTTGTTCCAAGGTCATGAGACACAACCTTGGCTCTAGCCATGGTGGTGGTCTTGATTATAGGTCATAAGACCTCTTGTTCCTTTTAAAGTATAACCATAATATAGTGACTTGTATATATGTAAATAGCTGTTAAGAAACTGAGAAATATCTCACTCAGAAAGCGTTTTCAAGGCTCGAGCCTCTTTGTTCCTAAAGGAAAACGTGATTCCGGACAACTTTCCTGTTTTAACGTTTTCATGAAACGGACCAGAAAGGCCTCTTTTTGCGTGTTTAAAGTTTCTGTAACAGGAAGTTTTGGCAGCTTTGTCGCAAAGTTTTGGTAATTTCAAATCGTCATAACTTTTGACTCGTATACTCGTTTTAGGTGGTTCAAATTGTTACGGTTTACTTGTTAGGTCCTCTACTACAATATGTAATAATCCAATATCATATTTTTACCATTTTGATCAGGTCTTTCCAAGAAAATCACTAGTTTACTTGTTTTAATAACTTGTTTTAACAATCAATAACAATAACTTGTTTTGCTCACTTTTATACATCATGGACATAACTACAAGACATAATATAGCAAGAATAACATGTAAATGATATGAACATGATTAATTAACAAGAAGCATGTTAGGGTTTGGCTTACAACTTGTGGCTTTCAACAAAGAAAGGAAAGTAGCAAGTAAGGATAGGACTTTGATAGACTTGCTTCAACCCACTTCACTTCATGCAATCTTTCTACCCTTGGTATTCTTGAAAGAGATGTAATGAAAGTTGAGGTGACTTGAGTGGATTCAAACTCAAGAGAAAATCACCAAGTATATGAGGTTATGGAAGAGTTTTGGTAACCTATGATCAAACTAGGGTTTCTACCTTGAAGAAGCACTTGAACCTTGCTAGAATTTGGAAGGAAATAAGCTAAGGATGGAAGGGTTTTGGGGTTGGAGGTGCACGGCAACAAAGGGGGATGGGGGGGCTTTTATAGGGTCTTAAGGAGGTTAGTTTAGTTGACTAATCCAACCTTGGAGGCCAAGGTGAACACATGTAATCATCCTAAGGCTCCTAGCATGAGATCAAGACACACAAGGGCTGAATTCCCCCCCTTAGGTCGGTTCCTAATCTTGGAGAACAAGGTGTGGACTTTTGATGATATTATCCTACTTATGTGACTAGTTTTGTCCCCGTAAATTGCTAACCGTAAATGATTAGGCCTCAAAACGTAAAACCGGGTGTCGTAAAATTATGGAACTTGAAAGTATTGATAAACATGTCCATATGTTCCATAATAAAATATAAAATGAGTGGTAGGTTCCATTTGGGTGGTAAAACCTTGCTAAAACTGGAAACACGGGTCCAAAACGCGTAATACGTAAAATGTACGAATATTGCGTAAAATTGAGAAAAGTAAAATGTTACTTTTCTAATATGATATAAATGATTTAAAATGACTTATAATGTCTAGACTGGGCTCAGTCTAGTGTCGGTTGGTATTAAATGTCTTTTAGACATCAAACCGTAAGCCTAAAAATCACGTAATGACTTATAACATCAAGGGATGATTTTTAGTCAATGGAGGAGGGAAAAATATGTAGACTTTTTCTAATAAGTTGAAAACTTAAATCGTCTTAGAAATGCGGTGCAGGTATAGGCTAAGGTTACGGCTGAGTAAAAACGCTTAAAACTGAAAATTCCAGTTTTTCACGGCCGAGGTTTATTCTGGTCATATTTTTCTCAGTCATGATTTATTCTCAAATAAATCATGAGTGTGTCAAACATTTTTCTGATGTGGGGTCACCTGACAGAGTCAAATTTCGTTGTGCGTAGAATTTCTGAATGACGTTTTACCCTAAAACGGGTAATTCCTTAATAACTTTCACGAAAATGATCTGACGAATGTCAAACATTTAATTTGCCGTGGAAATGATTTATCACTCGAGAATATCAAATAAAAATCAACTTTCGGGAAAATTTCGGGAAAAATGAATAGTAAAAGTGAATAGTGAAATTTTCCGGGAATAGTAATTATCCTGAAAATGCGAATTGTTACATATTATTTCAAGACAATCTAGAAATAAGATGGGCAACTTGTAAGTTAATAGAGCTTACAGCTCCCACTGGATTAGAGAACATTACATGTGTTTCGTCACCAGTAATACAATCACGTAGCTCCCACTGGATTAGACAACATTATAAGTGTTACGTCACCAGTGGAGAGTGAGTGTCGATTGGATACTTTCCTTCTTTCTTTGAATATCTACACATTATTGCTAATGTGAGTCACTTTGACTAGTAAATATGTACTTATGTATTCAAGGAAGTGCATCAAGTTCTAACATATAGATGATGGGCTAGCCATCATTTTTAACTTGAAAATCGGCATGCATTTCCTCCATGTTCATTGGGTTAAGACACATTGCTAGGTAATCATGCTAGTAATTGCCTTTACCACTTTGCGGTTTATTGATATTTCCGTTTTCTAATTATTTAAACTCATTTTAGTTTGGTAGCTATAGAAAACGTGTTCTCTAGTTATCCAAATATCTTATATTTCTTCAAGGTTTTAAAACCGGAACTAGGGTTATAAAACAAACTTGATGGAATAAGATGTGCAACCATACTTAACCGTTTTGATTTTTATAAGACATCACGATTTCTAGAGTATATGTCCTTTGAGTTTGATTAGAATTTGGAAAATTCAAATATTCCTATTATGGCTTTTCCTCATAAAGAAAAAGGATAGGAACAAGTCTCTTTCTTACAAGGAAAGGAAGACTTAGTTTGATCCTTTTAACAAGAAAAGAACAAACTTTTATTTACGTTATGTGTTGCATTAATTCATTAATTGAATTCACAAAGTTCATATTTAGTATTTTTGATAATTATCCTTTTATAAATTAATTACCCCATGTTTACAATTTAAAACAATTAATATACGTAAAAGGCTAAGATCCACATTGTGCTTCTACTATCACATCAGTTGATCTGCTAGCAATAGTAGATTCAATTGGTAGGCGACGATCACCAATTGCATTACAAGTGCAACTCTTAGATCCTTATGGGACTCATGGCATCTAGTGTCAAACAAATAGTGTCATGTAGGCATGTTTAGTCCCATCTTTGCCTCGGGTCAAGGTCTCACCATTTAACTTGATTATGTCATCCAATTTGAGAACGTACGAGAATATATCTAAGTCTCACGCATAGAGAATAGTCACCATGGGTTACAATTCAACCTAGGTCCCACGCATAGGCAAAAGGTAATTGCAAGTGTTCTCAACATTGGACGGCATGACTTAAATTTTGACAGGTAAAAGTTTTGATGTGAATCCAAAGGTGTATGAAAGGAGCATGCATTCATCCTTCGTAGCACAAGTTAAAAACTTTTCTTAACTAAAGACTAATCATTGTTTTAATTTATGTGTGTCAAGTTGTCCATTTTCATGACTAATATACATCCTACGTGGATAATAAGTTTGTACAATACATAAATTGGAATAACATACATAACAAGTTTAAGTGTTATTTAAAAACAATGATTTCAAGTTTCTAAAACTTTGTAAAACTAAATCAAAAGACTTAGTTTTGAAAATGGTTTGTGTTTCATTTTAAGTTTATAGAAAACTATTTTGCAATTTACATATGATCACAAGATATATAAAAAGCAAAATCACAAACACGCAACCACAATATGCAAAGCCTCAACCGATGAAAAAACCTATGCTTGGTCTCGTGAGCCATCACGAGAACCAAGAGTCAATTAGGGAAAAACCACACAACCACACAGAGGACTCCCACTTGCTCCAAGACAATCAAGAGCAAGTAGAAAGCCCATAATGCACATGAAAAGTAGTTGATGTCATTCCAGAATTTCTGTGTTCGGGGGCCTAAAAGTCCATGAAGGAGGCTTCCCCGGGCTTAGCTCAAAACTAGAAACTTGTAGGCCCATGTATTTAGTACCTGAAAAAACATTTCAGCCAAAAACTCCATACCAATCATCGGGAAACTCCGTTTTTCCAACTGGTGTTCCAACAGTCATTTTTCGGCAACAATGTCGTTAACTCTTTCGCCTTTCACCACCAAGCCACGATTACATTATATTGAAAGTAAAATACAACTAATCTACTTTTAACCTACTGTAAAAGTGCCCAAACAATGGCTACAACCAAAAAGAATATCATTACAAAAATGCCGAAACAATGGCAAAAACCCCAAAACACGAAATTTAAACAACATACACAACAATCCATGTCACAAGTGGTCTAGGTTTTCATCGGCTTTGCATATACACATAATAATACCATAATATTATGATTAAAACAAGGTGTTGGCTAACTCCATGGACAAACATGCATGTATTTTCCATGGAAAAAAAATAAATAACAAGAAATAAATTGTTAGCCAACAAAATTGAAGAAATTAATTAACAAGAATTAAAACCCCGATTGGTACGCGTGTCAAATGGCCTTAGGTTCAAAACCCACTGATATTAGGACCTTCTTAACATCATTTTACAACAGAAAATTAAGCCATAGGGGCTGATTTGAAATCGTTTCATAAATCGAATAAAATCGTGCGTTTTAGGCCATTTTACACGTACCCGACAAGTATACCAATTAAAGTATGCATAACAAATGGCCATAGGATCAAAAAGTGTAGATCATAAGACCCCATATGGGTCAAAATATTTTCAAAAAAATTAGCCCTTGGGGCTGACTTGAAAAAATCCTTTTGAATCCGTTAAAAACACGCGTTTTTAGCCAGTTTTACGCATACAAGATGATCATATGACTTCATATGATGGCTCGTGATACCACTATAGGTGATGTTGAATATATAAACATAAAAGAAACATATAAACGCAGCGGAAAACATCACCAACAAGGATCCATAGAGTCATATGATCAATCTAATAAATAACAACACAAGTTTATACCTTTGTAGCGTGATCAGTAGAAATCAATGGAGACATTCTTCACATGAACCTACCCTTGAAACTAAATGACCAAAATAGATCATCTCTATGATAGAAACACACTACACATCACCGATCACCACCCGATGCTAGTCTTGACCTCGTAACAATCAATCTAGCCTTGAACTACACTAGAATAAGGTTAGATGGGATCAAAAACCGCAAACCCTAATATGGGTGTGTTTAATTTCATGGCTCTTGGATAAAGGAAGGGGAGGAAAAGTTGGTAATTAGTTTTCTCATTTTAATTAGTCATAATGACCAAATCAAGAGGAGGTTATAAGATCATATGTTACACTTAACCCCTTGAACTATTTCCCTTGTTCCTTTCTCACATAGGCTTGCCATGAAGGCCCTAGATGGGCTTGCCCATTGTTGGTCTAATCCAATAAACTAAATACTAGCTTAGTTATTAGTAGCCCGTTATTGATCCCGAGTTACGTAGTCGTATATATAGTGTAAATACGATAAATACAATATATATAATGGTGTCTCTATGTATAAGTGTGTGAGCCCATAGGCTCACATATGTCTAGCCATATAATTATTTATTATGACACGAACATACTCCAACTTAGAAAACCCCCCATCAAGATGTTTTTTAGAAGAAGGAAATTAATGAAACCTTTCCTCTCGAGACACTCAACGCGGTTTCTTTTCATGGAGATGCTAATACCCCATGGTTTGCCGATTTTACAAACTACCATGCGGGTAATTTCATTGTCAAAGGGATGTCGTCCCAGTAGAAGAAAAAGTTCTTCAAAGACGTTAAACACTATTTTTGGGACGACCCCTACTTATTCAAAATTTGTGCGGATCAAGTCATCCGAAGGTGTGTCCATGGCCAAGAAGCCATGGAAATTCTTAAAGCATATCTTGATGGACCCACAAGGGGACATCAAAGATCAAACTACACCGCCAAGAAGGTGTTTGATTCTGGGTTCTACTGGCCCACCATCTATAAAGATGCCCACGATCTGGTCAAAGCCTGTGACGCTTATCAGCGTCTCAGGAATATTTCTAAGAAGGATGAGATGCCTCAAAACGCCATCCATGTCTGTGAAATATTTGATATCTGGGGCATTGACTTTATGGGCCCATTCCCCTCATCTCGAGGAAACAAATACATACTCGTGGCTGTCGACTATTTGTCAAAATGGGTTGAAGTGAAAGCTTTACCCACTAACAACACCCGAGTAGTGGTAAAATTTTTGAAGTCTCTCTTTGCTAGGTTTGGGACTCCACGTGCCATAATCAGTGATCATGGTACACACTTCTGCAATGATCAATTTGCAAGAGTGATGTTGAAGTACGGTGTAACTCACCATCTTTCTACCGCATATCACCCCCAAACAAGTGGGCAGGTGGAGGTCTCAAATCGTGGTATAAAGAGAATTCTGGAGAGGACAGTTGGTGAAAACCGTGCCTCTTGGTCGGACAAACTGGATGACGCACTCTGGGCTTTCCGCACAGCTTACAAAACACCCATCGGGTGTACTCCATACAAGCTGGTGTATGGGAAAGCATGTCATCTGCCGATTGAGCTAGAGCACAAAGCTTACTGGGCCTTAAAACATGCAAACTTCGACCTCCAGACAGCGGGTGATCACCGCAAGGTTCAACTAGACGAATTAAACGAACTTTGTGATCAAGCTTATGAGAATTCTTTGATTTACAAAGAAAAGACTAAGAAGATCAATGACTCAAAGATAAAGAACCGCGTTTTTAACGTTGGTGACAAAGTCCTTCTCTTCAATTCAAGATTGAAGATTTTCTCAGGAAAGCTAAAAACCCGTTGGTCTGGGCCATTCACTGTAGCAAAAGTGTTTCCATATGGAACTGTTGAGTTATCTCAACCCGACGGTTCCAACTTTAAAGTGAATGGTCATCGGTTGAAACACTACTTTGGAGGGGACATACCACCAATGGTTGTCCCGGATCTCCAAACTTTCCCCACGAACCAATGAATTCGAGGATCGAGTCAAGCTAGTGACTCGGTAAACAAAAACATTAGAATGCAGATGGGTTTTCACCCATGTTTCTGACTTCTCTATTCTTTCTAATAAAATAACGGGGAGAGGGAAACCTCTTCTGCTTCTATTGTGTGGTTATTGTTGTGTTTGTACAGGTAATTTTCTCAAAGAATGATGACTCTCGTGCTCGTATTTTTGTCCTTACTTCATAAAAGCTTCATCGTTCAAGAAATCTGATATCCTTATTTTCTAACGTGTAAAATCTTTTTGTATTTTTTTATGGTTTTAATTAAAAGAAAAGGAAAGGCTCAGAAGGTGTAACTAAGGGTATCTAGCGTTAAAGATGAACGCTAACAAAAGGGTTAAAAATTGGAAATTAACTAATCAATGTGACTAGCTAAAAATCAATAAGGAAGGCTATTTGGTTAAAATCCTAAGGTTGCCTCTTATCACGTATGTATACTTATATTACAAAAATGTAATCTCACAACGGTCTCGTAATGATTTACAAGTACAAGTTCTAGAATAAATAAAATCACCTGCACACTCATAACAAAAGATTCGAGCATATAAGATGTATGCTAGATATGAACAGGCTAAAATGCTCACAATTTAGTGGAAAGGGTTATAATGTGTGCTAGCAAATGTTATCGATCCAAAAGTAGATTGCAATATTAATCGGGACACATCTCAATTCTTTCAAAATTACTGATTTTTCCAGTGGATAGATCCAGTTATTCTAATAAATTACTCCTAAAAGTGTGAAAACAACTAGATTATAAGGACAAACAAAATTTAAAAATTAACTCGATATTAGACTTAATTTCTTATTTACCTACTCACCCCCCACACTTAAGTTAAGCATTGTCCTCAATGTGATAAACGAACTTAAAAGTATGAAAGTAGGGAAAATGAGAAAATAAACCATGATATCCGGTTTTATGTTTCTATCCAATCTTATGTTTCTTGCAATCAACACCTGCATTATTAGAAACAAAAACAAACAAACAAAAAGCATTGCAATTTTATTCAAATTAGTGGCACACCCCCACACTTAAGTTTGACTAGGTGGTAAAACTTTGGGGTGTAGACACTGAAAAAAAAATATTAAAAATAAACACACGGGTTGCCTCCCGAGAAGCGCTTGTTTTATAAACGAGTCCTCAGCCGGACTCAAACTTCGAATAGATTGTGTAGTTGTAGTGTTACATTTCCTTTTAGGGATGTACACCACATTTCCTATCACAATTCCCTCTCCTATTTCATCTATGTTTTCCAATGTAACTTTTTCCCATGCTCTAGGAAGAGCATCATAGATAAAATCATTATTGTGTGCCCAAGGGATCATTCCCTTGTGTGGAGCCATGAATGTGATAGCTTCATATTCAAATTCGGATGGAATTTCTTCATTAGAAATTACGTTTAATTGCTCTTTATCATAATAGAGTTTAATTCGGTGCCCATTTACAATGAAACTTCCACCATGTTTATCATAAAGTTCAACATAACCTGATGGAAATCCATGTTTCACTACATATGGTCCAAACCATTTTGGCTTGAGTTTCAGAGCTTTAAACTTGTATTTCATATCGAAAAGCAGAACTTTATCTCCAGCTTTGAATTGTTTTCGAATTCTCAGCTTTCTATCGTGGTAAGCTTTGGTTCTTGCTTTGTATAGCTAGGAGTTCTCATAAGCTTGAAGTCTTAACTCGCCGAGTTCATGCAATTGCAAAAATCTATTTTCTCCAGCTATTTTTAGATCAGGATTACAGCTTCTTAGCGCCCAGTAAGCACGGTGCTCAAGTTCGAACGGTAGATGACATGTTTTCCCATACAAGAGTCTGTATGGTGTTGTACCAATTGGTGTCTTATATGCAGTACGAAATGCCCATAGAGCGTCGTCTAATTTCCTTGACCAAACGGAAGGATTGTCCTTAACCGTTTTTTCAAGTATTCTTTTTATAGGTCTATTGGTATTTTTGACTTGACCACTAGTTTGTGGATGATAAGCTGTAGCAAAACGATGATGAACTCCATATCGTTTCATTACTTTCTCCATTTGTTTATTACAGAAATGGGATCCTCTATCACTTATTAAAGCTTTAGGAATTCCATAGCGAGCGAAAAGCTTTTTGAGAAAGTTGACAACAACTCGTGCATCGTTAGTAGGAAGAGCTTCAGCTTCAACCCATTTGGAAACATAATCGATTGCAACGAGGATATATTCGTATTTGTGTGATTTAGGGAAGGGTCCCATAAAATCAATTCCCCAAATGTCGAATATTTTGCAGACTTGAATGCTCTTTTGAGGCCTTTCGTCTCTTCGAGAAAGGTTACCGGATTTTTGGCACACATCGCAGTTTTGAACGAGAGTATATGCTTCTTTGAAAATTCTAGGCCAATAGAATCCAGCATCAAAAACTTTTTTAGCTGTAGTGGAAGGACCATAATGTCCCCCAGTTGGGCCATGATGACATTCATCAAGAATTTTTCTTGTTTCGGCACCCGAAACACATCTTCGTATCATTCCATCCTTGCACATTTTAAAAAGGTAAGGTTTCTCCCAATAATAGTGTTTTAGTTCTGAAAAGAACTTACGATGTTGGTAGTGACTCATCCCTTTTTTAAGAATATCTCCTGCAAGATAATTTGCGTAATCTGCAAACCATGGTACTTCCTCATCATCATCTTTATCTATCGTCATAAGAGTTTCATCTGGAAAATAATCGTTAATTTCATTTTCTTTTAATTCTTCCAAATTCGGATTCTCGAGACGTGACAAATGATCAGCTGCAAGATTTTCTGCTCCTTTCTTATCTTTTATTTCGATATCGAATTCTTGCAGTAGTAAAATCCATCTGATAAGACGCGGTTTTGCATCTTGTTTGGTAAACAGATATTTGAGTGCAGAATGATCTGTAAAAACTATCGTTTTTGAAAGCACGAGATAAGATCTGAATTTGTCGAATGCAAAAACTACGGCTAATAATTCCTTTTCTGTAACCGTATAGTTTTGTTGAGCATTGTTGTGTGTTTTACTAGCGAAGTATATAGGACAAAAATGTTTTCCTTCACGTTGTCCTAAAACAGCTCCAACAGCGAAATCGCTTGCATCACACATGAGTTCAAATGGTAGTGACCAATTAGGTGCAACCATAATTGGGGCACTAGTCAATTGACTTTTCAATGTTTCGAAAGCTTTAAAGCAGTCTACATTGAAATCAAATACAGAATCCTTTTCTAAAAGTTTAGTCATAGGACGTGATATTTTTGAAAAATCTTTGATAAATCGGCGGTAAAAACCGGCATGTCCTAGAAAACTTCTAACGGCTTTAACGTTAGTTGGTGGTGGTAATTTGGTGATAACATCTATTTTAGCTTTGTCTACTTCCATTCATGAACTTGATATCTTGTGTCCTAACACAATTCCTTCAGTTACCATGAAATGAAATTTATCCCAATTAAGAACTAGATGTGCTGCTTCACATCTCTCAAGCATTTTATCGAGATTGGAAAGACAAGTTTCAAAAGAATCACCAAAAACTGAAAAGTCATCCATGAAAACTTCCATAGATGTCTCAAGTATGTCTTGGAATATTGCGATCATACACCTTTGAAAAGTTGCAGGTGCATTACATAGACCAAAAGGCATACGCCGGTAAGCGTCGGTTCCAAAAGGACATGTAAATCTGGGCAAAAATCTGGGCTAATTCCTGGAATATCAGAAGTTTTCCACGCAAAAGCGCGTTTATGCTTCTTAAGAACAGAAACGAGTCTTTCTTTTTGATTTGTTTTGAGAACAACGATATGACTACTGGAAGAAGTGAATTTTCTTCTAAGTAGGCGTATTCGAGATTATTGGGAAGGGTTTTGAGTTCCAAATCAGTGGGTGGTTCTTCTAGAGATGATTTGATTTTCATTTGATCTTTTTCAGTGATATCTTCAAATTTCTCTTCTTTCTCTTCTTCTAATTTTACTTCCATGAATTCCTCAAATTCTTTATCAGAATCTGTTTCACTGATCTTTTCTGAAGTAGTCAAGAATGGTTTCGAATCGTCAAGTAATGCATCCAATTCTTCTTCAGTGACTTCATCAATTACATCGATGTTATAGCATGTGTCATCACTGGAATTTGGATATTTCATTGCTTTATCGATTAAGAATGTGATTCGATCTTCTCCTACTCCAAGATTGAGTTTTCTGCCTTTGACTTTGATCATGGCGTCAGCAGTGTTTAAGAAAGGTCTTCTAAGATTAATGGTACTCGACTATCTTCCTCCATTTCTAAGATGACAAAATCCACAGGAAAAACAAATTTACCAACTTGAACAAGCATATTTTCAGCAACCCCAACAGGATATTGGTATGTATGGTTGGCTAATCTTATACTCATCTTAGTAGGTTTCAATGTATTGATGGAAAGTTTAGAATTCAACGAATAGGGCATCAAATTGATACTTGCACCTAGATCGGCTAAAGCATCGCATGTGATGTTGTTTCCTAATGTACATGGTATAAGAAAACTTTTGGGATCTCCTAGTTTCGGTGGAATTTTGTTTTGAATGATAGCAGAGCATTCTTCATTGAGAACGGTAGCGGAAATTTGTTCCAACTTGTTTTGATTATTAAGAAGTTCTTTCAAAAATTTCCCATAATTGGGCATTCCAGCTAGAACATCAACGAGGGGTACGTTAATTCTAACTTCTTTGATCATCTCTATAAACTTCTTATTTCGCTCCTCTCTTTTCTCTTTTCTTAGGGCTTGTGGATATGGTATTTTCGGTGTATAAGGTTTTATTGATGGAACGGTATTTTCTTTGGTTGGTGTTTGGGTTGGTTTTTCTTTAACTGCTTCTTCTTCAGCTTCTTCCTCCTCCTCATCTTGAATGATAGTATTATCGGTAGGAATGGGTGGTGGATCATATGAGAGACCACTTCGAGTGAATACAGCATTGATATGCTCATTTCTGGTTTGTGGTGGACGATAACTCTTATCGTTTGATCCAGACGGTTTTGGATTGGATTGGGTGTTACTTGGTAATGTACCAGGAATTCGAGAAGAAAATTGATCAGAAAGTCTACCAAATTTTTGTTCAAGATCCTGGATAGAAGCTTGATGATTTTTCTGACCTTGCTCAACTTTGGTTTTGAGATTGAAAAATTAAGTTTTTACAAACTTATTTGTAGCTCTTTGAGTAGTTACGAAATCTCGCATCATTTTTTCGAAATCAGATTCTTGATGCGTGGGAATCGCACCTTGCTTTACCTCTCGAGGGATCTCGCGAGGCTTACAACCCCCACCAGGCAGTGTACCTGATCATTGTAGTATAGTATAGTGACAAGTACCGGGGGATTGATCGTTCAGCTAGGAATAGTGTCGTTAGGATTGAAATTAATCTAACTAGATCTAAAGGTGAAGGATGATTCTTTTTGTATTTTTATATTTTATGAAAAGCAAGTAAAAATCTCGGGTATTGGGAGAGTGGGCGGAATTAGTTGCTAATCAACTAACCCAAAAGCTACTAATTAAACTAATTAACAAGAAAAGTAAACTAGGGTTCTACAAGATAAGTGAAGCATGTCTACCTATGATATGTTACTCCTTGCTAGCTATCCAATCCTACCTATTGAATTGTAACCTTGTTTTAATTGACGGGTTGTATTCCTTAATACCATTCATGGAGTGGCATACATAACTCCCCAATTCTATGAGCTCTTATCTCCTCCTACACCATGACCCAGCACAACTATAGGGATTGTAAACAGTGGCTCATGCATTAAATACAACCAATAAAGACCTAGTACGCCTCGGTTCATGTTTCTTAAGACGTTCAAGCATGTTACCATTTGGAGATCTGCCAGTTTTCTTAAGCCTAACATATAAATCATTCAATCAAAACAAGAATCAATAGGAAACAAGGATTATAAACTAAACCAACTAGATCTATTGAAGTGTCACGCCCTAATTGATGAAGATAGACACAAA
Source organism: Artemisia argyi (assembly GCA_030686995.1). Taxonomy (NCBI): domain Eukaryota; kingdom Viridiplantae; phylum Streptophyta; class Magnoliopsida; order Asterales; family Asteraceae; genus Artemisia; species Artemisia argyi. The sequence goes on along the minus strand of CM060687.1, from coordinate 16,324,286 downwards.
CATCAACTAGGAATCAATAAGATCTAATCAATTATATACAAGTTTCACACAATCATAAGTAGACACAAGGTGAATTAACAAAACATAATCAAAGAAGGACAATCAACAAGAATAATGAAAGACATAGTTGAGATAGAATCATCAAACCAATACATGATGTTTATGGAGTGATTGAAACCCTCTAAGTTGCTGGAAAAACACCCACCTAAACCCAGGAATCGACCTTAGGGTTTAGGGCTTACAAAAAGTGAAGTTATGAAGTTATATTTATAGGCATGTTTTCTGTCGGCCCTTCGTGACGGCGTCAGCCCATACTCTTGACGCCGTCAAGACCACTTTTTCACCAAATTGTAGATCTCTTCGACCTCTTCGCGTGGGCTTTTGAATCACCTAAATCCGAGTTCGTATGCAAAAGTTATGACCAAAACAATATCAGCTACTCCGCGCGCAAGTTTTTAACACGTGACGGCCTTGATCTCCTTATGACGGCCTGTGTGACGCCGTCACCACCTACGGTATTTTATTCTTCATGTCTGACGCCGTCAGGGTTTAACTCTTGACGCCGTCACCTAGTACTTCCAGCATGGAAAATTGATACTTTGCCGTTTTCTTCACTTTTTGCTCCAAAAACGTCCAAAATGGCTTCTTTTCCAGAATTCACTCTCCAAGTACCTAAAATCACAAAAGGAACGATTTAGGGCAATATTTGATCAAATAAAGTCGGATTCGGGCTTAAATGACCCCCTAAAAACGGATCATTTTTCGCCTCATCATATATCCCTACACTTGGGATTTGCTTGTCCTCAAGCAAATGAGCTTTTCCACCAATCAAAATATAAGTTAGGGGTCATTTAACACTAATATAAAAGTAATTACAACAAATGATCGTTCTACCTTAGTCAAAAGAAGCACGGAAATTATACACTAGCACCTCACATTAAGTATTTGGATACTCTCATCTCTCAGGTGTTGAAAATTTATATGTCATAATTGGAAATGGAGAAATATCACTCTTCTACCTGTCATAGCAAATAGATTACCATATGCTTGGGAAAGGATCAAACCTCCACCACATGGCGTAAGCACCTAGGATAAACTATCAAAGAGGTCTTTTAAAGGGTTATAACGTTAGGTGTAGGGGATATGGAAAACACGGTTTTGTTGGATAAACGGATATTTTACTGGTGGCAAGTCAATTGTCTTAGTTAACTACATGTACAATGAGGCGTTGCTAAGCCAAGACTCGACTCAACTTAAACTAACTACGACTCTTTTTGGATTTTCAAGACACTATTTGACTTAAACATAAATAAAAGAAACGGATGGTAGCCCGTATGTTTTTCTCTTTTCTTTTTTTATTTTTTTTTTCTTTTTTTATTTTTTTTTTCTTTTCTTCTTTTTTTTCGATTTTTTTTTTTTTTTTTCTCATACACTCTTACTCTACCATCCAAAATAATACATCAAAGGGAGCTCGTTTTCTCCTTACACTTGAGCTTTTACATACTTTACAATCAACTATTCTAATGACTCGAATCAAGATAATCAAAACACTTGGAGTACTTTTAAATATTAATGCACATATGGGGGTAATAATTGACATCATCCCCATTACTCCATTACAATAGTACTTTACCCATGAGTCCCAATCATCCCAAAACAATATGTACAAGATATGACTCGACTTAGCAACCATGTAATCAATTAGACAACTAACAAAGGGTTTAAACAATTAACAATAATGCACTAAAGAAGAGTGCATACAAGGAAGGCTAAGGCGATTTGGTTGCACATTTGGGGTGGATTGTAAACAAATTCTTCCTTTAAGTAAAATGCTTAAAGTTAGAAACGAAAAGATAGGCTCGGAGGGGTGTACTAGGGGTATCGTGTACTAAAAATGAGTACAACGCAAAGGTGTGGGAGAATTACTTGACCTATGAAGTCAATGTAATTATATTACAAGTGTAGAACAAGGGTTATCCTAATGCCTCTTATCATGTAGTAAATCCTAACTACACGAATGTAGTCTCACTAGCGGTCTCGGGATGCATCGCTATCACAAGTTCTAGAATCTAAATACTACCGGTACACTCATAAGCACCAACAATGAATGCTTTTTCCTAAAGATCTAAGGGCGAACCTCACATATTTGGGGTGGAAATTTTTGAGTGGTATGGTTTTTTGTGCTAGTCATACAACTCCTATCCATGAGACGCTTATTAAGACTAAAGTTTCACTCCTACATGTTGCAAAAAATTTTAAATTTGGTGCTAAAATTGCCCTAACAAATATTTCTCTCAGTTTTATTACACATTTACTATTAAACAAAACAAAAACCAAGTGGAGTAATAGTTTCTAATATACCCTCCCTACACTTAAACCGAACATTGTCCCCAATGTTCTAGATAAAAGATGTAAAAGTAAATAAATAAGAATGAAAGAAACTAATACTCCCCTGATTCGTTCACCGTGGATAATGTGACAACATGGTTAAATCTACCTCCAAGAAGACAAACGTTGAAAGCTTCCCTCCATAAATATAAATCATCTTCTTGTCCTGTAATCAACAAACACAAAAACCAAAGCATCAAACCGAACAAAAATCACAACTAGATGTAATTCCAGACTTATAAATAGAAACAAGACAAAGCAACAAAAGGATAGGATACTTGTGGAATGAATTACAAATAGGAACTCATAAAACATATCCACAATTATTGACACACAAACAAGATAAAATATATGCTAATCATGAATTGTGAAGTTTTCATGTTCGAATTTAGTTCTTTTTAACAAGATATAAATTTCCCTACACTTATCTTTTTGTAAAATACCTTTATATGCAATTAAGACGAGGTTAAAAACAAAATAAAGCATTTTCACAAATTATTCGAAACATGAAAATTAAACAACTATGATTAAGCATATATGACACCAACAAACAAATAAAATAAAAACATCAAATAATTAAAAACATGGGTTGCCTCCCAAGAAGCGCTTGTTTTTGTTCGAGTCACGAGCCTGACTCTACCCTTATTTAATGGAAATAGGGGAGGTTTTCCCTACACTTAGGATTAAGTGCGGGTGGAAGTAGCGATACACACCCTTAGGGTGGAAATATGCCACGTGAGGTGAAGGGGGTGAGTGAATGGCTTCCTTCATCCTAAAACTACCCGGATAATATAGGTTGATGGGTGGGTCGGTTCCTCTTTTGTCTCCTAGAAATAAATCTAAGGATGGGAAGTTGTGTAAAGGTTGAGGTTCCGGTTCATCAACATTAGGAAATTCCCTAGAACTAGGAGTAAGGTTATCACTACAAGTATTCAAACCTATATCCTGTAGTGGTGCTTGGTCCAAGGGTTCTACCTCAATTGGGGTTCCTATAGTCTCTTCTACTTCTTCCGGGTAAGTCACGGGCGTTGTATGTGCCTCAAATGATGGTAGGACTTGTGGGGTACTTTGTGGGCTTGGATTATCCACCTCATCCTCCATTGTACCTAGATTACCTATGTGTTTGTTTTGTACTATGATTTTAGGTGACATCCACGCAGGTATCCCTGAGTAATCATCCCCAGACAAACTTCCTGTTTGCTCCTTCAAACTTGTTATTGATTGATTTGTGATGTTGTTTGTCGGGTTGTCTACTCTATAATAATATTGGGCACAATCTTCTATGGCATCCCATGCTTCTTCAGCATTTAATTCCCTAAGGTCCCCGTTGGCAAAATCGTCAATGTATCTTTGGTCATACGGGTGGACACTATAGTAAAAGATTTGATTTAGGTACCATAGATTGAAACCATGATGAGGGACTATTCGTAGTAAATTTTTAAAACGAGTCCATGCATCATAAATAGGTTCATCTCGATATTGTTTGAACATCAAGATGTCATTAGGAGTGAATGGGTTTCGTGGTCGGTAGTATGGTGGATTCGCGTTCTCCATAGTGGTGAACGGAAGAGTCAATGGAAAGGTTTCTACGAACAAATACACAAAGAAAAGATAGACTACGAGAAAGCTAATAAAAAGAAAATAAAAATCTCACTAAAAAGGAATCTAATGAGTAGACCTAATAAAAATTAAATTCAACCTAAACAATAACTATTCCCCAGGCTGCGGCGCCAAAAACTTGATGCGTGGGAATCGCACCTTGCTTTACCTCTCGAGGGATCTCGCGAGGCTTACAACCCCCACCAGGCAGTGTACCTGATCGTTGTAGTATAGTATAGTGACAAGTACCGGGGGATTGATCGTTCAGCTAGGAATAGTGTCGTTAGGATTGAAATTAATCTAACTAGATCTAAAGGTGAAGGATGATTCTTTTTGTATTTTTATATTTTATGAAAAGCAAGTAAAAATCTCGGGTATTGGGAGAGTGGGTGGAATTAGTTGCTAATCAACTAACCCAAAAGCTACTAATTAAACTAATTAACAAGAAAAGTAAACTAGGGTTCTACAAGATAAGTGAAGCATGTCTACCTATGATATGTTACTCCTTGCTAGCTATCCAATCCTACCTATTGAATTGTAACCTTGTTTTAATTGACGGGTTGTATTCCTTAATACCATTCATGGAGTGGCATACATAACTCCCCAATTCTATGAGCTCTTATCTCCTCCTACACCATGACCCAGCACAACTATAGGGATTGTAAACAGTGGCTCATGCATTAAATACAACCAATAAAGACCTAGTACGCCTCGGTTCATGTTTCTTAAGACGTTCAAGCATGTTACCATTTGGAGATCTGCCAGTTTTCTTAAGCCTAACATATAAATCATTCAATCAAAACAAGAATCAATAGGAAACAAGGATTATAAACTAAACCAACTAGATCTATTGAAGTGTCACGCCCTAATTGATGAAGATAGACACAAACATCAACTAGGAATCAATAAGATCTAATCAATTATATACAAGTTTCACACAATCATAAGTAGACACAAGGTGAATTAACAAAACATAATCAAAGAAGGACAATCAACAAGAATAATGAAAGACATAGTTGAGATAGAATCATCAAACCAATACATGATGTTTATGGAGTGATTGAAACCCTCTAAGTTGCTGGAAAAACACCCACCTAAACCCAGGAATCGACCTTAGGGTTTAGGGCTTACAAAAAGTGAAGTTATGAAGTTATATTTATAGGCATGTTTTCTGTCGGCCCTTCGTGACGGCGTCAGCCCGTACTCTTGACGCCGTCAAGACCACTTTTTCACCAAATTGTAGATCTCTTCGTCCTCTTCGCGTGGGCTTTTGAATCACCTAAATCCGAGTTCGTATGCAAAAGTTATGACCAAAACAATATCAGCTACTCCGCGCGCAAGTTTTTAACACGTGACGGCCTTGATCTCCTTATGACGGCCTGTGTGACGCCGTCACCACCTACGGTATTTTATTCTTCATGTCTGACGCCGTCAGGGTTTAACTCTTGACGCCGTCACCTAGTACTTCCAGCATGGAAAATTGATACTTTGCCGTTTTCTTCACTTTTTGCTCCAAAAACGTCCAAAATGGCTTCTTTTCCAGAATTCACTCTCCAAGTACCTAAAATCACAAAAGGAACGATTTAGGGCAATATTTGATCAAATAAAGTCGGATTCGGGCTTAAATGACCCCCTAAAAACGGATCATTTTTCGCCTCATCAATTCTTCCTTTTTATCGGAATTTGGTGGGTTTGGGTTGTCTGTTCGGGGTTTAGAATCACGGTTGTTATCCCTTTGTTGGCGGTCTTGCCAATTTCCAGAACTTCTTCTGTAATAATTACCACGAAAACCTCCTCCACGATATCCTCCTTGGACATAATTGGCTTCCCCTTCGTTGGGTCTATTCAAAGGTTGGTCATCACACTCGGATGATGTGTGATTTCCTCCACAATTATTACAGCCATCTCGCATTTCTTTCATTTCTCCTTTTATATCTTTGTATTGCGAGTCGATTTTAGAAGTCAAAGCTTCTATTTTCTCCATGAGTTTCGAATTATCTGAACTTTCGGCAAAAGCAACGGTTTTCCGTAGGGGTTTGCTTTTGGAATCTTTTGACCAATCGAGTTTTAGGAGTACTCGATCTTCGAGAAGTTGATATGCCTCATTAGGTGTTTTGTAAAGAAAAATTTCTCCGGCATCAAGGATTGCTTGGGATGCTTCATCAAGACCATGATAAAAGATTTGGATTATTGTTCCTCGTCCTAAATTATGACCATGACAACTTCGAAGCAAATCTTTCATGCGAAGCAAGCTTCAACAAGAGATTCATTAGGATTTTGTGTAAAAGCACGGATTTCTCCCATTAGTCTATCATACATGGCAGGTGGAAAGAATCGGCATACAAAAGCTTGCCTCATCGTCTCCCAATTATTGATAGTTCCTGGGGTTAATTCGTTATACGATACTTTGGCATCTCAGGCGAGTGATGATGGAAAAAGTTTGAGCTTAATAGCATCGACATTGGTATTTCCATAACGAAACATGCCACGAATTCGGTAATGTGTTTATGCGGATCGGCCCGCGAACGGCCATCAAATTGACGGTCTTTGATCATAGAAAGATGGTGACCTTTAACCAAGGTCGGCGACAACAATAGCAGCTCCAGGAGTAGGTGCTACGGTTCGACTGGCGGCCCACATGGGTTGATCGTCAGCCATGGGTATTGGTTTAAAAAGATCGGAAATCGGATGTTCTTCGGAAAGATTATCAAACCAATTAAGAATAGATGAAGATCTCTTCTTACGAAACAAACTTTCAGGATTGGATAAAGGTGTACTAAGCTTTTTAGTAGTGGAACGAGTGTTCATACAACTACCAAGAGAATCGAGTCAATTACCTAAACAAAAGAACAAGAAAATAATATTTTCGAAAACTGAGAGTTCTATCCGAATCGGTTGGATGTCAAACTGATCGGATGGATGCTATGGTAAAATTTAAAAAAACTGGGAAAACCTGGGAAACCGATCGGTTGGATGTCTATCCGATCGGTTGGATACTTCTGATATTTTTTTTTTTTTTTAGAAAACGAACACGAAAAGAAACGGATTTTTAAAACTTAAAAGAAACACAATCAAAATCCCCGACAACGGCGCCAAAAACTTGATGTGCGTTTTTTTAGTGCAAGTTTTAAATTTATAAGGGTGAATTACCAAATCTAGAAACAACACATACGAGCAAGTGTACTCGTCCGTTATAGCAAGATATGATGGTAAGTCGGGATCGTTCGCAGGGATTTGTGAGTGAATCAAAATATAAGTCTAAAAGTAAATCTCTAATGTACGCAAATAAGATAATAAGCAAATTCAATAATTTAAAAACCACACTTGTTTAGACTAGTTTTCTACTTAATGACACACATGATTGTGATAACTTTTGATAACATGTTGGTTGTGATAATTAGATGGTGGTCTAATCTATTGTTTCTACAAGTTAAACCTTCGTCAAGATTTTAGTTCATAAAAACAAGCTTTAGGTGTAAACCAATCAATTCAAGATCCATCCAAGGTTCATAAGGTATGGTGAATATCTTAAACACAAGAACAAACTCTTATTACAAATCAAATACTCTTAGGAAATGGTCATTACAAAAGGTAACCCATTCATAGACAAAAAGGTTACAATTGTTTATAAACATCTAAACTTGCGTCCAACTAAAGGTTTACAAACAATCTGATTTGATGTTATAAAAGCATTCTTGTTACAATCATACTTCTTGTTTCTTTGTTTAGTTAAGAATAATTATGGTGAAAAACAATCATTTATAGACAAATGATTATAACTAGTTGAATAATAACAAATCTTTCGACCCTTGAAACTATTATCAATTAGTTAACCTTGGCTCAACAAATGTCACTATGAAACTTAAGGTACAATTGGTTCTTAGGATTGACTTGAAATTGAATTAAAACATGTTATCACAATCATAACTATCACTAAGCATAAAACATCATCAAAACAAGTGTAAAAAGACTACTAGCCACTCATAGAAAACATGCAAATAAACTCAGAATATTTAACATTAGAATCCATGGTTTTAAGTCTTACAATGCTTTGGAATTGATAACAAATGACAAGGTATTGATAACCTAAGTATTGGTGATGATTTCTTGAGATTTTTGGCCTCCAAATGTTGCTTCCTTGGTCCTCCAAAGTTCCTAGTTCTTTCTGCACGAATTTCCCTTCTTTGAGAGCTAGATGATGATAATAATTGAGAGTAGTAATGAGAGTAAATGATCTCTTGAATTGTTTCTTCAATTGTGTACTCTTGGGGTCCTTTTAGGCTTGTCAAATACTCCTAGTAATGAATAGGGACATAAATGTTGGAGCTTGGACAACAAGACACTAAGAAGGGCCTAGAACAATGGGACAAAAGACCAAGATTCATGCACAAGAAGTTGGTATAAACAGGCAGAGATGTCCATCCGATCGGTTGCGGGTTGGCACCGATCGGATGGATGTGGTAATTGTGGCTATCCGATCGGTTGTACTCCAACCAATCGGATGGTAGGTTCTGGTTGCTTTGAACTTTGACTTTTCCTTGTGTAGTTCTTTATGCACTATCCAAACTTGATTAACTTTGAACTTGGAACTTTGAGATGACAAAACTTAGGTTCTCCTTATTAAATGCGTCACAGATTGGACTTTTGAACTTGGGAATCTTCATGTAATCACATATACTTCATTTTCTTCACTTTTTCTCCATTTTTCCTACATTTGGCTACATATGCTACAAAACATACTTTGATACGATTTAGTGGCAAAAGCATATAAAAACAACCAAATAACATACACAAAAACACTAATAACGCTTATAAAAAAACATGTTAACTTTGAGCGTTATCACACCCCACGAATGGTATTAAGGAATATAACCCGTCATCCACGCAATTGTAACAAACTATCAACCTGTAAAAGATATCTAGGGAGTAATGAAATCTAAGTAAACACAACTTTCCCAATTATTGTTCACACCACACTAGTTTAATTAGCTTTATTTTCATTTATGTTATTTTATTTTGATTGTATCTTAGTTATTGGGTTAGTTGATTAGCAACTAATTCCGCCCACTCTTCCAAAAACCCGAGATTTTATTTGCTTTTATAAAAATACAAAAAGAATCATCCCTCACCTCTAGATCTAGTTTTTAGGCTTTCTAATCCTAGCGACACTATTCCTGAGTTGAGCAATCAATCCCCCGGTACTTTTCACTATACTATACTACAACGATCAGGTACACTGCTTGGTGGGGGTTGTAAGCTTCTCGAGATCCCTCGAGAGGTAAAGCCTGGTGCGATTCCCACGTCCATTAAGTTTTTGGCGCCGTTGCCGGGGAATAGTTATTGTCTAGGTTAGAATTTCTTTTTATTAGGTCTACTTGCTAGATTCCTTTCTAGTAAGATTTTATTTTTATTTTTAGGTTTTCTTTAGTCTATCTTATTTCTTCTTGTCTTTGTTCGTAACCTTTACCATCCGACATCATGGAAGGTGGTAACATCTTTGAAACCATCAACCCACCAATTCAAAACCACCCACAAAACCCACCATTACCAAACCAACCTCCTAGGCCCCGAACCTTAGGAGAGTATTCTCGTCCTAGCCACCAAGGCTATTGAAACACTATTGAGCTCACCCAAGGAGCCAATGTGTCCCCATTGCGATCCGACACCATCCGGTTGGTGCAAAGCAGATGTGCATTCCACGGACTTCGTTCCGAAGATCCTAACCAACATCTCAAGGATTTCCTTAAAATCGTAGATTCTATAGACCTTGATGTTACAACTAGAGAGTCGACCCGATTACGCCTATTCCAATTCTCTTTACGTGATCAAGCTAATCAATGGCTTGAACATTTACCCGCGGGATCCATCACCTCATGGGATGATCTCACCACTCGTTTCTTTGCTCAATTTTTCCCACCAGGGAAAACTGCGATGCTTAGAAATGATATCTTGATGTTCCAACAACATCAAGGTGAAACTTTCTACGAAGCATGGGCTCGTTTTAAGGACTTACTCCAAAAAGTCCCTCATCATGGTATAAATCTTTGGTTATTAGTTCAAATCTTCTATGACCATGTCGACTATCAAACCAAACGTACCATTGATCGAGCCGCCGGAGGTAGATTACGTGACAGGAACGCCGAGGAATCTTGGGAAATTATTGATGAACTTGCCGCCGATAATCAAGAATTATGGGAATTTAATCACACTATAGAAGCGGCCATCAACGCAATCTCGACACCTGGAGAGAATAATCAAATCTCCGATGAACTCCTTTGCAAGCTTGAGGCAAAAGTTGACTATTTCGAGGAAAGACAAAAGAGACCTTTAAGTCCTAGACAAGCAGCTGTCAATTCTGTCTCGAAAATGACTCCAAAGCCACTATCTGAGTCACCCTCTAGAGAGAATGTTGAAACCTTTCAAAATTATGCCCCACCTTATTCTCCTCCTGAAAAACTTAGCCCGGAATTCGAAGCTCGAATGAGAGAATATATGGCAACCCATTCTGAGCGGCTTGCTAGATTCGAGGAAGCAGTTTATAAACAAAAGGAGGAGATGCAACAGAAAATGAAGGAGATGATGAGCCTAGTGGAGGAGTACGCAACCTAGAAAACCCCTGAAATGATGTTATTGAGGAAAGAAAGCGCTACCCCCACTACCCAGTTTGTTAATTCCATCACGATTGTCCAAAAGGATAATGAGGAAAAAGAAACCCCTAGTGAACAAACCATTGAAGAACCGCCAAAATCCCAATCATTAGGTTACTACCTAAAACATGAAATAAACGAAAACACCATAACACACTGGATAAAGGGTGACGGGTGTAACCAATTCTCTCAACAGGTTTCAAAGAAGGAGAAAGAGGGGGAAGATGAGTATGATACATTACTTGGGGGACCGGTATTCGAAAAACTACTTGTACAGAAAGTAGCTACTAAGCAGATGGCTTGTGGGAACTTTGAGATACCAGCCAGTATTGGGAATCTGCAATGTTTGAATGCTTTCGCCGACCAAGGATCGGAAGTAAATCTTATGCCCCTAACTGTCTACACCCAACTAACATCAGAAATGCCAGCCACCACCCGCGTTAGGTTATCCTTCGCAGGACACTCTTATGTGTACCCTTTGGGAATTGCAGAGGATGTGCTGGTCAATGTTGCAGGATTCATGTATCTTGTTGATTTCATGATCATCGATGATAAAGGAGGTGGATGCATACCAATAATAATCGGAGCACCGTTCCTTACCACCGCACGAGCTGTTATTAAGTATGAAAAAAGGAAAATTGAGCTTAGATCAGGAAAAAGAAAGATTAGATTTCCCATGACCCCGCAATGTGCACGAGATAGCCTGATGAAGAGAAAGCTCAAAAACAACATTGACACATCGCCTATTCGTGTTCAGGAAAAGATTCTTGCATGGGAAGCGAGGATCAAAAGTTACAAAGAAACTGAACATGAAGGAAACAAAGGTTGCAACAAAGTTCATGTCAAGTTTGAATGTAGTCAACCAACGGGGAATCATGCACCATTCGCGAAAGGAGACCTGGTACTCTTAAGATACTCGGAGATAACAGTACCTCTCGATAAACCAAGTCCCTGGTGGTATGGGCCATTTACAATTGAAGGCATAGGCCAAGATGGGATAGTTAACTTGAGCAGTAAAGGAGGAGGGGAGGTGACTGCGAGTATCGATAGATTGAAACATCACCACCACGATAGTAAGGATCACCATTATATGGGATACGTCATCTCGAAAGATGAGGTCATGTAATTGCCCATGAACTTGAGTCTAGCTACAAGACTCGTAAATAAAGAAAAGCGCTTCTTGGGAGGCAACCCATGTTTTGTGTGATTTTTATTTTGTTTGATTGTTATTTGCTTCCGTATGCATGCTTTATTTTTATTGTTGGTAGATCATGTTTCAAATAAAATTGTGAAAATGCTTTATTTTGTTTTTAACTTCGTCTTAATTACATATAAAGGTATTTTGCAAAAGATAAGTGTAAGGGGAAACCCCAAATTTGTTTTTAAGAACGAAATTGATCATGATTCTCCACGATATTAAATGAACATGTATATTAGTATTTGTTAGAGTCAAATGCTTGTATCGAGTCATAATGATGTTTTGCAGGATTTTCCAGGAAGTAGGACATAAGTTTTTCTAGAAATTTTCCGGAAACTTAACGTAAAGATTTCTGCAGGTCACTTCTGACGGCGTCAGGAGTTAACTCCTGACGGCGTCATGTGTAAAATTCTGGAAATTTTGCTAGTTTTGTTTTTCTAACGGAGTCTTAAAGTTTTTGTTAATTCTTTAGTTTTATAAACTCCAGGAAATCTGCAAACATTCATTCCACAAGCATTATATCTTACATCGTTTTCTAGGATTTACTAGTATATATAGATTGCCGCCGATTTTACGCGAGGTTGCCTTGTTTGTTTTCTCAGGTTTAACAGGTTACATATGACAAGAAGATGATTTATTTTTCTGGAAGGGAAGCTTTGAATGTTCAATTTCTTGGAGGAAGATCTAACCTTGTTAACACACTATCCACACTGAACGAATCAGGGGAGTATTTGATTTCATTCTTTTACCTATTTCACTTTTACATTCTTTAATTGAACATTGGGGACAATGTTCATCCTAAGTGTAAGGGGAGGGTAAATGATGATACCTTATAGTATACAATTGCACTTGAGTTTGTTTGTTTGATGGTAGGTGTGTAATAAAACTATGAGAAATACTTGTTAGTGTAATTTTAGCACCAAATTTAAAATTTTTACAACATTTAGGAGTGAAACTTTAGCCTTAGCAAGCGTCTCATGGATAGGAGTAGTATGACTAGCACAAAACCGTATCATTCAGAAAAAATTTCCACCCAAATATGTGAGGTTCGCCTTTAGATTTGATAGGAAAAGCATTTATTATTAGTGCTTATGAGTGTACCGGTAGCATTTAGATTCTAGAACTTGCGTTAGTGATGCATCCCGAGACCGCTAGTGAGACTACATTCGTGTAGTAGGATTTACTACATGATAAGAGGCATTAGGATCACCCTTGTGTTAAACCCGTATCATAATTACTTGACCATTTAAGTCATATTACTTGGCTAGTAAAGTCAATTAATTTTTCCCACACCTTAGCGTTGTACTCATTTTTAGTACACGAAACCCCTAGTACACCCCTCCGAGCCTATCTTTTCGTTTCTAACTTTAAGCATCTTACTTAAAGGAAGAATTTGTTACAACCTGTTGATCCCAGTTGAGCTTATACGATCTTATATAGAAGTTAACTTAAACAAACACTTAAGCTTAAACGCGGAATATAAAAGCTTAACTTAAAAAGATTAAGAATTCTCTTTCAACACTTCAATATTATTAATACGAGCACTCAATAATGCTAGGGTTTTACAACCTTGAAGTGAATAATAATACGTACGTAATCTAACCCTAGGATCCTCCTTTTATAGGACAAGGAGTCCTACTAGGTTTACAATACCTTTCTCTACAAGATAAGAATAATCTAAATAGATAAACTATACAAAGAATCTATTCCATAATTATCCTATCGTATACAATGTTAATCCATTCAGCAGTAGTTTCACCAAGCAGCAGATTGTCTTCAACAGCAGAGTCATTAACACCAGCAGCAGTTTCATTGTAGCAGCAGTATTACTCAGCAGCAGAGTCTCATAGCAGCAGTGTCACTTGGTCAAACCCAACACAACCCACTTAATTGTACAACCAAATCGCCTTAGTCTTCCGTGTATGGACTCATCTTTAGTGCATTATTGTTATTTGTTTAAACCCTTAGTTAATTATCTAATTGATTACATGGTTGCTAAGTCGAGTCATATCCTTGTACATATTGTTTTGGGACGATTGGGACTCATGGGTAAAGTACTAATGTTATGGAGAAATGGGGAAGAACATCATATTATTACCCCCATATGTGCGTTAATCTTAAAAGTACTCCAAGTGTTTTGATTATCTTAATTCAAGTCATTAGATTAGTTTATTGTAAAGTATGTAAAAATTCAAGTGTAAGGGGAATGTTCATTCCCTATGATGTATTATTTTGGATGGTAGGGTAAGAGTGTATGAAAAAAAAAATAAGAAAAAAGAATAGAAAAAGAAAAGAGAAAAACATACGGACTAGTGGACTACCATCCCCTTTCATCCTATGTTTATTTTAAGTTTTTGTTATTTTTGATTTATTAGCTTAAGTCGAGTCTAGTCTTGGCTTAGCAACGCCATATTGTACATGTAATTAACCAAGATGATTAACTCGCCACCAGTAAAGATTGCCTATATCCAACAAAACCGTGTATTCCATATCCCTACACCTAACGTTATAACCCTTTAAAAGACCTCTTTGATAGTTTATCCTAGGTGCTTACGCCATGTGGTGGAGGTTTGATCCTTTCCCAAGCCTATGGTAATCTATTTGCTATGACAGGTAGTGAGAGATGTTTTCCATTTCCATATTGTGATATATACTTTATTACACCCCGAGAGATGAGAGTATCTAAACACTATTTGTGAGGTGCTAGTGTATGACCTCCGTGCTTGTCTTTGGTCTTTAGTGGAACGATTATTTGTTGTAATTACTTTTATATTAGTGTTAAATGATCCCTAACTTGTATTTTGATTAGAATAAAAGCGCATTTGCTTGAGGACAAGCAAATTTCAAGTGTAAGGGTATATGATGAGGCGAAAAATGAACCGTTTTTAGGGGGTCATTTAAGCCCGGATTTGAATTTATTTGATCAAATATTGCCCTAAATCGTTCCTTTTGTCATTTTAGGTACTTTTGGAGTGAATTCTAGAAAAGGAAGCATTTTGGACGTTTTTGGAGTATAAAAGTGAAGAAAACGGCAAAGTCTTAATTTTCCTTGCTGGGAACAGTACCTGACGGCGTCAAGAGTAAACAAGAGATGGAAGTGGTGACGATCCATAGAAATCATGACGGCGTCAAGCTTGGCCGTCATGGTTCAAGATATGGTGACGGCCCAGAAGAATATTACACATGACGGCGTCAAACTTGGATCTAAGCAATCTGATCTCATTATGGGCGGCGAGTTGACGGCGTCAGATATTCCTTCTTGACGCCGTCATCCTATAAAATCTATATATAGTTTTGCAATTTTCATTCATTAGTGTGGAATTTGAGTGGAACTTTAGAGGGTGTAACCCTAGCACGAATTTTACTGCTCTTTCAAGGGTTTTTACCCTTTGAAACCTTTCATGTTCAATTGAGATAAGTATCCTTTCAATTCATTTAATATGTCTATGTGTTGTTTGAATATATCTTACGCTTGTCTTGAATTTAACATGCTAGGCTAGATCTCTTGTGTGTTTGCTTAGATGTAGTGAAACCTAGATGTCGATTATGGGTTGATTGTTTGTTTATAGTTGTTACGGATGAATGATTTCGATGTTAGGCTTAAGAAAACTGGCAGACTTCCTATAGGGTAACATGCTTGAACGTCTTAAGAAACATGAACCAATGCGTACTAGGTTATTATGGTTGTATTTAATGCATGGGCGAATTCTAATGATCCCATGTTAGGAGCTTCTAGCAGGCTCGACATAAGAGTGAAGTAGGAGCTTATAGAGTTGGGGAAGTACGTACGCCACCCCACGAATGGTATTAAGGAATATAACCCGTCATCCACGCAATTGTAACAAACTATCAACCTGTAAAAGATATCTAGGGAGTAATGAAATCTAAGTAAACACAACTTTCCCCATTATTGTTCACACCACACTAGTTTAATTAGCTTTATTTTCATTTCTGTTATTTTATTTTGATTGCATCTTAGTTATTGGGTTAGTTGATTAGCAACTAATTCCGTCCACTCTTCCAAAAACCCGAGATTTTATTTGCTTTTATAAAAATATAAAAATACAAAAAGAATCATCCCTCACCTCCAGATCTAGTTTTTAGGCTTTCTAATCCTAGCGACACTATTCCTGAGTTGAACGATCAATCCCCCGGTACTTGTCACCATACTATACTACAACGATCAAGTACACTGCCTGGTGGAGGTTGTAATTAAGCTGTGATTTCGTTTTTACGTTTAGCATGGGAACTCGTGAAAAATCAGGGACGATGAATTCTATCCATATGGACACTTCTCTATGAGCTGTGTTTCTTACTCTGTGACCTTAAACGTTATTGAAAAATAATGAAAGTCAAACATCCCGTCACATAATAAATGTAAAAAGTACGTAAATAGTAGTGTATGAAATAAAGCTGAAAAATGGAGCGTTCTCTAAAATAAATGATTTTGTACTCTCTTGTGAACATTTTGCTACTTCTTCAATGTTAGTAGAAAGAGTTATGAAAGTTATTTATCTTGTAGGGCGTGAAATGATCCCATTGCGTGAGGACACACAATACCTTAATCTGAGGGATTTTGGTGTGTGCTTATTCACACACCTTTTTTTGTCCATATTAAGACCAAAACAGACACAAACTAACCATAATTGCCAAAGATATTGTGCTTTTGTGTTTGTGATCGTGCATGAACGAATATTTCAGAAATTGGCATAAATCAGGCCAAAAAGGACAAAAATGAGCACGAGTTTGGAAAACGTGTAAAAAACGAGCACGAATATTTCAGAAATTTCACTTTTGAGCTCAGATTGTCAAAACACACCCTGGGGAATCACAAAATGCCAAAAATAGTCCTTGGAACAAAAGTTTGCAAAATTGTCAGAAATGGTCCCTCAAGTTTGGAATTTGGCAGAAATAGCCCCTGAGCATTGGATTTTGGAAGAAAAAGTCAACAATGGTCCTTGGAATTCACAAGTTATCAAATTTAGTCCTTGGGTGAAAAGTTTGAGGAGTTTACAAGTTTGGTCCCTGCAGTTTCAGTTTTAGCATAATTAGTCCCTGGGATATTCAAATTTGTAAATTATCAAAATGGTCCTTGTACTATTCAACCTTTGCAAGAAAGGACCCTTTGTGAACTTTGGAAAATTTACAAATTCAGCCCCTTAAATTTCTGTAAATGGCAAAAGTGGTTCTTGTTATAATATCTACAACCAAACGGACCCTTTACTAAACCAAATCCAAAATCCAAGTCCAACACAACCATAACCTAAGCCTGGTCCACTCCAATCCCTGATCCAACCATCACCTAAGCCCAAAACCCCAAGGCCCACTCCTGTTCTATTATTTAGAACAGTCAAGGAAAGTCAAACAAACACCCCTTCCCTCCTTCCCCTCACCACTTGACCCTGCAATATTGTCACCTCCACTGCCCAACCCACCAACACTTCCATCATCACCTTTCACCTCCTCTTGCACTAGAATCCACCCTCAATTAATGAAAACCCAATCCCACAAGCAACAGACCCCAATTGGTGTCAAACTACTTTTCCCGCCAAAATGGAATCAAGGGCTAGGATGTTTTTCAGACATCCAAGGGTTGTGATATAAAGTGGGAAATGATCAGAGATGCAAAGGAAACCCTAATTGGTGCCTATATAATGAAGAAGAAGCAAGAGAAGTCATCAAGTAGTTAATTAGCATAGTTACATGTCGTTTTTCATAAATTCTCAATTTTAGTTTTAATCTTTGGCTTTAAAAGCTTGAACTCATTATCTTTAATGTAATTTAACCTTTCTTCAATCTTAATTGCAAGTTTCCATTCTCAAATCAGAATTTGGTATTTTTAATTTGAAATTTCACTTCAGCTTATTAGTTGATAAAGCATGTTGTTTTCTGTTTCCTTAAGCTCATATTAGTTCATTTGTAAGATTTCAAAAGCTTTCAAAACATAGGGAGGAGTTTAGAATCAAAAATCAAAAATACAAAAAAATCAAGAAAAATCAAAAAAAGAAAAGAAAAGAAAAATACAGGTTTGAAGAAGATGATTGCTGGAGCATGGTGCATTTTGGATGGCCATGGTTTAGTGTCTCAGGGGAGGCTGTAGGATTGTTAATTGGTTCTTGGTTCTTGGTGTGTTGGCAGGATTGCATTTTGTAAGGATTTTCTTAAATTTCAAGTTTTACTGTTCCATTACTTATCATAGCTTATTTCTGTGTTTTATTTGCTTATTAGGTCTAATTAAGTCTTATTAGAGCTTAAAATCAGTTGGTTGTTAATTAGAATTGATAGTTACTTATAATTCATTTTGGACTGCCCAGATTAGCATAAGGTGTATTCTGGGGTATTAGTGCTTGTAATCCTTGTTTCTATGTTCATTTAAGCTTATTGGATTATAATAAGTTGTTTAGAAGCAGTTCCAAAGCCTTTAATATCCATTTGCTTAAAAATTCAAAAACTAAGTTTCTTATCAAGTTGTTTGGATTTGTGGGATTCACTAAGATTCAAGGTGTTTTTGTTGTTGTTCTTGGTTCATATAAGTCACAGTAGGTCACATTAGTCCATTTAAGTGATAAAAACCAACCCTCACTCAGTGAAAAGTCAAAATAGCTTTTAATCTCATTATATATGATCACTGTTAAGATTTAGAGTCTCATATCACTCTCATTAGTGTGTAAGTTGATACCATAGCTTATTTTAGTTTCTTTTTAGCTTAAAACAACATTTTTAGTAACTAGGATTCAATCAAAATCCATTTTGGTCAACTTTGGTTCAAAATCAAAAAGTCAAATTGCATAGTCTTGTCATAAATCCAAATTTTGCAAGAATTTTCCTGATTTAAGCTTTCACAATTAGTCCTTAAGCTTTTTGGAGGATAAACCTTGTCAGCTAAACTTGTGAAATCCAACTTTGGATTATTTTTAAGATTTTTTTCTCTGGCTTATCCATTGGCTTATTTAAGCCTACAGGGAGAGAACCTCCCCTGCACTAGGATATTTGCCAAACTTTCAATAGCTCATCCTGAGTTCATTTGTGGGGCCCAACCCTCAAGCTTGGCTTTTTGAATAGCTTATTAGTCCAACTTCAGATACCAGTGCTTATTTTGGATTTTAGATTCCTTGCCCCTAGCTTATTCAACCTCCTAAGTTACCCACATACCACTCAGTATACTAAGTGGTCAGTATAAGTCACCCAAGTTCACAAGCCTCCCCCAAGCTCATTAGTGAACCATAAGCTCTGCTTATTGGCTTATTTCAAAGCTTACCAGGGCACCTTTTTAGATCTCCATTGAGTTTGGACTTCCAGTCACCCCTGTGGTCCTCACCAAGGGCTGCAAGTCCCCCATTTTGGACTGTCTAGTATTCAGTTTTTTGGTTAAGTTCTTAGTGGTATCTCTTGGCTTAATCAGTGTACTTATTCAGTAGTCTTGGCTTATTTTACATGCATCTCTTGTGTTTATAGCTTATTGTTCCATTTGTAGCTTATCAGTAGCTTATTGCATAAAAAATCCAAGTTTCAAGCTTATTAGGAGTTCTGTCCATTCAATAACTTTGTGCACTGCTTATTTTTAAGCTCCAAATAAGTTGTCTTTGTAAAAGTTGCTTATTTTCAGTAGTAAAATAGTTTTGAAAAAGAAAATCCAAGAAAAACCAAATTTAAAAATAGTGATAGCTTTTATTTAAGCCATTTGGCTTATTGCTCAGCTTTTTAAAAAAGTAATTTTCAATTTGATAGTTTTCCTAAGTTTCTAATATATTAAAATAGTTAAAAAAAAATTCATAATTTTCTGAGTTAATTTAGTATTTATAATAATTAAATTAAGTTTAATTAGTTTTAATTTAAAAACCAAAAAATTAATTTTCTTTCTGCTTATTTATAAGCAAAAGTAGCTTTTCATAATTTTTCTAGGTTTTATAATTCATAAATTATTTTTAGGAAAATTTTCATAATTTTAACTGTTCATTTGGTAATTTTTAGAATTAAATTAGTTTAAATAGATTTTAATTAATAATTAAGTAAATAATTATTAAAATAGCTTAAATATAATTTTTATAGACTTTTTATAATTTTTTAGGATTCCTGTGATGGTTAATTAGTTTTATTAAAAAAATCATAATTTTCTAAGTTACTTTAGTATTTTTCTTAAATTAAAATTAGTTTAAATTAGTTTTAATTAATTATTAAATAGTTTTTAATTAATATTAAATAATGAAATAATCAAAAAAATAATTTTATTTTTAATTAATTTTTTTTAATATTAAGTTTGTAGAAAAGTCACTTTCACCCCCTCTAGTTTATTTTGGCTTAAAACTCACATTTTTCTCTGTTCGTAATCGCATCTGTTTTAAATTCAATTTGTGTTTATACATATCTGTTTCTTGTAATTGTTTATACTGTTCATTTAGCTTTATCCAAATCATATCCAGTAGTATAATCCAATCCAAATCATTATCTAGTTACTTTCCCAATCACTGTATCCCGAAAACGTTTACAAATACAATTTCAACCTCGTTGGGACTTAACGACCCAGGGATTTCCCTATACTTCCACGGATTTTATATCTTGCACTCCCTCCTAGGTGAACCTATTGACCGCACCCGGTTAACTGGTTGGTTTGGGAGGAGTCAGTAAGCACCTAAGATAAACTATCAAAGAGGACTTTTCAAAGGGTTATAACGTTAGGTGTAGGGATATGGAAAACACGGTTTGTTGGATAAAGGATATTTTACTGGTGGCAAGTTAATCATCTAGGTCAATTACATGTAGAATGAGGTGTTGCTAAGACAAGACTCGACACAACTTAAGCTAAGCATAAAATAAAATAAACATAAAAGAAAACGGATGGTAGTCCGTATGTTTTTCTCTTTTCTTTTTCTATTTTTTTTTCATTTTTCATTTTTTTTGCATACATTTTTGCCTACCATCCAAAATAATACATCATGGGGGACTCGGTTCTCCCTTTACACTTGAACTTTTACATACTTTTACATGTAACTATTCTAATGACTCGAATTAAGATAATCAAAACACTTGGAGTACTTTAAAACGTTCATGCACATATGGGGGGTAATAATTGATGTTCTTCCCCATTACTCCATAACAATAGTACTTTACCCATGAGTTCCAATCGTCCCAAAACAATATGTACAAGATATGACTCGACTTAGCAACCATGTAATCAATTAGACAATTAACAAAGGGTTTAAACAAATGTTGTAATAATAATGCACTAAAGATGAGTGCATACAAGGAAGGCTAAGGCGATTTGGGTGTATATTTAGGGGTGGATTGTAAACAAATTCTTCCTTTAAGTAAAATGCTTAAAGTTAAAAATGAAAAAGATAGACTCTAAGGGTTGTACTAGGGGTATCGTGTACTAAAAATGAGTACATCGCAAAGGTGTGGGAAAATTACTTGACCAATGAAGTCAATGTAATTATAATACAGGTGTAAAACAAGGGTTATCCTAATGCCTCTTATCACGTAGTAAATCTTAACTACACAAATACAGTCTCACTTGTGGTCTCGGGATGAATCACTAACGCAAGTTCTAGAATCTAAGTACTACCGGTACACTCACAATAATGCTTTTCCTAACAAATCTAGGGGCGAACCTCACATATTTGGGGTGGAAAATTTTTTGAGTGGTACGGTTTTTTATGCTAGTCATATAACTCCTATCCATGAGACACTTATTAAGACTAAAGTTTCACTCCTATATGTTGCAAAAAATTTTAAATTTGGTGCTAAAATTACCCTAACAAGTGTTTCTCTTAGCTTTATTACACATTCACTATTGAACAGAACAAAAATCAAGCGCAATTGTAATCTCTAAGGCATCTTCATTTACCCCCCCCCCCCCTACACTTAAGCCGAACATTGTCCCCAATGTTCAATTAAAAGATGTAAAAGTAAAGAAAATGAAAGAATGAAACAAATACTCCCCTGATTCATTTGGTGTGGATGATGTAGTAACACGGTTAAATCCTCCTCCAAGAAAATGTAAAAGCTTCAAGATTAAAGCAGCGCCAAAAGCTTGATTATCCATGTACATCTTTCTTGTCTAATATAACCTGTTAATGAGCTGAGAAAACAAATAAGAAACCTCGCGTAAAATCGGTGGTAAATTCTATATAAAAATAAATCCTAGAAATTAAAGCAAGTAAAGATATAATGCTTGTGGAATGAAAGTTTGCAGATTCCTGGAGTTTATAAAATATGGATTTTACGAAACTTTACAATTCCGGCAGAAAAAC